>OX595850.1:4257548-5507548 GCA_951392215.1 Epirrita christyi
TCAATAAATGTGTTCTGATAGCGAAATTTAAAAAAATACTAGTTGTAATATGATCAAAACGGAATAGACGCGTTACTGTATTGCCCGCTAAACAAAAAAGGTAATTAAGCAAAGCGGCGCTCTCCAATCCCACGACGGGTCTCTCGCTGAACAGACTCTAGTAGTGTGAATCAACGCATTTCTAAATCGTTAGACCGGTACGTCTAACACAGGCTGACTAACGTTACCAAGACGCTAATGACCACTTGTTAATATTGGCCAATAACATCGGGGTACTTAGAAATCTTTGTAATTTGATTGGTTAATATTTGACATTTACTATAGTCTGGAAAGCGACTATCGCTATCGTTACTAATGTTCTTGTGCTAACCTTACTGTCTTCCACTAAGAACGTCATTGGTCGCAAAACTTTGATTTCAGAGTTCTGAAATGAAACCCGATTGTAGATTCTGCCTGTGAATAGAAGTCACGAGCCCACAGAAAAACGTGACGTCAGAGAAAACTTTGTATTAACTTTACGGGCATTTGAAGAGAATTCAGTTCTTCCATTGAGCTGGCCGCGTTTTTCGTAGTTGGAAGTAAATTTTAAATAATAAAACCTTTATTGGGGACACCATGCAAGACAAATGTTACACTCTCATCCTACAGTCGAAGTGGTAGAGATTATTATTGTATCTTTGATTAAGTTTTCGTATATGTGTTAATTTATGCGTTATTTGTTTCAATCATTGTGCAATGTAACACAACTACAAATTACGAAACCCATTGCATTATTCAATATTCATTTAACCAGTTCATTCATTGCAATTGTAATATTCAGCTATTTAAACAACAAAGATTTCATACAAGAGATGGATCCAATTTTGACTTCTTTAGCTCATCAAACTCAACAAAACATCAAATGTATTTTATTTGGTATTATAATACACGTCAATAGTAAACCTATGACGATTTTTTTTCATTGGTCAAATGTTTAGTATACATTGTGTGTAGCATATATCAACGAAATCTAAGATCAAAGAGATTTAGAGAAATATTTTTTGAAAAAGTACCTACTGGTCCTCTTTGAATTGTGCATGTAGGCTGAATGCTTACGAAACAACCCAGCTCAAAACTTAAATTTAAAAAAAAAGCGAGTTTTATAAAGTTTAGCATGGAAAATTCGTGAAAAAACAAATGCCTTAAAAGGCCCGACAGGTTACTAAGGTATATAAACATGTTTTTGTTTTTAACTTTAATATTTTTTATCAAATAAAAAGTTATATCTTCAAAATTTATTATTTCAATGTCAATCAAGAACTTTTTTCTTCAGTTGTTTTTTTTTATTTTAACTATGATTTTAAAGCAACCGTAAAAAAACACTTAAAATGAAATAATAAGTACATCCATGCAAAATTATTTGTAGATTATGAAATAAGATTGAAAATGGGGTGTTTGTCCAACAATAGCATTGTTTGTTGTTGGTGTTGCTGTCTGCAACATTGTTTATTTAATTAAATATCTCACTATGTTCGTAAACGATTGAAATAAACTACTGGTAAAGTCACCGTTATAAAATTATTACCATCGTTACTTATAATAGGGATACTACATAGATAGATAAAGTAATCATGTACAAAGAAACCATGAAACGAATTTACTTTCAAGTTCATTGCTTACAACTCGATTGATATCCCAGACTTTATTTCCATACATCGAAAGTACAATTTACCTCAATTTAGGCTATTGCAAGCAATTATTACGGTACATTTTTTGCTAGCAGGTCAAGAGACCGTTCGATTGCCGTCACGGTACCGCGCATGTCCGAACTGCTAGTTGAGTGTGCGCAACACAGCTGATACCATAGAATTAGGCCAAATGACCGATGCCATTTTGCAAGCAATGCCAAGCTATTAATTAAGTCTCAAGCAGGATGTCATTATGCAACACAACAGGCCTAATTTTATGAATGAATATCACATAGAATCAGTGGATATCAACGGAGCAATTTTAAAACCAATAAGAAGACTAAGTATATTTTTACGGTATTCTGAAACACCCCTAATCATTTTATTCCTTCCAAAAATGTTAAACATACCATTTATGAAGAGATAAGTAAAAACAATAAATATAAATAAACGATACGAGATAAATAACAATAAAAGAGGAAAGCTTAGCAGCTTAGCTAATAATGCAGATAAGTTTATCTCGTTAAAAATATTTATTGAAATTAAACTAATTCTTTCCTAACGCGGACAATAACACGGCAATATTTAATAATAATAATAACGTGGAACATTCAAAATAATTATCAAAATACGAAACATACCTACTTTTAACGACGAGAATATTCGGTTATGTAATTCAATACAACAGCACAAAACAAACAAAAACAATTATGCGTTCCAAAATCTTTTTCACAATAACAGCTGTTACACAAAATCATCCCAATAAAGACAGCATTATAGTATCTAGACGCACATGAACAAAATGACTCATATTTAGAAGAGAGCACAAAAACACAGTTGCTGTCACAAGGTCCGCGAACAAAATGGTGAATGTTTTCCTGAAAACGCTCTTCGCGTGCTGTAATTGGCCACAGCCGAGTGCGCACTCAGTGTATTGAAAGTGTCGGCCCACCACGGCCGCTGCACTCCCAACGCACTTACGTAACATCCACTGCAGCCGATCTTCCAAAACCTTCAGCACCTACAAACGCGAGATCGAATGGGCGGCCATGAAAAACGTGTCGCAGAGATGACTCACTGGGCGCACTAACGCCATCTACAACCCGTTCCGAGATCCAATCATTTTAACCTAGGGCACTGCACTGTTAGGGCTGGACAACCGCTTTGGGACTTACCCAGATCTCCGTGGTCGATCGGGCTAGTACTCCGGTGGGATTGTTTGTAGTAGAGCTGGGTGCTCGGTCAGGTTGCAGCGGCGGCCGACATGGCGCGTCGGGCCGGTTGCGCGATGCGACTGCGGGGCGGCGGCGGCGACGGCGGGGCGGCGGCGCCGGGCATGCGCGGTGCGTGGCATAGAGCCTTCGATCTAACTCCTAGCTGCGCACCTACCCTCCGCGCATCCCTACACCGCAAATAACACAATCCACAAACCTGACCGTTTCAACTGTCCAATAATTCACAGTCGAGAGCGCTTTCGAATCAATCCTTTATTTCAAATTAAATATTCTTTTATGACCTAGCTTTTAAAAGATGGGTTGGCCACGGTACGTCATTGATATCGTCACTCAATACAATAGATCTTACGCCCACACATCAAAAGCTTTTAAACCCTTTAATGCTTTACGTCCTAATAAATTATGGAAACAACGTCTGACATAAACCCCTAAGTATACAGGTTCCTCATAAAATATAAAGGCTTCCATTAGAGTGGCAATAACGCTTACTTAATTGGAAATGCAAACAAGACGAAAGGGGCGAACGGATTGGAAATGAAACTTCTGATTCAAATTCCGGGCACGTCCACTTTGATTTTAGCTCTCTCGATCAACTCCATCCGCAGCCTGCTCTGAATTTTAGAGACGTAATTAAAAAAGAAATAGACCTCACCGTCTCCTCCCGTGGATGTCGTAAAAGCCGACTAAGGGATTACACCAGGAGATGGGCAGCAATATCCACCTGAGGACTCGGCGCTATTGCATTATATCGGAGAGGCCTCATCTAACAGGGACGTCTCACGGCTGATAATGATTATGATGAATACAAAAATAATATCCTAAGTTTCCAAGATTCAGAAATAAGTTAGCATAGCAGCGTTTGGTCTCACGCAAGACTTTTCTTAAGCGCTCCAATCCAATTTGGTGATCCTACCTTATGATATCTCGGAACCCCTTGTTTGCTTAAGGTTCCAGACGCCAGCAATCATCCCGTCACCAAATTCTCTTGGGTCAAAGGACTAGACAAACTACGCACTTATTCCGTCAGGCTGGGCAGCGGGCGATGACGCAGTGCCTATCGATTGAAGTGTTGCTCCAAAAGCTGTGGGCGTAAAGCGACCTGAGAAAAATCTAACCTTCCTACGATTTATGAAATTGTGTTAAGGATAATGGTCTACAATAAGACGAAGTCAAGCTTTCAGGGTATTAGGGAAAAAACCTGAGAATAATCTTTTTTTTTTTTTTTACAATTATAGACCCTCGTTTGACCGCGATCTCACCTGTTGGTAAGTGATGATGCAGCCGACGATGGAGCACGAAGGTCTAGAAGGCACCTATTCACTCTTGCCTTGAAAAGACCTAAATTATAGTTTTCAGGAAAGACAGACGACGGCAGCGAGTTCCACTCCTTAGCAGTTCGCATAATAAAGGTGGAACCGAAACGCTTAGTACGAATAGAAGGTATACTAATGAGGTAAGGATGGTACTGAGCCGTGCGCCTGCTCGTCCTATGATGAAAAGGAGATGGTGGGATCAAATCATATAGTTCCTGGGCACATTCTCCGAAATGCAACCTATAGAAAATGGAAAGGCTAGCAACATTCAACGTTTAACGAAATGGTGTGAAGGATAAATGACACGATTATCGATTTAAATATTGCTCCACATTCGAAAAGCGAGCTGCGAAAAGCATCTTGTTAGACTATCTGAGATTCAGAGATATGAACTGTTGGTAATGGATGTTCATTGTCAATCCTACTTACATTATAAATGTATGGATGGATGGATGTTTGTTACTCTTTCACGCACACATGAGTACATGGAGAAAACCTCTCGTTGGCGTCTATCTGCGCCTTAAAGAAGAAACTATAATATAAACCACTATAATTAGGATGAAGTGGTCGCACACTCTTTTCATTATCAAAGTGACTTTCTTTCGTATGCAGGCGGCGAATCCACTAGCGCGCACCTTTGCGAGCATGACCGAGGCGCTGAAGAACCAAACGAGCCCCAACAACATTCTGAATGCATTATTGAACTGGACTCGAAGGGTGTTGACGGCTTTTTAAGTATTAAGTACAACTGGTTCACAGGCTGCTCGTGTAAAAAGACTAACGGTAGGATTTGAACAGAGTTATTTTGACCTCATTTGAACAGCGAGAAAACCTAATACGGATCAGCATGTTAGCTCTCATGCACAGTCAACTCCCTCTGCTCCCTTTCCATATCTGCCTCATCATTTAAATACTGAGTGACAATATAGCCCAACTATTTAAAGACCACCCATTGTATTGCCCTTGAGATGAAAATCAAAATATTTCCGTTAGTGCGGTGATCAATAAAAAGTTATCTATCTATCGTTTTGTTTCCTCCGAACCATGAATGCACTATCTTATAAAAAACAAATATGTTAATTTGAACATTTAAATTCCTTGCCCTACCTTGTTGTTCACATGCAATTCCACAACAGCACACAAAAAAATAAAAGTAACTGTACACCAATGCCACAATAAAAATCCTTCAGGCAATAACAATATCTGTTTTGCGAAGCACCAACCCAAACGAAACACCAGTTATGTTTAAGAGGAAAACGTATCGAACTATTTCAGATCTTATTCATTCAGAATCGTACACCAATAATGATTGTTGTAGAACCACAGATAACCACTAGTCTCATCGTACAAGTGCAATGCAATGCTTATACATAATTATGCCAAAAGTTCAACTTATCTAGTAGGACAATGTAACTTTTTATTTGTTGCCCAAGATTTTTAGTTCTACACAATCATGAAAGTATTTTTCCTCGTATAGTATTTCATCACCATCATCATCACCCTTTAGACGTCCACCGTTGGCGGAGGCCTCTCCCATATTATGCAATAGGTATATAGTTTTGCAATAATCACCGCGCTTGGAAGGCGAATTGGTGAGTGTTGTATAAGTGTTGAGTACTCAGGTGGATGCTGCTGCCCATCTTTTGGTCGGCTTTTACGACATCAGTACAGTATTTACTACTTTGTATTCTGTGTCCTCTATGCGGTTTTATTCGAAAACCATTACAGCATACCGTGGCAATATAATAACCCAATGGTCGCCCGGCGATTCCCCAGCGGTCCATTTGCAGTTATTGAGTGAACCTTATTGATTCTGCATAGAAATGAAATTACAAGTCCATAATACCTTCTAGTCGTCACGTCTTAATGCGATGAATTTAAGAGGAGGTCACCGGTAGGGCGCTTATTTCTTGCATGCGAACAAAGTTTGCTTCTAATTTGGCTATTATTTGACGCACCACGGGTCTATAATATTAGTGTACTGATCATGTGTACAAAATTTAATGGAGTTTGATTAAATAATAGTGCTTACAAAAAGGCGTAAGCGCCCTACCGTTAACCTCCTCTTAATATGAATTATAGGGTGAAAGCTATAGCTACATTATTTAAAGCAGTTGCATTAAGTAAAGGACAACGTTTATCGGCAGGCCTCTCTTTAGAATTTCTAAGTTTTTTTTATATGATTCAAGAACCAAGAACTCGGTCAATTGTTGAAATACGTCAGGTAAACTTGTATAAAAGAGCTCTGTTGAGGTGACTGCCCTACTTACTAATTTCAAACCATCACTGAATGAAAGTAGTTCGACTATTGCGTCATCTAAACATATAGTTTCAGGGTCACACCCTTCAGGCACTTATTCCAACCCGTTGGGTACGTAGGTCAAATGTGACCGGTTCCGAATGCTCAAAATCGGTAAAGTTCGTTCAACATGTCACGGATAGAACAAATTAATCGAACGTTTAAAAGGGAACTTTGATGAAATAGGTGGCAAATAAACAATTATGACTTTTAGTACGGATTACATTATGTTCTTACCGTGGTGTGTCCTGGGTGGTTATTCGCTATGACCTAAGAGATTCCTTGTCAATAACGTGTGATGTCCATAAGATTCAGCGGTGATTCCACGCAGATATCGTAACGAGCCCGCGTTATGTTACTTTTGGTATAGCGAATAAGGGGACTGATCTTCGAGAAGTTCCGTTGTTCACCTACCGTCTCCATCATCAGATCAGCTAGCCGTCATCATAATAATATATTGTAATCTGAACTTGACGGCTATGAAAAATTGCAGTTCAATCGATTGGGTGGAACTGGTTCAAAATTCAGTGTCAGGATTTGACCCACACTAACGTAGGTACATACCAACAGGTCAAGTTAAATAAAAGCTTGTAAAATGGCGGAAAGCTTTAGATGTAAGTAAATGAGGTTTTGCCGGCCCTCAATCTTAATCAGACATCCTATCAGGCGAACTAAGCTTTCGCATCACGCGAGCCCTATTTACTGAGGCATTTCACGTGACAGGTAATGAGGGGTTTTGATTAGGAGATGAAATATTAGGATAGAGCAACGTATTAAGAATGCCTCAGCACTGCACGGATGTCATTTCATACATTGAGCAGAATAAACCGTTTAGATTGGAATTACGTTCGTACTGCAGTACTGATAAAATTCGAAAGATTTCAGGCATCTCTCATTGTTTCTCTGCCTTCTTAACAATAAACTAGTGGTTCGCCCCGAACTGAGACCTCGCGATGACACCTTTATCAGCCCGACTAATTAAAGAGGGGAAGAAAGGGTTTTATATGTAACGATTATGTGAGAATGTTTCTATGGATCAAAAATCTAAAACTACCGAGTCAATTTCTCTAACATAAGAGAGATTTTGTGAAGCAAAAAAAAAGTTTTTTTTAATTAAGCAGTGCCATCTAGTTGTAGTTTTGCTACCAAATTTTTACAGATTTACGTTTTCTACGCTAAAAATTAATATTAGGTACAAAGAAAAAATTCTCAATGTTCGGCTTCTCCTCGTAGAACAAAATATACTTAAATAATAAATTTCAGCATTACCAGATAACTTGAAGTATCTTCGAGATATTTTTTGCATATATTACTATCTTTACCCTTCTAACCGATTTCTAAAAACATTTACTGAGAAACAAATTTAACCTCTAGGTAATTTCCTACAAATCATCGAAATAGCCTTTGAATAGGACTAAGCAACAGGGCGTAAATACTAACGAATTAATTGGTAACGTCCTACTGATGAAAATCATAGAGCTCTAATGTCATTCAAATTCCTAGGAATGGGGGGGGGGGGTTAACAATGGATGTTATATTATTGTTTTTTAAGGTTCAAGTTTCTAATTTCTTCAATTTCAGACTTTTCCCTGTAGTTGTGACACAAAAGCTACAAGCATACCAAATTTCAACATTGTGGGATTGCTGGAAGTACCCTAGAATTTTTGATTTTTACGTTTTAGATTTTCCCTAATATCTCAGAAACTTCCAAGTCTAAATACTAATTAAGAACAGTTATGAAATGTCCAGCCAAAGCGCTTTCATAAGACACCGCATTTGATCCGTCTTTCTGACTTTTATTTTTTTTACCCCCTCTTGGACCCCAATATCTCATCAACCCCCCGACCGATATAGCTCATAACCATACCTACAAATTGTACCAATACTATCTACCCCCATACTAAATTTCATAAAGATCAACGGTTGGGAAGTTTTCATCGGACAAACATACAAACATACATACATACATACATACAAACGCCGATTCTTCCAAATTGACTAGAAGAACTCGCTTCGCTCGTTCAATAAACAACAATACACACCCGCTTCCATAACCGAAGTATTTACAATTCCTTAAATATGTTTAGCCCTTAGCATTCAATTATTTAGAGATTGAGACATTTCCACATAAATGATTTCATCCAAACATACTTTCTTTGCTAGCCTTTGCGAAGTCACATATCATACCCGGCCGACATTCCTCGGTCCCATCGGGCGCAGAATAAATAATAGTTCTCCTCGGATACGGAATATTGCTATGAAATTGAAGGAGAACGACCCAGTCTTCCCTTCCCTTGGGAATGGGGAACATAAGAAATACATGTTTCCGTCAATGTATGAATTTCTTTCTTTGCGTCTTTAGTTTGCTTCAGTTTTTACGTTAGTTTGTGAAGTGTCTGGTTTGTGTTTTGATAAAACTAGAATGGGATTAAAAGCGAGATGAGTGATGATGTGGCTGTGGTATGTGTTCTGTCTTAGAATAGACCCCTCAGTCCCCTGTGGATGTCGTAAAAGCTGAAGAGATTACACCAAGATTGGGCAGCAGCATCTACCTGAGTAATTAGCACCAATACTGCGGTCACCAATCCGCCTGCCAAGCGTGGTATGATTATGGCCAATCCCCCCCCCCCCCCCCATTCCATTCGATGGGGAAAGCCTAGTCCAGCATTAAACATCAACCGACTGATGATTTGATGATAAGCGAGATAATTTGACTTGCTGAACAAGAATTTAGAACTCCAAGGATAACATTAATACCTACCCATAGTTATGCCATCTCAGACAAAGAATCAAAGTTTAAACTGTACCCCTTGCGTAAAAAGTCCCCTAAAGTGTACCCTTGTCCCTTCTGTAAAGATCGTTAATCCTAATGATCGAATAGTAAATCCAATCAGAAAACGAATGGTAGTTAGAAACTCCAAGTTTAAAACAGTCTTTAGATAATAGCAGGGTCACTCCGTCCCCTTGATGAGTTTAAGACTTATGAACAAGTTTAGTGGTGTAATGTAGAGGGTCTAAAAAGCGCCCTGCTGTAAACCGTAGTACGATAAATGAATTAGGATCCCTGTTTTTTAGTTTCTTAATTGTTCTCTAAGGGAATTCCGAACAGTTTTCTAAATAATATACGAATTCGGTGTCCGAAACATCACAGGGTTTTTGTTTATTTGACCTATTTGTAGTTCGCAATTCCCATGTGACAAACATTTTGAGGAGCTTCTAGCTAAGCTTTTAAAGGTACTCCATAATCAAACTTTTCGGCTGAATTAAGCTAAATCTTTTTTTTTTTTTAAATCTGGCTGCTTACCTTGTTAATTTTTATCTGATTATGTCTACAAAATTTTATGAATATTTGTCTTGTAGCTTTTAAATTAATGAAAAACTACGTTTTTCCGTAACGTCTGGCTCTAATTTACTTTTAATTTAAAATTTACAATTCAGATTTTCATAAAATTTTGTAAATATAATCAAGAAGTACCTGGGTGACCGAGCTTTGCTAGGAAAACAAAAACACGTTTTCTCAGAGCCGTTTTCGAGATCTTTAAACATATATAGGTATATATTTATATTATATGTATATATTACATACAAATATTGCTCGTTTAATAGTAAAGGATAACTTATCAAGGTTTCGGTGGAATTTTGAAACAATTAGCAAGAAAAAAATAAGGAGTTCCACCTCTCGATGAACAAAGACATAAAGGTCGCAGAAATTCGGTGAATGGAGGCGGCTCGAGACCGTTCGTCATGGCATTCTATGGGGGGAGCCTATGTCCAGCGGTGGACTTCTACAAGCTGATGATGATGAAGCAATGATTATATTTATAATTTTATTTGACTACCTCTGTGGCGCGGCTGGCGAATGGAGGTTGCGTTCGATTCCCGCCTCGGAACAAATATTATTAGGATCTGCAGATATTTGTTCAGGGTGTTCTGGGTATTTTTCTATGTATAATAAAAAATATCTATCTATGTAATGTATTGTATTAAGTATATCAGTTATCTAGTACCCATAACACAAGCTCTGCTTAGCTTGGGGCTAGATAATGTTGTGTGAAATGTCCAGCATTTATTTATTATATTTTGTTTTTGATCCAATGTACTGTAGCAAACTTGTGGGTATTATCTTCATTCGTCACGACCTTAATTAAAACGCGCTTGTTTTACCAATTACCTGCTAATTCGGTTGTTCAGTTTCTCCAGAAGGACTGCGTAGAATGAATTCAGTAGCGGTAGATATGGTACAACACAGTTTAGAGGTTCCTCTACTGAGTTTCCCTTTAGCGAACTTGAATATTCACCGGCTATTATCAATGTTCCATCAAAAATTGAAAAAACGGAACACTAATGGAAACCTACATCCTATTCATCCTGTGCTGGTCATAATCAGAACCTGGAGTCTGCGGTAGGAAGAAATGTAACATCGACTTAATTTGAAGTACGAACTCAAATTTGAAGATTCAGCTTCCGTAGTCTCCTAGATCCTGTTCATCCTATGCTGGTCATCATCAGACCCTGGCGAATGATGTCGTCGAAACTAACATTTTGAGCATAAACTGAAGGAAAATTGTTGCGAGCTGATGCTCCTGGAAACGGTTGCATCAATTTCCACCAAACACACCTCCAGAGCAATCTCGCAAACACAATCCTTCATAAAAAAAACGCTTTGAAATCAAAGCACCCGTTCCGGACCTATCGGGTCACAGACAGGCAACACACACAATAGCCTCAAACTTATAACATCCCTCTTTTTAATCGGGGGTTAAAAATAATCGATTCTGCTCACATGTGCCTTGTTACATGTAAGGTTTTTGCTTTTCATGGCATAGTCGTACAGTTGCGCAAACAATAATTATGCTATCCCGACGCTCGTCACGTCGGTCGTCGGCGTCGGATAGTCTGTAATTTTGGTTAAGACCTATGTCCATATTTGTTGTCCTTTTTATTTAGTAAATAATTTTCCGAGGTAAAAGCTAAAGCGTCTCTTCATTTTCATCAACTGGTATACGTCCACTGCTGGCCCCCGAATGACAGTAGCAAATGGCAATGGGGAACGCAAAAATGGGGATCATTTTGACAGCCATACCGCTGTTCAAACCTTTTAAAACTAGAAAGGGGGAATAGTTAGGTCAAGAAGTTTCCCCTATTCAAGTTTCATAAGATTTAGATAGCGCTAATGCTGCCAAAAGGGGGAATTTTCCCCATTGTCGCGTTCGCAATGAGGGGTTTTCACGGCCGTTTCATATCATGCTTTCAGCGTTGAAAATAGATGGCGCTGCTCTGTTACGTAAATGTCAAGTGTCAAAATAAAGTGAAATGTCAACATCAACAACGTAGATATATTTTCGTTTCGTGGTATTTATTTTTGCTTACTTATAAAAACATCACGAAATCACTAGCGCACACTCAAGAAGCAGACACAAACAGAATATCATGACTAATAGCCACAGACTAGTTAGATAATAGCTTAGTACGCGTACACCACAGATAATACATTTGACAATCTTGGCATTTACAGTTGAGTCAGCGCCATCTATCGAAACAATTTGAACTACTTTGAAGTTGAAAAGCCCTCATTGCCATTGCTACTGTAATTGCGAGGCTGGTCTAGGCCTCCCCATAGAAAAGGGGGATTTGCCATAATCACCGCAGCAGGCGAATTTATTGCAGTATTGGTGTAAACTACCCAGATGAACGCTGCTTTGCTGCCACGACATCCACGGGAGGAGTTGGAGGAATTTTATTGTCAGGCCGAGACCACGACGGCCACTAGAGCAGAGCTTAGTGCTATTAGTTAAGCTTAATTTCTCTCAAATCTCATTGAGTTTCAGGGTAAAATCGATACTTACTCTGCCTTCAGGACCCCTACGTTGAACCACACTGTAGAAAGGAAGAATGTTTATTGTGCCGAACATTAATGTCGTTTATAGGCGAGTCTCCAGAGACTTCCTTCAAATTAACGAACAGACTTTTTTCCGGGCACTCTGCGAGTTCGCTGTTTCTCGTCTTTTTAAACAAGAGCGTAGCTTTTAGAAGCTTTCGTATTTTTTTTTTGTTTCAGTGAAAGAGAAAACCATCATTTGATAAGATTTGTAAATTTTGCTGCTAAAGCTCTCATAATTGCAAGAGTTTACCGTATGTTAGAATAGCTAGCTAATCTTGTTTTTGCTTGCATGTTTTAGTTTGTTAAACGTTTAACAAACTAAAAAAGTATCAGGGAAAAGAACTGGGAAGTAAAAGTCCTGCCATCTCTTGCGAAGCCGAGACAGGTAACCTTGGAATATAAGTTTCTAATGATGTATGATCAAATAGCTCCAATATTAGAAAAACGAGTAAGCAGAAAATAGCTAACTTTTGATATTTTTTACGAACTAAACCAATTTCACGTCGCAACACAGCGTCGTACGCTTTTTTGTACCAGTAGGTAAGTTCTAAAAGAATAGAATTCCAAAAAAATGGAAATTGATTTTGGTTTTGTTTTTTATTTCCATAATTACCCGCAGACTGCTAGCGGCACTAGTTTAATATAAATACCATATTCGGCTGTCCATGTAAGTAAAGAAAAAGCTCTTTACTTCAGCTAGAGTTTGTCTAGTCTTCATGAATATTTTATGGGCGTCAAAGGATGTCAGTCTGTGGCGTGTTTGCTTCGGCTGACTGGCACATCAAAGGAGTCAGCGGAAGACGAGAGGTTTGTAACTTTTGTAAGCAATATATTGCGGACATGTAAACATGAGAGCTTAAAATGTGGTAAAGATTTGATGACGTCTATTTATAGTCTGTCGTCTAGTATATTTTACCTCAGAGTTATGTAATTCCCGCAGTGTAGGAAGGTCTTCCACTCGATGGATGACACTTTAAAGGTCGCGGGAAGTCGGTGGATGGAAGCGGCGGCCGTCCGTCATGGCATTCTTTGTGGGAGGCCTATGCCCAGCAGTGTACTACTAACGGCTAATGATGATGATGTTTCAAAGTGTGTTTGACGATTTCTGTGGCGCGGCGGGCGAAGGTTCGCCTGCCACGCAGGAGGTTGCGGGTTCGATTCCCGCCTCGGAACAAATATTTGTACGATCTGCAGATATTTGTTCAGGGTGTTCTGGGTATTATGTATAGTAGAAAATATCTATCTATGTAATGTATTGTATTAAGTATATCAGTTATCTAGTTGCCATAACACAAGCTCTGCTTAGCTTGGGGCTAGATAATGTTGTGTGAAATGTCCAGCATTTTATTTATTTATTTATACTAGTGGTTCGCCCCGAACTGAGTCCTCGCGATGACACCTTTATCAGCCCGACTACTTAAGAGAGGCAGAAAGGGTTTTGTATTTAACGGCTATGTAAGTATGTTTGTATGGATGATCCATCATAAATCTAAAACTACCCAGTCAATTTCTCTAACATGAGAGAGATTTTGTAAAGCAAAAAAAAAAGATTTTTTAAATAAGCAGTGCCATATAGTTTTACTACCTAATTTTTAAGGATTTACGTTTTCTACGCTAAAAATGGATATTACAAAGAAAAAATCCTCAATGTTCGACTTCTTCCTGTAGAACAAAATATACTGAAATAATACATTTCAGCATTACCAGAGAACTTGAAGTATCTTCGAGATATTTTTTGCTGAGAAAAAAAATAACCTCGAGGTAATTTCCAACACATCATCGAAATAACCTTTTAAAACTAAGCAACGGGGCGTAAATACTACATACCTGTTAGTATATAAAGTACTTTAAGAATTCATTGATAACATCCTTTTGACGAAATCATAGAACTCCAATGTCATTCAAATTATTAGGAATGGGAGGTCAACAATGGATGTTATATTGGATATTGTTTTTTAAGGTACTAGTTTCTAATTTCTTCAATTACAGACGTTTCCCAGTAGTTGTGACACAAAAGCTACAAGCATACTAAATTTCAGCATTGTGGGATTGCTGGAAGTACCCTAGAATTTTTGATTTTTACGTTTTAGATTTTCCCTAATATCTCAGAAACTACTGAGTCTAAATACTAATTAAAACAGTTTTGAAATTTCCAGCCAAAGCGCTTTCATTAGACACCCCATTTGATCTGACTGTCTCACTTTTATTTTTTTTACCCCTCTTTGGACCCCAATATCTCATCAACCCCCTGACCGATTTAGCTCATAACTTTACCTACAAAGTGTACCCCCATACAAAATTTAATAAAGATCGGATAAACGGTTAAGAAGTTTTCATCGGACAAACATACATACATACATACAAACGCCGATTCTTCCAAGTTGACAAGAAGAACTCGCTTCGCTCGTTCAAAAAAATTTTCCACTGCGGGATCAAATCCGCAGAAGAACCAACGTCACCTATAGCATAGTTATAAGAATTAGCCAGTTTATGTGACAAGCCATATAGCTCGCAGAAACGGCCACCCTAGGGAATAAAGCTACTCTAGTGGCAACCACGAACAGAAGACGCAACGTAGGAAGGCTACGATACGATGGGCTGATGCCGGTCGCAGGAAGTCGTTGAATAGGGACGACTCAATACAGTTCGTCATGGCATTCTGTGATTAATGTGATATTTGTTACTTTAGTTCCAAAGACGATTTATGACATTTCTATCAGGCGATTTATAAAGTTTAATTATCAAGTCGGGCCACATATATTAATGTAACAAAATCTTCTGATTAAATTTCTAGATTTATAAAGGTTTTTTATTGTTACTGATCGTTTTCAATCGAATAGCTATCACTTTGAGTAATTGAGAAGCAATTTACTTACTAATTGAAGCGCGCAGGTGAGAAATCAAACGGCCAATTGAAGAGCTCATAAAGTAACGCCCTATCTTCACCCTTAAGAGGTCTGTCCCTCCAGTCTGGAGCATTGCACCTCAGAGCGATGTCCTGAGGTCATTATATAGGCCATTGAGCTTTTATGTATATTTACCGCATTACGCGGTGTTTACCGTCCTCAACTTTTCTTGAGTATTTTGTAAACGAGACCGGCGAAAGTGGTTAATTTTACAGAAGCCATGTTAGCCCAGTGAAGCCGGTACCCCAACTTTCGATAAGATGGTTGTGAGTTCGAATCCCGGGCGTTCACTAACGCATTTTTTCATTATCACGTGCTCAAAACGATAAAGGAAAACATAGTGAGAATACATACATATCCTTAAACCAAAAATTCGAAGGCATGCCCCACCAACCCGTGTTGCACTCTCGTTGAGAGTAGGCCCCAAGTCCCAGCAGTGGTAACATTATGGGCTGATTATGCAATATGCTTACAGAATATTCTAACAGAAATAATCAAGCTGGCGCAGGGTGAAAAGATCCAGCCCCTATCCGAAACATAAACGTAAATAAAATAAAGTAAAATAAATAAAAATATTCTATGACAGATATTTTTTTGTGTACATAACATAAGATGATGTCTTTGTAGTTGCAGAATGATGAATTATCAGACGTGTACGTGAGCCAATGGTGTTTCCTACCACATCACGTCTGACTATTAAACTTTGATTATTCTTGCAATAGTTACAGTGTTTTGTGTTTAGCAGTTGCAATTTCGATCGAAAGAGACAAAAGACGGTGTAACGATTCAAAGGATATTCCACCTCATTAGCAACAACGAAAATGTTCATCATGTCTCTTAAAGCATTCTAAGTCATGTCTCGAAGAAAAACATGAAGCCAAAACTAGTACTTAATTTACACTACAAATGAAACTACAAGTGTATGTATATGTCAATGTAGGTTATGCAAGTTGGTAAATGTGTGCGTGGGCCAAAGGTCAAAGCTAGCGCTGCAGATCGATACATTGTTACATGTCAGAACGTGAGTGGGAGGCGCAGATTTACTCTCCGCGTAATAAGTTATTGGATTGTGATTATACTGTTTAGGTTAACGATTATTTTATTAGGAACTAGTTTAATCTCAATTAGCAACTGTTAGATGATTTACAATTACAGCCAAAGCTAATGGTTTATTTATCAAGGTTGTGGCGATCTACCATAGTAATAAATCATCATCCACATATTAAACAATAACATGTAAACACCGCTCGTATTTCCTTCGAGCAAGCTACAAAGGATATTCTACACACCAGCTTGGAATTTCGAACACGAAACCCTATTAATGTCGAAACCGGTTCAGCGTGTGAAACATGCATGCAAACGAAATCCACACACGTAGATAAAGAAGACAAGTGCGCTCAATAAAGGTACACGTAAGAAGCCCGTTCCCGCCGACTGTCTTGTCTACTGGCGGTTACCGGTTCGAAGTTGCGCACTCTTTGACATAGCGAGAGTTCGAACCGGCAACCCGAACGAACCCACCTGAAGGCGTCTAACGTAAGAACATTGCCATGTCAACCTGCGGGATGAACGCATCCTTTCTTTCACCACCCTGGTTCTAAAGTCAACGGTCTCAATTAAGTATTATTTTCAGGACTGAACAGCTGAGTGCCGTGGTGTATCCGGCCTAAGGTGTCATTCCAAACTTCCTTCATCTCCTTCCGTGGATGTTCTACAAGTCGACTTAAGGTGGGTACAGATTGGTGCAATGCAACATGTAATGTAACATTCTGCCTTACATTGCATGTTCCCTGCTGCCTTGGACGTGTGGCGCGCGCGGTACGCGCATTGACTACGAATCAGAACGAGAACACTGCGCGCCCCTTTGTGTTCGTACTAAAAACCGACAAATCTCGGATCGAGCCGCGCACGAGTTGTAACACTCGGAGCGTGCGCGCCCCAGGCGCAGTTCGTGCGCGCGAGGGGTCCACACTATGGGAATTCTGTTACATTACATGATACATTGCAGCAATGTGGACCTCAAATTCTTGCATTGCATGTTGCATTACATGTTGCATTGCACCAATCTGTACCCACCATAAGGCATTGCACCAGGAGATAGGCAGCAGGATCCACGTGAGTACTCAACATGAAAAATGCCTACCTATCCGTCTGGCAAGCGCGGTGATTTTGGCAATTCCCCTCTCCCTCATAATAATTTATGGGGGAGGCCTCGTCGTGTAGTAGTCGTCTAAAGGCTGTTGATGCTGATGATGATGATAATGACAGCAGAGTGAAATGAGAATGGAAGACCTGCTCTATACGTGAATGCACCGAGACATGTTTACATCAACATGTTACAGTCGCTATTCCATTCCTTTGTCTGCAATGCACTCATGCGAAAAGAAATTCTGGACAAAGTGCTTTGAATAAAGTAGTAGCGAGTGAGGTTTTCTCTTTAGACTCTAGACGGAAAAGTCATCACATCGCAACGTTCACAGTGCAATGGGTAAAACATAAAATTAAAAGAAACTGAACTGTAGTGTTTTTACCAGTCTTTGGCAAAGAAAGCTGAGAGTTATGTCTTGAGCAGTCTAAGTATAAGTTCGTTCATCTGTTCCCTCGTATCTCCAAAACCACTTGACGGATTTTTTATATATGACGTATCTATTTATTTATTTATTGGGTCACCAACAGCGATACATTATAAACTAAACGCTAAACTATGATATAGAAAGTACAGCCAATAACAGGCTTTCACTATAGATGCATAAGGTAAACAATAGTAATCGGAGAACATCAGGTAGGTATACCATTCAGGTATCATTTGAAGCGTCTTGATGTTTCCCGTGGCTATGACGTCACACTTGATTTAATATGGCGGAAATAAAATGAATTTTGCAATCTTGGAAAAATATAACTAACATAAATATATGACGACCTCTGTGGCGCGGTAGGCGAGTAGCCGGTTGAGATGCGAGAGGTTGCAGGTTCGATTCCCGCTGCGGGACAAATGTTTGTATGATCTGCAAATATTTGTTCCGGGTCCGAGTGTTATGTTACCATAATGGTACTCGTAGTTCCTGATACCCACGACACAGGGAATCCTAGTGTGGGATCATGACTACGTATGTGACTGTTGGGTGTCATGTTATGACGCAGTCGGATGTTTGCGTAGTCGGATTTTAGTTTTATTTATTTTTTATTTCAGTATTTTTTAATAACTGTATTTGTATACCTAAGTCCCAACACGCTATACAAACATCAGCCATTTGCTATAATATAAACAGGTACATTACGAAAGGCAACGCAATTAACTCGTGTCGAAATTGGCAAAAGCGCAGACTACGAACTCTCGTAGCGCATCTACGCAGTTCGTAGACTTGTGCTACGCATCCCGTAAGGCACTAATGACAAGCTTTTGAACAATCTGATTGTTTAATCTACCTACCTATTAGTTGTGTTGCGGAAATAGATTTTCCACCTATGTTTTGGTTTAAGAATTATTTTTTATATCCCAATTTTTCAAATAACGTAAAGCTACTACTAACTCCAAACAAAAGTCGTCAAACATCTACAGACCAAGCAATTAAATAGTTCTAGAAACGAGAGGGCGTCGACGCCTTCGCAGTATGGATTTTTCTAGACCCCACTGCAATGCCTGTTATTTTCTACATTTTCACAAAGTTCTCGAAACTTAAAAGTAGGTATAAGATTCATGAAGGCTTGAATTAGTAATTTATTTTATTAATAGCTAAGACTTTTGAAAACGACACGAAAACTTATACCGAATCGTCTAAGACATCCATTATCGATTTGGTTTCGTTGAAGCAATGAACGTAAAAAAAGTTGAACTGAATTTTAATTATTCAAAATTACGTCTGAAGCCAGGCGTGACACTTGTATTTTGTGTCGTGGTACTGGTGGGACAAATCGGTGCCAATTTTACCATCAATGGTACTACTCCATGGAACATCTGGTCCGAAGGCGAATCTTTAGTTCATACACAACTAAGAAAATTTATTGGCGATTTTGGTTCTCATAAAAATACAACATCAAATTCCAAAACCTGCAAACTGAATATTTGATTACAAACAATGAAATATAATGTCCACGGCTATTAGAATCTGAAATTCCAAATTGATTAGGGCTTGATAAGCAACCATTGTGGGGCATTTGTATCGGAAATAAACGGTCAAAGTTTCGCAGATTGCGAGAGGACTAGCATATTAGTTTTAATTGCAAACACTTATATTGAATATGGGGCCGTCGAGTCTGGGCTTAAGAGTAGGACTCCTCCAAATCTTCCTGTGGATGTCGTAAAAGGCGACTAAGAGATTAAGCTAGGGGATGAGCAGCAGCATCCACCTGAGTGCTTAACACCAAACTGCGATCACCAATCCGCCTGCCAAGCGTGGTTATTCATTCAAAAGGTAATTTCCAAGGTTCATTTTCAAAAGCCCCTTTCAGAGCCTCAGGAGTGTTACCCAGTAAGTGACACGAGAAGAAAATAGCAAGTACCAATCATTTTGGAAGGCATTTTGTTCATATTATTGGCAGTGATATTTTGGTGAACTCAGGCCAAGACAGGCCTAATGCATTTGACACATTGTCTGGAATCTGGAGCGCAATAAACCCTATTCCGGCAAAGAGGGTAGTCATACTAAGCTTGTATTGAAGTAAGACACAGCTTTGGGAGAAATAGTTTTGTTAATAAGGAATTGTGCTGTGGTGAATCCGGCCTAAGAATAGACCCCTCCGTCTCCTCACATGGATGTCGTAAAAGCCGACTAAGGGATTGCACCAAGGAATGGGCAGCAGCATCCACCTGAGTACTCAACACAAATACTGCGATCACCAATCCGTCTGCCAAGCGTGGTCATTATGACAAATCCCCCCCCCCCCATTGCATTCCATGGGGGAGGCCTCGTCCAACAGTGGACGTCTAAAGGCTGCTGATGTTATGTGGAATAAGGAATAGGAAATAGTCAATTCACTAATTTATGTGTTCTATGTTGTATTTATGTTGTACGCCTCTTTAAAATCTTGACCTTTTTATGAATATCTGATCTTGATCGGACATACATACATATATCTTGGTTGACAAATCAGTAAGCAATAAGCATATGGCACTCAATGTTGAAAGATTTTTATTGAAATTCTTTTAATACCCATTTTTTCATCTTAACACCTCGTGTACGGATCAGAAACGTCTTGCTTACAAGTTAATGTATTTCTTCGATAGTTTGTAAAGTACTTTTGTTAGACCTTCCAATTCGGTCTGCTTTTACTGAGACGTAACCACAGATAAAACTATCGGTTCTTCACTAACTGGATTGGCAGATAAACTGGTAATGCACAAGTTTGAATCGAGCAATTCCCAACTGCATCTTACTTTTACAAGTTTCCTGCGTGAGTCAGAGTTTTCATCCTTTCAACCAGTCTTTCACCCTTATTTCAGCGCAATTTAATTTTCTTTGAAGGTGAAGCTTTTCCGGGGCAATAAACCCTAGTTTATCAGAATAAAATGGGTTTACTTTGCGTAGTCCCGTTCTCGCTGAGTATGATTAGTTTTCGAGAAAATAAGACTGATAAAAATCTGATTTTGGCGTTGAGTGAATAGGAGCAATTAGGCTCATATTCAAAACAAATTATTTCAATTTCAGATAAATTGCAGCTACTCTTAGACCTAAGCTATAAATTATATATACATGTTGACAATAAATAATAAACAAATTAACAAATAAAACATAATCAGTCAAAAGAGTCCAGTCTTTAAATTAATTATTAATAGAAATTAATTAACAGAAAACGTTGTTTTTGTTTCATAGAAGTAACTAAGTAACTATTACGAAAATAATGTGCAAAAACTGTTATCCCAAAAGCAACACTTTTAGCAAGATAAAGGATATTCCACCGTCCAGGGTATTACATACTAACGTACAGTGTATTATGTACTAAGCAAGTGTCAGGCGGGTGATGGATGGTCTCTACCCTTGGTCAAAGATGGATTAGTGGCCCAAACGTATTTTTAAAAGGATTATAATTGATAATGTATGAAAAGGTTAACACAACTGAATACATATCAATAAACAAAGGATTCACATGTCGAGGGAAATAATAAACACCATATACGTGAAGGGATATAATCTATCAATCTATAATCTATCTATCTAATACTATTAAACGAGCAATATTTGTATGAACATATTGAGATCTCGAAAATGGCTCTAACGGTATCGATGAAATTTGCTATTTATGGGGTTTTGGATAGAAAAATCGATCTAGCTATGTCTCATCTCTGGGAAAACGCGTTTTACCGAGTTTTCACGCAGATAACTGGGTATCTGCTGGATACTTGGTTACCCAGGAAGCAAGGTCACCCAGTTACTATGGTGTTAAACACAATATTATTTCCAGTATTATTTTGTTATTGTAGAGATCAAAGTCTGATAAAAATAAGTAACATTATACCGCACAACATTTTACGTTTGTATTATGTAGGTAGATACTGAATAACAAGGTCGTTGGTGAATTTAATTCATCCCAAGCCCACCACCATGTAATCCCATAGTGAAAGGGTTAATACCGTGTGACAACTTTACTGCTAAGGACGCTAACAAGTGCTTATTAAGGATAGCTGACGAGTGCTCGTTAATAATGCAAATAATTTATGCAATAACTTTTCATTTAAAAAACCGACTTCCGCCATTGTATTCGACTAAATAATTTTGGATGAAAAAAAATGATGAAAGAACCATAGTGGTGAAAGGATTATGATACTTTCTTAATGCAAATGCTTGGTTTGTTGCTGTAAATACCAAAATAGCCATATGTATGCCTACAATATTTGAGGTGTTCCCTCAATTCCTCATGGATTCCATCACCAGAACTGGATTCTGAAAAAAATGGGACCAATCTGGAAGTATATCTATTCAAATAAAAAAAGAATTATCCAAATCGATTCATAAACGCCGGAGATATGCGGTAACAAACATAAAAAATAAAAAAAAAAAAAAAAAAAAAAAAAAAACGAATTGAGAACCTCCTCCTTTTTTGGGGAAGTCGGTTAAAAACCTCTACGCTGGCGATAATTCAGGCGTTCTAATACTAGTCTCGTTCATCACTTGTCACGTCTAGCTTCTCCAAGTATAGGTTCTCCTATATAATATATATATCCAAATTTTCGTATTTAGATTATTAGATGTTTGGTTTGTACTTTTAGAAATTCTTACAAAACTTCTTATAATTCTTATAATTCTTTATTGCACACAGAAAATTTTATACAAATAAGTAAAAAAAGAAAGACACATGTCTTCCAGAATATTTTAAAAATAATTTACAATGTAAACACCCTCTCTACTAAATTTTCTCTTTAGATTAAATCAATATAAAGCCCCCAGCGCTCTAATATATCAATACGTTCAACTTTCAAAATTTATCTCGAGAGTTGAGAGTTTATAATTTATAAGCCTGAATTACCAAGCTTATAGAAGCATATAGAAGCGAAATCCCACAGTAGATGCTAAATACGAGATTTTTAGTGCAGTACTACCGGATGCGTCATGCGAGTGCATTAGATGAGCGACATGTGGCAATGTCAGAGGTACTATTTTGCCGGCACAGAATTCATTAGAGTTGCGCCTCTATACTTGAATATTCACATGCAAAATAACTCAGCCTTTAACCTACGAGTGCTCTGGTTTGAGAGCCCTTTTTAGATACACAAGGGTAAACCAGGAATACGACGATTTCTCTACTTGAATCTAAAAATATAGAACCGCATGAGAAATAATTATAATTTTATTTGCGAAAGGTTCGTTGTTTGTTACTTAATCACTGCACTGCAATGACTAACCCGCGTTTCTTAGTTAGTGTTTTATTGAAGAGTAGAAATTGGAAATAAAAAAAAAACGTTATAAAACGAGTCACTTTATGAGTTTTTAAATTCCGGTAACAACGGATGCAAAGACGCTAGTAGCAAGTTTAAAATATTTCTGATATTGTTACATTAACTACCCATAACTATGTAAAAGAAAAGCGCTTAAAAATGGTGACTCTGCAGTTTTCTTTTTATAACACACAAAGTGTGCCGTTTGTGAAGGCGCCGACACTCCAGAAACCCTATTTTGTTATCCAGTCTACTTAAGCCCAATACAACAGACAGTTATCAGGCTCTTTACCAGGTTTTATTTAATGTTTCCCGTCAGAAGGGTAGACCATCCCCGGAGGCGAAACGCAAAAGCCTTACAAGGCTTTGCTACACAGAACGTAGGGTGAAAGCAGTTCGGGTTGTGACGTCACTCAGAAAACGACAGGGCTTGGAAGAGACCTATACGCCCAGCTGGGATAGGTGATGACGACACATCCAACTGCCACTTATATAAGACGATTCAAAATGATCCCTGTGAACTCAATGAATAAAACACTTTCGACTTTGTCCATATCTCATGCATGCCGCGGTAAGAGATAGATGTAGGGACCTATGCCGAGATCGGCCTGCTTCGGTTTTGTAGTAATTTTTTCTGTAGCTTTTTTTACGTTCTCTCCGACCTCTGTGGCGCAGTGGGCGTGTCGCCAGCTGAGACGCAAGAGGTGAGTGTTCGATTTCCGCTGCAGAACAAATGTTTGCAAGATCTGCAAATATTTGTTTCAGGTCTGGGTATTGTGGTAGTAGTTCCTGATACCCACAACACAGGTAATCCTAGTGTGGGATCAGGACTATATTATGTGACTGTTGGGTGTTATGTCTGTTCTCTATATGGTAATGAAATAAAGGAATGTAACTATCAACAATGTGCCACAGCCAATAGCCGAAACCATAAGGTTTTTACACCTATTGGATCGTCAGTTGGTACACTCCTCTGTGGTGTCGTAATATGCCCACGTAACACAGATAGCTATCTTACATATTATTACATTTGCTATGTCTGGCTAAGGTTTTAGGTCTCGCATACATTACAATTCATGAGACATATGTCAGCAGAGTGAAGTTTCATATCGCCGATAAGTCGGCAGAAAATAGAGTATTATGTACTTTGACTAATCTTTCTGAGGAAATTACTTTTGTTCTATTGAATCTTTGAAACTAGGAATATAGGAGAGTAGGAAAATTATTATTCCGTACAGATAAGGAGATTATCTGATACAATAAGCACGTTAAAAAAGATTCTCTTAAAATCCTACTAATATTATGAACTCGAAAGATTGGATGTTTGTTTGTGACAACGCGCCGTAACCTCTGAGCCGATTTCAATCAAAAACGCGAACAATACCACGGGCTGATACTAGTAACCCCTAACTGAAAAAACTGTGTGGCGAAAGGAATCCGATACAATTCGAAAAGTTTCAGGATATTGCATGAGCTATAAGCAATTTATTGCAACCGAAGATAATAAAGATATCCATTTTAATACCAATAATTAAGTGTCTTATTCCCAATTTCCACAAAAAACATTTATAAGAACTGTATTGTACGATGTACTGTAAAAATTGCATTTGAGTAATAAAGATGGCGTCGTTTCCTTCTGAAGTCTTCAGCAGACGCGGCATCGATTTATGTGCGGCGCCATTGGTTCGCGATTGTGACGTCGCGCTATCGATCCAACGAACGCCCACGGGCGCGCATGCGTTAGCTTGCCACTTCGAACGCGATTGGCTAAAGCGACGAGCGTATTTTGATACGTAATTAATTAAAAGGCTCTGTTAATACATTTACAGTCAGAATAGTTTATTTTTTGTTGAATATTTTTTTTTGCTCAATAACAAAACATATAACAGGGCTGAAGTTGACTCGCATTTTAATTAAACTCCGCCTAGGGTTTCACATCGAATCTATGCTAGGGACACGCTGACGTTTCTATAGAGTGCACTCACAACTCGGAAGTAGCCGGAGTCCCAGCAGTGGGAAAGACAATATATTCTGCAGAATATAAATAGTTTTGACGATTGTAGTTGATTAGATATGAAAACTAGTGGTTCGCCCCGAACTGAGACCTCGCGATGACACCTTTATCAGCCCGACTAATTTAAGAGGGGAAGAAAGGGTTTTTATCGGCAAGGTTTAAGGTATTTAACGGCTATGTAAGTATGTTTGTATGGATGATCCATCAGAAATCGAAAACTATCGAGGCAATTTCTCTAATATGAAAGAGATTTTGTGAAGCAAGAAAAAAGTTTTTTTTAATTAAGCAGTTCCATCTAGTTGTAGTTTTGCTACCTAATTTTTAAAGATTTAAGTTTTCTACTCTAAAAATGGATGTTACAAAGAAAAAATCCTGAATTTTTGAATTCTCCCCGTAGATCAAAATATACTTAAATAATAAATTTCAGCATTACCAGACAACTTGAAATATCTTCGAGATATTTTTTTGCATATTTTACTTTCTTTACCCTTCTAACCGATTTGTAAAAACAATAACTGACAAAAAAAAATTAACCACTATAGGTAATTTTTCAACACATCATCGAAATAGAATAGAATAGAAAAACACTTTATTGCACACCACATTAAAATAAAAATATTAAAGCAATCATAATTAAAATTATACGTATGGAAGTACAATGGGCGGTCTTATCGCTAAATAAAAAATAAAAAATAGAAAATAAATAGCCTTTAAATAGGACTAAGCAACAGGGCGTAAATACTACATACCTGTTAGTATTTAAAGTACTTGACGAATTAATTGATAACGTCCTTTTGACGAAAACATAGAACTCCAATGTCATTCAAATTCCTAGGAATGGGGGGTCAACAAAGAATGATATATTGGTTATTGTTTTTTAAGGTTCAGGTTTCTAATTTCTTCATTTTCAGACTTTTCCCTATGGTTGTAACACAAAAGCCACAAGCATACCAAATTTCAGCATTGTGGGACTGCTGGAAGTACCCTAGAATTTTTGATTTTTTCGTTTTTTATTTTCCCTAATATCTCGGAAACTACTAAGTTTAAATACTTATTAAAAACAGTTTTGAAATGTCCAACTAAAGCGCTTTCATTAGACACCCCACTTGATCTGACTGTCTAACTTTTATTTTTTTTACCCCCTCTTGGACCCCAATATCTCAGCAACCCCCTGACCGATATAGCTCATAACCTTACCTACAAATTGTACCAATACTATCTACCCCCATACCAAATTTCATGAAGATCGGATTAACGGTTTGGAAGTTTTCATCGGACAAACATACATACATACATACATACATACATACATACAAACGCCGATTCTTCCAACTTGACTCAGAGAACTCGCTTCGCTCGTTCAATTACTTTCCCATACGTTATCTTGTTATAACATAATCTGAGGTTTTCCAGATTTTTTTCAAGCGGCCTACTTAAACTTAATATTCGGCCGCTTAAAAAAAATATACCAGAGTATGCACCGCATCGACAATACCCCCCGGTGTTGTTGATGTCTATAAGCGATGGTGACCGCTTAACATTAGGTAAGCCGTAAGATATTAGTGTCTATCGATTTCATTAAAAAAAACACTAAAAAACCCCTTAGATACGAAGATTTCGGTAATCATCTTCCAAAACGTTACTTTGTTCTTGAACCTCTATCACAATGAAACACATTTCAACAAAAGCTATGAATCGACCAAACGTGAAATTAGTTTTCGATGTAACCCAAGTAATCGATTGTATTTGGAGCTTACCCCAAGGGCACGGGTTCGGAGACGGACCGTCAGACAGATGTGGCCGGCAATAATCCTAAGCAATTGATCAATGTTCCTTGATTTATCGTCACTTGTCTCGGCTCTACTGTGTCTTTACTATCAATATTTACCAAATCGTTGCGTTACTGATTGAGTGACTGTAACCGACTGATTCACTGACTGGCTATCAACGCACAACCTAAACCGTAAGTCCTACATGCCTTTTGGCCGTGGTGTGTCCAGCCTAACAATAGACCCCAACATCTCCTTCCGTGGATGTCGTAAAAACCGACTTATGGATTACACCAGGGGATGGACAGCAGCATCCACCTGAGTACTCAACACAAATACTGTGATAACCAATCCACCTGCCAAGCGTGGTGATTACAGTTAATTTTTCCCCCCATTGTATTTTATTCCCCCCCTCATAGCATCATAACCTTACACAATATCCATGCCCGGAACAAATATTTGCAGATCATGCAGGCATGTCCTGCAGCTAGAATCGAACCCGCACCTCTGCGTCACAGCCAGCTACTTGCCCACCACGCCACGGAGGTCATCATATACGTAGGTAATAAATAAGTCTGAAACTGTGTCCAAACTATGAGCACTTGCATGTTGTGAAACTCTTACCAGCTTTTCAACAAGAGCTCCGATATTAAACGACAGCGAAATTGTACAACAAACTACACAACGTATGGCATAAACTAGCACAAAACGTATACGAAATTCAAACTGACAAAAGACTGAAATATCATCCTGAATCAACCAACAATAGTCGTAGACAACAAAACAATGCAAATGAAAACCCAACGGTATCACATGGAATCCAACATATAATTCACACTGTAGACTGACAAAAGGTTGACAGCGAAACAATGGAAATCCAAGTATCCAAGGGTATCATCAATGGCATCTGAATGTAAATTCAGACCCGCATCACAGTTCAGATATCAAACAGTAAGGGCACTAGGACGAAATCCATTTTAAGCTTTACCTCGACCTCGTAAGACAAACCGCTTGGTGCTATTATTCGATTTACCCGATAACCAAATGAGATTTTGACCTGTCCTTGAAATGGGCCCGAGAACCTCGGTCTGCCTCGGTGTTGCAATGCCCTAAGCACAGGGTTCATGTGAGATACTACATATTTATATGACAACTAATTGTAACCATGTGAAAGCAGTAAATGTATTGAGTATTATCCTGGCTTAGCAAGGTATGCTTTTTGGTGGTGCAAGGTTTGAGTATAAAGACAAGATGAATAAAATAAGATTGCCCAAACAAGGTGCTTATGGAGTGTGCATGGGAAGAGCTGCGCATGTAGACAGTTGTATTCCCAAGCGAAAGCGTAGGCGCTAACTAGCGAAGCGGCTTGTACTGAAACGAAAGATGGTACAAGACGATACGTTATCATCATACATATTTAAGCGCCTTGGTGTTATGCTAATTTTAGCATGGACAGTCTAGGTAACCAGGTACAGGAAGGTCTCGGATACCAAGGCAATACTGTAATAATCCACTTGTTCATCGGTTAAGAAATATTCTCGAAATGTTCTCACAAAAGGATAGATAAAAGGTTTTATGATCGTAATAAGTGACAATTCGTGATATCTGTTTACCCCTCTATGAAATTAGCATGAATTTATGAATGAATTTGCTTGCAAGACAAGACGCAGAGCCAACAGAGTGAGCGCTGATAAAGCGGACCCAACCTTGAATTCGGCATTGATTTGAGTGTCCTTACTGTTTGGTATCCGTTCGTGCCCGCATTATTTGAACCACAATGAAAGGTTAATCCTTTCGGAATTTTAATTACAGGGTTAATTGTAGCACGAGAATCGATTGCCGCGATAAGTCTACCCGTTCTACAAAAACTCCAATTAAATTAGAGGTATTGGTGTGTATGGCAATGCGTTTTTAATATACATATAATAAAGCTAAATCGCTTCACGGATTTTGAACGTACGGGTGTAGAACTCTGGTATCATTATTATAAAAATCTATTATTTGAATTAGAAACTTCACAGACCGGAGGAACTTCCAAGTCGTTTTCTAAAATGCGGAACATCAATAAGTTGATCTTCTAATAAATAAATAAACAAAATATGAAAACCGTCGACATTAGGATTAATAAACTTTCATACATACATACATACAATCACGCCTGTTTCCCGGACGGGTAGGCAGACAAATATTTGCCAGGATTTTCTCAGAAACTTTCAGTTTACCGAAGACACTTGAATAATTTCAACAAAAACAAAAAGAACGAGCTCGTTAAGTACATTTTGATACGAAAATCTTGGCAAGTTCGCCCCCACATGTTACTTATGATGATGGATGAGCCCCTTTCGCATTATGCATTAACTTTGGGCGGTATCAATAATGAAGGATCCCGATAATATCCATAGAAGAACGATTGCAATAATAACTTTTCATTTAAAACCGAATTCCGCCATTGTATTCGACTAAATAATTTTGGATGAAAAAAAAATGATGAAAGAACCATAGTGGTGAAAGGATTATGATACTTTCTGAATGCAAATGCTTGGTTTGTTGCTGAAAATATCAAAATCGCCATAGGTATGCCTACAATATTTGAGGAGTTCCCTAAATTTCTCATGGATCCCATCATCAGAACTGGATTCTGAAAAAAATGGGACCAATCTGGAAGTATACCTATTCAAAAAAAATTTTTCAAATCGGTTCATAAACGACGGAGATATTAGGTAACAAACATACAATAACTTTTCATTTAAAAAACCTACTTCCGCCATTGTATTCGACTAAAAAATTTTGGATGAAAAAAAATTTATGAAAGAACCATAGTGGTGAAAGGATTATGATACTTTCTGAATGCAAATGCTTGGTGTCTTGCTGAAAATATCAAAATCGCCATATGTATGCCTACAATATTTGAGGAGTTCCCTCAATTCCTCATGGATCCCATCATCAGAACTGGATTCTGAAAAAAATGGGACCAATCTGGAAGTATATCTATTCCAATAAAAAAAGAATTTTCCAAATCGGTTCATAAATGCCGGAGATATGCGGTAACAAACATTAAAAAAAAAAAAAAAAAAAAAAAAAAAAAAAAAAAAAACAACCGAATTGAGAACCTCCTCCTTTTTGGGAAGTCGGTTAAAAAAAAAATTACAACCGAATTGAGAACCTCCTCCTTTTTTGTGAAGTCGATGAAAAATAAGCGCCCTCTTTATGAGGTTTTACACGTTTTTTATTATGGAACGACAAAAGTTCAGATAATACAATTCTATATATACCAAAAATGTGGTGGTGGGCCGCGGTGTATCCGGCCTGAGAGCTTGTTGTTTACGCGCGATTCGTCTCGCGCGATTGTGAAATACTAGAGCTTCAAACATTCCGTCCACATGCAGTCGCGCGTTTTGCCGCTCGCGCGAGCGCAAAACGCACATCAATCGCGCGTAAATCGCCTCATCTGGACAAGCTCTACGAATAGACCCCTCCATCTCCCCCGTGGATGTCGTAAAAGCCGACTAAGGGATTACAACAGGGGATGGACCGAAGCATCCACCTGAGCACTCAACACAAATACTGCGATCACCAATCCGCCTGCCAAGCGTGGGGATTATGGCAACCCCCGATTGTATTTTATGGAAGAGGCCACGTCCAGCAGTGGATGTAAATAGGCTGGTGATGATAAATGGTCTCAAACAGTACGTTCCTAGTAGGAAGATATTGATGATCTGAGCGACCAGTGATCGTTCTGTCCTTTCAGATACAATTCACATCGCGTTCTCATCGCATATCGTCACCTACGTATATTGCATTGTACTTTTCATTAATGAATAGTAGTATAACGAGTGCATAAAACAAGCTCCGAGACGTTTATCCGCCCGAGCCGAAGGCGAGGGTAGATTCTCAGTAGATTAGATCGAGAATAAAACGGGTTTTTTCAACGAGTTATACACTCTGCTGTTTCCTTTGATTACGAGGAAATTAAACAGAGATATTGTAGTAAATGCCACCTTTAATTAAAATTTGAATAATTTTGTATGTTTTCCTGGCTTATTTACATTATTTGTTTGAATTTGTGACGTTGTAGACGGTATATGGTGAAATTAAGATGGCTCCGAAGTTAGGGTATTATCACAAAATAGAAAAAATAGCACATAAACAAGAACTTAAACATAAGGAGAATATGAGAAGTGAAAAAGTACATTTTACGCCCACTGTCTCACTAGTTCACCCTTCTGTGCTTCAGCTGTCTAAGCACTAGGTTTGGTCACAAAGTAAAGCGGCGGCGCTTTTTCTATTTTGTAGTTTTATGTTCTTTTGTCTCGTGAATATTCTTATAATTCATTCTAACGTCACGCTTTGTATTTTCTTATAAATAATTCTCGCTTTCTTCTAATAAAACTTTACCTAATACGCTCTTTCGTGTGTCCTATTAACGTACACTTGCCCCACCAATCACCCTTAATTCGTCCCACACGGCGGCGTTCTAAGCAGGCGAGCATAAACAAGCCAACAGGATCGGCCCCGGGGAGAACAAAATTTGCGGATAAAACTCGTAAATCGAGTGTAGCACACGCATCTCACACGTAGGTGGATGTATTCAGAGAATACCTAATGGTATTTTTTGAGGGGCTACCTTATCAAAAAATAAAAATGAACCCCAGTATACATTGCAAAACATGAGGCTACACAGGACCGGAAAGAAAGTCTTGTTATTGAGGTGGTGCAGATTGACACCATCCGTGGCGTGGCAAGCAAGTAACCGGCTGGGATGCAAGAGGTGCGGGTTCGATTCCCGCAATTAATCGAACATTTGCCCCGCTGCGGGGCAAATTTTTAAATAATCTGCAAATAGGTTCTGGTTGTTGTATACCTTAGTACTCGTAGTTCCTGATACCCACAACACAGGGAATCCTAGTGATGGATCAGAGGCCCAATTCTCTAATTTAAAAACATTCCAGTCACAATATAATCTCGTGTCAGTCGCACTGTCACGTATAGTAAATATTACATAATCTTCGCGTATACATGAGAATGCATGCGTGTAATAGAGAATTGGGCCTCAGGACTTTGTATGTGACTATTGAGTATTATGTTATATATTGAATAGATATACAAAGTCGCAACTTAATAAAATTAAATAACATAAGACCATGTTACATAAAAAACTGTATTGACAAAAACGTTGCGCCGAACATGCGTTGTCGTAATAGTCACATAACCGATTGGCGCATTGGAGTACAATCCTGTAAAACGTATTCACAACACGCGCGGTGTAGTTCGAATTCCCTACAATATTTTTGTCCCTTCGTGGCGCATTTAACCTTGTAGTGTTTAATGTGTGTCAAGAAACTTGTGTTTTCATTTGATTTGCAAAAAAATCTTCATCTGTATAATAATAATAATAAATGCTGGACATTTTCACACAACATTATCGTTGCCCCAAGCTAAGCAGAGCTTGTGTTATGGGTACTAGATAACTGATATACTTAATACAATACATTACATAGATAGATATGTCTGTATGGCGTGTATAGCTGTTTCGTTGCTGATCGAAATCTAGATCTTTTTTGTGTGTGTATTCTTCTTAAGAATAACCATTTTGAACTTGAATTGTATAATGTGCAATTACGAAATACGGCGGAGGAATTTAAAGCGGCCTAAGAATAGACCCCTCCGTCTCCGATGGATGAAGGGATTATACCAAGGGATGGGTAGCAGCATCCACCTGAGTACTCAACACCAATACTGCAATCACCAATCCGCCTGCCAAGTTTGGTAACTACGGCAAATCCCCCATCGGGAGGCCTCGTCCAACAGTGGAAGCAAATACAAAGTAAAACTTTCTTACTTCATCTTTTCATTGATCAATTCATGGTCACCCTGCGATAGGTCAGACATCAGGTTGAGGTAAGGTGACTTTGAAAGTATAACTAAAATTTCCTCTTGTACGGAATAGAGATGGAGAATACAATCACCAATATATCATTCATCTTGCTATAACAATACAGAAATAGTTTTACCCTGAACAAAATGCAATATTCTTTGAGCACGAAGGCCCCGAAGCAATCAACAGTACAATAAGCCGCTGCATTTCTTATTACCTATTATCTATTCATTCAACGTAATCTACGACGAATAGACGGATGTGGCGGAACAATTTTGCTACAGCCGCTGGAAACCCTTTTGGCAAAATAGATATTTGTTCTGCCGTTCCGGTTTTAATGGACTCAAGGAAAATCTTAGAAAGTTCTGAGGTGACAGCATACATTAAAAACAATATACCTTCAAACGAATTTAGAACCTCCTCTTTTCTTGAAGTCGGTTAATAAGGCTTTGGAATCGCTTTAATAATTAACGCGAATCACATAAAACGGTCCGCAGTAGGTAAATGTTTTAAATATTACAAAGGATTATTCCTAAGGTTTTCCTTCCGGCATAAAAATAATTATCAATTCTGCCCCCTTATTCGCTATGACCAAACGTGACATAACGCGGGCTCGTTACGATATCTGCGTGGAATCATCGCTAAATAGCATGGGTGACGTCACACGTTATTGACAAGGAATCTCTTAGGTCATAGCGAATAACCACCCTGGACGAGGCCTTCCTCATAGAATATAATGGGGGGATCTGCCATAGTCACCAAGCTTACCACGCGAATTGGTGATTGCAGTATTGGTGTTGAGTACGTAAGTGGATGCTGCTATCCATCCCCTGACAATCTCGTTTATCTCGTAAATGATTTTAGTATAATCGCTTAGTCGGCTTTTAAAACATCCACGGGAAGAGACGGTGCGGTCTATTCTTAGGTTGAACACACCACGGCACCTTAGGCTGGGCATATCACGGCACGGCAGAAGACAGACCATAATATTTCATTCAAAAAAATTGCCCGAGTATCTAACAGCCAGGGAGCACAGAAAAATATTGGACTTATTTGCAGTTTTTCTGCATATTAACAGAATGATGCTATACTTTTATTTCAGAGAAAATTACGAATGGCGCCAGTGCGTCGGGAACGAACGCCAATCAACGTAAAGTGAAGTACATTACAGCCCTTGAGCAGCACGCAACGCAGTTCCGAAGAAAGGCTATTATTGTCAGGATATTGACGGTCGTAGGAAATGTTGCGAATTGGAGTTTACAAACTTAATTTTACAGTGTTTAAATTTGAGAGAATTGTATTGTACTTGGTAGGAAAAGTCGCCATATCAAATGCTATAATTAGAAAATCCGACTGTTCCTTGCAAAGTGAAGCGACAGCCTTTTAAATTATGCGACAGATACAAAGCTGGGTTAAGTTAGAAATTATAAATTAAAAAAAAAAAACAAATTAATAAATCAAACTCGAGAGACGAGGTCTCCACTATTTCTTTCATTCACTTATTGAACGAGCGAAGCGAGTTCTCTGAGTCAAGTTGGAAGAATCGGCGTTTGTATGTATGTGTGTATGTATGTATGTTTGTCCGATGAAAACTTCCAAACCGTTAATCCGATCTTCATGAAATTTGGTATGGGGGTAGATAGTATTGGTACAATTTGTAGGTAAGGTTATGAGCTATATTTTGTTCTACAAAAATCATGCATCCGTACCCTGGCCAATATAAAGCTTCCGGAAAGCTGCCAAGAACATTTTCGTAGCTTAAAAATTCTAACATTAGCAAGCATCTACATATTCGAAGCCTGTAAGTTCGTAAGGAAATACCCGCAATTTTTCGTTAAAAAAACTGACCTGCCACGGCGTTACCCATGCAGGTATAAGCACAAACTAGTACTGCCAAACTCGAAATTAAAAATGCATAGTTCCGGTCCAACAACAATGGCATCAAAAATTTATAATAAAATTCCCGAACAAATTAAAGATTTAGAAAAGGATAGGACATTTGAAAGTAAATTACGGGACTTACTAATTAAAAAATGCTACTACAATTTAAACGACTTCTTCAAAGATACGCTGCCTGCGTTGTAATTTAATTTAATTTAATTCAAAAAAATAGATAAAATAGATGTAAAAATTAGTTAATTCATTCCTGTTTTGACAGCCTACTCATTAACCTATTTAATTTAATTTAATGTTTTTGTCTACCCAAGCTACTAATTGACATATATAATTGATTTGATTTGCCTACCTTCTTTTAGTTTTGACATATTATTATATTGTATACATGCGAGAGATTAAATTTGATAAACCTTACCTATTTCTACTTTTATGTGATTATGAAATTGTTTTAAATTGATTTGACTTGTATTTTAATAACTAACATAAGTATTGTAAATTTTATTTTTGATCTTGACTCCAAATTGCAGCGCCCTGACGGGGTTCATGTACCTACCTGACTAACAGTAAAATAAGACCTATTACTAACTATATTGTATGTACATGTGAGCAATAAATAAATACAAATACAAATACAAATACAAATATCGATCCGGGGGTTGCTGAGATATTGGGGTCCAAGAGGGGGTAAAAAAAAAAAAAGTGAGACAGTCAGATCAAGTGGGGTGTCTAATGAAAGCGCTTTGGTTGGACATTTCATAACTGAACTGAACTGTGTCCGACTGGGGCGATGCCAATCTTGTTAAATTCAACGCCTCCAAAACGCAGGCTTGTCTCTTCTCGGCGAAAAAAAGTCAGTTTCTTCAAGTTCCCATTTTCCGGGATGTACCTATAGATATAGGAGATCACCTGGAGCTCTTGGGTGTTTCACTTTCGCCTACTCTCAACTTCGGCTCATACATCGAGTCAAAGGCAAAAACAGCTGCTATGAAGCTGGGTATCCTGAATAAGGTAAAGCGATACTTCACACCGGGACAGCTTCTCAACTTATACAAAGCACAAGTCGGGTCTGGTATGGAGTATTGCTGCCATGTTTGGGATGGCTCGGCCAAACACCAGCTAGCTGCCTTAGACTCGATTGAACGCAGAGCTTTCAGGCTTATAGGGCAGCAATATATGGCGGAGACTAAGATCCAGAGTCTCGAGCACCGCCGTAATGTTGCTAGCCTTTCCATTTTCTATAGGCTGCATTTCGGAGAATGTGCCCAGGAACTATATGATTTGATCCCACCATCTCCTTTTCATCATAGGACGAGCAGGCGCACGGCTCAGTACCATCCTTACCTCATTAGTATACCTTCTATTCGTACTAAGCGTTTCGGTTCCACCTTTATTATGCGAACTGCTAAGGAGTGGAACTCGCTGCCGTCGTCTGTCTTTCCTGAAAACTATAATTTGGGTCTTTTCAAGGCAAGAGTGAATAGGTGCCTTCTAGACCTTCGTGCTCCATCGTCGGCTGCATCATCACTTACCAACAGGTGAGATCGCGGTCAAACGAGGGTCAATAATTGTAAAAAAAAAAAAAAAAAAAAAACTGTTTTTAATAATTATTTAGCCTTAGTAGTTTTCGAGATATTAGGGAAAATAAAAAACATAAAAACCCAAAATTCTAGGGTACTTCCAGCAATCCCACAATGCTGAAATTTGGTATGCTTGTGGCTTTTGTGTCACAACTACAGGGAAAAGTCTGAAATTTAAGAATTTAGAAACATGCACTCCATAAAACAAAAACCAATATAACATCCATTGTTGACCTCCCATTTCTAAGAATTTGAATGACGTTGGAGTTCTATGGTTTTCATCAAAAGGACTTAATTAATTCGTCAGGTACTTGATATAGGTACTAACAGGTATGTAGTATAACTACGCCCGTTGCTTAGCCCTATTCAAAGGTTATTTCGATGATGTGTAGGAAATTAGAGTAGTTACTGGTAGATCCTGTACTGTACTGGTAGACCTCGAGGGGAAAATTTTCAAAAATAATAATAGAAAATATGGAAATTACTTAGTTAAGTAGCAATAATGCTGTACAATGCTTTCGTCCGAAGAAAGCTAGAATATAGCTCAATAAGTTGGGATCCGCGTGAGGCTATATATGTGATTATGATCGAAAGGCTACAACGAAAATTTTCCAGATACATTTATAAGCGGGTGTATGGTTATTATCCCTATATGTTCCCTTCCTTGTTTGTGGCTGGTATGGTCGGTCTGGACACCTTAGAGCTAAGGCGTAAATTACAGCTTGCTTTGCACTACTGCCTAATACTTCGTGGCAAAGTCAACAATCCAACCATATTAAGCAGTTTGTCCCTATTTGTCCCCGATAACTATGTCAGTGCGGGACGTCGCCATCGTCGGTTGTTCGCCACGCACGAAACACGAACGCTACACGCTAACAATGCGCCGACGCAACGGGCGCTCGCGCTTTTAAATGGTTTTATGCTAGAGTTCCAGCATGTTGACATATTTAACGATAGTTTAAGTTCTATTTATGTGTCCCTTAGAGTATATTTAAGTTTTATATAATAAGTCTTGTTTTTTTTTGTAATATGTGTTAGTTAAGGCAGTTTGCGCTTTGGTCAAAACTGTAAGCAAACTGTTTAATTTCATTCAATAAATAAATAAATAAGTAGTCGGGCTGATAAAGGTGTTATCGCGAGGTCTCAGTTCGGGGCGAACCACTAGTTATCATCATCAGCCTTTAGACGATCACTTCTGGATGAGGGCTCCTCCATAGAATACAATGGGTGAATACATAATCACCACGCTTGGCAGGTGGATTAAAAAGCTGCCACTCATCCCCTGGTAATCCCATTGTAGGCTTTTACAACATCCACGGGAGGAAACGGAGGGGTCTCTTAAGCCGGACACGCCACGGCAGTAATTATACTATCACTATTACGGCCTCATCCAGCATTAGATGTCTACAGGCTGATAAAAATGAAGAGTTGTATTTTCAGAGGTGCAAGGACTAATATTAAGTATGCCTATACATGTAGGTAGAGTTTTTACCTTAGTGAAGAAAGCCTTTATAACAAGCATACTAGTGTAGGTTCTGTCTGAAACACTTTTATATTATACAAGCTATATTATGCTATTTTAATTTGAAAGTCTGATATGAATAAAATGCTAGAAATTAAATGAATAGATAAATATTATTATTATTAAATATTATACTACTCCTTCACAGCAGCAACGATGACGGGTGTATCCCACTATTTCCATGGAAATACATAACTTTTCATTTAAAAAACCGACTTCCGCCATAGTATTTGACAAAATATTTGGATGAAAAAAATTTATGAAAGAACCATAGTGGTGAAAGGATTATTATACTTTTTGAATGCAAATGCTTGGTTTGTTGCTGAAAATATCAAAATCGCCATATGTATGTCTACAATATTTGAGGAGTTCCCTCAATTCCTCATGGATCCCATCATCAGAACTGGATTTTGAAAAAAATGGGACCAATCTGGAAGTATATCTATACAAATAAAAAAAGAATTTTCCAAATCGGTTCATAAACGCCGGAGATATGCGGTAACAAACATAAAAAAAAAAAAAAAAAAAATACAACCGAATTGAGAACCTCCTCCTTTTTTGGGAAGTCGGTTAAAAATAGAAAAAGTGGGACTAGCGTTTTTTCCAAATTATATCCCATTATTTCTATTGCGGCAAAAAAAACACAGTTGTGTTATTTGAGAATCTGTTTCCACTTTAATATTTAAGACGGCCTAATAAATTACTGATAAATAAAATTCTAAAGAGATTTAATCAATAGAATAGAATAAAAAAAAACTCTTTCTACGAGACAATTACTACTATGTTCAAGAGCTTTTATCTAAAGAGGAAATAAATAATTAGTTTCGATGTGCACGCCGTCATGTGAGGTGATGCTGTGTATTTTTTTGCCGCCGCCACCAGCAATGGTAACAGTGGTAGAATCAGTCCCAGTATTTCTATCAATAGAAATACCTAATGGAAATAGTGGGATACACCCACGATGACTAACGTTGCACGCATTGTGCTCGACAGACAAGATTACCCTATCAATAGGCATAATCAAGTCTGTGCAAACAGCTACATACGTAATACTATAAACATCTTTTTCAAGCGAAAACTCTGCATAATTTTCATAGGTAAATAAATAAATTTCGACCTTAACATAACACCAAAAAGTCACTACATAGTCCTGATCCCACACTTTGGATTCCCTGTGGGTATCAAGATATTACGAGTATCATGGTACTACGACACCCAGACCCGGAATAGTAGATTGTATCATAAGGGAGCAAAATAATATTTTTACGGCGAGGGCGGTTTTTTGAATCCAGAGCAAAGTGAGGGATTCTAGAGTAGAATCCCGAGCGTAGCGAGTGATTCTTTAGTAGAATCCCGAACGTAGCGAGGGATTCAAAGTACGTCGCCCGAGCCAAAAATATATTTTGCGCCCGAGTGTTACACTCTACTTTTCATCACCCACTATGAGAAAATAAAAGGCACCTCATATTTTATTGAACGAGCGAAGCGAGTTCTCCGAGTCAAGTTGGAAGAATCGGCGTTTGTATGTATGTATGTATGTATGTATGTATGTATGTTTGTCCGATGAAAACTTCCTAACCGTTAATTTGATCTTCATGAAATTTAGTATAGGGATAGATAGTATTGGTACAATTTGTAGGTAAGGTTATGAGCTATATCGGTTGTGGTAAAAAAAATAAAAGTGAGACAGTCAGATCAAGTGGGATGTCTAATGAAAGCGCTTTAGTTGGACATTTCAAAACTGTTTTTAATAAGTATTTAGACAATATAGTTTTTGAGATATTAGGGAAAAACAAAAACGTAAAAATGGAAAATTCTAGGGTACTTCCAGCAATCCCACAATGCTGAAATTTGGTATGCTGGTAGCTTTTGTGACACAAATACAGGAAAAAGTCTAAAAAAGAAGAATTTAGAAACTGTACAAGTTTCTAAATTAAAATTAATAATTAATAATAAATTAATAATTCTAATTTCCATAAAACAATATAAAATCCATTGTTGACCTCCCATTTCTAGGAATTTGAATGATGTTGGAGTTCTATGTTTCGTCAAAAGGATGTTATCAATTGATTCGTCAGGTACTTGATATACTTACAGGTGTGTAGTATTACGCTCGTTGCTTAGTCCTATTTAAAAGTTATTTCGATGATGTGTAGGAAATTACATCGAGGTGATTTTTTTTAAAAATAATAATGGAAAATATGTTTTGACTTAGTAGGTACTTAAATAGTCGGGCTGATTATGGTGTCATCGCGAGGTCTCAGTTCGGGACGAACCACTAGTTTCAAAACAAAACGATGAATTTCTAACAATCCGTGAAATTTTATGAAAACGCGTTTTTCATTTGTTTTTTTTATTCAGCCGGCGCGGGGCGCGACTATGGGCGGTCGTATACCAGCCAGTATTTATTCAAACAATATTTTTGTTCAAACACTAAGTTGTTCCAAATTCAAAAAGTGCGCCGCAAAGTTCATTGCGGCGCACTTATTTGGGTTCGATATGTTCCAAATTCAAAAAGTGCGCGGCAAAGATAATTGCGGCGCACTTATAGAAGTTTCATACAGAAAACACCACCTTTGGGTACACTTAAAGGCGAACCAAGTCGTCCTTTTCGAATAGATGGGATGAAAAAAATATTTGCAGATCATGCAAACATTTGTCACGCAGCTGGAATCGAACCAGCACCTCTTGCGTCTCAGCCAGCTACTCGCCCACCTCGCCACGGATCTTACTACACTGAAAGAATGCTATGGTTGAATTTACCAGATTCCAGATTATATGTACCAAATTAAACGTTTGAATGAGGACCTACCGCTGGCTTAAGTTGATTTTACCAAACGGCGACGGTTGGCTGATCACCAAAGTAGTTTGGTATATTTAAGTTACCAAATGATGCTGGTAGAATAGTTACCAAACTGCTTTGGTAGATTACTACCTACGATAGTTTCGGTAATAATGTATCAAATATCATATTGTGGATTTTACCATGAACTTTGTTATTTTTCACTAAACAAGTTTCATACTATTGTAATTGTTTACCAAAGTAATGGTAGGATAGTCAATAAACCACTTTGGTAAATTTTTAATTAAATTGTATTATTTACTTAACTCTTATTGTATATTTGGAAATTTTACCATCAACTATAGTAATTTTTACTAGACAACTTTAGTTTTAACTACTATAAAGTTTTGTGGTAAATACCTAATTGCTCTCGTATATTTAACTATGAATTGTGATAATTTTTACTAGACAACTATTTTGTTATCTACTTTAAGGTTTTGTAGTAAATACCTAATTGCTCTAGTATATTTAACTATGAATTGTGATAATTTTGACTAGACAACTATTGTGCTATCTACTTTAAGATTTTGTAGTAAATACCTAATTGCTCTTGTATATTTAACTATGAATTGTGATAATTTTTACTAGACAACTTTTGTGTTATCTTCTGTAAGGTTTCGTAATAAATACCTAATTTCTTTCGTAGATTCTAATAGGAAATGAGGTAATTTTTACTAGATAGCTTTTGTATTATCTACCTATCTACTTAAATTTCTTTTGTAGATCCTACTATTAATTTTGGTAAGTTTAAGTAAACCACTTTTGTATAATCCAATAAATTACATTGGTAATATTTACCCAATAGCTTTTTTAAATTCTACTTTGGAACATTTGTATTTTCTACGAAATGCCTTTAGTGGTATCTACATAATTTGATGTATGATCTATCATAGTTATAATTTTGTTACTCGCCCAATGCTTTTGTAAATTTTACGATAAAATGGTGAAACCTACATAAGCAACTGGGTAATAATTACGACAAAAGAATAACTTATTATGATAGATTACACAAAAAATAGGTATGATGTGACTAAAAGCGTTTCACAAAAAATACCTACCAAAGTTTCAAAGCAGAACCTAAAAATCTGACAATACAATATAATATTATGCATAAGTATAAAAATACCACAATTGATGAAACAATATACAAAAGCAGTTGTTTTAAACAAAAATTGTAGAAACAAATGAAACATAAGGAAAGTTTTATTAATTTATTATAATAAGATAAAGTTTTGGGATATTTTGACATCATCCCCTTTATCATCCATACTCAAAAATAATCAAAGTTATCTATAAGATTTAAATGAATACAAATACTTTGACTTCAGTTTGAAACAAACAAAATTGAGTGGCAGCACTATCACCCATCCATAATTAAAAGTACTTTAATTAATTAACAACAAGATTTGTCTGTGGCAGTTTAATAAGAGGTATTTATAATAAGGTCGGCGGATCAAGGCAGGCGTGAAGCTAACAGTGGGACCGCAAAAATGGTTTTATCACTGCATAAGGTCGTAAATTGTCTGCCCCGTCATCAAATAGCAAACTTCACGTTTGGCTAAATCCACCGATAGCACTATAATAGAACAAATATTTAAACATTCAAAAAAAAAAATCTTTAAAAAAATTGTTCCATTTTTGCAAAGAATACTGTTATGCTTGATCACTAAAGCCTGAGCAATTCACATTTTTTACGTAGAAAATATACACTTAAGGTGGATCGTCTCGCTTGTGGCGCAAAATTTAAATTTTATTATGTTTTTTTACAATGGGTGGGCTCGGGGTGTTAACAAAAATAAGCAATGTAAAGTATTTAAGGTTTTAATCTATCTATGTACTAAATCTCACCAAAATTGGCCAAGCCGTTTGAACATGAAAGCTATTGTGTTTTTGCTCGTCCCAGCTTATCAACACTTCCTGAGATAACAAAACAGGTATTGCAAAAACTAAGAGACCAGACATATTTTAATTGATAGTATCTCATAAATATAAATAGTTAAGCTACAAAAAAAACACTGTAAAAATCATTGAAGAATATTCGTAGCTAAACTAATTATCTTTATGAGATACTATAAACTAAAACATGTGGTCTTACAGTTTTCGTAAAATCAGTTGTTGCTATCGCAAAATACATACTAAAATTCGAATTTCCACATGCGAGACGATCCACCTTAAATAGGGCATCTAGTTAATTTTTACAAACAAAATCGTCCTAGAACTCAGTATGGATGGGTTCTACGAGTTAAGTATTTTGGAATATGTAAGAAAATTTAATATTATTTAATTGGTTCTGCAAGAGTGAATACACGATATGAAATATCTTTGTTTGAGTGAGAACTCAGGAATCCTACCCAATTTGCTAGATGATACTAAATTTTCCATCTAAAGCTATTTATATTTATTAAGATTTGGATATTTTTACAGAAATATTTTTACAACATTAAACGCTACCGACCGCTGCTCACAGCATAACTGCGATCGTGAATTCCAACGCCTGAGGTCTTTTAGGCACCATCTGCTATCACTTCATAATAACACAGAATTTATATCAAATGATGAAGAACTCATGAAAAATTTTGCAACATTACATCTAATGCCTTCAATAAACTGTCAATCTTGCAAAAAATATAGTCACATGGCACGTAAAAATCTTGCAGTTTATCTTCAGTACAAACCACAATGACGAGCGGTTGACATCTCGATTTCTTCTCTAACAGGACCTTTCTCCAACTGTCCAACTACTCCACCGTCATTCTGAAATATTCAAAAAAATAAACTAGCTAAACCTTGCAACTTTTTGCTGAACTTCGGGATACAAAGTATACAAAAACACTCTTGGGTGTTATAGAAATGCAATTCTGTAAAAAAATAAGTCAATCTATCAAATACGTTTTAAGTTTTGGTGACACAAACATACGAAAGCTGAGTTTTTAGGGTTCCGTACGCAAAAAGGGTAAAACGGATCCTCTTACTAAGGCTCCGCTATCCGTCCGTCTGTCACCAGGCGGACCCAAATGTCTAACTATCACGGTTCATGAGATACATCTTATGAACCGTGATAGTTAGACATTTGAAATTTTTACAGATGATGTACTTATATCTGTTGCCGCTACAACAACAAATACTAAAAACAGAATAAAATAAATATTTAAGGGGGCTCCCATACAATTCACTTGTTTTTTTACCGTTTTATAGATAATGATACGGAACCCTTCGTGCGCGAGTCCGACTCGCACTTGGCTGGTTTTAGTTTATAATTTTAATTTTAATTTATTTATTTTAATTTTTTTAGTTTTTTAATTTTAAATATGTCCAGCGGCCAGGGTTAATTTTATACCAACGAAACTTGCCCAACAAGTCTAGCCCCCCAATTACAGTAGCGAATGGCAATGGGGAAAGCAACAATGGGGATCATTTTGGCAGTCTTAACGGCTCCTAAATCTTAGGAAACTTGATAGGGGCAACTTCTCGACCTAAATATTCCTCCTTTCAAGTTTCAAAAGATTTAGACAGCGCTAAGGGGTGGTTTCACCAACAATAAACAGGTGGTTAAACAACTGTTTAGTCCAACCAATGCTTTTTGAAAGCTGTTTTCAAGGATTATCTGTCACCTTGAACAATGGTTAGATTTAACAAGACATTTACTAACTAACAAAGTATCTTAAGCTGCAAAATGATCCCCATTGTTGCGTTTCCTATTGCCTTTTGCTTAACGGATCTAGCCAAACGTGAAGTTAGCCATTAGGCGGCCAAACAGACAGTTACAATAACATCCATAACATAAACGTCGCGGGGTGTCGGTGGATGGAGGTGGCTCTGGACCATCGTAATATTCTAGGCCTATGTTCAGCTGTGGACTTCTACAGGCTGAATGATATAACATAACACCCAACAGTCACATACGTAGTCTTGATCCCACACTAGGATTCCCGGTGTCATGGGTATCAGAAACTACGAGTACCATGGTACCATAGCACCCAGACCCGGAACAAATATTTGCAGATCATTAAACATTTGTCCTTCAGCAGGAATCGAACCCGCAACCTCTCAACCTAGTCCTCTTAGCCGGCTACTCGCCTGCTGCGCCACAGAGGTCTTCCTTATGCACCTTATGCAGTGACACAAACCCATTTTTAGGATTCCTTAATTCAAAAGGTACCAACGGAACCATTATAGGATTACTTAGGTGTCTGTCTGTCTGTTTGCAATAGTCTTTTTTGCTCTAAATCTACTGGACCAAAAAAGATGAAACTCGTAGTGAGAAAATGCTGACAAAATTGTGTTGATTGACTAATAAGTTAATTGGTCTACGAAACCCTCTCCACGCGAGTCTGACTAGCACTTGACCAGGTTTTTTTTTAATTCCCACTGCTTACTTCACATATGCCTAGATCTGTTGAGGGAACTGTACGATTGCATGGTGCAGTTGATTTAATCATGGTTATATTTTTTAACAGTAGCACAGTTGACTGTACGTTCAAAGTATTTTTAAAACATTGAACAGTGACCGGACTGTTTAATAAATAAATATAACATAAAACTCACCTTGTACAATATAGTTATTGTATTTGTTTGAATTAAAATCTTCAACTCGTCGCTTGGACGTTTTGTCCCATTTTTTGAGTATATCGTTAACTGGCTCATTATTAAATGTCATCCATACTTTGTGCTCTTCAAATTCTTCATACGATACTGAAAAATAAGTAGGTATAATAGTACAATATAGTAGGAGACAATTTATACTGTAATAGGTAAATTACTTACTGCTATGGTAGCAGTACATGGTATGGTATGTCTTATCAACCAATTCTGTTGTTTTGGGTATGTGTTTTTGCCTTTTATGTTCTATAATGCCAAGACTTTGCAGTTTTTTTCATGGTTATTGTATTTGTCAACCAATTTCAATCTTGCAGGGATGAATTTACCATGACCATATTTTTGGCTTGGTATACAATAGTAGGTTTCCTGTAATGTAACAACAACCAGAAATTAATCTTAGTTAAGTTAATAAATCATCGCCAGTGATGCTTAAAAGTACTACGACATAAATATTCTAACTTAAGTCCTCATCAGTAACTACTCTCATTATCTAACAAATTTACTGCTATTACAAATTGAAATTAAAATTTGAATTTGAATTGAAAAATCTCTGGGTATGCTAAGTAGCTTACATTACCTTTTTTTATCCTTTTCTTTTGAGGACCCGGATCAATTTCATTTTCGTCATTTGTCCAATAAGTCTCAGAAGCACGACTCTAAAAAAAATACTTCGGTTAGGTAGTTACGTTAACAAGGTACCTAGTTAAGGCTACCTGCAGTCAAGTAGGTAGATAGGTACAATTCGGCCAACGGATCTAGGGACACGAAACCCTTATTTTCTCTAGGCGGGAATCAAACCCAAAACATGGGGGCAGGCAAGCGTACCAAAAAGTCATAACGGATTAATACTTACGTCATTTACAATGTCTACAGAGCTTATGGACTCGGCGTCAGTAGTAGAAAAGTTTGAAAGTTAACTCTAAAAAACATACACATTCTATTATTATAAAAGTTACCAGATTACTTTAGTCATATTTTCATTTAGGTACTCTAAAAGGTACCATACCTACCTAGCCTAATAATAAGATGTAGGAAAAAGTTACTTACGCAAAAAATATTTTCTTTCATTTATTGTAGCAAGCCATGCCTCAATTTTATTCGATCCTTTATGCTTTCAGTGGGTATCAACGATTGTATATTGGATTCTGTCATTTTGTCTGAACAGGCTAAATCAATGTCATGCACTGAAACAATAATAGGTATAAGTTTGAGTGTTTTAGCATAGCACATACCTAAGTACCTACCTACTCACCTCATAAATAAGCGGTTAATTTTACATTAAACTTACGTAGCTAGTGTGAAACATACTGCGTACGGATTGGTGATCGTAGCATTGGTGTTGTGTACTCCGGTGGATGTTGCTGACCATCCCTTGGTATAAAATCGGCTTTTACGACATCTTCGGGAGGAGTCTATTCGGTCTGAGTGTCGATAAGGGGGCCTAAGAACAATTTGATTGGCCGTGGTGTGATCGGGTTGCCGGACACACCACGGCCTATTAAATAAATTTAAATAAATATAAAAATAGCATATTAAATAAATTTAATATGCAGGGTTACATCGTTTTTTTACACATAGGTAGGAACTTACCTCTAAATGCTTCCTGTGTCGTTAAAAAATAAGCCGGTAGGAATTGTTCGGTTTCACTATCTGTCATCATCACGCACGGCTTTATTCACTTTGATAGTTTACTTATTTCTCTACTCACTGGGACTGGGACACACACTGGCTGAATAACTGAAACTTTGTAGTATTGGAGTGGACGGTGCAAACAGCACAACCACTCCTTATAGCGGCGCGAACAGAACAGAAAGAGGGAACGCGCCCGCGCCGCGGCAGGGAGCCACGGCGCGGGTGCGAGGGGGCCGCAAAAGCACGGTAGGGCTGCCCTAAAACCGATACGATTCTGTTTGGGACAATATCGAAAAACGAAACACAAATTGTATGAAGTCTTTCTACACTAGCAAGCGAGAATCTTGAATCGCACCTTAATGAATATACGCTTGTCTTTTAATTCATACGACTTAATTTTTTTTATTTTACCACCTAAGAAAAAATATGTCATCTTGAGCACATCTGCCCAACTACATACCTAGGTACTTAGCTGACAAATTAATTAATAACCTCCTTTTTTGAAGTCTGTTATCATCTCAAAATAATCTAGTAAGTGTATCATGATGGCAGTATTGCAAGAAAACCATAGGCATCATTGTAAACTTTAGTTTATAGAAAAATTTGTATCTATAACGATGTTCGTTATATTAATCATAGTTTTATGTCGAGTAACAAGTTTTTAAATTCTTTAATTTTAGACTTTTCCCGTATTTGTGTCACACGCAAAAGCTATCAGAATACCTAACTTCAGCATTGTGGGATTACTGAAAGTACCCTAGAGGTGTTTTTTTTACATATTTGATTTTCCCTTATATCTCAGAAACTACATAGTCTAAAAAATTATAAAAAATAGTTTTGCAATGTCCAACCAAAGCGATTTCATATAACACCCTACTTGACCAGACTGTCTGACTTTTTGTTTACCCTTCTTGGACCCCAATATCTCAACAATCCCCCAAGCGATACAGCTCATCACCTTACCTACAAATTGTACCAATTTTATCTACCAATCTATTACCCCTCTACCAAATTTCATGAAGATCGAATTACCGGTTCAGAAGTTAGGTATCCTCGGACAAACATATACATACATTCTTCTAAGTTGACAGAGAGAACTCGCTTCGCTCGTTCAAAAATATATTTTTCAGTGTACTTTCCCTACAATAATAGTGTAGTTTTTTTTATTTACTAGATCCATTGTGTTGTGAATTAATTGGGCTTCCCTAATTGTTTAGTTCTGTCTGTCCGTCCTTCGTCCACTCCTACTGACCAATCATAACAAATTATTGAAATTAATGCCAATGGCGTGATGCGTGTAAAATTACCTACCTATATATAACTATATACTACTTACAAAAAGTATATGTAGGTATGATACATTTTACCAAACTTATTGGTAAGTATTATCGACTCCCGCGGTTTTTGGCTGATTCAATATAGCTATAAGGCACCTACCTAGGTCACTAGATTTAACGTTGTGTATCCGTTGGATGTACGTTAAGTGATGTTACGTGTAAGTTTCTGAAATAATTATGTTATGTACCTACCTACTTACATTACAAGAAATAAACCTATCTAAAACTGGTTTGCTGAGATGATTAATTTAAAATACCAATTTCGAGAACTCGATTTAGTTGGATTTACGCTGCCTAAGTAGGTACCTAGGTCTACGGCACTAAGATCTATCTAAGTAACACTTAGTTGATTTACTTAAAGATAGGATTGCGATTGCGATGAGATTATTGATTCATCTTCGCATAGGTTAACTCAACTCTAGCTAGTCAAAGACCACAGACTAGGTACAATTTAACAGTAAAATGCCAAGAAAGAACCAGTGACACTACTTACCATTAGACAGTATTCGTCCAATGTTAATACCCACGCATAGGTAGGCAGGTGTATGATCTACCGTGTATCGTTTTTACATTAGTATTATTTAAGTAACCTACCTTAATAGGTAGGTACCTAGCCACCAATTAATAAACCATTGCCGTAGTAGTTGCCGGCCTCGAATAGCCCCCTCCTTATAATAAAGAGTGACCTGTTCTACGCCTTATAGGGACCTTCCATCTTCCCGTGGATGTCGTAGGCAACTAAGAGATCTCACCAGTGGATGGGCAGCTGCACCACCTGAGCACTTATCACTACTTACCTATTACTGCGATCACCATCCATCTGCAAAGCGTGGTTAGGGGAGGGAGACCATACCTGTGTCCAGCATGTAACCACTAGGTATGTAACTAGTTGGAACAGAGGAGGACTTCTAGTTGCTGTGAAGATGATGATGATAATGATGACTAATTAACCTTGGAATAGGTACTTAGTTAAACTGAGTTTTGTCATGTGCATTCACAGGCAGTTTCAGATTCGATCGAAATAGAACTAGTCCAAGCATAGGTAGGTATATGCTAGGTTTATTAGTAACATCATAAAATAAACAGCGTAACCCACGGCAATGCTACATGAAGGACATGTAGACCTACGTTAAATACTGAAGTTGGAAGTTTTCTGTCTTATTTCATAATGTCATGGTGTTCCATTAATTTACGTACCTACTTCTACTATGTAATTGGGAAGGAATTGATTCTTGTAGGTAGGTAGGTACCTAACCTACCTACCTATGTGCGTACCTAGTATGTTTGCTGTTGAACCTAAATTGGATAGGTAGGTACCTACTTGCTCAGGTAGATAGATAGGTATTATGTAATTACCTACTACATATCAACTATTTACCTAGATCTGTGTAAGTACCTAGTGGTAGGTAAGTATTTACGTATAAGTACTTACAGACAATACAATACCATGGTGACAGCGAGCTGATCTGATGATGGAAACGGAACTCCTCGATGGTTAATAGTACAGTCGTGTTTAGGCTCATTTTAATTAGCTCACGGTCCCAAAGAGTATTTCATAAAACCCTGTTTAGAAAGAGATATTTTTCAACAAAAATCTTATTATTAAAGTAAATAAGTAGGTAGGTAAGTAAGTACCGCTACACCTACTAACTGATTAATATTAAAGATTAATCAATCTTTGCCTGTAAGTATTTGCAGTATCTGTACCTACTACTAATATTCTATGCTAATAATATAATATTTCCAAAATAAAAAAGGTAGGTAGAGTGGTACCAGGTATTTACGTTGCACCTACCACTGGTCATTTAATGTAGTGCTTTCCGTCGTGTAGGAATAGGTATCTTTTGTTGCAGGAAGGTAGCTTAGCTACACTTATACATAATGGTATGGATAGATATCATGCCCATGAGCATAGGTACTTAAGAGAAGGTTACCGGTAGGGCACTTACACCCTTTTGTATGCGAACGAAGTTTGCTTCTATTTTGGCTATTATTTCAACAAACTCCATGAAATTTTGTATACATGATCAGTACCTAGGTACACTTATATCTAGACCCGTAGAATGCCAGTTTTTTTTAAATTAGTTTTTTTAATTTGGTAACCATTAAATTTTATAAGAAACTGACGCACCATGGGTCTTGATATTAGTGTACTGATCATGTGTACAAAGTTTCCTGGAATTTGAAGTAATAATAGCCAAATTAGAAGCAAACTTCGTTCGCTGGCTACTGTTGACTTAAATCAAAGTCACACGACAGTAACAATGCTTTCGATTTGACACACATATGTGTAAATTCTTTAGCAATTGCTACCTAACATGCTTTCATTCTATCTACCTACTAGCATGTCTACCTATATCTTCAGTATACTTAATCTACTTAATTTTTTTATAATTTTACGTTTGTTAATGGTAACGCACACAGCGTCTCCAGCGGTAAAAATAGGAACTTATCTATGATAGTGAGCTCGTAAATATAACAATGATTCCCGTGTAGATTTAAACCTTAATAACTGTGAAACGTGCAAAAGTTAAACAATATTATCTACTTCATGAAAATATCGCTGAAAATTTGATAAATCAATGATAATATTTGTAATATCAACATTATTTAATATAGATACACACCGAACTCGTAAATATGACAATATTCTCGGTTCGATTTCACATTCAAAACTGTGAAATTTGCAACAGCAAAATGGTTATTTCTAATAAACTTACAATTGTTATAATCTACTTAATTCTTTTGTAATTTAAACTTTAAATATGTGTTACGACATCATCTACCAATAATTTGTACCTATCTTTAGTAATAATAACCTAATGGAATTGTAATATTCATGAAAAAAATTGTTAAGCCCCGTTTTTGTCATCAACCTATATTGTTTTGCAAATTGTATAGCTAAGACTTAGTAACTTTTACTATTACTCTCGTAAATTTTGTTAACCGTCGGGGCTTTTGTAACTTCAACCATAGCAAGTTGGTAAATTCATCAAAAAAAAAGCGTTAACTCTTTATTTTGCTGTCAACCTTAGTTGTTTTGTAAATTGTACAGATAGGACTTAGTAACTTTTACTATTACTCTCGTAAATTGTATCAACCGTTGGAGCTTTTGTAAATTCAACCATAGCAATTGTTAAATTCATCAAATAAAAGGGTTAATTCTATATTTTGCCGTCAACCTTAGTTGTTTTGTAAATTGAACAGCTAAGTCTTAGTAAATCTTACTATTACTCTTGTAAATTCTATCGACCGTCAGGACTTAAGTAAATTCAACCATAGCATTCTTTCAGTGTATACGTAATTACCTCGCTGTCTGACTGGCTAGAAGTATACTCATAGGCATACACAACATGGCTTCGCAGGCATATTTGTAAGCCATGAGTTTATGTAAGGGTTTATCTATGCAACAACATATGCTTCAATAACCTAACTGGTAATCCTGGCACGGGTTGCAAATGACAGGCGACAGGACGACGCGCCTGTGACGCATTCGTCCAGATTAAAGTCGTCTGGACTTTTATTTACAACATTGCAAGGTGAATCAACTTGCTAGACAAAAGTATTTTTGAAACTAGGTTTAAGATACTAATAACTTGAAGTAAACTGCTGGCACGATTTTAAGAGACAGGCGACTGATCGACGCGTCTGTGACGCATGCTACCATATTATAGAGTGGTCTGGGAGGCTAATGTTTATTTACAAGATAAGAAGGTGACTTCGGGGCTCCAGCTGAATCCGACTATGTATAACTATGTAGACCATTATGTCTACATAGTTATACTACTCGTCTATTTCGGATACTTCGAATATGCTTTCGTCAGGTTATATACTTCTAGTACGGGTTTTTATAGTTTTTGAAAACTATATGAAGTTTCGTTTCCTTCCATACATCAATCCGCTGCAAGTAAAGGTATGGAAGGAAACGAAACTTCATATAGTTTCGAAAACTATCAAAACACGTACTAAGTCCCCTGTACTAGTGGAAAGTCTGCGAATTCATCCATGTGGAGTTCTTTCCGTACAAACTTCAACGACCCGCTGTACCCACTTAAGAAGTCAATTTCGGTAACTCTTTTCTTAGTGCACCCCTAAAACACAAAAGGATTGTACCCTCCCAATTTCAGATCTTAAGGTTTATGCTGTGCTTTGTACTTTGTGTTAGTCAGTCAAGATTTCATATATATTTATTTATTTATTATATAACTTAGATATTGATAGTTCATAAATTAAAATGAATAATGGAAGCACACTTCCAATATTGAATGAGTTGAATGTCTATCAAAACTTAGAAGCATTGAGAACTGCAAAAAAGGCATTAAGTAGTCTAAATTCTAAGAGAACTTTTTTGAATTATACTTAGAGAACACAGTCCAATTTAAAAAACCAAGGTAAAATAAAAGTTACATAACAATGCAGTAAAAACTGCTAACAAAGTCTTTTATCAGAAAATAAACTTAAGTTATTTGTAGCGAAGACATTTTCTTCGAGATTTTTATTAACCACTGTCTACTCCTCCAGACGCACTTTACCAAAACTATTACCACACAGCGAGACCGTCCGCCTAATAAAGACATACAATACCTACCAGACTGTTCATACAAACTTGAACCTATTCCGTAGGGTTCAGAAAATACTTTTTACCTCTACGTGTAACCGAATAATGTTTGAGCAAGTATGTGAAGTGCTGTCTATTATCTACCTCAAAACCTAATCAAATATAACTTTCTTGAATACATTCCAAAGCTTCGCAAAGCAAGTATGCGACATCGACACCGCGATACGAAACACTCAAGTCTCTAATTAAAACCGTTGCTGTTCTAAGTGTCTACGAACCATGCTACGCTTCTAAGTATATCTTTGGTAACTTTAATTTCCAAAGAAGCGTAGCACTGTTAAAAATGCAACAGATAACGAGTTGTGAGCGTATGTAGTTAAGGATGGTTTTACATGAGACAAGGTATGCCAATATGAAGTGTTGTCATAAGGGTGTGTTTCGTGGCTTGAATTTAATTTTAAGTAGTAGTAGAGCTTTTATGTGCTAGAGTTCGTTCTGAGAATTATCCTATTAACCAAAGTAAGTAGCAGTGCAATGCCACAAGGCGCGGTACAGGCGGACGTGGCCTGGTAATACATTGTTGTAAGCAGAGGTTACCGCTTAACACCAGCTAGGCCATTTGTATTTTCAGTCATTTAATTAAATACTTAAAAAATAAAAATCACAGCGTAGCAACTGTGATAAAAAACGCGACTTACTTCGACCTAATGCAATGTTTTTCAATCTCAGTACACTTTTATGGCCAAGCTTTTATCTTGAATCGAAGACTCATGACCTTGTTATCATGCGTACTCTAAGCAAAGCATAATGCTATGATAAGGCTGCGTTTCCATTGACGCGGAGCTGTGCGGAGATGAGCGGAGAATAGCGGTGAAAAGTGGTAAGTGTTTCCACTGAAGCAGAAAGGAGAGGAGCGGAGCTAACTTTGGAATTGCGCAATTTTGAGCTCAGTTTGTCTCCATCTTTCAGAAAAACTTCTCATCCATTTTGATACGTATTGCACCTATGACGTAACGTTGATAACTACTACGACGCACTGCGCGCGAGTCGTGGCGTCACACCCTCCCCGCACCCCGGTCCACACCTCGCCGCTTCGCTCTCCTAGCTACCCTCCGCAACGCACCGCCCTGCTGTTCTCCGCTCCGCATCACCTCGCTTATTTTATATGAATATCCGTTCAGCTCTGCCCCGCTCCGCTCGTGCTGTTTCCATTGAAGCGGAGCAGAGATTTCGAGCATAGTGATTGGTCAATTCATGCACCGCTAAGCACCGCTCCGCCCAACTCCGCGTCAATGGAAACGCAGCCTAAAGGACCACCGACAGCGAATGGCCGAGCTATCAAATCTAAAACTACGTAGGTAATGCTTGGTTTCTGGCAGTGGCGACTGTCGTAATTCAGAGCAGAAAATCTTGTTATTTTTGTGATTTCAATTAATTAAATACCATAACTTTACAATATTGCAGGTCACTGCTGCTAGGGTAGACTGTAATTATAACAAGCTGAAAGCTCAGTTCATTTTATTTATATACACGGCCTAAAGGATGACTCACGCTAGACCGTGTCGGGTCCGGCCGAGCGTCGGCCGTAGCACGGCCGTACCACGGTCAACTAATATTACATATTATTTTGTATGGACACACTCACGCTATACCATATATATAAATAAAAGCATTGAGCCAGTACCAAAAGCCCAAGTCAAACGGACCAATGAACACAATACTATCCGAATTGTCAGTAAGTCAGACCCACCCAACCGCTGGACCGGGTATAAAACACCCGGCCGGTCGTAAATACAATTAATAATGAGCAACCGGACCACAAGAGTCCGGTTAAATTATAATTATGTTCTCTAATTAAAGCGCTACTCCGAAAGATGCTGTAGAGAACCCAAATAGGGTTATGTCCCTATTATGTCCTCTTTACCTTGAATCTGTGAATTCCAAACAAGTATTCGAATTGTGAATTTTCAGTTTTCATAGCGTCTTCTTCACGTTTAAATATCCTACTATCCTACTCCTACTAATATTATAAATGTAAAAGTTTGTGAGTATGGATGGATGGATGGTTGTTCGTTACTCTTTCACGCAAAAACTACTGAACGGTTTTTGATGAAACTTTACAGTATTATAGCTTATGCATCAGAATAACACGTAGGCAACAATTTATAGTAGAGACTCCACGCGGGCAGAGCCGCTAGCAACTGCTAGTTTTTTTTCAGCTTGAATTTATTTTGAACTAAAAACTGTTTTGAACTTTAAACCTGTCTTCTTTTTAGCCGTAGGATTTATTTTTACGAAACATCTGAAAGTATCTGCTATCTCAAGGTCAACACAGGTGCCCTATAGGGTATCTTCAACAGCAACACGAAACCAATTAGCGTGTATCCGACAAATAAGCCTCGACAGATAATTAAACTGACACAGAGATAATTTGTCTTCCAGAGATTTAGGGTATCGCACGAAAGCTCAATTAATTATTTGCTCGAGTTTTAAACGTGTACCTAACTAGATTTATTTTAATTTAAAGTCAAACATTTGTCCCTTAAGCCGTCCCTTGTTAAGTTATGATGCAGCACTATGACCACTACAAAACCCTGAAAATTTAAATGAAATGAAAGTTTTATTTGCTTGAATACAGGTTCTTAATCTATTATTTGGTTCACTGTACTTGACCAGATTGTCGTGCAAATGTTTAAATTTAACCTACACATTTTTTTTTGTTTTTACAAGCTTTTATTTGATTTGCAATGTTTGTTTTTTAGGTCAAATTATGAAACTGAATTGTGAACCAGTTCCATCCAATCGATTGAGCTGAAATTTTGCGTATATACCTGTCAAGTTCCGATGACAATACAATATTATGGTGACAGCGAGCTGATCTGATGATGGAGACGGAAGGTGAACAACGGAACTTTCCGATGATTAACTGTAGCCTGGAAGTGTTTGGGCTCATTTGAATCAGCTCACAGTACCGATCACTAATTCCATAAAAGCTTGTTTTAAAAAAAACAGCCAAATACTTGTTTACTCACTATTTTTTTTTTCAGTAAGTGTCGTCACAAGCGTATTGCCTAAATGATATGAAGCTACTACTATCTGTATTTTACTACATTCGTCTATAATAGTCTACATGGTTCGATCGATTTTTGGATACAAACTAGCGGCACTGGTCTGTGGCTTGCTTACGAGTATGTGCTGTTGAAATAATGTGCTAGACAAAATAATGATACCTAGTTTCTAGTAATGGCAGTAATAGTGTTTGAAGCGGTATAATAGCTCGGTGTACCATAATAGGGTAATCTTGTATCTATGTAACAGTTGAGTTGGCATTGCGTGGCTTTATTATGTGCCGAGGGAAGGCCTACAGAGTCTACGCCGTAGACTTGTACTCAACGTCAGTGTCTACGGCGTAGACCTCTTTGAATGATGACGAGATTAGTTAAAGAAGAGCACCGAGGTTTACCCCCTTATTCATAATCATTTTTTAAACCTATTTTAGTTCAAATATCTTTTGTCTTGAACAAGACAAAAGCTATAAAGTATTATGAATACGGCGGCCGTTAGCCTATAAATCTAGCATTCAATATTATGAATACAAATAAGTAAGATATGTGGTGACACAGTTAATTAAATAGTACGCGTGCAGTGCGCGTTTGGCGATTCAGTCAAATTAAATACTCTACATTCAGTGGTCAGTCACTCCGTTAACCTCGCTCGAAACCCAAATCCCACTGGTGGACAGAACCTTATAATTAAATCAATGTTAATGTGATCCTAAAATAAAGTACATCATCTGTGAAGGTCAATGACTGTTTTTTTATCCACCCCGTATGCATCAATAATGGATACAAAATACGAACATATATGAATAATTAGGTGGCAGTTCACTCAATAACCTAATAAGGTACATAGCAGTGATACAACCAAAGATATATACATAAGTTTTAGATACTAAGCACCATCTTTGAAGTCCTTACTCATAATAAGATTATTTTAATCCCTAGCACAAAATAATGCTATTCATTTAAATGAGAATAATGGGACACTTCATCATAGGATTTAGGTGCTTTTAAAAGTAAGCTTTGTTACGAGGATTACTTTAGATATTTCGCTTACCTCTAATCCTGTTTTCTTAAGCCGGTGTCATCTGAAACAATATGGAGATTATAAACCATTTAAATCATAAGCATATTAAAAAATAAGATTAGTTAATGGATAAAATCCACCATCGACATAATTGTGGAGGATCTATGGATATTATGAAGGAGCTATGTTTAATAATAATAATAATATATTTACATATATGGCTACATGGGAAATGTATAATAAAATTATACCTAAACAATAAACCCATGAAATATATACCTTCAAGACTAACATGTATATTTTATATTTAAAACTAACACTTTACATATTTCTTTCATTTTTTTTATTTAAAGCTGTATGCCAGATGTTTTGCTAAATTATCTGGCAACACGTAAAAAATGCTCTTCTTTGCCAGCAAACTGATGAAGAGATTATGCTACTTAGATTCGAACACTCTTTTCATAACGAAATCAAAATACCTAGGTACCTACGTAAAAGTACCGTAAAACTTTCCGTTCTCTAAGCTAGATTTATTACACACTACCATCATATTGGTACTCCACTAAGATTTCTCCACTTAAAATGTAACAAAAATAAAATACACTTAGCTAACATCAAAACAGCACAAGGTCTAACATAGGGTTGGTAACCGTCCATAACAAATGCAATCATAATCTTAATGGTGACTATTTTCCAATTTATCCGTTCACCTCATTATATTATGGAGAGTAAATAAATTGCATTAGCATTTTTTTGTTATTTGTGTTAAATTCATGGTGGCCGTGTGGCCGGGGTAGCCCACTCTTGCTGTGGCCGGATTTGGGTTACTTTTTGTTCTTACGGTGACAGGATATATCCGGCCATCGCAAGGATCAATACAAATAGAGTAAAATTGGTGCATCGCGGTGGCCGCTATGAAAGTTTGTGAACAATATAATTCATCATCATCATCATAAGCCTGTAGAAGTCCACTACTGGACATAGGCCTACCCCTTAGAATGCAACGACGAACGGTCTTGAGCCGCCTCCATCCAACGACATCCTGCGACGTTTATAATGTCGTCCGCATAATACAATTAAGCTTCTGGAATTCAATACCTGACATAATAAATAACTTTTTTTAACTTTATTTCGTAACATAACTTAAAGATATTTACATAGTGCATATTATTTAAACAGAAGAGACAAACAATTATTACGACTAAAAATTGCGTATACACTATGAGGTTTGGGAACATACCTCCCGCGCTAGTTGAAAAACTGTGTTACGGCGAGGTAGAAAAAGTAAATGCCGAGTTATTTTAATTAATCATTAAAATTAATAATATTACACTCTTACGACAGTTATCTTTGTGCAGTTTGACAGTTATCGCGGCTCAAGACCGCTCGTCGTGGCATTCTTGGGGGGCAGGCTGATGATGATGATAAAAATTATCTATAATATTTTTTTTTATCCTTTTCCACCTGGTAGCCCTAGACCTAGTACATAATAAAGTATTATGTAACATGTTTTACAACTGTGAGCTTTCCGTTCGCTATAAGCGGCAGTTAGCAGCGCCTGGCGTTTGTATTACGTCCCGTTTTACGATACAACGTGACCTGAAGTAAGAAAATGGATGGAATGATGTTGAAATTGGATGCTGGTGAATGCAGTTGAATGTTCAAAAGCCGAGAGCAGTTCCAAAAGCTTTTAAATAAATATTTTATTGACTGGGACGATTGATCATAGCCTAGCTTCTATACATTTAGTTCAACCACGTTATTCATGCACCTTCGATCAGAAATACTAACAATATCACAGTTTAATAAAATTATTCACTGCGTTATGATAAAGAAATGGAAACACTCACAAAATTAATAAAAAAGGCCAAGAGCGAGTCGGACTCGCGCACGAAGCGTTCCGTACCATTATCGATAAAAATCACGTTTGTTGTATGGGAGCCCCCTTTAATTTTTTTTTTATTATTTGTTGTTATAGCGGCAAGAGAAATACGTCATCTATGAAAATTTCAACTGTCTAACTATCACGGTTCATGAGATGCAGCCTGGTGACAGACGGACGGACAGCGGAGCCTTAGTAATAGGGTCCGTTTTACCCTTTGAGTACGGAACCCTAAAAATGTTATATGTGACCCACTTTGCGCGGGCCGATTTGTACACAAAATCATTTAAATATAACTCTTCGAAAGAAAAACAGACCAGAACCGGAGTTAAGAACATTTTTTTTAAGTAAATAACGGAACTGTAATGTGTCCCACCTGATGTTAAGCGGTAGCCCCAGCCCATTCCAAATGCAATATCTCTTAGGTCACGTCCACCTAGGACGCGCCCAGTTTGGCATTGCACTGCGCCCGCCATCCTAATACATAAAGATGAAAAGTCTCATGTGCCTGTAATTTCACTACCCATATTCTTCAAAATGAAACACATCAATGCGAGCACCACCGCTTGGCGTAGAAGGTATAGGAAATAGGTATACTAATATGGTGGAAGTACTTCCCCGCAGGAACTTTATCACAAATACTAATGCTTCTGCATCATTAAAAAAAATTTAATACATTACCAATTATAACATACGAATAAGGTTTTCAATCAGAAAGTTGAAAAATAATATCGAATTCATAACGGGTCTACGCACGGTAATCGTAGATGCGTAGCTTATGCGTAGCGCGTCTACGACGTAGCAGTCACTACGGCAGCTTTCGTTTACGTATCTACAAAAATCATGATAGAAAAGCTGCCCTTACATAGAGGGCGTTACAGAACACTAAAACAGGAAAAGTACTAAGCCAATTGTTTTCTGAAAATAATTACCAAAGGATAGAATATTCACTCAGAAAATCCTGTCCAAAGATGTATTAGCACCAGCAGGCATTAATTGGATTTAGTGATAACGCCCCCGCTCCCAATCTATCTTCCTTTTGGTTAATAGAATCTTTATTATCTTAATAAATAACAAAACTTCACTTAAAAGCGAATTTGTGCTAACTTATAAAATATGTTTGTATGCGGTGAGCACCAAAAGGTAAATTTAAAACTAGTACAAGTACAGACAAATAGAAAATACAATGAAACAAAGTGGAAACAAGAAATAAGTCTTGGTTGTTTTTACTTTAACAATAACTAAACTAACAGTTGGCTACACGTCTTGTCAATTTAACTAAACCAACTTTAGTCATTGAACAGATGAACAGGCTTGGATGGTGATACCATCTCACTATTTCAACCAACCGTGGATTCGATCGGTATACGTATCAAGGAAACGGTCGCGGGTTCGATCATAAAATCTTAATAACTAAACTCACTAAATAATGAATAAAACATTGCAAATTGATCAAGCTATAGACTCCAATAAAGTCGAACGAAAATAGTAGGCGTAATCATTAAATATAAAAACTTTGTAACTACTCAGACTTTCCTAATATACTCTCGAAGCCTGTCTAATCAAATCATTTATATTCACGACGCATAACGTCTTGGCATGTAATTTCTCTGACACGTGTTATCAAATTTCCATTACTTAACCTCACCTAATATTCTATACGACCTCTCTTAAAAACTTCACCGGACGTGCGGTTCTGTTTTCGTATTTATTACTGAGCATGTCCATATTAGACCAAACTGGGTCACATCACAGTGTCGCACGGTTGATTTTTGCACGGTGGCTGGTTTGTAAGTCTGAGGTGTCGTTTTGGGAGCTTACTCGGGGTCGCGTTATTAGAGTCTTGTCCTTCTTTATTGGAATATACGAGAGGCTCCATGCCACCCCACGACCTCAATGCGGATGCGGCCAGCGTCTTGGTGACAACGAAAAACGTTTAGGAGGAAAGCATCTCAATTTGCAGACTAATTTGACAGGAATTAAACTTATTACGAAAACCTTCGTCATAATGTTCTATAGGGTTTTTTTTAAGCCTTTATTTCAGATAATGTTACATATTTTACAATAATTTACACTGTGAGATCGACACCGTTATCTGTTTGCCTTTTTTTGGCAAAGGCCTCCTCCAACCTCTTCCACTCTACTCTATCTCTCGCTATCCTTGTCCATGTTTTTCCTGCAATATCCTTTAGCTCATCCACCTTTTAAACTATCCACCTCTCTTTCGTTTGTTGTATTTCGGGAACCAACTCATTAACGTTCTGCTCCATTTATCCTTTCCTCTTACTGTGTGTCCTGTCCATCTCCACTTTAGTTTTTTTATTTTGACTGTAACATCTTCTATTTTGGTGCATCTTCTTAGTGTTTGGTTTTTTACTTTATCCAACTTTCTTTTCTTTTTTTTCCATGGCAGATTGATAGACTTCTAACTTTTTGACGTTAGCTTTTGTTATAGGGCGCAGGTCTCAGGGGTATTTTTATTACGAACTACTGAAAATGGTGGGAGCAATTGCTGGACGTAACCTCATCATCATGATCAGCCCGTTTACGTCCGCTTCTGGACGATGCCTCCCCCATTTAATCCAATACGGGGATTTACCATAATAACCACGCTTGGCCTTGGCAGGCGGATTGGTGTTAAGAACTCAGGTGGATGCTGCTGCACATCTCCTGGTGTAACCCTTTAGTAAAGCTTTTACTAAATCCACAGTAATATGCGGAGGGGTCTATTCTTAGCCCGGACACACCACGGCCGCAACTAATGACAACCTCTGTGGCGCGGTGGGCGAATGTTCGTCTACGACGCAGGAGGTTGCGGGTTCGATTCCCGCCTCGGAACAAATATTTACGTACGATCTGCAGATATTTGTTCAGGGTGTTCTGGGTATTTTTCTATATGTATAATCAAAAATATCTATCTATGTAATGTATTGTATTAAGTATATCAGTTATCTAGTGCCCATAACACAAGCTTTGCTTAGCTTGGGGCTAGATAATGTTCTGTGAAATGTCCAGCATTATTTATTATTTATTTATATTTATTTATTATTAATGATGGGTGTAAATAAAGTCTGACAAAAATTTACAAAGAAATTAATAAACCGTCCAAGAATAAAAACTCTAGTCTAGTTTAGGGATAAAAATATGTATGGACATACCAAACACATACCAATCTAACAAACAACAGTTTCAGTACCATCGTTCGGTAGAGAGAATTTTGAGCCTTGTTGCTAGCCGACCCAACAAAGAAAACAAGGACTAAAATATTAATAAACTTGCAAATATCATAATCCCACGGAGTATTTCGTTAATTTTAATATTATAATCATAAGGCTCGGGGCTTGTAGTTCGCCCGGCCTTGTTGCGGCTCACTTTAGGGTACCGTAATTTATTTTGTTTCATAACAAATTCTGTACAGTTTAATTAAATACACAGTAATTTATTGAGAATTGTAAATTGAGAATCGTGTTCTTACCGCAGACGAGCATAATAAACAAATACCTAAAGCCGGGTCTGCTGCGCCAAATTTTCTAGCAAAACATGTTATTGTTTGTAAAAAACCAAAACATGGCGCAGCAGACCCATCTTAAGACATACCTACCTACATAGCAAAATACCATGTGTAATTTGTCTTAAGGCTGGTTTACACGTATTAAGTTGTCAAGTAGGTAACTAAATTTTAACTTAACTTTAAGTGACTTATATTTAAGTACATGTCCATACGTATTTAAGTAGTTAAGCTCTTTAGTTCACTCATTATGGACGCTCAACAACGTAATGCAGTCGTGAATTCTGTGCTTAAATTTGTTATAAGTGAGGTTTTGGATAGATTTTGCCATAGCTGATACTATATCGAGAATCGCTCGTCGCGTTGCTTGGCTAGTTTATTTTAAAATTCGTGCATCTTATATTCCAAAAGCACTCTTTCTTTAAATATTTTTCGACAAACTTCATTTTCGTATCTTCCGTCCACTTCGACATTTTACAATAAGAAATACCTAAACGATGAACAATTGAAACCGAGCGCTTTTCTAAACTTATGCATTTAACTAATATTGTGCCTGTCAAAACGTGACAAGCCCCGCCCACCAACTTAACCGAAAAATAGACAAAATTCTAATTCATTTGTTTAGTTGTTAACTAAATTTGAACTTGCAACTTGTTACTAAATTCTGTGTTTACATGCAATTAATCACTTAAATTTAAGTTAAAATTTAGTTACCTACTTGACAACTTAATACGTGTAAACCAGCCTTTAAGGGGCCTGCGAAGGCCGCAAGCAAATTCAATTTGAAGCGAGTGTCAAAATCAGCCGTCCCTGTTTGGCACCGGGGCCTCTCCCCCTGCATGCGCATGTATTTTAACGGGGGCCGGCACACGACATTGCCGGTCCCAAACTGAGGCCTTACCATGAGCTCTTATAGCGATTCAGTTCAAAAACTATTCAGTACAAAATATCGGTTCCGTGACGTCCGCAGCTATGTATTTAAAGGCACAGTAGCAGAAGGTCTATATAGACTGCTGCGAGTAAAATTATTTAATGATGACGGATGTCATCTAAACATCTAAACTTCCTATTCGAAGATTTAAATCCTACATAAAGATTAATCTAATTAAGAAAGCGTATTACACTATTGATGACTATATAAATGATAAAGCCGCGTGGCCTGATGTCGCTCTGCCCCCCGACTGCTAAAATGGAAATTTGCAATATCTGTACTTACCTATTTAAATGTTTCTATTAGATTATCTACTATATAAAAATAAGTCGGGTTTTCCTTCCTGACGCTATAACTCGAGAACGGCTGAGCGGATTTATCTTATCTTGGTCTTGAAATGTTCGTGGAGGTCTAGGGAAGGTTTAAAAGGTGAGAAAAATTCGAATAACTGCCGGGAACACCGGGACCACGCGAACGAAGTCGCGCGCGGGCCGCTAGTTGTTTATAAGTATAACAAGCGTAGCGTGTGCTGTCTTGCATTTTTTTTTGCTGATGTTTATTTAATTTTGACTACCTTCCTAAGGTTTTTAAGTTCTCATTTACTATGTCTCAGCAACTCCTTGCTCCGAGGTCTTACACAGGCGCTTCTCACCTAGTGGTAAGACGGACCATTTTTGTAAGCCAAGCCGTGTTTGTTGCCTGATTCTTCTAGACTTGGTCGCGTTGGAACACGAGTAATTTTAGTTTACAAAACGATTCAAAATGATCCTTGTGATTTCAATGAATAAAATTCTTTTTGACTTTGACTTTGACTTTGTCAACGACGAACCGATATTTTGTACAGAATTGTTTTTGACGTGTTAACGTCTTATAAATCGATGGAGCCGGCTGCACGCTCGAAAAAACATGACTAATGCGTCGTTACCTCGTCATGCGTCACCTCGCAAAACGCATGCGGTGACGCCGCATGCAGCGTCACCGCATTCGCTATGCGCATGCGCATGTATATATATATATATATATATATATATATATATATATATATATATATCGCATATATATATATATATATATATATATATATATATATATCGTATATATATATATATATATATATATATATCGCATATATATATATATATATAGATATATGCGATATATATATATATGCGCATGCGCTGACGCCGCATGCGCGCGAGCGCGGAACGAGCGACAAACAAGCACAATAACGACGTTGACACGTTGAACTATCGTCAGTAAACCGACTTTACAGACAACCGTTTTGAACTGAATCGCTATCAGAGCTCATGGTAAGGCTAATGCTTACGTAGTAACTATTGTCTATTACTTAATCTTCGCATGCATACGCGAAGATTAAGTAATAGTCACTACGTGACAGTGCGACTGAGACGAGATTATACTGTGAATTAAATGTTTTATAAATAAGAGAATTGGGCCTGCTAGTAGGTACTAGAGGTATAATCGCACAACAAACTTTAAATATTGCCGTACAGTGTAGAGATGTGTTAGAGCATAGTACAAAGAAGTTGGTATCACTATGGAAATTGTAATCATTATTGTTTCATGGATACTAAGCGAGCATAAAACTTAAGGGGCTTGTTTCAGTTCCCAAATAGCGAGTAAAAACTCAATGGAGCTGTAAAAATTCCATGACAAGTTTATCCAGTGTACACAACAACAACGTTGCTTAATTAAGCTGAAAGTACAATGTAATTTGCATCAAATGCCTGGCTGTTCACTCCGCGCTCAGGACACTAATAACAGAGGACTTTGGGGTATTCAATTTAAGTTTAATCCAGAAATATTTTTATCTTAGCACCTTCTGCGTATACTGCCGTATTTAATAAGGGGTTCTAATGATTATTGAATTGTTGTTCTTATTTTGACGACACCATTTTTGTTTTTAGGGTTTACCGGAACCATTATAGGATCACTCTCGTCTGTTTATATGTCTGTCTGTCACAGCCTATTTTCTCCGGATCTACTGGACCAAATTTTTTTAAATTTGGTAACAACGTGCGTATAGCGTAAATAAACGAATTCTGATTAAGGGGGTTAATTCACTGCTTCTCAAGTTATTTTTATAACTTTTGTAGTCGTCAAAGTTTTTAATTGTTACTATTCCATGTTTTTTTTTTTAATTAACGGCATCTGAGGATGTACTCAATTTTGCCAATGTCAAGTAACATAGATTAATCAAATAATGTCAAGTCGTCAAGTCCTCTGTCAAGTCATGTTCTAGTAAATCGATGGCAGTTTACTAGAATGTTCCTGGACAATTTCCACGCCTTCGAAAAGACACGCAATACACTAATTTTATTTAAATTCACTACCATGTGCTTTTTATACGCTACACCGGTTAAAATGCCACCAAAATTACACGATATAACTCAAAAAAACACTAGAAATTGAAATAAAATAAAAACTGACGACGTCTCCTTTCGAAAGAGCAGAAAAAGTCCCCATGTGATTTTAGTTCCTGATAAATAAATAAATTTTGATTTGGGAGCGGGGAGGGGCAAACTAGAAAATATAAATAAATGTCAAATGCATCACGTGATATATCAAATGAAACGTAGTGAGAAATACAAATATTTTTATTCATATTTTTTTTAATAATTTTAAAATGCTTAAATTTGAATATATTAACCAAAATGTACGAAAATTGCCCGTTCCCTTTTATTAACATATGTTCGTATTTCCGAAACTACAGAGCCAAATAATTTTAAAACCCATCAGTAGCTATTAGACGTCCACTGTTGGACGAAGCCTCCCCCAAAGAATGCAATTGGGGGACATTGCCATAATCACCACGCTTGGCAGGCGGATTGGTGATCGCAGTATTGGTGTTGAGTACTCAGGTGGATGCTGCTGCCCATTCCCTGATGTAATCCTTTAGTTGGCTTTTACGACATCCACGGGAGGAGACGGAGGGGTATATTCTTAGACCGGCCACACCACAGCACTAGTTTAGGTACTCGGGATAGATTTTCAGACTTAACTAATCTTGAATAAAAAGGCTGCTGAAGTTTGCTCGGCACCACGTGTGTTGTGCTTCGAACCTGAGACTAGTCGAGAATACGGTCAGAGTTGTAAGTGGTAGCACATCGTGTTGTGCACTTGTGAAGTACTTAGTTTGTAAACTTCGCAATTTTCCAAGAGCTAACTAACTATAGTTTAGTTATGTTTTTAACACTACACAGATTGTACAAAGAGCGTTGTCAGTGGAAAATGTGAAAATGTTAACTTATTTCATTTTAAATCTAATAACTAATTGAAATTTTTGGTTTCCAATAAAATAAGTAAACAAGTAGGTGTGTCCCGCCTAAGAATAGACCCCTCCCGTGGATGTCATAAAAGTCGACTTAGGGATTACACCAGGGGATGAGCAGCAGCATCCACTTGAGTACTCAAAACCAGTACTGCGGTCACCAATCTGCCTGTCAAGCGTGGTGATTATGGCAAATCCTCGTCCAACAGTGGATGTTTAACGGCTGATGATGGAGTAAAAAATCTATACCTATTCAGTTTGAGCTTAGCTTTGGGATACAGTCATAAGTCCCCTTGTGTTTGCAATCTTTTTGACAACAATAGTGTTCAGGTTTAATGGTGGTCCATTAAACTAATTACAACATTATTCTTTCAAGGTCATGGTTCCATTTTAGATTATCAACCATTCGTTGTAAATAGATTTCCCACAAATAAAAATGTATACTTGCATAACCACAAAAAAACATAACATAACACCCAACGTCACATACATAGTCCTACATAGTGCCATGGTACCACAACACCCAAACCCGGAACAAATATTTGCGGAATTTGCGAACCTTTGTCCCGCAGCGGGAATCGCCCGCCACGCCACATAGTAGTTTCGCATTACACCACACGCAATACTTCAAAATTTGATATTTTAATCCTATGCCTGTTAAAACCATCCACTAAAAATTGCAATGCCCTCCGAGATCCCTCATAAAAACGAATAGGTTTCCGCTCTGACTTAACTACTGTAAAACAAGACTTTTATTTAGCTGACGTTAGGTACGCGCTGAAAGTTACGAGATGAAAATTCAAGAAAATGCAGCAAGAATAATAAACAGCAATTTCAGAATGTTACATGTACAAGTAACGATTCTATAGCAAAAAAAACTTATTGACCGGGGCAACCCAAGATGCAGTTCGTACCTAATTCTTACGACAAAGCGACAGGGCTATTTGTCTGCAAGCTGCTTCTACTTGAATAATTCCTGGAGAACTTTGGAGAAGAAGAAATAAAGCAAACGTGTTTGGTAGAGCGAGAAAAAGGTTTATTTATTGATAGGTTTTATCGACCTTAGCTTATCGTGCTATTTATAGAACGCGAATAGATAAAAAAAACTATCTTTTTTTTATAACATTGTTTTTATTTATTGTGAATTTAGGCAGGATTTTTTTAGTAGGTCGAAACTTGTAGCATTTATTTCATTAAACAAATGGCATTAAATGTAAACTCAATATAACAGTATCTTGCTGCCTGGCGGTAGCACACGGCATGACGACACGCTCATGACGTTATGGGAAATGAGGAAAAACAATTTCCACTGAAGAGCCGACCACAAAGCCTTTTTTATGCCCGGTTCACATTATTCCAGTCCAGTGATCCAGCGAGAATTCAGTCCAGCGCTGGACTGGGTCTGTATCGTCTACATTATTCCAGTAATTTAGAAGCCAATAAAATATAAAATAATAATAAAGTGGGAACACTGCAGTGAAAATGATTTCAAGAAGAGATCAGTTTGGAATGGCACTGGATTGGCCGTCTACATTATTCCAGTTGCACTGGATTGGTCGCACTGGATTCAAAAGTAGACCGCCATTCCAGTTACTGAACTGGAATGCTCACTGGATTCAGTGCATTCCAGTGCCGGTTTACATTTTTCCAGTAAGCAATCCAGCGCTGGATTCGATCGCTGGACTGGAATAATTTAAACCGGGCATTAACAACAAAAATGTTGGCCGTGGGTAGGCATAGAATACATAACAGTATCTACTACGAAAGAAGGTACAACGTACCACCTACTAATGATAACCTAATAATGATTGAAAGCAACTTTTAGCTTCGGTAGTAGTACAGGTATGTACCTACTCGTTTCTTTAAAGTTCGTCATGTTTCTTGTTCTAACAGTACATAACTAAGTTACAACTTCAAATCGAAGCACTGTAGAGGGACAGAGAACACGTTTAGAAACTACTAACAAGTTTGTCCCAAATCCAAAAGTTCTAATTTGTGCAAGACAAGAGACCCCTTGCGAGGCGCACCCTCACTTCTTACACCACACTGAACTTTTCTACAATCACGGTCACAATAAAAGGCTCTTTTTAGAACCTACCATACATACCTCAGGAATACAAAGAAACTATCAGTACAAGGCTTAAAGTCGGTGAAAATAGAACACAGACATTTACCCCCTTAGAAACGATATTTATGTTTAAGCATTGCTAAAAATTAATCCTATCACTGTTTGAAAATTTATATAGAGGGATGGCAATGTTAAGCCTGGCATGTTAATATGTAAGGGGTGACACAAACATCTGACAAACAAATCGGTCCTAAAAAAAATTGAGCAAGTATGACCAACTATTGCCGACCCGATCCGACTTAGTCGGAGAAGTAAAGAAAACTAGCATTTGCTCACGGCTCCGCCCGCGTGGAACCTCTATTAAAAATTATAGCCTATCTGTTATTCTGTAGTATAAGCTATAATACTGTAAAGTTTCATCAACATAATTTCATCAAAAAATTAGTTTTTCCGTGAAAGAGTAACAAACACCCATCCATCCATCCATCCTCACAAACTTTGACTTTTATAATATTAGTAGGATGGATAAGAGGAAACATGCGCTAACGCAGTCGAAAGACATCAGTCGACGCCGTGCGTTGAGGTTCCGTAAAATCGGACGTCATCGGTCAAAAATTGAAGACCGATTATTGACTTTCGTCTGCGTTAGGCCCAAGAGCGAAGAAGAAAAGTTCTAATTGCCATAAAGCCCTTTCCCAAAACACAAAATACCCTAAAATAAATAGCAAACACGTTCATAATGTAGAAACTTGGGCAGTAGCAGTTTTTTGTGGGCCCTTTAAAAGTTTGTGTAGCCTTTTATTATATTTCAACATTGGAAAGTTACAAATGAAGACGTACAACGTTGTCGTTCCTTCAAAAGCTTTTAGTAAGACCTCTTTATAACAGGTATTGCCAATAGTAGCTTTTTTTACTCTTTAAACATCAGAATGAAACACGTACTGAGTACCAATGAGTTCACGGGATAACAGAGTAAGAGCGGTTTCGCACTACGTATCCGAATCCAATCCGAACCCGTGAAAATACGGTCCGGAGTAGTTGTAAAACTATTTCTATGGTAGTTTTCGCACTAGATCCGGCTTCCGTCATCCGATTTCTGCATATATCCGAAATTTCACGGATACGGATCGGATTCGGATCCGACGTAGTGCGAAACCGCTCTTAGGGTTGTTTTCATGGTAGCCGGAAGGATGTGACCCGATCTTGCTGAGGCCGGATTTGGGTTACTTTTTGTCCTTTTGCAAGGTTCATCCAAATAGAGTAAAATTGGTGTATCGCAGTGGCCGGCGTGAAATGTTGTTAGAATGTTGTACAGTAATTGCGCTAACCGAGTTAATTTCGGTTTAGTTAGTTTCGTTCGAAAAATCTCGAATGAAAAATCGGGACTAGCCCAGTTGGGAAACCCTTGTTCCACCAATTATTTAACTGATCTAGGTAGAACATGCCCTTTGTTAGATCCAGGTCTAAAATCGACGGTAAATACGATCTACTTATAATAAACACACACTCGCCTAGCCTTCTTTATGCTAAACTATAGATAAAAGCCACTTTTTCAAACCACCACGAAAAAAAGTTTATATTAGTAGGTTTAGTCGAAATTTTAAAGTAATTTTAGTTATATTTAAATACCTACACCTATTAATTATGTTCAAGGCATTATAGTACAGTATAAAATCGTGGAATTGGGGTCTTCCTCTACTACATTTTGATATTTGTTTACAGACTCGCGTAGCCGAGGTTTTACATTTTTAACCGACTTCCCAAAAAAGGAGGAGGTTCTCAATTCGTTTTTTTTTTTTTTTTTGTATGTTTGTTACCTCATATCTCCGGCGTTTATGAACCGATTTGGAAAATTCTTTTTTTATTTGAATAGATATACTTTCAGATTGGTCCCTTTTTTTCAGAATCCAGTTCTGATGATGAGATCCATGAGGAATTGAGGGAACTCCTCAAATATTGTAGGCATACATATGGCGATTTTGATATTTTCAGCAACAAACCAAGCATTTGCATTCAGAAAGTATCATAATCCTTTCACCACTATTGTTCTTTTATCTTTTTTTTTAGCCAAATATTTAGTCGAATACAATGGCGCAAGTCGGTTTTTAAAATGAAAAATTATTTAAAATACCCCTTTTAAAAGTTCTTAACTAAGAATTTTTTAATGGGGTATTTTAAAATTAAGAGTGATGTCATACGCTTCATATGATACCTCATTTGTCAAAATTCGTCAAGTAGTTTCGGAGCTATAGTTCTAACATCCAAAAATTTCTTGTCTTACATAGACTGCTTAAATCGTAACCCTCTTTTTACTTTGCTGTAGTCGGGTAAAAAGGTAAGGCACATTCCATTCCTGTGGGGTCAGCACGAACAATTTACGTTACCAAGACGCTAGCGAGACGATCGCAAATGTCAAATATTGGCCAATGACATCAGGGTAACTTGAAATCTTAGTAAGTTGATTGGTTCATATTTGACGTATACTATCGTAACGCTAGCGTCTCGATAACGTTAGATGTTCGTGCTTGGGCCTCAGCACATTCTTAGCAAAGTAATCACGCAATATTGCATACCAATAAACATATTCCTCCACTTAGCACATGTCTGTGATGTTGTATGCTATGGGAATGACACTGTACGATGCGTCACCTATTCACAAACGGATATAATTTACCTACTACATAGCTGGTGCATGTGTGGCCATCTGTGCTTTGTTTACGTGCGTTGTATTGAATGTACTCACGACATCTGCACTTAATACTTACTCATGTCTTACAAGTGCTTTAAACCTTTGGTCTTATGGTGACTCCGACGCTCGCCCAACGCACCAACTCCAAGCGTTTGCTTGAGCCTCGAAAATTTAAGCGAGCCACAAACCGGGTCTCCAAACATAGAGCGAGCCACATAAACATGGCAGACGTCGAAGCGATAGGCGCGGCCGTGCTTTATATCGAAGATGCCGAAATCATCAACCAAGCATTGGTCAAGGTTGAGCGCTACCTTATTTTTATGAAGTGGCGTGCCCAAGCCACCCTTCCACACATCGAAGGTTCCATTGGACGCAGAGTTGGAACGTTGGGCGAGCGTCTGAAGCCACCATTAAATACTACCAGGCTCCAACAAATCCTGCTTCCTACTAATAATATAAATACGAAGGTAGTTTCGCTGTCAGTTGATTACGCATAAAAGACGGTGGCGATGACGTCCCTAGGCGATTTTTGTGTTGCGACGTTGCATCGCTTTTATGTGTCGGCCCATACGGCTGAACAGATTGAAATTAAATTGATTACAGCCTTATAGATTGACATATTTATTTAATAATAAGAATTTATTTAAATGAATTTTATAAAATTTTGTAATATTTTATTTGCATGCCTAGTTATAAGGTAGAACATATTGGACTTTTTCTAGTTACACAAGTACAGTAAAGTATGTAGTAAAGCAAGGTCTAACCTTGCTGTATTTACAATGTTCTGGCAAAAAAACTTATCTTAAATTTCTGAAACCCCGCAAAAAAAGCCGCGGGCGGACTAGTCCTACTAATCCTATCCTACTAATATTATAAACGCGAAAGTTTGTGAGTATGGATGTTTGTTACTCTTTCACGTAAAAACTACTGAATGGATTTGAGTGAAATTTGGAATGGAGATACTTTACGCCCTGGATTAACACATAGGCTACTTTTCATCATCATCATCAATTTTCATCATTATTCACGCGGGTGAAACCGCGGGGCGCAACTAGTATTTTATAATCACAGGTACCCAGGGCGCAGTCGCCTCATGTCGGCGCTTATAAAAATCAATGTAGGTAAACCAGATAAACAGTGCACGAAACTACGAAGGTTTAAGCAGTTGAAAAAAGATTTCGTGGTTTTTCCGACCACTATTTAGACGTGTATTTAAATAAGAAAGAGTTATTCATTGGCATTTTGCTTATCAGCAGTGCCTAATAAGTAGGTCAGAAGACTGAAACAAATGACGACCTGTATGGCGCGGTGGACGAGTAGCCGGCTGTGATGCAAGAGGTTGCGGGTTCGATTCCCGCAGCGGGACAAATGTTTGCTTGCTCCGCAAATATTTGTTCTGGGTCTGGGTACTGTGGTATGGTACCAGGACAATGACTGTTATGTGTGTGTTTTAATTCTTAACATGGCCGCATTCTTACTAAACTTCCCTTTGGTTTGTTTTCTTCGCGTTTAAATAAATAAAACCCGGGCAAGTTCGAGTAAGACTCGCGTGGAGAGGATTCCGTACAAGTAGGCTACCATAGTAACCACTAGACAAATTAACTTTTTAACCGACTTCACAAAAAGGAGGAGGTTTTCAATCAGTAGTTTTTTTTTTTTTTTATGTTTGTTACCTCATATCTCCGGCGTTTATGAACCGATTTGAAAAATTCTTTTTTTATTTGAATAGATATACTTCCAGATTGGTCCCATTTTTTTCAGAATCCAGTTCTGATGATGTAATCTATGAGGAATTGAGGGAACTCCTCAAATATTGTAGGCATACATATGGCGATTTTGATATTTTCAGCAACAAACCAAGCATTTGCATTCAGAAAGTATCATAACCCTTTCACCACTATGGTTTTTTCATAATTTGTTTTTTTCATACAGATATTTAGTCGAATACAATGGCGGAAGTCGGTTTTTTAAATTAAAAGTTATTATAAATATATTTTCTTATTATGAGTATTTTCCGTTTCCTGTGGGAATATAGGGACTTAGGATTTTCAGTTACACATAATTCATTAATTTGTTGATTTAACATTCCATATTTTTTTTAAATTTTGAAAACAACAAAATAACAACAACAATCCAATAGTCAGTGGAAAAGGCAGTCTACTCAAAGGTACTAAGATAAAAATGTAAGGTAAAAAGATAAAGCTTTTTATATAATAGACCATGTTATTAAGTCGATGTTAGTAATCGCATCAGACCATACTGAGCATGTTAACAGAGGCCCAATTCTGTAAATTATTGTAAAACTACACTGAAAGTTAACCGAATCGAGACTGAATTGTAAATTGACAGAAAGTTGGTATTCTGCTCCCTCATAAATAACAATTAAGTCCACTTTCAATTAACGGTGATTACCATTAGAGTAGGATAGTTATATATATAATTGGAAAGAGTAAAGAGAGACTCCATCTACTTATGCTAAAATTATCGAAAAATCTTTGAATCGTTCAAATTTCGGTCACATTTCGCTATAATCACATTACAGTGTTGTATTTTATATTAGGATAATACCATTTCTGACATTTAAGACATCGACACAAGATCGAAACATGATCGGAACTCTATTTTAACTATTTTTTAGTTACAGAATTGGGTCTCTGAACACGAGCACAGAAACGTTTTCATCAAAGAGTATTTTATCATAATATTCTTCCGGAAATAGAAAATTGAACATCAATCGCTCAAGCGGAGTCGGACATTTCCTGACGCGAAAAGGAGTTCATTCACCGTCGACGACGTTTCTGTTTCCCCTATGTAAGTACTTGTAGCTATAGGTATCATGAGAATTGTACTTACATAGGGGTGGGATTAGATGGTTACATAACGGAGATAATTATCATCATCATCACCAAATTTAAACGTCCACTGCTGAACAATGCCTCCGCCATAAAATACCCTCACGTTCTTTAAAATCCAGTCAATCCAAAGGTTGACTGGAAGAGATCTCTCCAAGCGATAGGGCCGCTTATTGTACCACCGTGAACTGGTCTGTAAGTTAACCTAAGGTTATGTTATTTTATTTTAAGGTGAATACAATAAAGAGGTATCTTTTTATATAAAATACAATGGGGGATTTGTTATAATCACCACGCTTGGCAGGCGGTTTTGTGATCGCAGTATTCGCGTTCAGTACTCAGGTGAATGCTGCTGCCCATCCCCTGGTGTAATCTTTTAGTCGGCTTTTACGAAATCCACGGGAGGGGACGGGTCTTTTCATAGGCCGGACACACCACGGCACGTTCATAATTGAAATCCTGGGATAATTAATAGGAGACACAATTAAGCCAGGATTTCAATTATGAAACCTCTCCTCCCATCCATACCCTCCTGCAACCCCCTCGACCATGGAGTCCATTCACCGTCGCGTCGCGTCGCGTCGGCAGGTTCGCGTGTGGCGCCTAACTCGATAATCCATCAGTGCTTGTGGACACCGTGTATTAACAGTTAGTTGGGACAGTCTGAATTCAACCCCGATATATTTTTCTCATACTATTCAGGACTCCGAAAGTTTGCAAATTTTGGAATACTTCTATATCTTCTATACTTGTTATTCTAAAATATTAACGTTTTTTTCGTGCTCCTGGCCAAAACTGGACTCCACGAATAATTGATAAGAGAAACATGCTCAATGCTTGAAGCCTTGTACTATTGTAACCAAGACTATAAAAGTGTGTACCTACTAATTACAAAGACAGAGTACCTAGGTACTAATCAAACACTGAATTTTCTTTAGCAAAAAGCTGCATTCAATAAATTGAATCACAGAAAAAAGAACCCCACTAAACCCACTAATATTATAAGTTACGCAAAAGTTTTGGTGTTTTTATGTTTGTTATTCAATCACGCCACAACGGCTGAACTTATTTCGATTTGGTACACAGGTAGATTGACCTGGATTGAGCTATAGGGTACTTTTAATCCAGAAAAACAATCCTTAAAGGAGTGAAATCAGGGCGACCGCTAATAATTATCCAAGTATCCGGAATTTATCTAAAGTACCAGACGAGCAGCAGGATGTAGTTAGTCCAGTTACAAGATATTATTATGAACGCTAGTGAAAAAGGGGCGGCTGGTATGCGTATTGTATCTATATTTATCTTTCTATATATATAAAAGAAAGTCGTGTTAGTTACACTATTTATAACTCAAGAACGGCTGAACCGATTCGGATGAAAATCGGTGGGGAGGTAGCTTAGAACCAGGAGAAGGACATAGAATAAAAATTTAATTAAAAATCCTAAATTAGAAATTCATATTCCCGAACATTGGGACAAAGTGAATTAGTTGTATATTTTTTGATGCTGAGAACACCAGGCGCTCATGGCAGGGTAGAAAGTGGATGCATACGCGAAAAAGTGGTCTTAATTTGTTAAAAAAAATGTAAAAAAAATTACGTATAATAATATATGTACTTACTAGGATCTCATAAAAGAACGAAAGTGAAAAGAATCCATGCAAAGATGGTTTTGATACTCAGAATACCAGGCGCTCATGGCAGGGTAGAAAGTGGATGCCAACGCCAATAAATGGTAATAATTTGTTAAAAAAAATGTAAATTAGGTAAGAAAATGGATATATAAAAATAAATTGTTGTTCGTAAGTCCATCCAAAAAGTGGCGAACAAAGAAAATACAATACAAATGACAGGTTGTTTGATAGTAAGAATACCAGGCGCTCATGGCAGGGTAGAAAGTGGATGCCTACGCAAGTGGTCTTAATTTGTTCAAAAACATGTCAATTAGACCAAACACCGGGACCACGCGAACGAAGTCGCGCGCGGGCAGCTAGTATTATATAAATACCAGACCAATAATTGAATTGATACCAGACGAGTTGCAGGAGTAGTACAGTTACTGGATATCCAGAGTACCGGAATTTATCAAATACCAGGCGAGCAGCAGGCTGCAGGAGTAGTTTTGTTTGTTAGTCGTGCTTTCACGCTAAATAGAAGACTAATTTTGAAATTTGGTAGGTTAGGTTAGTTTATCAAAACCTACATTAAAACATAAGAGCACCCTGAGACAAATAACACAGGTGAAACTGCGGGTGACAACTAGTGATCCATACAACAGCACAACATAATTAGTCCGTTCAGTTGGTCGGAGTGGAATGACTGAACAAAAAAGCTTTAGTAGGTACTGTAAAACCAGAGAGCCATGGTCACCCTCATGCAAAACATGACCTATCTCTATACTTGGCACATTTCTTGCAACAACTCCCTATTATATTCATGCACTGTGCAATTTGAATTCGAGGTATAAACTATTCTTCGCTATAAATTACTAACTGCCCCAAAACATCTGCAGTGCTATTAGAATTAAAGTCAGTGATTTTAACTCGAAAGGAGGTTGAATAGTTAAAGCAAAACATTCAATAGTTCAATCAATAATTGTAGTGAGGGACAGAAATAAAACCAAAATCAAATTGTAAATCAGCTTTAACTTATTGTAAAATAATTAATTAAAGCTGTGCAAATTCTTTCAATCAATCAATCAAATTATTTATTTGCTTCAAATAGGGTTTACTAGGATGTTAATTATAAAAAAGTACCAACTATTTCTACCATTTAGGCATGCAAAAATTACATTAATCAGGGGGGGGGGGGTTTCATTGTCATTAATCATCTTTCAGTGGTCTTTTAGATCTTTTAGGGGTTGAATTTGGTAAAATCCTTTCTTGGTAAGCATCTAGAAGCAGAAAGGAACATTCATGCCACATTTCAAGTCAGTTTAATAATCTAAGAGCTTTTAGCGTAAACCAAAATGCTCTGTATTTCAGAAACCGTTGTCTTGTGAATGCATTTTAGTGAAATTAGCAATTCATGTTGTGATGTCATGGGTTGATTTTTGGCAATCTGTAAATCATGCGTTTCCCTCATTCTTAAATTAAATTTCCTTATGCAATATTTACCCCTACTTTTCACCCCCTTTTGACGGATGCCTGCATGATCAAACCTATCCTAATTACTAAGTTAGACAATATGTTTACACACAGGGAAAGCCTCATCAAAATTGGTTCAGTAGTTTTTGCATGATGTAAGAAAAGTCAAACGGACATGGATTCTAAAAATTGTTGGTTCCTGTTTGTTTTCACTGTCAACTGACTTTCAGGAAAATATTTCCAATGTACAGACTTTTGAACCTACAATTTGTGGCTATTGATTTTTTAGAATAGCTGTCGCGTATCTTACGTTTTAGGGATGTTACTTATCAAAATCGACCTTCAGTGTTGAATTAGTAGGCAGGTAGTAGGGATCTTTGAATTAATTTATTTTTGTCTTGGGAATCTTGTACATTGTTCTAATCAATTTTCTTATGCTCATATCATACTACAAGGACCTAAACCGATGAAAACTGTGTATTCCTGTTTCAACACTGTAAATCCTTTGTTTAAATTCTACTTTTTGCAATAAATACTCTCGGATAGGATGAGTAAGTACTATCTATACTATAAATTGAAAAAAATCAATAACACCTCCCGTATCTTCAGTCTAATGAAACAACAGATAGGTAACTGCCACTTACCACTTCACAGACGGTTAAAGATGATGTTCTGGACGCCTTCAGCTGAATGAATACCGAGGAACAAGTCAGAAAAGTATATAAATTTAATTATTTAAAAATTTTCAGCACGAAACGACAACAAAGTAAACCGAGGAGCGAGACGATGGACGATCAGTCACACAGACCATAGATAGAACAACTTTCTGTACCAGACGATCTGTCAGTCTGACTCTTGGAGCAAGGAACAAAAGTCTGACTTGACTCACTAGGACCACAGAGTACTTATAAGGACTCACATTATGCATTTCTGATTATTGAACAGCATGTGTACAGCCTGATAATGTACACCCCAATCATTGAAAGCCAATGGCACGAATGATCAGGATGGGCAATATTTGGTTGTACATAATCGGCCGTACAAAATCGAAACATGGTGGTAATGCACATCCTAATAATGTCCAGCACGTTTTTCGTGCACAAGGTGATCATCTTCTAACAAGCCGAAAGTCTATGTAATTGTAATCCCTACCCCCAACTGGTCAACACGAGGAGCCTTGTTTGCACTGTTTAGTTCAAAAATTTTCAGTCCCTCGGTAGGTTGTAAGGTTTTTTTTTACTATTTTAGGAGCCTTTCAAAAACAGGAAAAAACTCATTCAGGCACTCGCTACTGGTATCTTCGGATGATCAGGGTGTACATAATCATGAAAATAAAATACGCAATACTATGGCATGATATTGCACGGTATGCCGTGCAATATCATGCCGTATAATATCATCACGTGTTGATAATGCACAACCAATTTTGTATGGCATGATTTGCGCAGTATGACATTTGGAAGCCATGTTTTTGAAAACTAGCGGTGAAAATTATTTTTGTGCTCAGGCAGTACTTTAAAGGGATGCCCGTGCAAGACTGTGTGAGACCCACGCAGCCAGTTCAAGCTAAGTCATCATTATCATCACTATCCTTGGACGTCTTATACGAGGCCTCCCCCATGGCATGCATTAGGGATCGCTATAATCACCACGCTTGACAGGTGGATAGGTATGTATTGCTAAGACATAACATAACAACCCAACCGTCACATACATAGTCCTTGGTCCCAAACTATATAGGATTTCCTGTGTCGTGTGTATCAGGAACTACGGGTACCATCGCACCACAACACCCAGACCCGGAACAGATACGTACATTATGAGTAAAATGTGCGTATAGTTAGCAACCCCCATAACGAGTTAGGAGATTTCTTTACATCCAATAAAATAAATAGTTATTATCATGTACAGTCCATGTTATGTCTATGTAAACTCCCGTAATGTCGCCGGCCAAAATCGTCTATCTCCTCCCATTGATGATGTAACAGCGACTAAGGGATTACAAGAGAGTGAAATTGTGAGGTGCTTTAAAAAACTGCTTTGGCAGCAAAAATGTCCTGCTTACCTAGCTATGATAAGTTGCTGTTAGACTTGACTTGACTGAAGTCTAAAGCGGAGATAAATAGACCTAACTTAGCTAATACTTAGCATTGTCCCCGTCACTGTTTACCTTGAAGCTTTTGTTCCTTGCTCCAAGCTTGAAGCAAATCTTTACACGTGTGTTTTTAACATTTGTGACAGTGACAGGGACAGTACTAAGCATTAGTACGTGGTTACGCATTAGTATTAGTCTTAGAATAATGACTAGAAGAGCACTATTGGTACCTAAGAATAATGACAAGATTGGTACCTACGTGGTTACGCATTAGCGTAACCTCTTAACTATCTTTGCCTGTAGAAGGGTAGGAAGGGTAGGAGTGATTACACCAACAAATAAACAGGCGAAACGCTTTTTGACTGGTGTTTTCAATGATTATCTGTCAATGGTTGACTTGTTTATTTGTTCGTAATCTTAGGCCTTACCTTAGTATCTTGGGATGTTACGTTAGGGAATCGCTGTTGATTCTGGCTATTGCTCAATTTTTTCTTTCACTTATCACGTACCTACCACCATACGCTTGTGAGACAAGAATTGAAAACATTTTTTTTTTCATAGTAACCTGTCAATTTAAGAAGAGTCTACGTGCACGGTCCCTTAATTTAAGAATTGGAATGAAAATGCCCTTAAGGGCTTTAATTAATAGTAGGTACCTACCATGGTACTTTTAATCGTTTAGTAGTCAGGGTTAGACTTGTTATTGAAACACTACCCCTACTAAAAAAACGTATAATTTAAAACTTATATCACAAAATCTAATTGCAAAGGCCCACTCCGTGTCGACAGCTTTAAGCTCACTTTTAGAAGGCTAAACAAGTACTGAGATTATTACAGGTATTTTACTTCACTGCTTTTTCGAATCGCGTGGACACATCTTGCCAGTTAGCAATATCGAAAATGGCCTTTACGTAGTCGGCACGTACGTTTTTGTACTGCAAGTAATATGCGTGTTCCCATACGTCGATACCGAAAAGTGCGACCAAACCTGAAAATTAAAAAACAAGTTTAGGCATAGGTAATATTAATAATTTTTAATTAATTAGAGTGGTCAAAATTAAATGTGCCCAAAAATTAGGACGAGCTGTGTTGGTCCAATAGAGGTACACACTACACACCCCGACTTTCGATCCTAAGGTTGTGGGTTCGAAACCCGTGCGTGCACCAATAGAGTGCAATACTGAACCAGCTTATGAAAATAACAAAGGCAGATCTGTATACCCAAGCGAAATCAAATTTGACTTTGGACAATTGACAACATAGGCAGTTCCCTCCAACAACTCTGCTTTGGCCCTTACTTCATGTGTACTTATAGTGGTAAATTTACGATAGAATTTAAATTGTCGTGGCTTGGTAAATATCATTTTAGAAAAATAACGACTACACACGACGTACTTTACTATTCTCCTGTTGACGTTTCGTTGACCATTTAGAGGTCCTTCCTCATGAGCACCGACCGCGACCATGCTCGAAGGTCGTGAGACAGGAACACCTCGGTCTGGAAGGACCTCTAAATGGTCAACGAAACTTCAGCAGGAGAATAAATACAATAAATAACCAAATGCTGGACATTTCACACAACATTATCTAGCCCCAAGCTACGCAGAGCTTGTGTTATGGCAACTAAATAAGTGATATACTTAATACAATACATTACATAAATAGATATTTTTATTATACATAGAAAATACCCAGAACACCTCGAACAATTATCTGCAGATCGTACAAATATTTGTTCCGAGGCGGGAATCGAACCCGCAACCTCCTGCGTTGCGGCGAACCTTCGCCCGCCGCGAATAGTAAAGTACAAGGTGTATATACGAAATTTTTCTAAAATAATTTTACGATAGGTCTCGCTGGGCGAGTTGGTTCGCATAGCTTGCTCGTGTATCTTACATAGTTTAAGGATAAGGTAGGATATGGTGTAATTACCAGTGGTGGCTTCAAGAGGGTCCTGGTTCAGGCATGTAGCAATCTGCAGTTTCTTCATCTGCTTGTTGTAGCCGAGCCAGCCCCATCCGGAGCCCTGCACGGCGACTGAGGCGGCCGCGAGCTGGTTCTTCATGTTGTCCCATGAGCCAAAGTCTCTGGAAATAGGAAATTATTTTGAGAATTGTGCCAAAAATATGGTAGGTTCTGGAAGGAATGTTTCCTCATGACACAACCACATGGCACTATAAAAGAATTCACCTATGGAATGGGAAATCATAGAAGTTATGGAGTGTGATGCTCATTTGTTTGTTTAGTTACTTGTTTTTTCTGTCACCTTGCTTGGATCAGTATCACTGAAAAAGGCTTTATTAACGATGCTAAAAGAACCAGTATGGTGAAAGGATTCAGTGCGCCTAGCAGAGGCTTGCATGACATTGTCTTCAAATTTTTGGTTTGGTTTTTGGTCACCGCCAGTGCCCTCACATTGATTTGAAGAGACAGAGTTGAGCACAGCACACGTAGGCACACACACACACACACATACACGCGCACACACACACAAACACACAGGCTGACTAACGTTACCAAGACGCTAGCGAGATGACCGCTAATATTGGCCAATCACATCAGGGTATTCAAGCTACCCTGATGTGATTGGCCAATATTAGCAGTCATCTTTATAATTTGATTGGTTAATATCTTTGATAAACAATACACGTTAATATTTTTCAATTACCATCATCTCGCAATTGAATCGCTATCGTTACTGACGTTAGTCAAACTGTGCTAGCGGTACAGATGAAGGACAAGTAAAGATTAATGAGACATAAAGACAAGAAAACAAATCAAACTAATATGATGATGCAAAATGATGTACCTAATAAATAAGATAGCAACTTCTAACATTAAAGCAAATTAGCATACATAAAAATGAAGACAATGTTATTCAGAGGAATATTTATTAGTTTGCAAACATCATGCATATATCATTCTAAAAGAAAAATTGTGATATTGTGCTACATGCATTTGGATATATATCCCAAACATGGAATGCAAGAATGTTTTATTAGAACAAAAAAGAAATTTAATAAGCCACACAACCATAGGCAAATAGAAAAATAAGCACACAGGGAGTTTATTGAAGATAGGGACAAGTGGAAGGAATAGAGGAATGCAAAAATAGTCTGGCTGAGATGCGAGAGGTGCCATTTGCCAACACGTTTAGCTAAACCCAAAGCATATCCCATGCATTAAATAAATAATTTACTTTTCAATGGCCTTGGTGAGTGCATCAGATGGTTTTCCACCTTTGGCTGAGAGATTCTGCCAGAAGATGGTGTGGTTGATGTGACCACCTCCATTGAATTTGAGGGCTGGGGCCAGACTGATGACTGTTTGGATATCACCTGAAGATAACAGTTGTTACATATTTATCATAGGCTAGTAAAATACTAGCATGAAATATTTTTCGTACTTTTGCCTCCCGTGTCGCACCCTAAAGGTGCATTTTAACAAAGCCATTTTTCTAAATTTGTTGCTTCGAGGACTTGCTAAGAGTGTGCGTTGATAATCTGGCACACAACAGATTAACCTGTCTGAAAATATTTTTGTCATGAACAAAATTTTTATAATTTAAGTTGATTGCTGTTTGTCTTTACTTTTATCTACACTGATGGAATAACAACATTAGCGCATCATAAGTCCCTAAGTAAAACAACAGCTAAACTACACACTAAAGGTCAGTCCTAGTAAACAACCAAACTATTAATACTGTACTAGAATTAATTTAAAAAGTTTGGTACTTTTCCACATTTTGCATCAAAGAGTAAGATGGTTCAGTTGTACATGGGGTAAGGTTCATCCAGTATATTGCATGGTTAACGTGGCCTCCACCATTAAACTTAATGGCACTGAGGAGGCCTAGTAGAGTGTTTGTGTCTTCAGCTGTCAATTACACAGATAGTTTTATGTTTGAATGTGGGAAAAATATTATCCTTAACGTGGCGTATGTTAAGGGTGACCCAAATATTCCAATCCCACAGAACTTGAACCCACATCTTCACTTAGTTCAGCTGATCTTGAAAGATCAGTATTTATGGGTCACACTAAATTTTTTTTAATGATGGTATTAAACATACCATATTAAAATTATGTGCATTTAACTAAAATAAGCATTCAAAGACACTTTCTGGTTAACTTTGAACTCCCAGTGTGTTGAAAGATTGAAGTAGAAACAAAATGATATAAGTAGGTATATTTTTATGAAGGTACCTACTTTTTATCACAAGTTGTAACTATTATCAAATTGGGATTAAAAATTCAAAAAATGAAGGCAGACAACCTTTAGACTGCGCTGCTGCCAGTTTCTCCTCAGCAGCGTTCAGGTTGTTCACGTACGTCGCATGATGCTTGCTGTGATGCAGACTCATGATCTCTCGGCTTATGACCGGCTCCAGAGCACTGTACTCGTATGGTAGCTCTGGAAGAGTGTGCTTCTGGCGAGAAGCACCTACTGTGCGCCTGAAATCGGGTAAAAACCTTGAAATACCGGCCTAGGACACGGCTCGCCAAAAAACAAAATTTTAAGAAAATACTACTTACAGCACTGCCCCGAATTTACGTGAGGCTAACATGGCGACGAGATGAAGATAATACAAAGAAAAAACAGTGTTTACGCGATGCACTTAAAGCCGCCAGAAACGCAATTTAAATAAAAAAACATATATTATGCAACGCAACCAATCGAAAATCAATTTTACTGTTTTTTGTACGTCAAAAATGTCAAAGTCATCTTTTAGCAGCTGAGCCTTAGAGAACTAAAAAATCAAAGACAAGAACCAGATAATGTCTTGTACATATTCCACTAGTAACTATCAGTTTGTCTCTTTCTAATGCAAGGCATGGTATGAAGTATTTTTGCCCCACATAACGCATGCATGATGGATGTTTAAACTCACGTTGGACATATTATATAACATATTAATCCCGTAGTGATTCGCTTGGTACGAGAATCCCACAGGGAGTGCGGTAGAGGCACATGCTTGAACAATAACCTTACCTTCCTTGTTAGCTCTTTCTTACCGGCCTCCACAGACTAGTAGGATGCTAACGCATCCGGCCTCTATCTGCGTAACTTTGTATTGAAACCTTGGATGAAAATTCCGTTTCATCCAAGATTGAAACCCTAAAATAATGAAAAGATTGAAACCATAGGAAACCATGATTGAAACCTCAGATAAGAGAAAGATCGAAAATTGACACAGAATATTATATTATTAGAAATTGTTTCTGCCCACTGCTGACACCTGCCACATTTCAACTTCCGTTAGACAGCGAAAGAACTATATTGCTTACTCAGGCTTTCATTGACTGACCAATAGCAGCCAAGGATACGGCCCTTATGTTATTTGTCGTAGGTCGTAGATGTATAATATGTATGTTACAGTCAATGTAAGAAATGTGATAAGTATGAATAATTATCGGTTAGTATTAATAACATCAACCGAGTAAATATTCATTTCAACATGTTATTATTCCCTAACCCTATTCCCTAAATAAAACCTAACAATCTACTCAGGGACAAACTGTTTATGTTCCTAGGTTGTTCCTTATTATTATGAGTTTTTTGATCTCCCGGGAGTGTCGCAGGCACCTAATGCTGCGTTTCAAAATATTTTAGACTCTGTTCAGAAAGAGACCCGCCGTGGGATTTGAGGGCACAGCCGTGTTTAAGAATACCAAGGGTATGAGGGAATTATTAATAATAACCGGTGAATGTTATAAATTTATCACTTCAACCGTATTTGTATTATTTTTGTGTTGTTTGCATAATAATCGGTTATTATTAATAATACCTTATTCATTACTATGACCATGACATTTGTATGTCTGTGTACTCTTAATTTTCACTTGTGCTTGTGTGTATTGTATTCATGCATGTGTGTAAAACTTGTTGTTGATCATGTATAGGTATAGATAGCTATAGAGAGGAATGGAATGGATTGGATGGATGGTTGCTGGTTGGTTGGTAGTAGTTAGTTTGGTAGTATCTTATCAATGGCTTTCATGCACACACACAGTACACAACACACTGTGTAATGTAAAGAACCTAAATCTATTTGTGTGCCGCTTAGCCACTATCACTCGTGTGTTGTACTGTGAATTTTTGTGTGTAAATAAATTCTGAGTGCGCTGCGCGCGCGAGCTAGATCGTATGCACAGCACAGACAAGCAAGAGAACTTTTTACAAACGGGAAATCGTATGCGCGGTGCTGTGCGGCTGCATTGCGGCTATTTGTTTGTTTGTATGGCGCCAGATAGTTCATGCGTAATATATTTTATTGTTAGTCAGGATTAAAATATTGAACTGCTTGAAAATCCGTTCGTTTTTATGCGTTTCATTGATTTGTTTGTCGTCGAAGTATCAGTGTGGTGCGGTCATACTGAAAAAGTGTTGGTGCATTTTGTTTATTTATAGACAGTCGCAATTACAGACATGTAATTATTGTTGCGGCGCTAAAATGTCTCATCAGAGGGATACAGCAATACACTTGGTGGCCGGAGGGTGAGTACTCTGCGGGAGTTAAACCTTATTAATTTGATTGTAATCCATTTTTATAAAAATCATGTGTGGATGACAAGGAAGATGGTGTTTACGCCAGCCCAAGGGTCGCTGTGCGCAGCGGTCGCTTGACACCACTTGACACAGTTAGTGTTCCACTCATCTAAGATGTATCATGATCATGAAAATGTGCACTCATCATCACATCATTCCAAAGGTCAGTCCATTCCCAAAATAATCTTTATGTAAATAACATCCGTGGTGGTCTTGGCCTAGGAATAGGACTTCTCCATATCCTCCCGTGGATTTCGGTGACTGAGAGATTTCGTCCAGGTGATGGGCAGCAGCATCATCTGAGTACTTAGCACCAATACTGCGATCACCAATGCTCCTGCCAAGCATGGTTATTATGGCAAATCCATCATTGCACGCTATATGTTCTGTGCTATGGGGTAGCCCTCTTCCAGCAGCGGATGTCTTTCAGCTGATGAAGAATGAACTAAACACATCAGTTCTTGCTTAGATTGATTAATAACTCCTACTATATAATAAATATAATATTTATAATAATACAATATATAATATACATATATGTAAACAGTACTATGAACCAGTTTTGAAGGTAGGATAGCACCAAAATAGCATGCGTCTCATGGTCATGCACATATTATTGCGTACAAGTTTTCTTGTAGACGTGTGAACTCGAGTCTACCGGCTGATGAGTGATAATTAAATTTATAAACTAGATTAGGGACAGGTTTTAGGTATGCAAGTACTTAGTATTAAATAAGCTAGTAATATTAGCTATCTCACACACACTAAAAACTAGCAAAATGTGTGTGGGACCATGCACAGTGAAGGATTCTTTATTCGGGGTGAACGAAAATTCAAAGTTATTGTAATAATAGTGTGTGATGTCTTAAAAGGCTACTAAGGGATTACACCAGGGGACGAGCAGCAGCATCCACCTGAGTACATAACACTGAACTGCGATCACCAATCCGCCTGCCAAGCGTGGTGGTTTGATGTATTATAGATATCCTGTATCTTAAAATCTATACAACGTATCATATTCAAACCAATTTTCGTTTAAAGAGTTTTTAAGTTTTAGTAATTTACCTACTTCATCCTTTATTTTTAGTACCATGGGCTTGCTTTTACCAATGTAGAGTAGACCTACAAGTGGTACCTATTTGATATTACTACTTGTTCCTGTCACCGGTTCAAATTTTTTCAGAATTATCCATACCTTTGGGGCACTTTTTATTATGACTAAGAAGCGCCAATCTTACCAACTATTTGCTATACTAAAAAAGTGATTCAAAGACCATGATATCATATTTGAAAACCTATTTCAAGTTACGCCACATGCCTATGTGTACATTTAAATGTTTTTGTTCATCCCTCAGTTACAAGTGTGCTACCCTTAATTTTTCTTTTTTATTTCCCATGATGCTGGGTCATCATCACGTCGACAATTTGAATTTTTGGGATAGTATCATTGGCTCTAAGTGCTGTAGCTGCATCTACAGTTAATGTTAAAGAACTCCCTTTTCCACATTCAAACTTTATGGATTATCCATTATGTGTGATTCATCTACAGCTATCCAAGCCTGTTCAATCCCTCAACATCATCAATTGTTTATGTCCACTGTTGGATGAGGCCTCACCCATACATTGCAATGGGTCGATTTAGCAATCACCATGGTAGGCAGATTGGTTATTGCAATATTGGTGTTGAATGCATACTCATGTGGATGCTGCTGCTCATCCCCTGGAGTAATCCGTTGTCTGCTTTTACAACATCTGTGGGAGGAGACGGAGGGGTCTATTCTTAGGCCGGAAACAGCTTGGCATCAATCCTTACAGATACATTCTGTGATGATTTAAATACATTCTATAGATGTCCAACAGTGGACATCTACAGTCGGATGATGAAGACTTAGTTTTAATACCACTGCATATTCACTGTGATACATGTTTTAGGATTGGGTTGAGTTAAGAATAGAAATTTCATAAAAATGGGTTGAGTTGATATAAATACCTAAATGGGTTGACCTTCATTGGGTTAAGAAGCACTCAAATAAGTATGTATCTACTTATAATGTTTTCAAATATCGGGTTACATCCTGTTAATATGTTGTCTAGTTCAGCTAGGTAGTTATAATCAATCATTTTATGTTATATATATAAAACACCAAAACATGTATGCTATGTTTTCAAAACTAGAGATCATATTATTTTGTGTAAAGTGGATCAACTTCCATATAGAAATGTTATGATAATATTCTTTTCAGTGTTGCCGGCACTGCCGGGGCTGTGGTGACATGCCCACTTGAGGTAGTGAAGACCCGCCTGCAGTCCTCTCAAGGACTGGGGATCCCACCGCCCCCGCCACCACCGTCGGACAGTACTGCTAATGCTAGAAAAGTGTGCTCCAAGGTCCATAGGCATCAGGTATGTTATCATAACTCATAAACAAGAACAGTACTCATCACTTTGATTTTTTTACTAGTGTCCGCCCGCGTCTCTCACTTTTACCTGAGAAAAATTGCCTGTGTCTCAATCCAGCCACCCAATTATAGTAGCAAATGGTAATGGGTATTATTTTGGCACCCTTAGCGCTATCTGAATCTTATGAAACTTGATATTCCTCCTTTCAAGTTTCAAAAGCATTGGCCATCGTTAAGGCTGCTAAAATTATCCCTATTGCTGCGTTCCGCTTTGCCATTTGCTACTTTTATTGGGGGGCAGGACTATCGTCAATCTATCTTTGTACTATTCAGCAAAATTGGGGTTTAGTAACAAACTTGTAAATACCTAGATGTGCCATGGTGTGTCCGGCCTTTGAATCCCTCCGTCTCCTCCCGTGGATGTAGTAAAAGCTGACTAAGGGGTTACACTAGGGAATGGGCAGCAGCATCCACCTGAGTGCTTAACACCAATACTGCAATCACCATTCTACCTGTCATGCTGGTGAATATGGCAAATCCCACCATTGCATTATATGGAGGAGGCCTCGTCCAACAGTGGCCGCTAACGACTGATGATGATGGTGATGGTGACTAATAAGTTAATTAGTCTAGTGTAAGAAAGAAAATAAATCTATTTGACACGAATATGGGGGGGGAAGTCAGTGTCTGGTCTCGGTGGGGTATGTTCCGCCAGGGAACATACTTCTATAAAATGCCGTGAATGCCGAGAGCGCACGTCTAGGAGGAGCTAGACTACAGGCGCGCACTGACCAGTCCTAATCACATACGTCCTCGCCATTGCTAGAATGCCGTCGCGTTCTAGTAATGGGCCCACATCCTCTCACCTTTGTGGGTCGTCCCCTCTGGGCAATGTTACGGTCCGTTTAGAGCTCCCCTCACCTCTGGACCGTAATAGCTAAATGTGAAGGGCAAAGGCGAATCTTCGGCGCCTAAGCTGAATAACTGGCTAGGGGAAATCAACCCCGAAGAAAAAAATAAAGAAACCATGGCAGCAAAACCAAAAGACATAGTACCCCAGGAGGGTACCGGCGATGCCGGAGAATCCCTCCCTGAGCTTAGCTCAGGCTGCCCCTCGTACTCTGGGGGGGGCAAAGTTTTGCCACAAATGGACCCGACGGTACCTACACCAACACTGGAGCCAAAGTTAATCCAGCAAACCTTCCACAAAAGCATGTTTTTTACAAGAACACGCAGCAACTCGATGACTAACATCCCGCCATCAAACCATCCAGCAGAAGAAGCCTGCAAAACACAGAACCCTGCAAATAAGCCCCCAGAGTGGCAAAGCATACCAGTCCCACGTCATAAAAGAAAACGTGTATCGAACACTCCACCACATGAGAACGTCATAGAGACCCATAACAGCTTTGCTGCCTTGGAACAAGACTGTCTGGCGAAAATCGTAACTAAGGAACCGAAACCAACCAAGCCACCACCAATTGTTCTCTACGGTATTAAGGACATAAATGAACTTTCCAATCTTATCAGAACTGCTATCGATGATTCAGAGTACAAGATAAAAAATGACAATAAAAATCAGCTCCGTGTGATGATAGATTCAACTGAAGCTTATAAAAAAACCATTAACATAATCCGTGAGCATGGGTTGATTGGTTATACATTCTCGAGTAAAGAAGACAAGCCATACAGAATTGTAATTAAAGACCTCCATCACTCCACACCGAAAGAATCAATAGTTGCGGCGATAGAACTCACTGGCAATAAAGTGTCTGGAGAAATAATTAATGCCAGACGGGGGCCAGAGAAACTGCCTACTTCTACTTTCTTCGTGAACATAGAGCCACACCCAAACAACAAAGAAGTTAAAAGCATAAAGTACATCCATAACCAATCTGTGAAGATAGAAGACCCCCGAAAACGCAAATCAATAGTTCAATGCCAACGCTGTCAACAGTACGGTCACTCCAAGAACAATTGTATGCGCCCATTTCGGTGTGTTAAATGTGGTCAAGGGCATCGCACCACTGACTGTCCAAAGAAGGACAGGAACACGCCAGCCAAATGCGCGCTATGCGAAGGAGAACACCCAGCTAACTATAAGGGTTGTGATGTCTATCGTGAGATATTACAAAAGAGAATAAAGTCACAACCAAAGCGGTATGTCCACCAGAACAATGAAGACCGGTCAAGGCTAACGAATAACAGACCTCAACTGGACATGCCCAATCTTAACCATAATTCAAGCGATAAGCTGCTTTATTCAGAGGCATTATACAAACTTTCACAGGATCTACCCCAGAACAGTGATGTACCAAGTAAGCAAAAATATGGAAGAAAGAGAGCAGAACCAGAAAGGGCTAAACGCTGTCCTAATTCGAATAATATGAGTCTCCACTCAGTAGTACAACACGAATCTCCCCAAGAACTGCCTCTGAGTAGTGATAAACCCAACTATAACCGTAAAAACACAGCAAAGACCTCAGAATTAGAAAACGTTAGAAGTAATCACAACCCAAACAATAGTACACTTTACTCTGATGCACTGAACGACCCAACACAAGAATTTCCTTTGAATAAAAATGTACTTATCAACCAACCAAATACTTCTTCAATTGAAGCGTTAGAAAAAATAATCTTTAAACAATCTGAAAAAATTGATACACTCCTTCAACACATAAGCACCCTTATGGGTCTTATAACTACTCTTGTCAGCAAGTTATCATAATGATTCCATACAACTTCATAAAGTTGTCGACGTGGAATGTCAACGGGGCTCTATCTAGTGCCCATGATATAGAATACCTTATCAGAACAAATAACATAGATGTACTTCTATTATCTGAACCCCACATGACCGGTGAAAAACCCCTAAATATCCCGGGATATGTAGTTTACATCACTCCCCACCCAAATGGGAAAAGCCAAGGTGGTGCAGCTGTCCTTATAAACAAGAAGATAAGACACTTTGAGCGTTCCAGCTACTCAACTCCTCATTTGCAAGCGACAACAGTAACCGTTCAGGACAAATTTGGCTCACTTGATATATCAGCGGTTTACTGCCCGCCAAGACACAAAATAACAAACATAATGTTCGACGAATACTTTACGACCCTAGGACCCAGATTTATATCAGGCGGCGATTGGAACGCCAAAAACACCTATTGGGGATCTAGACTCACGCTCCCAAGAGGAAGAAACCTCAAAAAGTCTGTTGACTCAAACAACCTCCTCACAATTTCCACAGGCGAGCCAACATACTGGCCTACAGACCGCCAAAAAATTCCTGACCTTGTGGACTTCTTTATAACCAAAGGTATAGGCCACCTTTACACGAAAGCTGAATCAAGCTTGGATGGTTCATCCGACCACTCACCGGTCATACTCACCGTGAGCACCAGAGTGATCAATGTGAAAAAACCGGAGAGCCTACACAATAGCGAAACCGACTGGGACAGCTTTAGGCAACACCTCGTCGAGAATATTAACCTTAACATCTCTCTGAAATCCGAAGACGAAGTGGAGGACGCATGCAAAGATTTCACTAATCTAGTCCAGGTCTCAGTCTGGAAGAGCACTCCAGAAGTATCTTCAAAATTCCCTTTTAATGGTGAAAACATCCCTGAAACAATACAGCATAAGATTGGCGAAAAAAGGAAACTGAGGGCTATATGGCATACCAGCCGTCTCACAGCTGACAAATTAGCTTTCAACAAAGCATCTAAAGAGCTTAAAGAATACATAAAGGAACACGAAAACATCACATTTAACGATCATTTGGAATCACTCTCACCCCATACTAAAGGCCATCACTCCCTATGGAAGGCTACAAAAAAGTTCAAAAGGCCTATTCAACCCAACCCTACAATCAAAATGGGCAATGACAAATGGGCACGTACAGATGAACAAAAAGCAGCCACATTTGCAGCTCACTTGTCTAGTATTTTCCAGCCTAATGACGGCGATTTAACGGACGAGCAGAATGTTGACGAAGTACTCGAACAACCGTTTCAGCTAGACCAACCTTTAAGGTCAGTTAGCCCAGGAGAAGTTTGGACAGAAATAAGGAAGCTAGACTCAAAAAAGGCACCGGGATTCGATCTGATCACACCCAAGATTCTAAAAGAACTGCCCAAAAAAGCCGTAGTCTTCTTGACATCCCTATTCAACGCAACCTACAGACTATCATACTTCCCACTTTTGTGGAAGGTCTCGCAAGTAATAATGATACTCAAGCCAGGAAAACCAAACAAAGACGTAACATCTTATAGACCCATAAGCCTTCTACCGGTACTTTCTAAACTCTGGGAAAAACTCTTCGTCAAACGTTTGAAGCGAGAACTTTTTACCATACCAGACCACCAATTTGGATTTAGAGAAGGCCACTCCACTATAGAACAGGTCCATAGAGTATACTCTACTATCAGAGAATGCCTTGAAAAAAAACAGTACTGCTCCGCAGCCTTTCTCGACATTCAGCAGGCATTTGATAGGGTTTGGCACAAAGGTCTGTTATGCAAAGTTAAAACGCAACTCCCTCACACCTTCTATCCGGTGATCAAATCATACTTGTCAGAGAGAATCTTCCAAGTCAAGCACGGAGAATCGAAATCCTCATTCTACGACATAAAAGCAGGTGTACCGCAAGGTTCAGTTCTCGGTCCAGTGCTCTACAATATATTCACAGCAGATCTACCACAATCCTCAGCAGCCATAACGGCCACCTTCGCTGACGACACTGCAATTCTGTCCTGCGATTCTTCCCCAATCCAAGCGTCTAAGTCGTTACAAGAGCAATTGGACGGAACAGAAAAGTGGCTCCACAAGTGGAGAATTCGCACGAGTACCGCCAAATCAACACATATCACCTTTGCACTCCGTAGAGGCAACTGTCCTCCTGTTAAACTTGGTGGCGACGAACTTGCTCACAAGGACTCTGTCAAATACCTTGGATTCACACTGGACAGACGTCTAACCTGGAAGGACCATGTCAAGGCAAAAAGAACCGAACTCGACATTCGGTTCAAGAGTTTATACTGGTTGCTTGGACCTCAATCTAGACTGTCACTGCATAACAAGCGGCTTGTATACAACAGCATACTCAAACCTGTGTGGACATATGGGCTACAGATATGGAGTACAGCCAGCAAATCAAACCGCGCTATCATCCAACGCTGTCAAAACAAGATCCTACGTGCCCTTGTGAATGCACCGTGGTTCTCAACAAACAATGAAATTCATCGGTACCTGGAAGTCCCCACAGTCGATGAAGAGTCAAAACAAAGAGGAGAACGATATGTGTGTCGCCTCAAAAGCCATGCCAATCCGCTCGCAAGGGCGTTGGTTATTGATCCAAGTGGTACAAGGCGGTTGAAGAGAACCCATGTCTTGGATAACCTTTTGTAATGTGGGAAGAAGGACTGATGAGTCTAGATCCCAAGCGCCAGGAACCTATCCACCCATCCGCCTATAGCCCACCAGCTGATTGCGGATATGAAAGAAATCAACAAAAAAAAAAAAAAAAAAAAAAAAAATTTGACACGAAAACTAATACAACTACAAGCAAACAGAATAGTTTATTTATTTATTTTTATTAATATACTTAATTACTATATACATTTTATTTTTTTATATTAGGAACAACAAACTATTACACTCAAAACAAGAATACAAATATTTCTTTAAAGATAGGTACTAAAAGTGCAATCAGCCCCGTCGTCCACGAATTTGATATAAAAATAGGAGGGCGCAACTTTGTTTTACATATTATGAAAAGTGAAATGTCCCACGCCAATTACCAATGTCCAATTTATTTACTCTGTCCAACTCCAACCGTCCAAAGAGTCGCGCCAAAATGGAATTCAGCTCAGCATAATGCTGAGTAAATAACATTCTACCTACTCAGCGCTGATTTTCAGCTGACACCAAGCAGTTACGTCACCTACGCCAGAAACCTTAGTGATTACTACTGTAGCCTACTTGTACCTTCCACACGCGAGACCGAGTCGCACTTGAATCGGGTTTTTTTTTAATTGTTTTACTCTAGGTACATAACATAACACCCAACAGTCACATACATAGTCTTGATCCCACCTAGGAAACCCTGTGTCTTGGGTATCAGGAAGCAGGAACTACGAGTACCATGGTACCACAACACCCAGACCCGGAACAAATATTTGCAGATCATGCAAACATTTGTCCCGCAGCGGGAATCGAACCCGCACCTCTGGCGTCTCAGCCGGCTACTGCACCACATAGATCGTCGGTAGGTAATTATCGGCAAACCCTTACCGTCATTAATTTCATGTACCACCTACCATGACCACATCTAGGTTTAACATGATGAAATTGAGCCTCATGTTATAATCGGCCCACCATGATGAAATTGAGCCTCATGTTATGATCGGCCCACCATGATGAAATTGAGCCTCATGTTATGATCGGCCCCCCATGATGAAATTGAGCCTCATGTTATGATCGGCCCACCATGATGAAATTGAGCCTCATGTTATGATCGGCCCACCATGATGAAATTGAGCCTCATGTTATGATCGGCCCAACATGATGAAATTGAGCCTCTGTTTTTGCCCGCGACGGTAGAAGCCGTATATACCGGTAAATGTATTTGTTACTATGTCATCAAAAACTGACGCAAGCTTAAAAAATTGTAGCGACATTTGTTCGCCAACCCATGACCGAGGGCAACATGTACAATCATTAAATTTTTCCAACAATATAAAACTGTATTCGATACACAATACAATACAGTCTACTTTACAATACTCTTGTTGTAAGGATTGCGTTATGCGATATAATGTTGCACTGACAAATTATGCATTATTATCTCATGCACTTAACATCAGTGCGTGCAGTCGGCTTTGTATTACCACATGCAAATCACTATTATTACAGTGATTAACTATATAACCTCTAATCATATCACAAATAGATGCAAAAAACACTGTTATGTTTCAATGATAAATTGATGATAACATTCAACAAGGTAACGCTGGTGTGTAATATTGTTTTAAGCTAAAAGCTTTAAAAATACGAAGACATTCTCTATAAGTCTCTTCCCGTTATTGTGAAGCCAAGACATCAGGGGATAGGCAGCAGTATCCACCTGAGTACTCCTCTTCCATCGTTCCCTTATTGCTGAGGATCGTGACTCCTTTGGTGCACTGTTCAATGCTTGCCTCCATCGGGTTTGATCAGTTGCCTGATAGGCAGCTGCGCTGACTGGCTCCAGGTTCTTAGATACCTGGTCCGTAGCCGTATTCTCTATCTCGCAGGGTTGCAACAGGCGTAAATTGTGCGATCATTGCTGACAAACGGTAACTTTTGTATGAGAAAAGTGATGTTTGATAGCAGTGATTGAACAATTTACGCAAACCTGTCGCGAGATAGAGAATAGCCCCGCCGTCTGTCGTTTGGGGCTTAGTCCACGTGGCCTTTTACCCTCAACTTTGCCCATCACCAGGCGCTTACGATTATTAGAGCTTCTTCGAGCAATACCGAACCGAATATTGTTGTACTTCGGTCATTAAGTCTTTGGGAACCTTCAAGTTTGATTTCTTCGAGGATACGTTTGTGCGGTGAGCTGTCCAGGGTATTCGCAATAGGCTCAACAATAATACGACGTAGGGAATCCTTGTGTGGGATCATGTCTGCGTATGTGACTGCTGGGTGTTATGTTATTTAATGGGGGACCCCATTGCATTCACTGAAGAGATAATGATCATGCTTGGCAGGCGGATTGGCGCAGTATTCGTGCTGAGTACTCAGATGCTGCTTCCCATTCTCTGGTGTATATGTGGTCACGTATCTATCTGTTATTTCTCTCGATAACGTTTATCAATACCCCCAATATTTATCGTGTGTAAATAAAGATTACCTCTATCGTTCGGGGTTGGCTAATTTAGATAAGATGAAGCGCGCCAGTGATTGATTAAACATTTTTTGAAAGTTGTCGATAAAATATACTTGATGTATTAACATGAAATAAGTAGGTACTTTATTTATTAATACATTACCTCAGGGTGATGTTACAGTAGGTATTTTTTTCTTGTTCCTACTGGATAATAGCCTCTTTCTATTTACGCCACTGAGCACTTTCTGCCAGCCTTTAGTGTTTAAAATTTCGGTGTCTGCTGCTATTTTCACAATATTTGCCATAGAAATGTGAGACCTATGACATGCCTGTACATTGTTATGTAATGTACATATATGTACATTGTCTATTCGTTTTATGTGTAGAGAATTTATTCTTAAGGTTTTATGATTCCCACACTTGTTATTGTCGCGTCTATCTTTCTTGTGAATAGAATCTATTCACTAATAATATAAACAATTTTTTATTTACGATGATATTTATTAGCTAGCAAAGAATTTATGTAAGTGGATGGGTAGGTACTACTTGCGAATATAATTATGTTTAAGGAAACCTGTTTCTTGACTGTTCCCTTATGTATTTGATTCGATTCAATGATAAATAAGTAAATAAATGCTGGACATTTCACACAGCAATATCGAGCCCCAAGCTAAGCAGAGCTTGTGTTATGGGTACTAGATAACTGATATACTTAATACAATATATTACATAGATAGTAATTTTTTATTATACATAGAAAAATACCCAGAAAACCCTGAACAAATATCTGCTGATCGTACAAAACTTGTTCCGCGGCGGGAATCGAACCCGCAACCTCCTGCGTCGCAGGCGAACCTTCGCCCGCCGCGCCACAGAGGTCGTCGACAATGTTACTTTAAATATTCCCGGACTTTTGAGCAATTTTCGTTGGTATAAGATTTGTCCTGGCTGCTGGGTTATTTAGGAGTGTGTTATTACTAGAAAAAAGCACTAGCCGAGTTTTGGCTGTGGTCGTGGAAAGGGAGGGTTCCCAACGAGTAACACCCAAACGAGTAACACTGTTACTCGTTGGGAATTTGTGTCCCATCGAGTAACACTATGGCCTGGGAAAGCAATGGCGGCGATGAGCTCACCACTTATCACGTCACGTCACGAATGAATGTGAAAAGGTGAAAAAGGGGAAAAGGCGTGTGTTTATGTATGTATGTATATTATTTATGTTTAAAGTTTAATGATAGACTAAACAGTCTTAGATATTATCGAAAAATATGACGTGTTGTGTTTCCCAGATTGTTGAATTCTGAATTACTTATCCAAAATCCAAGTTATTGAATAGCTAATCAGATACGACCTATCGCTTAGCTTCCCTCACCGGTAGGACATTATAATATAGGTATTTTGTGTGCATATATACAATGCCTTTTTCTACAAAGGGGTAGGCAGAGCCTCAGTGGGCCTTTTCACCGCACATCATAGCAATAAAGACTTGCCGAGTGGTGAGCTGGTAAAAAATCTGTCTATTCTCGTTCCTAAAATAGAGCAAGAATGTAGGCCGTGAAAGTTTATTTGGTCGGATGGTGTCGAATCTAACATGTAAAGTTATTTTAGTTGATATGTTGATGTTCATGATATATAACGGTTTTATTAATTTATAATATTTATGTGAAGCTGGTTTTCGCTACACCTCCAATCTCCATGTAAACTAAGAACGTATATAAACTAGCGGCTCGTTCGCGACTTCGTTCCCAGGGACCACAAAGAAAGAAACAATTTTCTAAAACATCTCCCCTCTTTGAAAGTGGTCCTGCTATGTAATCGAGCATGTTAATCAATCAGTCAGCAATCGAGCTTTATAATATGTTTTTCTGGTTACACTATTGAAGTTTTCATAGGGATCCCTAATTTTTTTGAAAATAAAATATTGCCTCTGTTACTCAGTGATAATATAGCATTCTACTAGTGAAATAAATTTTAAAATCGATCCAGTAGTTACGACTTTATAAATAAAAATACATGTGCTGTGGTGTGTCCGGCCTAAGAATGGACCCCTCCTCCTCCCGTGGATGTAGTAAAAGCCTTACTAAGGGATTACACCAGAGGATGGGCAGCAGCATCCATCTGAGTACGTAACACCACAGTGCGATCACCAATCCGCCTGCCAAGCGTGGTGATTATGACAAATCATCATTCCATTATATGACCTCATTGCATTATATGGGGGAAGCTTCATCCAGCAGTGGACGTCAAAGGCTGTTGAAGAGACAAACCTATAATTATAGAATAGATCCCTAACTCCCTAGTATCTCCAATGCCATAACATGCATTTTTTGCAAGTTTTTTATAGAATTTGAAATACATTGAGTGAGAAACGCTGGAGAAACTTCATCTGCGCGAGAAATCTTTGTAGAGCGATTCTCTCAACATTCTTTAATTGTAAGTCACGCTTCAATTTAATTTTGTATCCTTGCCCTTCAAATTAGCGTAGTGGTCTCGGCCTAAGTACTCCAACTCCTCCCATAGATGTCGTAAAAGGCGACTAAGGGAAAATGCCAGGGGATGGGCAGCAGCATCCATCTGAGTACTTAACACCAATACAATCATCAATCCGCCTGCCAAGCGTAGTGTTTATGGCAAACCCGAGTAGAGTAGCCCCTGAGAGTGCCGAGTACTCAGGTGGATGCTGCTGCCCATCCCCTGGCGTAATCCCTAAGTCGTCTTGACGACATCTGTGAAAGGAGTTGGAGGGGTCTATTTTTAGGCCGGACCGGACATACTCAAGGAACATAATACTCTCTAACGAGAGATACACAAGACTGAGATAGAGATACCTAACGGGACATACTTCAGCAAATATAGGTACATTGAGTATGTTAATTTTTACGTACCGTGAAACTTTGGGGGGTTGTGAATAAAATCAATGCTGCTACTAGCTTTAACGGTACAACAATCGTTGTAGAGTCTACATTGATGCCAAGGATCTTTATAAATAGCTAAATGCATTGAGAATTCTCGTTTTCAACCAATTTTAACTACTTTTCATCTATTGTCGTTGGCAGCAATTTGTTTATCCTTGTTCGCTACGAAAATAGGTTGTAGACTTGTAGTGTTAGAGGCAGGTGTGCACTGTGCAGTGCGTGTCATTCAACCCGATGTTGTTTTGATTACTCGAATGTTTTGCTTTTCCTAACTCTGTTTTAATAACCTTGTTGCTTTAAATCTTGACTTTCTTAGCTGTAGTAATCAGTCATTCTATCAAACCTATATGTATCTTTATGTGTACTGATAAATTTTTCACAATTCGTATATATATATAATCGAAATCCCACGTTAAAATGAATACAGCAAAGTTGATTCATAAATCAAAGGAAGTCACTACTGTATAGAATCTAAATCCTATTTTAAAAAGGATACAGCAAAGTTGGTCTATAAATCAAAGGAAGTCTCTATTGTATAGAATCCAAATCTTATTTTAAATAGGATACAGCAAAGTTGGTCTATAAATCAAAGGAAGTCTCTATTGTTTAGAATCTAAATCCTACTTTAAAATGAATACAGCAAAGTTGATCTATAAATCAAAGGAAGTCTCTATTGTTTAGAATCTAAATCCTACTTTAAAATGAATACAGCAAAGTTGATCTATAAATCAAAGGGAGTCACTATCAAAGTTATATAAAAGTAGGTTATATCCACGATTCCATATGAAAGGCCTTCAACTTAATATCTGTAGTCGGAGGCTTTTATTAGTGTGATATATTATTGAATGGTACTCCTCAGTCTAACCGTTCAATGATCCAGAAAAATTTAAGGGAGAGTTATAAGCATGTTCTGTCAAAAGTTCGAAGAAGAACCTATTACCATTGGACCCTTAAAATGAATACAGCAAAGTTGATATATCAAGGGAAGTGACTATTCTATTCGATTCTATACACAATTGAAATCTAACAAAAAAATATCGAGAACATAAAAGAAAGCCACGAAAATAAAGCAAATCCAATACAACAGCTACTATAGGTAGTATTGATTCGACGGCATAACCAGAATTGGCGTCAAGATAAAACTGAATTTAAATAAAACCTACTCTTAAAGTTATCCATTTATTACAGCAACAAGCAGCATCCAAGATATCGTAGTACCTAGTGTAGTACTACGTAGGTACTGCGACTTATTGAAAGATTAATGGTTTGTAACCTTGTACAATGTCATTCTCTATCAAAGCTAACGGAGATCCAAGGCCGTTCTATAAGTAGAATCAGGCATGGCAAGTTAGACATGCGCCGGCGCAGGCGCCCGTCTTGCCACTTGTATGCAGTAACTATATAATAAGCTGAACTTGTTTATGCTTCCACGGTTTGTAGATAGGAAGGTAAACATATAAAAATAGTGGCGTGGTTTTGTTTGAAATTGATTTGGATTTAAGTATTTAATGTTTCTGTACGTATTCACATAAGAGGCGGCCTTTAGACGGATATAGACTTTTATTTTACGTTACCGATAACTGTATATGTCCTTAAAGATCTCTTCAGACATCTAGATTACATACATACATACATACATAAACACTCGCCTTTTCCGCTGAAGGGGTAGGCAGCCTCAAAGGGCCTTTTTTCACCGTGGGCACAGTCGCCGGAATAAAGACGTGACAAGTGGTGAGCTCATCGCCGCCATTGCTTTCAACTCGGCTAACGCTTACTTCCAACAATAACACACTCCTTAATAAGCCAGCAGACACGACAAATGTTATGCCATGTAATGTCGTCTGTCAGACTATTCTATCACAAATACATTATCATGTCTTTCGATATAGATTACTTAACCCTTCAAAGTATAGAGGTTAGGAGATCGTTGGATGCGCTTTGCAGAGGTTTCTACTTATATAAGCAGAAATATTGATACCTCATAAAAGCAATCTGATGAGATTGACTGATATCCTTTGCGAAGGTTTGGCAGCACAATTTATATAGGTCACCGTTGTTTTGTCAAAATGTTGCATGGAAACATGGAAATGTTGCAATGCGCAAATACACATTTCGTTCTGAAATCCAAGCTAGTTCTTTAAATCTATTTGGATTGAGGCCAAACTATCGTCTCGTTTCCTATAGCAATTACGTACATCCATCGATCATACGATCACTCTTGTTGATAAAATGATTCACATGGCTTCATCATGGCTTCGTACTTGATTGAAGTGGTAATTTTCCTTAGTTTTGGGGTTTTCGCACGTATTTGAATCTTGGGTACGTACATAGCACAACTCAAACATGAGTATGTTTGAGTCATTCACCTAGATACCGAGATTATGGATGATAGTTAAGAAGTGTTAGTGTGTGAACAACACACAAACATCCTTCCAGACTGCGATTATTATAATCATGTTCCATCATAAAGATAAAACCGTACGTTGAATACTGTTATTAGCTAGAGTTTGTGTAGTGAATGAAAATTATTTAGGTTCTTTTAGGGCAGCCTTTCCCAAAGTGGGCGATAACACCCCCTTGTGGGCGCTGCAGGCCCCTTTAGGCAGTAAGAGACCCAGAAAAAAAATGGGTGCTTTGTGTAGACTTGTAGAGGCTTAGGGGGCGATTTGTAATTTCATCTAGCTAGGAGGACTCTTAGACACCCACTGAGCTCTCGACTCTCGACTACAACTTGTGAACATCAACTTATTTTAATTAAGAGATTGCTCAAACTAACTTGATTCGATATTTCTCTCCGTGTAGTTCATATATGGAAAATGTGGGGACGCTAAAAAATAATTTATTCTCAAAGTGGGCAGTAGACAAAATAAGTTTGGGAACCCCTGTTTTAGGGTAACGTACTACAAAAGGTGCCAACGGCACCATTATAGGATCACTCTCGTGTCTGTCTGTTAAACTATTTGTCTCGGACTATTTGGTGTGAATCGGCTGGACCAAAAAAGTTGAAATTTGGTACATCAGAGTTAGGTGACGCAATCACGGACGTATAGCGTTAATTTACAAGAGTTCTGATTTCAGGCGTTTTCGTTTTTTTTGAATATAGGAAACATATTACAATATTTAAAAAAATATAGGAAAATTTACTATTAAACCAGACCCCTCCGAAACTAATGAGAAATAACTTTAAAAAAATACTGAATATTGGGCCTCGTTCATAGTTTCCAGAAAAACCTAAATAAATATATTATTATTTATTATTGTAGGTATACAAAACAATAACTTGTTGCTAAAAATATCAAAACTGCTATATGTATGCCTATAATATTTGAGGAGTTCTCTCAATTCCTCACAGATTCCGTAATCAGAACTAGATAGTTTTAAAAAAAAATTGACAAATCTGGAATTATATCCTATCAAATAAAAAGTACCGATTTGCGAACCTCCTTTTTTTAAGTCGTTTAAAAAGAACACACGCCGTGTAAAGCTGTAGCAAGATTGGGAAGAAACAAATGCTGGGACCCAAAGATTGAAAAAATGTCTTCATTGTCTGTTGCCTTTCCTGGTTATATTATGTTTCCTATAAGTATTCAATTTTATGTCACACAAATGAAAAAGCTATTAGCTAATAGGTAATAAAGAGGGCAAATTTATTAAAGGGTTCTTGTTTCCCGGTCACAAAAAATTCCAACCATTATAATATCTGTCAGTTTTTTTTAACAATTTATATCAAATGCTGGAGAGAGGAGGCGCCAATATCATGTTTATGCCCTGGTTCGAAAAAAAAAACGTACATCCGATCTAACGCAGGGTGGCCAAGAGAGAACCAGTGACAAAATAGCCTAACTATAAATTTCTTTTGTTGATATTTTTATCCTTGCCTAACTTAATTGGAGCCATGTACAATCCGCAACGCTGATCAAATATGGCAATAAATATTTTGCAGACAGAAATAGCTCCGACTAAGAAGGTCGTGGGACGATGTCTGTAATTTTATGAACCGGCGAATATTTTGTTGGAAAACAAAACCATCAATTTATTTTATGCGATGTGGTCAAACTATTCCAGCGTGCATGAAATATTCCAAACTTCGTACATCGCGATGTTTTTCATCTGAAATCTGTGCATAATTGTCAAAGGTTCAAGAAACTACGCATCCACCCATTGAGTCGTGAAAATTGGCCTTACATGTTTGTTTGTTACGCATTTTTGTCGTAACGGCTAAACCTATTTCGATGAAATCACGGAGAGAGATAAATTATGAACAGAGGGCCAATTCTCTTAATTATTTTAAAACTACGCTGAAAGTTGCTATTCTGCTCCTCATATTAACAAATTAGTCTACTTTCGATTCACGGTGACTACCATTAGAGTAGGATAGTAATATATATCATTGGAAAGAGTAAAGAGAGACTCCATCTATATAAGCTAAAATTATCGAAAAAACTTGAACCGTTCAAGTTTCGGTCACATTTCAATATAATATTATCACTTACCGTGTTGTATTTTACGTTAGGAATTCTATTTCTGACACTTAGGACATCGAAACTAAATCGGAAAGTGATCCAACCTTTATTTTTACTAATTTTTAATACGCTTTTATTAGCTTCAGACGTATGTTAGTATGTAACGGAATCTTTGAACATGATTTTGACCCCCTTCAAAACGTCGGATTAACTCGAAATTCGGCATACTTAGTAAGGACCGATGACAATTCAATATTTTAAACATTTTGACCCGTTATCCTTACTAGGATAATTATTACGAGAATTGGGCCTTGGGAACCCTCCTCGCTAAAATGGCTTGTTTTATGCACTCGTACAATCTACTATAAAACATAGTAACAATATTGATTTTGTTTTACTTCATAAGTCATAAGCACAGTATAGGTAATGATACCTTGTAGGTATCATTAGGTTTGTAGACTGACATGAGAAGTAAGAAAGAACCTGGAGGGCGATCGCGCTATTTTAAAACGCCAGCGAACGTATGCGGTTCGTTTACGATTCGTTTGCGACAGTGATTACGATACGTTTCATCTAGGCTGTAATCGGTATTGCGATAAAGTACAAAAGTCAGCCAAATTATAGACGTTACTGGAGCGCAGCCGGACCATAGCCGTTAGAGAATCCACAGACTACGAATGAAAATAAGGTGTAATCGAGGGTCGACTTAGCATTTTTGGACGTGTCCAACTCTAGTTTCGACAGCTGACAGTGACAACACGGATCTCGAAGAAGTAACAATAACAGTTAGTACCGCCATATCCGCGTATTCTGTGGTCGGTATATATAGGTTATGTAAACAAGTTTGTTTGTTTAAATTTTAAAGTTTATTTCTTTCAATCAATACAGTACCATTGGTAGGTAATTCGCCCGGTCTGGGACAGCTTGGCCCAGCTCCATGTAACCAAAAGGTAAGTTTATAAAAGATTTTATTATGTAAGTAAGTAAATAAAGTATGCCGATTTGCAAAACATAATGGATTTTGTGATTTTTTTTAGGAAATGGACGAGTGTCGCAGGTGCTTGACTGTACATCGGCTGGAGCTCATGGTTCCTTGAGCATCATCGAGACTCGGCTCTTGGACGGATGAGGTCTAAGCAAGCCGTTGCAGTTTAATCAAAGAGGCGGCAGAGTGACAACCACAGCGTTTCAATGATGGAGCGTACGTACCCCACGATATTTCATTTCACAAGTGGCGATACAATGTAAAAAGAGGTATAAACTTGCTTGGAAGTATAAATTTTACTAGGTAATTTAGTCTGTAATTGAAAACAATATTTTTTTAATCATTCCAGCTGGAAGAAGTGCATTATAGCAATCAAGACACATGAGCCTCGATATAAAAGAAAACGAGCAGAGGCTGTTCTAACGAATGCAGAAGCTTACTGAGTCATTCCGACTGATCGCTGAAAGCAAGACAGCGGCAGCCATAAGGTAATAAAAATATTAAGCTTTCTAAATCATTGTAAAGTAAAATAATAATCAGTACCTATAAATAATTTACATATAGAAACAAAAATAACTGGTTTTTGCATTAATTAGATGTTGTTCACTGGCTGGTCCTACCTACATATGCTTGGTACTACCGGTGCCACCAGAAGATACTGTAGTAGACTTTTTTACCCAAAATACTGAAATGCATTCAATCATTGCCAGCGGCAGTACCTAGTACTGTTTCTATAAGTACCTATATATCTTGCCATAATGTAGATTAGAGACATTTTGGTCAGACTTCATGACACACTATATTATTTTGTTTCAGTATTTAGTAGGAGCACGAGGAAGCGGTATTGTCAGCAACAAAACCAGCAACAGCGATAAGGAGCTGCTTGAAACCATGGTTGTTGCCACCATCACCCTCAGCTATTGTTATTAAAATACAACTTACTTTTGATACAATTCCATTATGATTGGTTTTATTCATTAAAAGTCATAAAATTATTAAAGCTTATCTTTTATTTAAAACATGTGAGATAATGTGTTACCAATTCATTCTATTTAATAATGTTTAAAGAAAATGTTAAAAATCATAGACACACATCTTTTTCCCCATAGGGGTAGGTAGAGCCTCAATGTTCCAGATTTATCTATAATATTGATCAGATTAGTGATTTATTGCCCTGTCTGCATATAAGCATTGTATAAGAGCCAGCTGTTGCGCATCCCTGCTGCAGCTTGCTAAGGGTACTTGCACCTCGCCGCGTGGTGCCTCCTCTACCATCAGCGGAGTGTAAGTGATGCGAGGTCAGTGCTATTATAATGCAGCATGCATTTGCTATTCTTGCAGCAGCTACAGGGGAGTAATGCAACTTCCTGTCATCCTATAGGCACCTGAAAAATTTACATTTTGAATTTCAATAAGTTTTAATGATGATTGTATGTTATTGCAGAATGCACTATTCTAGTTTGTATCATACACTCCTATATGTATGATGAATTAAATGTAAAGGTACCTACATTTGTGCTGATCGATCTTGCAGAAGTTGAAGTCTAAGATAAAGCATGTTGCTTTATCTTTTTCAAATCTTAATATCTTTGACAAATTTTCCTAAAATGATTATTGTGCAGCTAAGTAACTCCAGCTCGGCCAAGATCCATTGGCACAACTGTAGGTAGTCAATCTTTTTTTATACTTACTCTCTTTGAACTTCTTCTCATTCACATTGTTGAAATAGGAAAGCTATATACTACTGATGGCTTCTTTATGATCATTGTAACTTGCCAACACAATGTTTCCGGCTGCCTCTGACAATGATCCGAGAGTTATGTAGGTAACCAAAACCTGAAACAACATTTTTGTTACCTATTGGTTGCAATTTATTAGGGATTTTTAGTAGTAGTAGGTACTTCACTGTCAAACTTTACTACAAATTGAATTCTAAATTTATGTAATTTGAGATAGGTACCTATATATTCCCAGAGTAACTGTATAAAATACCCAACTGCTGCATAATAAAAACAAGCGACAATGTTGAATGTTGATGGTTTCCCAAAGGAATCGTCACAACATTCGTCCTTACCTTGGTTTCTACGTCCAAAGCATCAGAACGTAAATTGGGTGGCATGTGAGGAGTCAACTCAGTAATTATATCTCGATGTAACTCCTTTCTTATAGATCGTTAGACAAACAGCCAATCACTTAGATAAAAAATTCTACACGCAAGTCTCGCACTTATATTTTTCCTCTTGGCTTGGGCTCGAGTTACCGCTACATTCACTTCATGGGACCTCTCCTACAAATCCATGGACGCGGACATTTTATTTTCTATTTAACTTTTCATTGACAAGAAGCTCAATAGAAAAATTAATAACTCAAAAACTGCGAACGTTCCATGAACGTTCACAATACGTTCCACACAAAGTAGCTTTGTATCTACTTTTTCATAACCGTTTGTTTGACAGCGTAAACGTAACGTTTGCGATCGCTGTCCGTCTCAACTTTCTGTCAAACCATTAGCGCGATACCGAAACATTGAAAAAGTTGTATTGCGGTAATGGTTCAATTGCGTTTCGTCTGTGATCATTTAGCGCGATTGCCCCCCTGTTCATTTAATGAGAGCAACAATTATGCAAAGGCTGTCAATTATTAATAAGAGCCTAATGCACACTGCGTTTAAACAGCATGTTTTAACAGCGATACAGACGTGTACCAAACGACTTGCAGCATTCCATTAATTTCAACGAACGCGATAAATACGCGCGTTCTTAAAACGCACTTATAAAATACGACATGTAACTCATATCAAGTACGTTAGGTGCACTATAAAATTAATCATTGGCACCGGTTATAAATGAAATGTTAACACACAACATTGTTACGGATATTTTAGAGTCCGGCTCGAAGGACCAAAATAAACTGAGATAATCTCGCTAAACTAGAACATGTTATTTTCTTACAGGAAGCAAAATGGGGCTACAGGCGCACAATGGGCGCTATGTTCGCGTACAGCAAGCAAGCGGATCGCATGTTGATGTCTTACAACTGTCAAGTGCAGCAATGCGCGCGCGCAGGACACGCCCGGACCAACTCACGGATGAGCCTCATACAGTGCATTAGGTGAGAGACTACATAGGTAGCACATATGATATAAATAAAGGATGAGAAAAGTTTAGTAAACAATGCATTGGTGTTGATTCTGTACTGAATTTTCTAAGGAAACACACCAAACGCTTGGGGGTGCGGTGTCGGGCGCGACTTCGTGTGGTGACCGCGGCATTCGAATTTTGTACGACTATATGAGAAGCTAGGTCTATGTCCGGCCTAAGAATATATCCCTCTTCTCATCCCGTGGATGTAGTAAAACCTTACTAAGGGATCACACCAGGAGATGGGCAGCAGTATCTACCTGAGTGCTAGCTAACACCAATCTGCAATCACCAATCCATCAGCCAAGCGTGGTGATTATGGCAAATCTCTCCATTGTATTCAATGGGGGAGGCTTCGTCCAGCAGTAAATAAACAGGCTTTTGATGATGATATGCGAAACTTCATAAAATGATAAATGATTTTCATAAGAGCTACCAAGGTTACGCTGAATGAATACGCTATAGATTTTGGAAACAATAATTGAACAAAAGATTGAAATTAAGCTTAATTTAGCCTAAAAGTCCGACGTAGTGTACGTGGAAAGCTTAAGGTGATTCCTCTCGCATGTGGCGCGAAATTCAAATTTTATTGCGTTTTTGCTCATTACAGCTCATCAACACTTCTTGAGATAGTAAAAACTGATTTAGCGAAAACTAGGAGACCTAACACACATGTTTTAGTTTATAGTTTCACATATAGATCATTACTTCAGCTACGAATACTCTTCAAAGATTTTTACAGTGTTTTTTTGGTTTAAAGGTATGCGTAGCTTAACTAATGACATTTATGAGATACTATCAATTAAAACATGTGTGCTAGGTCTCCTAGTATTCGCAAAATCTGTTTTCTCTATCTCAAGAAGTGTTGATTAGCTGTGATTTACAAAAAACACAATAAATTTTGAATTTCGCGCCACATGCGAGAGCAATCACCTTAAAACAAAAACGAGACTCATAAAAGTGGAAGACCTTGAGTTTAAAAAAAACACTTATGGGTAAAGACACCCAACGGTGCTACCGCTGCTGATTAGATAATGCAGTATAGATTTTCATTACATTGTTTTGTTTTCCTGTACTGTCGTTAACGCTGATAGCGTCTCATATAACCTCATAATACATTCTATGACATGTAAGTACTGGCCGATTAACAGTTTATTTACTATTATCTAAGAATAACTAATAGCGTAAAGGTGGGTACAGAAACGGTGCAAAGGTAATACAAACTAGAACAAAAATTTGCGAACAGTGCTTGCGATCGATTCTAAGTGCGCGTCCACAGTGAATGCGCCGGGACGGGGGCGTTTGCGGGAGCGACGGCGGGAGCGTGGGGGTGTCCACAATGACGCGCGAACTATTAGACGTGGATAAGACCAAACTGGTTCGATATCTCCGTCACCCGCGCATTGAGACGCTTGCCTACTAGGCCCGTAGTGTGGCCATAACGCGCGGATAGGAACGTTTGAAAAAAACGCGCGCTACTCGCTCATGACAGTCGCGGTAGGCGCCCGCTTTAGCCACTACACTATGGACGCAAACGGCGGTTTCATATGTTTGATATTTCGCGCCCGCCGTCGCACCCGCACTAGGCCTGCACTGTGGTCCTGGCTTAAATGAAATGTATGGAATTTGTTGCATTGTTGTGTTGCTCTCTTTTATTATCTATTATTATCTAAGGTTGCACCAAGTACCTTCCATCATATCAGGTAGCCCCCACCATAGCGTGCTTGTAGTTCGTAAAATGCACTATCATTCGTATTGTTTAGTTCTGCTAGCTAAGCGTATTAGTACAGTGTCTTACGGCTGTCTGTTTTATGTTTGCGTGCAATTTTGGCTTTCAGCCATTTGGTTGTCTACCGAAGCGAAGCGCTGAAGTTCACTGATAAAATGTGTCGCCATAACAGTATCAATATCAGCTCTAGATAAGTTCCATATAAATAAAGTATCGCTAGCTGACCGCCCTTGCTTCGCTCATGATTTATACCTTTAGGGTCTTATTCATAATTATCATGCTTTTGTTTTGTTCTCTCTGATGTAAAATGTCATACGTCAAAACAAGACAAAAGCTATTTCAACTAAAATAGGTTTAAACAATGATTATGAATAAGGGGGTTAATCTTTTAGGAGAAAACCCTACGCGGTATATGAAACCGCATTCAGTATCTGCTCATAATTTCTGTTTTATAAGCTGACAAACATGCAAGTTTGAGGTCATAGTGTGTTTATCTGTATGTATGTATATTATGTCTGTCTGTTTGTCTGTATGTTATGGATGTCTGTTGTCTGTGGCGTTGTAGCTCCGGAACGGCCCCCTAATTACAGAAGCAAATGGCAATGGGGAACGCAGCAATGGGGATCATTTTGGCAGCCTTAGCGCTGTCAAAATCTTTTGAAACTGTATGGAGGAATATTTAGGTCAAGAAGTTTCCCCTATTCAAGTTACATAAGGTTTAGATAGCGCTACGGCTGCCAAAATGATGAGCAAATGGCAACAGGGAACGCAACAATGGGGTTGTTGCGTTCCCTGTTGCCATTTGCTACTGTAATTTCGACGGCATCTGCATCCGGTAGCATACGAACGAAGTTTGCTTCTTATTTGGCTTTTCTTTCTTCAAACCCCATGTAACTTTGTACACATGATCAGTACACTAATACCTACCCGTGGTGCGTTAGTTTCATGTAGTTGGATGAAATAATAGCCAAAGTACAAGCAAACACGAGTACAAAAAAGCATAAGCGCCCTACCACCTCTTAATTTCGTCCATAAACCGCCGTCTTTGCACTCGGCATCAAACGAATGGAAAAATACAATTCTTTAAACTTATCTCAAATTAAAGATACAACAATTTTATATTGTTTACTCAAATACACCGGTGAACATGATTCGAACTGGCTGTAACCAGCGAAGTTATCAGCTGTATGCTAATGATAAGAAATTGCTTCGATCACGAGAAGCGCACGTGGACGGTCGTACTGGCGCGATTATCTAAATCTCGACTGTTATGCTCTTGAGAGGTTAAGCAGCTCAAATCACGAGTCTTGTCGCACGAAGTGTATGAGGAACCACAGGTCAAAAAGTTTGGCGTTGACCAGAAGACTTCCACTGCTGTAAAGCGGTCTTCCCCATGGAGTAAAGATAAATAAATAAACATAACATTTCCATATCAGTACATAATGAAAATACTAGAAACAAAGATAAACTCGCTGTTCCCACTATTAGCTACATAAAGTTAGTAAATCGTACGCTTCTTCAGCATAATCCCATGGGGCGTGGTAAAATATCGATAAACAAATAAACCTTGATGAAACATAATCTGTCTAAAATAGCGTACTATAAAATATCAGACTATTTAGACGATAATAAAGCATGAGACTAAATTTGGTCAAACACTGTCCAATCATTTGTTGCAACAGCGTTGGGTAAACCTAGGTCATCATCAGCATCAACACCTTTAGGCGTTCACTGCTGGACGAGGCCTCCTCCGTAAAATACAACAAGGGGAATTGACGTAATCACCACAAAATTTCAGTATTTTGATCACAGTATTCATGTAGGTGTGCACGGGTGAACCTAGGTTCGCAGTATTCATGTATATAATAATAATAATATTCATACCCGTAGACACGTAGGTGTCTACGGGTATGAATATTATTATTATTATAAAACCTAGGTAAACCTAGGTTTTATTATTATAAAACCTAGGTAAACCTAGGTTTTATTATTATAAAACCTAGGTAAACCTAGGTTCGCAGTATTCACGTAGATGTGCACGGGTAAACCTAGGTTCGCAGTATTCATGTAGATGTGCACGGGTAAACCTAGGTTCGCTCGCAATATTCATACCCGTAGACACCTACGTGTCTACGGGTAAACCTAGGTTCGCAGTATTCACGTAGATGTGCACGGGTAAACCTAGGTTCGCTCGCAATATTCATGTAGGTGTGCACGGGTAAACCTAGGTTCGCAGTATTCACGTAGATGTGCACGGGTAAACCTGGGTTCGCTCGCAATATTCATGTAGGTGTGCACGGTTAAACCTAGGTTCGCAGTATTCATGTAGATGTGCACGGGTAAACCTAGGTTCGCTCGCAATATTCATGTAGGTGTCTACGGGTAAACCTAGGTTCGCAGTATTCACGTAGATGTGCACGGGTAAACCTGGGTTCGCTCGCAATATTCATGTAGGTGTGCACGGGTAAACCTAGGTTCGCAGTATTCACGTAGATGTGCACGGGTAAACCTAGGTTCGCTCGCAATATTCATGTAGGTGTGCACGGGTAAACCTAGGTTCGCAGTATTCACGTAGATGTGCACGGGTAAACCTAGGTTCGCTCGCAATATTCATGTAGGTGTGCACGGGTAAACCTAGGTTCGCAGTATTCACGTAGATGTGCACGGGTAAACCTAGGTTCGCTCGCAATATTCATGTAGGTGTGCACGGGTAAACCTTGGTTCGCAGAATTCATGTAGATGTGCACGGGTAAACCTAGGTTCGCTCGCAATATTCATGTAGGTGTGCACGGAGAATTTCCTTACTTATAAAATTAATTATCTTAAAAATCGCAAGCGTAAGGCTTCCGATTTTGAAACTTTTGAATTTTTCGGCTTCAATTCAAATAGTTTAACTTTCTTGAGGTCATATCTTAACCACAATTAACTTGCTTATTTTTAGTTGAATGTTGTCATTACCTTATCTCAATGGAGATATATCCATTTACGTCATAGCTACAGATAAATGCTGCAAAGGTCGTCTGATTCTGGTTTTTTTTAAAGTGACAAACTGGCGAAAATCCAACCTAGTGATAAGCAGTAACCTTTAGTCTCTGCCCAATGCATAAGGTGCGGGCTACGTGCGTAATTGCCCTCAATAATCTGAAACAGATATGCACCTGTTGTTAAGCGGTTTACCCTGCTCTATAGATGTACAACTGTAATAAATAATGGTCACAGAAGAGTACGCTCCTTAGCTGCGAATTAAAGAGGCGCCATAAAAGTCTGACTACCCTTTCTCGAAAGGCCTGCAGCTAATTTCACATAGGCAAAAATATATCCGCGAGGAACTAACCCTTTCTTGAATAACCAGCAGCTAACTTCACAGGCAAAAATATTTCCGCGAGGACGGGACTACCCTTTTTCGAAAGACCTGCAGCTATTTACACATAGGCAAAAATATTTCTACCCTTTCTCGAAAGACCTGCAGCTAATTTCACATATGCAAAAATATGCCCTTTCTCGAAAGGACTCCAACCAAAATAGCCCCTAAAGCTTTTTTTTAGATTGCGCTATACTATATTTTAGCTACAATATATAGCATAAATGAGATATATCGCACAGTTGGCCTGGCAAGTCCTTTGGTAGGCCACCTGTTCGATATATTAACTCTTACATAGTTATAAAATTGTGTATGACATTACTGATTTCACTAAATTATAAATTTTATTTTCAGGCATATCGTCCAGAATGAAGGCCCCAAGGCGCTGTTCAAGGGTCTAGGGCCGAATATTGTAGGAGTTGCTCCGTCCAGGGCGATATACTTCTGCACATACTCTCAGGCCAAAGCCATACTGAATCAGAACATCGCCCCGGACACGCCCGTGGTCCACCTCACTGCAGCCAGTGCCGCAGGTAAGCTATTATTTTTAAAGTATATCTTATATCTTTTGCATTGGAAGACAGTTCCAAAGATTCAAAAAGGCAAAATACGGTGTAAGTATTCCACGGATATTCGAGATGGGCAGATTATATTTTGTTTTTTAACCGATATAAAAGAGGAGGTGCACAATTCGGTTGTTTCTTTTTTTTATGATTGTTACCTCATACCTCCGTCGTTTTTTTAATTTGTACTGATGGCGTGTCATTACCGGTATTGAATCTTTAGCAACACTGTCTCGTTATTATTGTTCGTCTGCAAGGTGTTGATACTTTTTAACCGACTTCCCAAAAAAGGAGGTTCTCAATTCGGTTGTATTTTTTTTTTGTATGTTTGTTACCGCATATCTCCGGCGTTTTTTTTTTATTTTTTTTATTTTTTTTTATGCTACTTGACATGCAGACAAGCTTACGGCCCACCAGATGGAAAGCAGTTACCGTAGCCTATGAACGCCTGTAACACCAGAGGCATCACACGCGCGCTGCCGACCCTGAGACATAAAGATGAAAAGTCTCATGTGCCTGTAATTTCACCGGCACCCGTACCCTTCAAACCGAAACACAGCAATGCGAACACTACTGCTTGGCGGCAGAAATAGGTACGGTGGTAGTACTTCCCCGGACGAACTCTTTCACAAGAAGTTCTACTACTAGCAAACCGAACCGGTTTATGAACCGATTTGGAAAATTCTTTTTTTATTTGAATAGATACACTTCCAGATTGGTCCCATTTTTTTCAAAATCCAGTTCTGATGATGGGATCCATGAGGAATTGAGGGAACTCCTCAAATATTGTAGGCATACATATGGCGATTTTGATATTTTCAGCAACAAACCAAGCATTTGCATTCAAAAAGTATAATAATCCTTTCACCACTATGGTTCTTTCATCATTTTTTTTTTCATTCAAATATTTTGTCAAATACTATGGCGGAAGTCGCTTTTTTAAATGAAAAGTTATAATTAATAAAATTACAATTTCGGTTGAATTTTGTTGCCAGGTGAGTGAAAATCTAATCTGTAATATTGCATATACCGTTTTTGCCATGCCTATTCTCTTTCCACGGTCTTGCCCGTTCATACAAATACAGTTTGCTTCTCATTTGGATATTAATTTAGTTCAAGTCAATAAAACTACGCAATCTAGAGCAGGGGTTCCCAAACTTATTTTGTCTACTGCCCACTTTGAGAAGAAATATTTTTTTAGCGCCCCCATTTTTTCACCTACTTAAAAACCACTATAATTTCAAATTAAATTAATTATTGTGAGCTATATTAGCGGAGAGTTAAACATTCATTCTAAACGAGACTTTTACAAACTTTTACCCGCAAGAGTTAACTTGAGACCAGAGGCTCAATTCTCTTATTTAAAAACATTCAATTCGCAGTATAATCTCGTCTCAGTCGCACTGTCAGCTGTCACCTATATAGTAACTATTACTTAATCTTCGCATGCATACTCGAAGATTAAGTAGTAGTTAGTATACGATACAGTGCGACTGACACGAGATTATATTGTGACTGGAATGTTTTAAAATTAGAGAATTGGGCCTCTGAGCGCACCGACCATTTTTTTTCTGGGTCTCTTTCTGCCCCCCTTTAGACCTGCAGTGCCCACAAAGGGGGTGTTATCGCCCACTTTGATCTAGAGTCTAATATCTAGGTCTGTGATTTGTCAGTTTCCCATTAACTAGTATACAAAACTAGCATGAGTTATAACATTTCCATACAAATGTTTTGATCAGTGTGAATAAGAAACTGACAAACCACGGGCCTAGATATCCGTGTATTGATCATCAAATTTCATAGAGTTCAATTCAAAATAGGAGCAAACTTTGTTTCTATGCGAAAGGCTCAAGCGCTTTAGCAGTATACTGCTCTAAAAACTTTGCGTTGGGGCCAAAACTCCTATACTGTTTTCTCACAGAATAAATTAACTGTCCACGCCCAAACTTGTTTTATTTGAGACGCAATTAGCATGCGGGACCGCTTTGGGGTTTGACGATTAGCATATTGATAATATTTACATCGCAATTCGTATTATCGATCTTATCATTATCAATACAGAAAATTTAAATTTATAACGCCGATGCCGGTTTGACCGGCTAGACACCGGATCCATGGAACTCTTCAAATAAAATTAAATCATGCTAAATGTACGTTTGTAAGCTTGTACACTGAAATGTCTTGCGCGTGATTTGGCCGCGTGTGTGACTTTCAAGCCACTGAAACGTTTTGCGCGTGATGTCGCCGGGTGTGTTACTTTCAAGCCACTGAAACGTTTTGCGCGTGATATCGCCGGGTGTGTTACTTTCAAGCCACTGAAACGTTTTGCGCGTGATATCGCCGGGTGTGTTACTTTCAAGCCACTGAAACGTTTTGCGCGTGCTATCGTTGTCTGTGTTACTTTCAAGCCACTAGCAAATAGCAAAGCACTAGCAACCAATAGCAAATTTCATCGAAATTGGATCAATTACGGAATGATTCAGTAACAAAGAAGGAACTATAAGTCTATGACCAAGGGGATGGTTCTCGAAAAAATCTCGTACACTTGATGACTTGATCACCATAATTTTGTATGGACGTAATACGAAATGTGACGTCATGTCGTCGAAGAGATTTATTCAAAAATACGGGCCCAGTACCTAGATCATCATCAGCCAGTAGACCGTTCACTGCTGGACATATGCCTCCTCCATGGGATACCACGACGAACTAGAGCCGCCTCCATTTACCGACCTCCCGTGACCGTTACAATGTCAACCTACCTAATATAGCCTTACTTCGTTTCAGGTTTCGTCTCATGCACTATGACCAACCCGATATGGTTCGTCAAAACCCGTCTACAGCTGGACGGACAAAACGTCACAGCTGTGAAGTGCATAAAGAGGATATACCACAAAACGGTGAGTACATAATTACATAACGTTCCCACATCATCATCATCATCATCAGCCTATAGAAGTCCACTGCTGGACATAGACCTCCCCCTTAGAATGCCACGACGAACGGTCTTGAGCCGCCGGTCGATTTCAATTTACAATGATGAAAATTGATGATGATGATGATGATGATGATGATGAAAAGTAGCCTATGTGTTAATCCAAGGTATAAGGTATCTCCATTCCAAATTTCACTCAAATCCATTCAGCCGTTTGAGCGCGAAGAAGTAACAAACATACTCGCAAACTTTCGCATTTATAATACTAGCGGCCCGCTCGCGACTTCGTCCGCGTGGTCCCGGTAGTCCAGTCAATAAGACTTATTGGCTTAATAGGCCAATAAGTCTTATTGAATACTTAATAGTATATACTTAATAATTAATACTTATATACTAAACTTAATAATTATATACTTAATAGGCTATAATTTATTTACCACTTAGTGGTAAATAAATTATAGCCTATTCTGATGTATAAGCAATAATATTGCTTAGTTTCATCAAAATCCGTTAGTAGTTTTTGCGTGAAAGAGTAAAAACATCCATCCATCCATCCAAATAAATTTTCGCATTTATAATATTAGTGGGAAGTGAGATAGTAAGAAAACAAGATCAAAATCTCGGCCAGAGTATGCATGAATACTAGAATGGCGAAATATGGAATTCCGGCCTTATACAGAGTGTATGACAGAGTGTATACACTCTGTATAAGGCCGGAATTCCGAGACCCATGACATCTCGGTAAATATTCAGTAGTCACAATATGCAATCGCAAGTCGCAGTGTTTTATTAGGGTTCCTCAAAAGTTACCAACGGAACCATTATAGGATCATTCAGGTGTACCTATGTCTGTCTGTCACAGCCTATTTTCTCCGAATGCACTTGATCAAAAGAAGTTGCAATTTGGTACATGTTTTCAAAACATGAGTTAGGTGACCCAACCACGGACGTAAATAACCGAATTCTGATTTCAGGGGTTAATTGGGGGGGGGGGAACTAGATAAAATAAGTTTTGTTCAATGCATCATGTGATATATTGAAAGGGCTCGTTATGAGAAATAAAAATGTTTTTGTTATCATCATTTTAAAACGCTTAGCTTAAAAAGATTACAGGAAATATGCTAAAATTGACCGTAATCGCCGAAACAACAGAGACATCTTTTTCTTATAAATTACTGAATATTGGTCCACTAACTTGGGTTACTATGGTAACCTACTTGTTTTCGTCTCACGACTTTCGAGCGTGGTCGCGGTCAAAATGGTCAACGAAAGGTCAGCAGGAGAATAGTAAAGTACGTGGTGTAAAGTCGTAATTTTTCTAAAATGATACCAAGCCACGATAATTTCAATTCTATTACTTGTACGGAACCCATCTCTATGCGAGTGCGACTCGCATTTGACCGGTTTTTTAGTTATTGCGCGTTTGGTAAAAATAGAACAAGAGATAACTTACTGTTATCAACTGTATTTTCTAGATAAAACTTTATTTTTGGCTACACCCACTTATTATCTTTGGCTGCAACATTTTAAGAGGTTGCCGGTAGGGCGTTTACACCCTTTTGTACTCGAACTATGTTTGCATCTATTTTGAAGTCAAAGTCAAAGTCAAAAAGAACTTTATTCATTGAAATCACAAGGATCTTTTTGAATCGTCTTATAAGCTAAAATTACTCCTGTTTGAAGATCGAAAACATGGTCATGGGCATCGAAGGACCCTCTGCTGCGAGGCGCAATGAATCCTTTCGCCATACTGGTTCTTTGTACGCAGGATGACCAAGAAAGAGCCGGTAGCACAAAGTCTTCTTCATCATCATTAGACGTCCACTGTTGGACGATGCTCTAAGGTTGGACGAGGCCTCACCCATAGAATGCAAATGGCGGGATTGGCCATAACCACCACGCTTGGCAGACGGATTTGTGATGGCAGTATTGGTGTTGAGTACTCAGGTGGATGCTGCTGTTCATCCCTTAGTAGAATTTTACGACATCCACGGGACGAGATGGGTCTCGACACGAAGTAGTAGACTAAAATACAAATTTTGAATTTCAGGGAATCCGAGGTTTCTACAAAGGCATCACGGCTTCATACATGGGCATAAGCGAGACTGTCGTCCACTTCGTGCTATACGAGGGCGTGAAAGCGCGTCTCATAGCGGCGCGCAGCGTGGACGGCGTGCCAAGCGATACGCGCTCGCCGAGGGACTTCGTAGAGTTCATGGGCGCCGGGGCCTTCTCCAAGACGGTCGCGTCGTGCATCGCTTACCCACATGGTATGTCCACTAGCTACATACCTAACATATTACTAGCTACGTATCTAACAGATCTACTGCTACTTTTCTTACAAGCTGCAAGATATTTAGGTAGAATTTTTTGCAGACAAGCTTTGTTTGTTTGTTTGTACTTATATACTTTATTGCACACAAAACTAAAAGTAAATGTACAAATGGAGGGCATAATGCCAAAGTCATTTTCTATCTGTCAACCAAGAAGGTGGTAACAATTAAGGCGTGCTAACACAATGAAATCTAAAAAAGCACAAAAATAAATAAATAAAATACATAGACTAATGATAAACGATATAACTTAAATAATAAAATCTGGAAGAATTAAAAAAAAATTACGTAAGTATACAGTTTTCAAGGTAATGCTCACGAATCAGCCTTTTAAAACACGCTTTGGAGTCAACGTTCTTAATATCAAACGGAAGCATATTCCATAACTTCACAGCCTCGACCGAAAAAGAGCTATCACAAAAAGATGAGCTATGAGCAGGTGTCGCTAGAAGGAGATTATGTGATGATCTTAGATGCCACTCATGAGTTTCTGACCGAAAATCAAAACGATTAGATAAATATTCAGGACCAAAAGGATCTTTCAGATCAGTAAAAGGAGACAAAGAATTCTAAGGTTTCTGCGTTCACGAATAGGTAACCACTTGAGTTTGGCACGGAAACTACTAACATGATCGTATTTTGTACCTTTGTAACTAACAGATGAATGACTGCTTACCTAACATGACTAGCTACGTACCTAACAGATGACTAGTTATGTACCTAACATTGGACTAGCTACGTACCTAACAGATGACTAGCTACGTACTTAACAGATGAATGCCTACGTACCTAACAGATGACTGTCTGCTTACCTAACAGATGACTGCACCCATCTGAACCTACCTCTATTCTCTACCTAGAATAATTATGGGTTGCCAGCGTCAAACCTGCCAGACTTCCCAGCCAGAGTTTAACTTTTGAAAAGATGCTGCCGATCAATACTTTTTCTGGATTTTGATCACATATAACGTCAATGGTAGCTAGATTTTAGTATTTCCTACGTAACAGAATTGGGTTGCCAGCTCAAAAGCTGCCACACTTCCCGGCAGCCCGTAAAACCCTGGCTACCAAGCTGGATTTTGATCAGATGTTCTAGGGAAATGGCCATTTATTTGATTTGACTATCTTACAACTACATAAACACATTACGCGGTGATGACTTGTCCGATTTGCGCTTTGATGGTTGCTAAAACAACTGATGTTGACGTCAAACGAAATGCATTATCTTGCACTTTGATGGTTGCTAGAGCACAATCAATGTTGACGTAATACAAATCAGACCACAAATTGAGACAGATGACGACCACAATTTTATTATCGGTACACATCGATCACAAAAGCCTTATCAAAGAGAACATAACAGAAGGTTATTCACACAAACGTAATCCATGTCGCGCGTCTGTTGCTTTATCTAGTTTCTACCTGCATTGACATACTTATGCCGAGATAAAAAGACTTTACTTAGCACAAGCATAGAATAGAATAGAATAGATTTATTCGCAACAACATTCAGAAAAATTTACAAAAATAAAAACAAAAGATACAATAAAATCAAACGCTATTTAAAAAATGTTGCTGCAAAAAGGCCCCAACTCAGCATATGCAGCTTGTAAACAACCTGCTTTGGTCTTCCGTTAGAGCCATTTTGCAAACAATATAATAAATTGGTAAAAAAAGTCTCGGACATAATGAAACACAAAAGAAATAAAACAAGCTTAGCACGTACTAACGCTTAGACCTGTCCTTGTCACTGTCACACAAATGTTAAAACACGCGTATTAGAGAGAGACAGGGACGATTTCAAAGTAAGGCTTAGACTTAGTCACCGTAAAGTACGTTCTATTTATCTGGAGCTTAGACTACAAATTCACGGCATACGAATATCCAAAGATTCTTTGAATTGGTTGCTATCTCATATTTGAACATGACAAGCGACAACTGGTTATGAACGGATTTATTAAGGAAAAACATGTCTTCTTCGTCAGCCGGTAGACACCTACTGCTGGATGAGGCCTCCCCCATAGCATAACATACACCCTTGTTCCCCGTACATAACCAAGTTACAAAACCAGCACATACAATGTACATAGACCTGGCCTTACCATGAGCTCTTATTGCGATTCAGTTCAAAAACTATTCAGTACAAAATATCGGTTCCGTGAGGTCCGCAGCTATATTTAAAGGCACAGTAGCAGAAGGTCTACAGACTTCTGCGATTAAAGTTATTTAATGATAACGAATGTCAAAGACAAACCGATATTTTGTACTGAATAGTTTTTGAATTGAATCGCTATAAGAGCTCATGGTAAGGCCTCTGATCCCACACTAGGATTCCCTGTGTCGTGGGTATCAAGGAACTACGAGTACAATGGTACCACAACACCCAGACCCGGAACAAATATGTACAGTTTATGCAAACATTGTCCCGCAGCGGGAATCGAACCCACACGTCTTGCGTCTCAGCTAGTCGCCCACCGACCTACGGAGGTCTTCATGCATAGCGTACAACCATAGCGTCCTCTGGTGTCCCCAGACACCAGAGTGGAGATGAGTGGAGTAGAGTGGTGGTGGTGAAGTGTTGGTGGTCCCTTAGTTGTCTCTTACAAAATTCACGGAAGTATACAGAGTGGTCTATTACACTCGAAGGCCCGAACACACCACGGCCTAAAGTGCATCACACACGTAGCAGATGCGGTAATATTTTATATGCGTATAAAAACTTATCGCATCTGAAGGTATCACACACGTAGCAGATACGATAATATACGAAAATTATACATTCACGCGGAAACCTTCAAACTGTATTGTATTTTAATTTGTATACACAGATATCATCTGTTGATATATGTCGGTGCCTACAGATGCTTGACGGTAAAATATAAGTGATCTGCTACGTGTGTGTTGCTCCTTGAGTTTAGTATAGAGAGCGATATGGACAGATACGTGCTCAGATGATATCTTACCGCGTCTGCTACGTGTGTGACACACTTAAGAGTTCAACGAGTAGCATAGAGTTGGTAACACTGTTGAATTGGCAGGAAATAAAACAATGTGTATTCATTTGCAGAAGTGGCGAGAACGCGCCTTAGAGAGGAGGGCGATAAGTACCGCAAGTTCTGGCAAACGCTGCATACCGTCTGGATGGAGGAGGGATACCGCGGAGTTTACAGGTTAGTTGTGTACTGCACACTGAATTCACCAACATGCTTGCATAGCATGTTCTAGAACGACAAAATCACTGCTAAAGGTTCCCACATACTAAGACATAGTATGGGGATACATCATGCATGTCAAACTCAAAGTCATTGGTGGGCCAAATACCTAGACTATAGAATCAGTGGGCCGCAAAACTCAACCATAAAGAAAACAAACTCTAGGGGCTCTAAAAACTGTAGAGGGTTTAGGGGGGCAGTACTACCTAATAGGTATATCTATATACTACATAGTAGGTAGTACTACCCCCCTATTCCCTAACTGAAAGCCCCTCGGTGACTAACGTTTGACAAGTAAAATGACTATCAATTGACATTTCTTTAAGATAATTTTTCATATTCTTACTTGTCAAACGTTAGTCACCGAGTGACTTTCAGTTTAGAAATAGGGGTGCAGGACGCTAATCGTTTATTGAATCATTACCTACTAGTAAAATTACAGAAAAATATAAGTACCATAATATGTTCTTAAAATTGAATCGGGCCGCAGTCAAAAGTCAAAAAGAACTTTATTCATTGAAATCACAAGGATCATTTTGAATCGTCTTATATAAAATTAAATTACTCCTGTTCCAACGCGACCAAGCCTAGAAGAATCAGGCAACAAACTCGGCTTGGCTTACATAAATGGTCCGTCTTACCACTAGGTGAGAAGCGCCTGTGTGGTGCCTCGGAGCAAGGAGTTGCTGATACATAGTAAATGAGAACTTAAAAACCTTAGGAAGGTAGTCAAAAGTAAATAAACATCAGCAAAAATATGCAAGACAGCACACGCTACGCTTGTTATACTTATAAATAGTAATCTAATACAAACATGTAAATAGGTAAGTACAGATATTGCAAATTTCCATTTTAGCAGTCGAGGGGCAGAGCGACATCAGGCCACGCGGCTTTATCATTAATATAGTCATCAAAAGTGTAATACGCTTTCTTAATTAGATTCATCTTTATGTAGGATTTAAATCTTCTAATAGGAAGTTTAAATGCACCTTCTGGAAGTTTATTATAGAACCGTACAGAATTCCCCATAAAAGACCCACTTACTTTCTTTAATCGAAATTTTGGTATATTTAGTTTGTGTTTATTTCTCGTGTTAATACCATGCACGTCACTTTTTATCATAAAACTATCCAAGTGTTTATGTGTATGTAATAATATTTCATAGATATATTGCGATATTACTATAAGAATATTGATTTCTTTGAAACGCTCCCTCAAGGAGTCACGCGACTTCATTTTATAAATGGCACGTATTGCCCGTTTTTTTCCGTTTGCAGTCAAAGCTGTAAAGGGCCGCATGCGGCCCGCGGGCCGCATGTTTGACATGCTTGGGATACATAGTAACTCTTTCACAAGAAGTTCTACTACTAACAAACGTATACTGGCTGATGAAGCTTGTCAGACCTAGTTATGAAACAACTTTCCTGAAACTCTTTTTTGTTTGTAGGGGCCTTGGCACGCAGCTGGTGCGACAGATACCGAACACAGCGATCATGATGTCGACATACGAAGCGGTTGTGTACCTCCTGACCACCCATTTCAACAACAACTTCTACGAGAACACCTAACTCGGACGGGCCAATCCTGCCCGAGCCTCATGCCCGTAGAACTTCACTCACAACGAGAGAATGGTTTAAGTGGTCCGTGGAGGACGTCAAAAGATAAACCTTATTCGTAAAAGGTTAAAGTTTAACCTTCCATTGGTGTTTGTTTATAGAAATTTACCTTATTAGAACTTGCTCGGTTATCTTCGATTAAAGATAGAATGAGAGCTTTGAATAGACGCGATCGGCAGTAATTAAATTTTGGGTATATTTAAAATCTCACATTATCATTCATATTTTGAAACGAAAGTTATATATTCGCCTAATTAGTAAAAGGAAACTGCTGTACCTACCTTATGTCTCAAGTGACTGATTTTATTTGTATTTGTAAGTTTGATTTCATTGTACAGCCGAAATTAAGTGAAATTATTGTCAAATCCGAATAGAGATAAATATTTGAATACAATGTGAAACTAGTGAAACGCGCCTTCGTCCGTGTGGAGTTTTTTGTATACAAACTTCAAACGACCTGCTACACCACCTTAGGGGGGTAAATTTCGGAATATCCTTTCTTAGTGCACTCCTAAACCACAAAAGGAATTTACCTTCCAAATTTCAGGTTTCTAGGACTTAACATACATAAACATAACACCCAACAGTCACATACGTAGTCCTGATCCCTGGATTCCCTGTGGGTATCAGGAACTACGAGTACCATGGTACCATAATACCCAGACCTGGAACAAATATTTGTAGATACAAATATTTGTCCCGTAGCGGGAATCGAACCAGCAACCTCTCGCATCTCAGCCTACTACTCGCCCGCCGCGCCACAGAGGTCGTCACCGAAGATTTGCCGTTTAGGCTATGCGTTGATAGTCAGTGAGTGAGTCAGTCAGTCACGTAACGACTTTTTACATATTGATTATTTAAATTTTAAATACAAAGGGCCTTATTATCATTTTTTAAACCTATTTTAGTTAAAATAGCTTTGGTTTTGTTCTCTCTGGTGTACAATGTCATACGTCAAAACAAGACAAAACATATTTTAACTAAAATAGGTTTATAAAATGATTATGAATAGGGGGGAAAGAGTTTTATACATTTTATGCAAAGATTTTAGTTTTACACCGAACTTGGTAGTCAAAAGAATTTGGTTACTTGGAAGGACACAATTATTCCTAAATAAATTCGCCTGTACAGCCATTCTAGTAAACAATTAGTCATAGTTTCTAGTCTTTAGTAACAGTCTAACAGATATGTACTTACCTACATAACTTGCACAAAAACATTATTTGTGAGCAATCTAGTGCCAAAATTGTTCATGACGCTATTTTCGTCTCTTCGCCAATGCTCAAGAATAGAGCAAATATATAAATTGAAAAATAAAAGTAACAAAATTTCTTCCTTTTTTTCCGCATACTGTTTTGCTATATTGTGTTATTTATGTAATGTTTAAAAATAGATGTAATTTTGTGACTAGCACAGAGCTTTGTAAATTAGCTGGATTCAGATACATTTTCAAAGCAATTTGAGCTTTTTTTTATATGAAACATTGATTACTGAAATCCAATTGTCCTCAAGCACACCTTAGCAAGAGTGAGCTGTGATATAGAGCTTGTAAATAATATATATTATGTTTAATATTGCATACATTGCTTTGGTTTAAGAACCACACATAATTAGAATCATGTTCACTTTTAGCCTCATTTGTACCAAAGTTGAGTCTCGAATAATTTATCAAATTCATCCTTGATTTTGTTAATAATTTGGTTGTTTTTCAGATAACTAGAGGTCAATTGCCAAGTGAGGCTAGATTTTTTTATATAGTCTTAACACTTTCACAGCAAGCCGTTTACGCGCGTGTTAGTGTGCGTCCACCTGAATGCGCGGGGACGGGAGCGTTTGCGGGCGCGACCGACGGCGGGAGCGGGAGCCACAGTGACGCGCGAGCTGTTGTAGAGTATTAGTACATAACACGCGGATAGGAACGTTACTACGCGCGCTAACTCGCCCATGACAGTCGCGCTAGCCTTGGCCTTAGCCCAAACGGCGATTTCATGTTTGATATTTCGCGCCCGCCGTCGCAACCGCGCTAGGCTCGCACTGTGACCTTGGCCTTAGAGTTCACAAGCGGGCAGTTTTGACAAGTTTCAATAAAATAATTATAAAAATAACTACTATACTTGTCAACATAATGTTTTCTTATAATGATTTTATAATATTCTAACTATTTATTTTAGAAATAAAACAAATATTCATGATCAGAATCGTAATTATAGAAAATAAATTACACTCAACCGCAGGTTTGCACCGAAAAATGCCACCCGAGCGGACCGCGGCGTGCGGTACGCAGTTTTATAAGCTTGAAAATGTCACTTATACACACTTTTGCCTTTGTTCCTAAGATCTACAGCTCGCTACTGGCAGCGACCTAATCACGTATAAATGCGCGAGGTTCAGTGTTAACAGTACTGAAGGTAAAGCACAAATGCTGCACGTGTGAAAAATTGTTGCTAGCGCACCACTGTGAAAGTGTTAAAACAGGCATTTTTGTATTTCTTCATGTAGGTATTTGTTTGTTGAATAGGTAGAAAGTTGATTATTTTTAAAATAAGCATAATATTGTTTCCAGAATGAGCCTTTGATTGTTATTGTAATTTTAGAGGACACTATTGGACTTATGTCGGACTGAGTATAAAATACTATTTGTTTAAAAATAAAATGATTACAAAAATACAAAGCTTTTTATTTACTTATCATTCTACTTAGTGGTTATATTAACTTAGGATATATAAGTAAATTAAGTGTGAAAAATTGTTTGAACTGCAAAAGTAACTTTGTAATCGCGTTCTATTGTAGAGGATTACAAAGTTAACTAAACAGTTTGTATTCTAGAAAACGGGACAAATTGCGGTATGGTTTTGTTGCTAAACACTAATTGTGTTCAAAATTTGAGTTTTGATGATCGGTGAGTGTGTCAGTGAGCAAACTAAAGACCTGACTTGCAATAGTTTTCTTAAACTACAAGCCATTACTTTCAACTCGAATGTAATATAGCTTTTAGCTTTATCCACAACAAAGTTACAGGGGGCTCAAAAATTTCCTGAATGGCTTTGAGAAAAGGATGACCTTTCGGTCATCTCTTTCTCATGGGTCTTTCCCGGAGGATGGCTGTGCCTTTGCTTGACATGGAGGGGGCCATGCCCCCAGATTTTGGATAAGTAACTTATTTTTTATTTTTGTATTTTGATTGGATGCCTTTGCTCTGCAGTTGTATCTAATAAGCTAATAATAATTTATAATACGAAAACAAACAAATTTTTGGTCAGAAATTAAGGTAGATTTTATTCTAGTCATAGTTGCAAAAACTACTTGTTTTAAGACAAAATAGGCTTAACCAGAGTTCTAATAGATAGATTTGAAATCAACACCCACATGTGAGTTGAAATTGCATTAGGCATTTCACTTGGATATCGAAGCATTGTTGTAAACGGGAACATATCACCTTTCAGAGTCACTATTGGTTCGCTTCTGAAATAGATAACAGACATGATAGTCACTAGGCCAACAACTATTTGGAAAGCTATCTGTATTGTGCTTTTGATGGCTAGTGTCTTGCCCATTCGGGTCTGTGAATCGTCTTTAAACTGTGCTTCGAGTTTGCTTATTTTACGCTGGAGCCTGGAGTATGCAGCAAACTCCTCCTTCATGGGTATTCCTTTCTGCTCGGCCTTGAGTTTCATTATTTCAGTCCTTAAAGTTCGTTCTGCATTAGAAGGCCGGGCAAAACATGCTATGATCTAGAAAAGAAGTACAATTCAATAAGTAGGTACACATTCAAAACGTTTTTGTAAGAATGCTAAATTTACTGTATGGAGTTTCATATACTTATTTACTTACCGGTTTAACTAGGATAGGAACGAAAGCACTGACTGAACATAATATTAGAAAATACACAAGCAGGAATCCATTTATAACCTCCAACATCTTTTAATATTTATATTTTTCTTCTACAATGTTTGATGGCTAATGTGTACGAGAAAATCACAGAGGAATTATCTAATTCCTCTTCCTCTGACTGAGATAAAAATATAAATAAATTCTGTAAGAAAAATAACAACAATTTTTTGTTTTTCTTTTTCGCCTTTCGTTTCGGGCAGGCTTAAGTCTTAAGAACATACCACCATGTCTGCGGTGCGGGTAAGAATCAATCAAACAACAGAGACAGATACAGAACCTACCTTATTCTGGATTTCAGGCTGACAGACATCAAGCATGGGTGGGACGAAAATCAAATCCATGTCAGAATGTTATCCTCTTGGAGCAAGGAACAAAATATCCTGCAGAGGATGAATGAGTCCAGTATTTCCACTGAGAATGAGTCCTTGCGATACGATATTGCCACGCGGCAAACTGAATCGCCATAAAAAAAAAATAAAAAAAGCGGTAGCTCACCGGTTTTTTTTTAATTTGGATGTGGGCATCCCTTTAGACCAGAAATAAGAAAATTGACATTGACAATTTAACTGACAATTGACACATTTTTTCTCTTTAACTAATCGTAAAATATAACCTCTAAATCATTCAAAATCACAACAAAAATAAATTAATTTTTCGTCAAGATGTCTAGAGTTCCTGTATTACTAAATAACATTTCAAAGCGGGGAATTTCCGTCTCTGCTCCCCGCGAGGGTAAAAGGAATTTCCGAAAATTCGTCATTCCTAACAAGAGGGGCTCCTTCATACACAAACAGCAGCAAATGAGTGAAAACAGGGAGCTAGAAGTCGACAAAAGGGGAGTACGAGATGTAGGATACATGCTCAATGGTAAATTCCACCAAATACCTGAAATGATACCAGAAATTATAGTCCCAGACTTGACAAACTTCAATCTAAAGCCGTACGTGTCCTACAAGGTAGCTGATGTGATTCAGAGCGAGTTCACACCAAAACAACTATTCGACGCAGTGTATAGTAAGAAGATAGTACTGGATTACAAACAAGGAAAGTTGGATGAGGAAGGAAGACCTCTAGAACCTTCCGATGAAGAACAATTGCAACCAGAAGAAGCTGTGGCTAAAGCAAAAAGAACAGGCTCAGATATATTCTAATCTAAACTGTTATTTTTTTTGTAGTATAGGTGTATTAGCTATAGCTAGGATTAAGGAAATAAATATGAGTCAATACAGTTAGCCAGTTGTTAGTTATTTAATATGAAACAAGTAGTTTGTCTATCAAACAGGTTTATCTATCTGTCTCGTTCTATATTTTATTCTATTCAATGAATGTAAAGATGCTCAATGTCCTAAAGTGTGTTCCTGGTTCCTACCAACACACTGCTACAAATTAACAGAGCTGAATTACAATTCTGCAACTTATGTTTTGCTCAGCTGGGATGTAAGTTGGTCTGTGTTTTTTTTTTCACAACTCAAGCATTGTGTTAAATATAATTATCTCCACCTTCAATCATAAAAGTAGTTAGTTATTTCTATACCTTTAATTGGAAGGCTTGTGTGAAGCTGTGTGATTTTTTTATTTATATTGCAAAGTTGTATTCCTCTTTTCAGTATTGTGTCGCAATAATAATAACTTAACAATAGTCTAACATAACACCCACCAGTCACATACATAGTTCTGATCCTACACTAGAATTCCCTGTCAATCAGGAACTATGAGTACCATATGGTACCACAACACCCAGACCCGGAATAAATATTTGCAGCAAACTTTTGTCCCACAGTGGGAATCGAAGCCACAACTGTTGCGTCTCAGCCCGCTGCTCGCCCATTGTGCCACGGGGGTTGTTGACTTGCCATACATGTATCCTCAACATCAGTGAACTGTAGGTGTATTTTTTCATCTTATGCATTGGCGAAGGGTCCATAAAACAAGACTCATGTCAGCTTCCTTTTTTAAATCTAAGTCATTATAGGTACTAACCTACACTGCTTGGGTTGATCATCAAACTTTTGGTAGGACAGGATGGAATAAACGCTTTATTTATGCTACCGTAGGTAGACTTTAATATTACTAGCTAGCGTATTCATCCTATTTACATCAATGTATGCTATATTTATTACATGCATGACAGTGTATTCTAACCAGAGGGCCTATCATGGAGTTTAATACTTATGTAGGTATGGTACTCCAAGGTACGCTGGGTTAGACGAATGAAGTATACCTACAAACATCATAGAACAACAAACATTATACCTACACCTACATAGGCCACTAGAAAAGTATCAAATCTGTTGTTTTTTTTAGTAGGTACCTGAATAGGTACTTACCTACAATCAGAAGCAATCAAAATTTTTGTTAAGTAGGTATAACAGTTGTGACTTGTGTCTGTGTGTGACTAACAAAACACAGACTGAGGGTATGTAAGTTTAACGAATCATTTTGCGTAGGTACCTACCCTCAGATACGATTACGACACGCTAATGATCAAGAACAAAATATCATTAGTACAAGAGGAGAGTGAATGTCATACGTTGGTCGTTTTCGTGACCTGCAGTTTATCTCGTCAAGTCGTAAGCGTAACCCAGTTCATAATCAAAACTATTATCATTTGAATACGAGATATCGTTTCCCGCGGTTGTAAAGTGTCTGCGCATGCGCACTGCTACGTTCCGGTTTGACAAGCTATAGATAGATAGATTAAATGGGAGGTAACTATTCCGCGATGGATCCGATGGAGGTCCCCGTGCCGGACTTACCGAAATTATTAGAAAGGGATGAGTATTTGAAGCCCTATGAACGTGAAATTCGACGCAGGTGAGTCACATTAAATTACATTACATTGTTAGCTTTGTAAAAGTCGTTTTTGCAGTGAAATAAAAGTAAAATATCTAATTTAACTTGAGGTTAGTTCGGTTCGGCCGTGTTTACTAATGGATGACAATAAAGCGATTCAGCGCTCGAAAATTTAAACTTAATTGTAGGTTATTGATAAGAGTTAGGTACGTATTACATTCATTTTACTCCCTAGAACGTCCAATCCAATAAAGCTAAGAGAACTCAATCTCATCTTCAATGTATTTCGTAATTGAGAAGTATTTTACTTAGATGATTGAAAAAATAAAATGTCTATATGCAGCTAGCGCTGCTAGCGCTTTTTTTATCAACTAACAACTTCCACCAATGTCAAATGAAAGGTCATTGATTTTGATAGCCAAACATTAAAAATTCTTGTCAAAATATAAAACAAAATTAAAATCATGCACCTAGTTACCTACTTACTTAACTAAAGTTATTGTAATTACTTACCTACCTAAGTCCAAGTAGTAGGTAGCTTACAATAATCTATGAGGTATAATAATATAATATACCTACTCATAATATTAATTTACACTCACAATAATCTAAATAATGTAGGTAAGTACTTACTGAGCATGTAAGTAATTAATTCTTTGAATTTTTTGTTCATATTTTTATATACTTAGGGTAGACTACCTACACTACATTCAATATTTATTTGCGAAAAGCCCAGCCCAAATCAGCAAACAAATCGTAGGTGCAGGCAGACTTCAGAGTTAGTAAATTAGGTAAGTTAATGTTAATGTTAATGTTAAAGAACTCCCTTTTCCGCATTCGAACTCTATGGATGGTCCATTATGCGTGAGAGTAAACTAGCTAGATAGTTAGCCAGCCTAACTCCGTCCAGAAGCACAGAAGTTTCCTGGGGTCTTCGCAGGCTTCGCGGAGTGACCTCGGGTTGTTGAGGATTTGTTCACGTTGAGCTGCTACTCCCACGCATTCCAGGACTACGTGGGCAGCCGATTCTTCTTCGGTCAGACACCCCCTGCAGAGTGGGCTGTCTGTGGCTCCGATGTTGTAGAGGTGTTTGTTCAGGAGACAGTGGCCTGTGAGTGTCCCCACGATGGTACGAAGGTCCGGTCTTGAAAGGTTGAGCAGACGACGCGTGAGCCGTGGTGAGACAGCCGGAACGGCTGCTCTTGACTGTCTGCAATCCGTGGTCCGTGCCCAACGCTCGTTGTGTTGATTGAGGGTGCGAAGCCGCATCCAAGTGCGTAGCTGAGAAAAGGGTAGAGGTAGGAATGGAGATGGTCCCTCTGTGGTTGTTCCCGACCCTCTTCTAGCCAACTCATCTGCGGTGTCATTACCCAGCGATCCACTATGTCCCTTTATCCATTGTAGAGTCACCTTGTTTCCTATGGCGATTCTCTCCAGGGCCAGGTGACATTCGTAAACGAGCTTGGAGTTGCAGCTATGGCTCTCCAGAGCTCTGAGTGTTGCTGAGCTGTCGGAGAGGATCCTTACATTGTAGTCTGTGATCCCTCTCCTGCTCATTGCGGTGGCGGCTTCGGTGATGGCCACGCATTCACATTGGAAAATAGAACTGTGTGCGCCTAGCGTTAATGATATATTAATGTTGAGATCAAGCGAGTGTATTCCAGCGCCAGTTCCCTGTATGGTTTTTGAGCCATCAGTGTAGACACGGACCTCGCTGATTCCTGATTGATCTCTTAGGTCTTCGTAGAGTTGTATGTGGTAGTGTTTCCGAAATATGTGTTGTTTAGGGATCTTATCACACGGGGCGGCTAACAGCGGTTCGTAAGTTATCGCTCTGTCTAGGATGGATGCGTGCAAACTCCTAGTATTTCCCCACAATCCTAGGTGCTTGAGTCTGATAGCGGCCATGGTTGCTTCCTGCTGTATGAAGAAGTCGAGCGGCGGTAGGCCCAGAATGGTCTCAAGGGCGGCTGTCGGTGTTGTTCTCATGCAGCCCGTGATTGCAGAGCATGCAAGTCTCTGAAATCGCTGCAGCTTAGTAATCACGGTGCTTAGTTCAGTTCTGGTCCACCATACGATTGCTCCGTATGTAAGTGTCGGTCTGATTACGGCTGTGTAAAGCCACAATGTTATTTTTGGAGAAAGCCCCCAAGTTTTCCCGAGCATTCTGCTACATTGAAAGAAAGCTGCACATGCTCGTTGTAGTTTATGGTCAAGGTGCTTATTCCATAGCAGTTTGTTATCCAGTATGACCCCTAGATACTTGACTTCGTTGGTTAATCTTATTTCAGTGTTGAATAGCTTCGGGAGTCTAAGATTCCCTAAGTTTCTTTTGTGTGTGAACATAATGAGTTCAGTTTTTGTAGGGTTAACTGATAAACCATGGCTTGTACACCAGGTTTCGATTGTTCTAAAGGCAGAGCTAATGAGGTCGCATAAGATATTCTCGAAGCATCCGGTCGCAAGAATGGCAAGGTCATCTGCGTATCCCACCGTGAATAGCCCGCGGCCATTCAGTTTTCGGATGAGCTCGTCTACGACTATGTTCCATAAAAGTGGCGAGAGAACACCGCCCTGTGGGCAGCCTCTGGCCACTATGCCTCTGGTGGTCGTGTTGACTGTAAACTGTATAGCTCTGTATTTCAGCATATTGTCTATCCACTCTGCAAGCGTTGGAGCGACGCCATATCCCTCAATTAGGTAAGTATAAAGATACTATATAATGTTAGCAGGTGAACCTACCTCTACACAAATCTACCCACCTCCTTAGGTAAACCTATCCCGTGCGTGTGCGTAGGTGCCCGTAGGTTTCTTGGTATTAGTTCCTAGTCTTACGTAGAAAAACAAAGCAACGGTACCGATACGACCGGTACGAGCGCAGTGCCACAGAATAAATATGGCAGTGCACTCTCTCGAAGTAGATGCAAATTGTTTTGTAGGACGGGTAGGTGGTTCCGTGCGTCGTCGACTCGTCGGTTAGGCGCAGAGCAAGCCTGTATGAATATCCCTTGATGTGTTCGCTTTTTGTTAATATTTGGCGTATGTATATATTTCTTTATGTTGCCTACATGTATAACGACAATTATTAGGTATTGGTTACTTTCTTGTCTATCTTAACCTACTTTTAGGTGCCTATTTAAACCATCTCCAACTTCTCAGGTATGGGTGCTTCAAAGACCTTTACGACCGGATAGAGACCTGGGATGGAGGGGTCGATGGGTTCACCAAGGGTTACAAGTACTTTGGGTCGCAGTTCAACGCAGATGGCTCCGTGACGTGGCGGGAATGGGCCCCGGGTGCACACAGCCTCCATCTACAGGGAGAATTCAGTAAGTAAATGCTACAGACGCTACAATTGTAGCCCTTAAGCCTTAAGGGCTAGGCTAGGGTGCTAAGGTTCTCCAATGACCAATAAAGATCTGCCATTGAGGGTAGACGATGCGTAGCTGTCTGCAAGTGACGCCACCAAGAGATGTGAGTAGACCTACTATATATGCATATACCTGCCTATATACCTGTATATAGGTCTCAGTTTCATCATGTGTGTGACGGTCGTCGCGGCCTGGATCTTTCTATAACTGTTCCATCCAATGAAGTGTCTCGCTTTAGTGTATATGGGTGATACAAAAACATGTACAGTGCATGTCTTAACTTTAAGGAACTACTTTATTGGAAGAAGCATAGGTACATGATGTACCTTATGCTTCTTCGAGTCTTGGGACAGTAAGCTGATTCTAAGTTTTGACAAGCAATTGACACGGACGTCCGGTGTAGTGTAGTGTGGATTTTTGTATGGCGACACCGATGAGCGCCCCTATAGCGTACACTCTGTGAACCTCATTTTCCATACAAAAATCCGTGTGACACTACACCATACGTCCGTGCCAATTGCTTGTCGAAACGTAGAATCAGCTCTCTGAAGGATCGATGGGTTCACGAAAGGCTCGTGATGTGGCGGGAGTTAGTGGATCAGGGCGAGCACGGCCAAGTGGAATGAAGGATTCAATAAAAACGAATATTAATGAGGGCAGAGGTTACTCGTCCGTCGATACATTAGTACGCACCACAGTTTGACTTGTTATGATTTTAAATTTTTCCCGGCTGCTTACACTGACACTAGACGCGTGAGTGTGTTGCACGGTTTTCGTAAAGTTTAAATAAGTAGCCGTAACGATCCGCTAGAGGCGATGTTTCCTTCGCCATACAAAAACCTATAACTATGTATCGCGTTGCGCCTTTTCTGTTAGGTAAATGATTTTGTATGAAACATTTTCATGGAAAATTCTTCTTCTTCTTCAACAGCGTTTAAACGTCCACTGTTGGACTAAGCCTTCCCTATAGAATGCAATGGATGGATTTGCCATAATTACCACGCTTGGCAGGCGGATTGGTGATCGCAGTTTGGTACTAATATTTATTCTGTGGTTTGGTGGTGGATGCTGCTGCCCATCCCGTGGTGTGATCCCTTAGTAAGCCTTTAACTACATCCACGAAAGGAGAAGGAGTGGTCTATTCTTAGGCCGGACACACCATGGCACCATAGAATATTAATTTGATTATAATAATATATTTATTTCAGGCTTAAATGGGAAATGTACAATAAATTATACCTAAACATAAAGCCCATAAGACTAACATACATATTTTATATCTAAAAAACGTATTTATTGATTACACGTAAAGACGGTGACGAGTAGTGCACCTGAGCGGTGTCTCGTGTCAGGCGTCCATTGAACTTCCTGAACTTGACACCCTTCGGCCAAAACTCCTCACTCATGAAAGTCGATAAACGGTCAGTCGGTATACTCTTACCATAAAAGAAATAAAATTCACATTATGGCGAGACTCTTTCTCGACCCTCAAGGTACTCGACCTACCCCTTCAGGCTTCACGTTGAAGTGTACCCGCGACACGTACAGCGGAGTGGTGGGTACCGCCGCACGCAACAAGCATTGCTGGCTCAGTACAGTCAGCACGGCAGTTCCGCACTGATTTCTGCAAGTGGGCTTCTTTTTCTTTCATTTACAGACGGCTGGAACTCCAAAAGCCACCCGTTCACGAAGATTGAATACGGGAAATGGCAGCTCCACATTCCAGCCAACAGCGACGGCTCCTGTCCCCTGAAACACGATAGCCGCGTGCAGATCATAGTCAATGATCACCTCTACCGGATGTCGCCCTGGGCAAACTACGTGAAGCCTTTCGAGGGGTTCACTTACCAGCAGTTTATTTATAAGCCGGATCAGGTGAGCATGAACAGATATCTTAAGTTAGACTTTGTTTTTGGGAGGTGGATACGCCCGGTCTAAGAATACACCCCTCCTCTTCCTCCCGTGAATGTCGTAAAGGGATTTTATCAGGGATGGGCAGCAGCTTCCACCTAAGCTAAACTTAATTAATTTGAGGGTAAAAATTAATTATACATTTTTAATAAAAAAAAATAACAAAATAATAATGGGGTTACTTAAAAAGAAAAAAAATGTATTTTATAAACCAAAACTGCAGTCACCAAACCGTCTGCCAAACGTGGTGATTATGGCAGATATTTACCACGTTATTCAGAACCAATTAGTTTTTACTGATAAATCGAATATTTGATAATACGCAGTTTTTAAATGCTCATAGTTTACCGCTCAGTTGATTAAACGGATCAAAGGTTTCTCCACCGCTCAAAACACCATTAAATTGTCGCTCAGTTAATTAGCATCCGATATATAATAACATTTTGTGGGTAGGGTAACAGCCTAGATAGGATTATAGGTCCCTATCATTATTTATGGAATTGTATGGAATGGATACCAATTTATGATGCCAATAAACAAATTGATAAGATTATTTGACCGTTGATGTTATTATTTATTACATGCCAAAATACAAATAGATATGCAGAAGTGACTATCATGCCAAGTAATTTCTGTTATCTTATGAAACACCGTAGAGATGGCCTTGCGAGCTTAGCCCCAGATAGAGAAAACGATTGGCGTCGCGCACCTACTTGTGGAGCGACTCCAAAACAATTGTGTTTTGTGTATTTGTAGGCTACCTCAAAATCACGATTACTTTCAGAACTCGGTAATTTATTACTGCTCATTCATTTATTCATATATTTTTCCAAGATAATTATATTAATAAATCATGGGCGTAGCCAGGGGGTATATTCAAAATGTTACATTATACATTGAAATAAGGAGAGGCGAGGAGTTGAAATTATTACTTCACCCCCATACTAAAACCTGACTACGCCCGTGTACCCAATCTCAGACACACATCAGCGCTGCGATGAGGGACCACCACGCTTGGCAGGCGGATTGGTGATCGAAGTATTGGTGTAAAGTACCTACGTAGGTAGATGCTGTTGCCCATACCCTGGTGCACAAAATACATAGGTATTTTATTATATTTTATTCGGAAAACAAACAGTAGGTGTGTGTAGGTGTACCTAACTAGCAAACCACAGATTTATGTGTTGCGAGGAATGTGTTGCGAGGGATGTGTGCGAGAGATATGCGCCAGGGATGGACGCGAGAGAAAGAGAGACTACTAGCTGTCAGTCTGAAAGTAGCCCGCTACACGTCCTCCACCGCTCATCTACGCACCGTTCCACGGCCTCGCTACGCATCTTCGCACCGCTCATCTACCTTGCACATCTTTGGTGGAAATGCAGCCTAAAATACTAATATGTTACATGTTTTATGGTCTGAGTAAACTTGACTTATATGAAAGTAAATTTCTTCTTACAGCCTTACCAATTCAAGCATCCGAAAGTGTCCCGGCCGGCGTCCCTCCGCATCTACGAGTGCCACGTGGGCATCGCCACTCCGGAGGGGAAAGTCGGCACTTACAACGAATTTAGGGACAATGTCCTGCCTAGAATTAAGAAACAAGGTACCTTATCTAACCAGCCTTACCTTACCTTAAGGCTCAATTTATGACTCGATAACTTGCTCTTTCGTTAGTAGTAGAACTTCTTGTAAAAAAAAACCTGTGCTACTGTCCAATGTTGCTAGAGGTATTGAGAGCTCAAACTAGTATGTGTCACTAGTACCATAAGTAGTAACTTAGAATAATGTCTAGAGTCTAGTACCAAGTTTTCTAATGAAAATCTGACAATGCCTATACAGCAGCTCTCAATGACATGTCAATCTATGTTTGTTTTTTTTTAATATGTAATTGACAATGCCCCTTTACAGCAGCTTATGTTTCTGACATTTCTCTTTGAATCTTTTAATAAGAATTTTTAGATTGTAATTTGTTGACAACGCCTGTTTACAGCAGCTTTAAATAATAACTTGTATTTTTAGTTTTTTGTGTTTGTGTTATGGTGTTATCTTGTGTACTTATCCCTATGCTTGTCTGTTTTTGGATGGCTCTGAGTAGGTTATATTTCTGTATTTGTTTAGTTTATTATTTACTAGTTGCGCCCCGCGGTTTCACCCGCGTGAATAATGATGAAAATTGATGATGATGATGATGATGATGAAAAATAGCCTATGTGTTAATCCAGGGCGTAAACTATCTCCATTCCAAATTTCACTCAAATCCGTTCAGTAGTTTTTTACGTGAAAGAGTAACAAACATCCATACTCACAAACTTTCGCGTTTATAAAATTAGTAGGAGGTTTCTACTGTGTAAATTTGACATAACCAAGTGTGCTATAAAGCTCCTACGGTAAATAAATGAGTATGAGTAAGTGGTACTTGATATACGACGTGGTGGATTACTTACCGTTACTACTAACATTGATGATATTATCCAATGGTGGTTTTGTTTGTAGTAGAACTTGTTGCGAGAATTCGTCCTGGGAAGTAATACCACCGTACCTATTTCTGCCGCCAAGCAGTAGTGCTCGCATTGCTGTGTTTCGGTTTGAAGGGTACGGGTGCCGGTGAAATTAGAAGCACATGAGACTTTTCATCTTTATGTCTCAGGGTCGGCAGCGTGCGTTTGATACCTTTGGTGTTGCAGGCGTCTATAGGCTACAGTAACTACTTTCCATCAAGTGGACCATAAATGCTAGATTGCATAGCAAATCAATTGTGCTGTGTTATGTCCGGCCTAAGAATAGACCCGTCCGTCTCCTCCCGTGGATGTCGTAAAAGCCGACTAAGGCTGAGGCCAAACTAGCGTAATTTTGTGAGTCGTGAGTCGCAGAATTTCGTTCGCAGAAATTCTGCTGCATTCGGTTTCATACAAAAGTCCTGTTTCATTCACACGGCGCGGCGACGCAAAATGAGTTGTCTGCCGACTCACACGCATTATTCTCCCTCCATATGGGAATTTTTGTCCCAACGAGTAACACCACTCCCATGGTGTTACTCGTTGGGACAAAAATTCCCAACGAGTAACAGTGTTACTCGTTTGGGTGTTACTCGTTGGGAACCCTCCCATTATTCGGATCGAATTGAGTTTGCGGGGGGCGAGGGGGCCGACGCGGGCCGGGCAAAGCGTCAGTCAGGTACATTTTGCGTGAGAGTCGACACGTATTTTTACTCACAAAATGCTGGACACAGAGAAAATTATAATTGAAATTGAACAACGGCCATGTCTATGGAACTTATCGGAGAAGGCGTTCGATAGTAACTGAATAAAATGCGCTCGTCTGGCATCCCAACAGAATTTCTGCCAGGCAGAATTTCTGCGAACGAAATTCTGCGACTCACAACTCACAAAATTACGCTCGTTTGGCCTCAGCCTTAGGTATTACAACAGGGTATGGGTAGCAGCATCCACCTGAGTACTCAACACTAAAATTGCTATTACCAATCCGCCTGCCAAGCGTGGTGATTAGGACAAATCCCCCCATTGCATTCTATGGGGGAAGCCTCGTTCATGAAGACGTCAAAACGCCGCATGAAGTCGGTAGATGGAGGCGGCTCAAGACCGTTCGTCGTGGTATTTTAGGGGGACTTCTACAGGCTGATGATGATGATGATATATTGATCTATCTTAAATGTACTAGTTTCAATTACTTTAATATTATCGTGTTTGTGTATATTTTATGTGCCAAATAACATGAAATAACAACCCAACAGTCACATACATAGTCCTGATCCCACACTAGGTTTCCCTGTGTCGTGGGTATGAGGAACTACGAGTACCATGGTACCACAACACCCAGACCCGGAATAAATATTTGCAGGTCATGCAAACATTTGTCCCGCAGCGGGAATCGAACCCGCACATCTTGCGTCTCAGCCGGTTACTCACCCGCTGTGCCACGAAGGTCGTCAAATAATCGTTTTCCAATTCTTTCTATTTTATTTATCAGGATACAACACAGTTCAGCTGATGGCTATCATGGAACATGCTTACTACGCATCATTCGGGTACCAGGTCACCAGTTTCTTCGCAGCTAGCAGGTAAATCATTATCGGCCTAGCGTGATCCCACAGCTGGGAATCACGCCGTAGCTACTCAAGACTAGCTTGTGTGAACGGACCGTGAACCACGTGGGGTTGATGTCTTGCGTTCGAACTACCTATGCCTCATAGACGTGTTGGATTATTGGTTTGAAGAGTTATGATAGTTTTTATGGAGCACTTTATCATTAGCAGCCTTTAGACGTCCGCTGGCTGGACGAGGCCTCCCCCATAAAATATAATGGGGGGAGTTGCTATAATCACCACGCATTTGTATGAATAATTGTCTTCATTTTGTAAAAACGGGAAATTTTCACGTACCGATATGTTGGTGGAATCACCAACAGGTTTCGACCCTAATCGAGGGTCTTCATCAGGGTGGGTATAGGATCCGCGCTACACTCCCTCCGCGTCCCCCCCCCCCCCCGCGCCGGACGAGCCGGGAGGAGCGAGCTCAGAGACGCAGTGCGAGGGACGCGGAGGGAGTGTACTACCGTCCTAAGGTTTTTAAGTTCTCATTTACTATGTATCAGCAACTCCTTGCTCCGAGGCACCACACAGGCGCTTCTCACCTAGTGGTAAGACGGACCATTTATGTAAGCCAAGCCGAGTTTGTTGCCTGATTCTTCTAGGCTTGGTCGCGTTGGAACAGGAGTAATTAAGTTTATATAAAACGATTCAAAATGATCCTTGTGATTTCAATGAATAAAAATTATTTTGATTTGATTTGATTTGGTGTTATGTTATGTTATTATTTATTCCCCAACGGTTAATTAGTTAATCAAATAAAAATTTGTAATTGCAGTCGTTTCGGCACGCCATGTGAGCTAAAGCAACTTATCGACCGAGCACACGAATTGGGCCTCTACATCCTGCTAGACGTCGTGCACTCACACGCCTCCAAGAACACCTTGGATGGCCTCAACGAGTTTGATGGGACCACGGCGGGGTACTTCCACGACGGAGTGAGGGGCACGCACTCGCTGTGGGACAGTCGCCTCTTCAATTATTCAGAGTTAGTTTTATTACCCAGTAGCGACTCATTCACTTGGACGACAAAGAAAGAAACAAAAATTATTTATCTAATATACCATCATCATCAGTAGCCTTTAGATGTCCACTGCTGGACGAAACCTCTCCCCTAAAATACAATGAAGTTCGTTCGCGACTTCATTCACTTGGACCACAAAGAAAGAAACAAAAATCATCATCATCATCATCAGTAACCTTTAGATGCCCACTTCTGGCACTGCTGGACGAAGCCTCACTCTCATATAATATAATGAAGTTCGTTCGCGACTTCATTCGCTTGGAGCACAAAGAAGGAAACAAAAATCATTTTTCTAAAACATCATCATCATTAGTGGCCTGTAGACTTACACTGCTGGATGAAGCCTCCCCCATAAAATAAAATGAACGGAATTGCCATAATCACCATGCTTGTCAGGCGGATTGGTGATCGCATATTCGTGTTGAGTACTAAGGTGAATGCTGATGCCCATCCCCTGGTATAATAATACCTTAGTCGGCTTTTATGACATCCACGGGAGGAGTTGGGTCTATTCTTAGACCAGTCCAGCTACGAAATCGAGTAACACAGTAAATGCCAAAGCACACCGGATGCGTATTGCAGCACGTAACGTATAGACACGCGCGTCTCTATGTATGTAGGTACACGCTTGCGTGCATGTCACGCAAGCAATGTGCCATTTCTCATACAGTTCCATACATTACAACGTCATGGTACGTCGACGTGCACGTCTACGTCCATAGCTGGGCATTAACTCGTTAATCCGTTAATCGTTAATTAACGAAGTTAACATTTTGATTAACGGATTAACTTTTAAGTTAACATTTAAAAAAATTAACGGACACGTTAACTTCTGTTAATATGCAGAAGTCCGTTAATCGTTAATCCAATGCCTAATAGTTACCGCACGGGACCGACAAGAGCCGGGCGGCGCGTGACAGCGAGTGAAACAAAAACAAAACTAGATATATTTTGCCGGCGCCTGCGAGTGAGAAAGAAAACTGCGAAGAGATTTGTTTCGTTTGATCATTTCATTACTTAGCGCCGGTGCTTAGAGTGACGAGTGTTTTGTTTGTTTTTTTCATGTTTGTTGTTATTATAGTGATCATTTGGGTATTGATAATTGATGCTGCATTCCTCGGGGAATAGATAATAATATAATACATAAATCTATTCATTAAATACAATACTGCTATACCCTCAAGCGCTGCAGTTGAACGTCTTTTTTCCATGGGTAAAGACATTTTAACACCAAAACGAGCCTCGCTTTCAGACTAGAACTTCAACATGTTAATGTTCATGAAGGGGAATATGCACCTTATGCCCGACGATTAAATTACACATTTGAGTTATACAAGTATTTTGTTTTGTTCCTAACCTGTTAACTTCCAGAACCTTAACCAACAGGTTTTATAAGTTCACTAACGCAACGATATAAAGATGCAATGTTAAATTGCAAACACATATTAACGGATTAACGATTAACGTTAACTTGCGTTAATTCTTCCTAAATGTAACGCTTTAACGTTTAACGAAGCTAACTTTTTTTGTAGCGGATTAACGATTAACGAAGTTAACTATTTGATTAACGGTGCCCAGCTATGTCTACGTCTACATGTACGCAGCCGGTGTGCTGTGGCCTTCAGTCCCGAAAACCGTAGAAAATTATTGATGTTATAATTCTCTGTTACAGAATCGAAGTGCTCAGATTCCTGTTGTCCAACTTGAGATGGTACCAAGAAGAATATAGATTTGATGGATTCAGGTAAAAACCCAAAAATTATGATACTTATAATGCTGTCATACTACCTACTGTTAATACCTGTCCCTGTCACTGTCACACAAATGTTAAAACACGCGTATTAGAGAGAATTAGGGACTATGCTAAGCATTTAGTACGTGCTAAGTAAAGTCTATTTATCTCGGCCTATGTGTTATTCCTTCGCTGAAAACGTGTGTTCATTATCATCAGCCTGTAGAGGTCCTCTACTGGACATAGACCTCCTAGAAGTCCACGACGAATGGTCTTGAGCCGCCTCCATCCACAGACTTCCTGCTACCTTTATGACGAGGTTCCGATTGGAAACGACACAGCGTTCCTCACGGTCCCTTTGCCACGGCCTGTGCATGATGCGGTACTGAAATCATGATTTGGTTAAATTAAGGTATGCGCCAACTTTCATGAGAAAACGGTATGCTTATGTTTTAAAGGCACTTAATTGTACTTGTGTGTGTGTATTCATACCTTAACCGCTTTCAGTCCCTGCTTGTAAGTATTGCAACTTCACGTATGGTACGCCAAGTTGAGTACCTACGTAGCATATAATTAAATTGGACTTGCCTCTGACTACCCCCAAGTTAGGATCTCCATACGGATCTAAAATAGATCTTTCATCCATACCCATGTGGGAATAAAATTATCTTCACACCACCTGCTCGACAATGTACAAACCACAATGTACAATGTACAAATCATGCAACCTCAACGTAATGTAAAGCATTGTCTCTCTAGGGATTAAAGTAATTTGAATTTGGAACGTCAAATTCGTGTGGAGACTCGTGGAAAACTCTAAGTAAAAAAATGCCTATATGGCATTGTAAAGAGGTTTGTTCGTAAATCAAACTGGCCACCATAAGCAGAACTCAAAAGAAAAAGGTGCGTTTACAAAGAAAGTGTTTTTTTTTATTAACATGAATATTGCAATAAAACTTACTGAAAATCACAGCACCAAACACGCTGTGCGCGTATTGGTGCTGTGATTTTCAGTAAATTTTATTGCAATATTCATGTTGATAAAAAATTACAAACGATAGTGATTCTACTGCAAAGTTTATCAAAACGGACGCTTTAAAGATTATTGTATAATCTACTACCGCAAAAATCAAAACAAGCCCTGCCTTTTTATTGTCTCGCAGAAAGTGTGAAAAGTAGAGTATGCTCCTCTGGAATAAAGCCTGTCTTCCTCGCCTCGCTTCACTCAGGACTCTATATAACTCCCTCCCTACACTCGGGAGTTAACTTTAGAGTCCCTCGTTACGCTCAGGGTTCAATATGCCCCCCGCGACATAAGACACTGCTTTATTCCCTTAGTGCATAATCTACTATTGCTTAGCTAACCGGTCAACTGCAGGACATAGCTCTCAGCTATAGAAAGTCACGACGAACGGTCTTAAGCTACCTCCATCCACCGACTTATATGTCGGCGTTCCATCGATTGGACTGTATGTATTATGTTACATTTCTACCTCTATAGATTCGACGGCGTGACCTCAATGCTGTACCACAGCCATGGGATGGGTCAAGGTTTCTCAGGACATTACGACGAGTACTTCGGACTGAATGTGGACACGGAGGCACTCGTCTACCTGATGTTGGCCAATGAAATTACGCACAAACTGGACTCCAGAGCCATCACCATTGCTGAGGTAAACTAACTACGGTTACTAACCATACTATCAACAACAATTACTAACCAATAGTTGCAACAACAATTACTACCCATAGTTACAACAACAATTACTAACCATAGTTAAAACAACAATTTACTAACTATAGTAAGAACAACAATTGTTAACCATATTTACAACAACAATTACTAACCTTAGTTACAATCAAAATCACTAATCATAGTTACAACAACAAACACTAATCATAGTTACAACAACAATTACTAACCATAGTTAAATCAACGACCTATGTGGCGCGGCGGGCGAAGGTTCGCCTGCGACGCAGGAGGTTGCGGGTTCGATTCCCGCCTCTGAACAAATATTTGTACCATCTGCAGATATTTGTTCAGGGTGTTCTGGGTATTTTCTATGTATTATAAAAAATATCTATCTAAGTAATGTATTGTATTAAGTATATCAGTTATCTAGTACCCATAACACAAGCTCTGCTTAGCTTGGGGCTAGATAATGTTGTGTGAAATGTCCAGCATTTATTTATTTAACAATTTACAAACTATAGTTAGAACAACAATTATTAACCATAGTTACAACAAAAATTACTAAGCATAGGTACAACAATAATTATTAACCATAGTTAAACAACAATTCACTAATGATAGAAGAACAATTACTAACCACAGTTACAACGACTATGACTAACCATAGTTACAACCACAATTACTAACCATAGTGACTCACCAACAGCTACTATTCCTATTAGCTACTGCCCTACCTGCTAATAACAGTTGTAGTTTAAAGAAACTAATGTGAAAAATATTGAAAGAATTAAGAATTCCGATACCATTGAACGAAATAGTACTAATTTTACGCTCATCTACCAATGACATTAATTTATTCATCATCATCACCACTGTTGGACGAAGCCTCCCCCCATTCAATACAATGGGGGGATTTGCCATGATCACCACACTTGGAACACACAACGAAATTATTCTACATTATAATCTAATTCTAATTGAAAATGGGGGAGATAAGATCTGCACTGACTTCCCGCATTGGGGTGTATTGTGCATTGTCCCCCTGCTAACCCTACCCCAGCCTTCTACATTATTTTGTGTATCAGGATGTGTCCGGCATGCCGGCGTCGTGCCGGCCCGTCAGTGAGGGCGGCTCCGGTTTCGACTACCGGCTCGGGATGGCCATCCCCGACATGTGGATCAAGCTGCTCAAGGAACAGAAGGATGAGGACTGGAAGCTAGGACATATCGTTCATACGCTCACCAACAGGAGGTGGATGGAGGGCACCGTGGCCTATGCTGAAAGCCACGATCAGGTAACTGATTATGAGGTTCGTAGGCGATCTTGAGTGCACCAATTTTTTGTTTGATCGTAATTTTGAATTTCGAACGCTGATAAAACCTTAGTAAGGTGTACCTAAAGAAGAGTTTAGTATATAATAGGGTGTAGGTAGGTCAGGCTCGTTACTGTCCATCCAAAGGTTGCCTGGAAGAAAAACTCTCAGCGATAAGGCCGCCCGTTGTACTGCTAATTTTAATAAATCTTTTTATGTATTCCTGGTGTACAATAAAGTGTTAAACTAATCTATCTATCTAAGTAGGTATTACAAAAGTACGTAAATAATGTCCTCTTGCCAAACCAAATCTTTATATTCAACAACCATCTCATACTTGAGTGCCTCCAGAAGATAGATGACATCCATCTTTTCATTATAACATCAGAAACTCGTAATATTTACCCTCTTTTGTTTGCTATATTTCGTCAGAAATCAAATAAAGCGTCTTCTTCTTCTTCGTCATTCGTTAAACGTACACTGTTGGGCGAGGCCTCCCTCATGCAATAGGGGATTTGCCATAATCAGATTGGTGATCGCAGTATTGGTGTTGAGTAGGTACTCAGGTGGCGGTAAAGCCGCGTGGCCTGATGTCGCTCTGCCCCTCGACTGCTAAAATGGAAATTTGCAATATCTGTACTTACCTATTTACATGTTTGTATTAGATTATTATTTATAAGTATAACAAGCGTAGCGTGTGCTGTCTTGCATATTTTTGCTGATGTTTATTTACTTTTGACTACCTTCCTAAGGTTTTTAAGTTCTCATTTACTATGTATCAGCAACTCCTTGCTCCGAGGCACCACACAGGCGCTTCTCACCTAGTGGTAAGACGGACCATTTATGTAAGCCAAGCCGAGTTTGTTGCCTGATTCTTCTAGGCTTGGTCGCGTTGGAACAGGAGTAATTTAATTTTATATAAGACGATTCAAAATGATCCTTGTGATTTCAATGAATAAAGTTCTTTTTGACTTTGATGCTGCTGCCCATCCCTTGGTGTAATCCCTTAGTCGACTTTTACGACATACACGGGACGAGACGGAGGAGTCTACTCTTAGGCCGGACACACCACGGCAATAATCAATATTAATAATAATGCGTCTATATTTAGAAATTAACCATACCTTGGCCCTTAGCAAACACCACGGGTGGTCACCTGATGGGTGGGAGGGGGATAAAAAATTGAAAAAAATGTGACGTAGTATATGGGTACGTTCCCTATGTAGTTGTAGAGTGACGTAGACGTTACTAGTGGGTGTTTTTATTCCTACTAGTTACTAGACAATCAAATAAGCATACGGCCCACTTGATGAAAAGTAGTTACCGTAGCCTATGGACGCCTATACCTAACCGTTATTCGATATATTCCCAATATTTTCGTTGCCAACGTCTTCTCGAACTATAACGAAATTGGCAACGCATCGGATCCAACCAATGCGAAGGCACGATTGAATCGCATCTCATTAACATACCTACATAATACCACTAGATAATACAATCCCGAGCATGTTTTTCAATCCCGGGATTACGGGATTTTTTATGCGTAATCCCGGGATCCCGGGACTATCCCGGGATTAGACTATGTTGTATTATGGACATAATAATAATTTATTTCGACTGTAGTAAGTAGGTATCTGAATGTGCGCGTTGTTGCGAGTCGCCAAATTAGTTTTGGTTATTTAATAATTATTTGTTATACTTAACTGATGGTTTTTTTGTGATGAAAATAATGGAACATTATTTCCATTACTTTCATCACAAAAAAGGAAGTAGTAGTGTATAATTCTCTTTGTCTTTGTTTGGTTTTAGTGGGTTTTTTAACCAATAAACTGACAAAATGTTTAGGTCGAATTTCAAATTTCAATTTTATTGCAAATGACAACTTTAATGATTCTTACATATCTAGTTAGCAAATATCAACCCTATTCCAACAACATAAGTTTTTAGATAGTTTCCAAAAAAAAAATATTAGAGAGATCGTAAGTTTAACCATGCGCGCCGGTATTTCGCTAGTTCGTGAAATTTCCGCAACTCAGACGGCCTGTCCGACATGCTTAATAAAAAAAACGGTGTATGTAACGGTTGTTTTTTGTCGTTATATACTAAATGCTATTAATATAATCTAGGCAAGGTTATTGTCAAGGTGCAACGGTCTACGGAATGCAAACTAGACCTGTTTGTGGCAATCCCGAAAATCCCGAGATTAGCCAAGTACAGTCCCGGGATTTTTGGGACCATAAAACGGCCGGGATCCCGGGATTGTATTCTCTAAACACCACACATAGTCACATACGTAGTCTTGATCCCACACTAGGCATCCCTGTGTCGTGGGTGTCAGGACCTACGACGAGTACCATTGCAGAACAAATATTTGCAGATCATACAAACATTTGTCCCTCAGCGGGAATCGAACCCACAACCTCATGCATCTCAGCCGGCTATTCGCCCGCCGCGCCATAGAGGTCGTCCAATTGCATTGTGTGGTGTGCATTGAATGCATAATTGCAATTTTTCAGGCTTTAGTAGGAGACAAAACTATCGCCTTCTGGCTAATGGACGCGGCGATGTACACGCACATGAGCACGCTCAGTGAGGCGAGCAGCGTGGTGGAGCGCGGACTCGCGTTGCATTGCATGATACGACTCATCACGCACGCGCTGGGCGGCGAAGCATATCTCAACTTTATAGGTGAGTCCGTCCACAAGTCAGTGGTTTCTTGGTCTGCGTCATATGGTAGAACTAAACCAATATTTTTTACATTTCTTGAAATTACTTGTGGCGCGATGGCGTAATTTTGTTGCTATCGGTTTTAATTCTGTTACTAAACTGGCGTGCTAAATAGGGTCACTTAGAAAAACCGCAATAGCACCCAAACTATGAAAGATATCGAAAAATTTCATACGGCGCGGCACTACATAAAATAACTTTTGTAAATTAACAAAAAATGAGTTTGGAAGGTTTTATGGATTTTCTAAATGACCCTATTTCATAGCACGTCAGTTTATTTGAAATGACGATTTTGCTATTAATCTAATTTACGCAGTCTAATTGCAATCAAGCTTTGTTAGGCAAACTGCGTAAACTGGGTAATCGCGTATTTTCGGATAAAAACAGCAATGATAGCATCAGGGGTCTTAGTACGAGTTTTCATAGTTTTCGAAACTATATGAAGTTTCGTTTCCTTCCATACATTTATTTACCTACTTGCAGCGCCCTTAGGGAAAACGAGAAGGAAACTACACTGTCAGTAAATGCATGGATGGATTCGAAACTTCATATCGTTTCGAAAACTATCAAAACCCTTACTAAGCCCCCTGAGTTCCATAATTCGCAAGCTGCTGCTTTGCAGGCAATGAATTCGGTCACCCCGAATGGCTGGACTTTCCACGCGCTGGCAACAACTCGTCATACCACTACGCGCGGCGCCAATGGAACCTCGTGGATGACGAGCTGCTCAAGTACAAGTTCCTCAACAACTTCGATAGGGATATGAACCTATTGGAGGACAAGCACGGCTGGCTGGCGGCACAACCGGTAAGCGGGTTAGGTAATTTGCCAAGTCGCCCTACCCCCCTATTTCCTAACTGAAAGTCACTCGGTGACTATCGTTTGACAAGTAAAATAACCATCAATTGCACAAAAATATCATTAAGAATTGTCAATTGATGTTCATTTTACTTGTCAAATGTTAGTCACCGAGTGACTTTCAGTTAGGAAATAGGGGGGCTGATTCCTCTTGGCTTGGTCGCGTTGAAACAGGTGTAACTTTAGTTTATAACACGATTCAAAATGATCCTTGTGATTTCAATGAGTAAAATACTTTTTACTTTGACTTCGAGTCACTGGTTCTCTCTTGGTCATCCTGCGTTAGATGAGACCAAATTGACCAGTAGGTACATAACCTACAATAAGGTACATACATCGACTTTACGCTTGAAAACGCTTAGTGATTTTTTTATACTACTTGGCAAGCAAACAAGCATACGGCCCACGATGGTAAGTAGTTACCATAGCCTATGGACGCCTGCAACACCAGAGGCATCACACGCCCGCTGCCTAACCTGAGACATAAAGATGAAAAGTCTTATGTGCCTGTAATTTCGATGCGATTTCGTTCTGTAAGCGATGGACTAGCGCGGATAGAGTGGAAAGTTATCTCTTCCAGATAACCTTGGGATGGACTGGAATTGATGAGAAATTCTTAGGCCAATTATTTTACCTACTTATATCGTTTGTTTGACTCCCAGGCCTATGTGTCGTGCAAACACGAAGGCGACAAGGTGGTGGTATTCGAGCGAGCCGGTCTCCTCTTTGTGTTCAACTTCAACCCGTACCAGAGCTTCACGGACTACAGGGTCGGCGTCAACGTGGAGGGCACATACAAGGTACCTAACCTACCTACGTTTTGGTTTGCCATAATGACTACTCTTGGCGGATTGATACTTGCAGTATTGGTGTTATGTACACAGGTTGCTTGCCCATCTCCTGAGACCCGATAATGTAACTTTGTTGCTACCAGTTATAACTGTTTCTATTTGAAATTACGCTTTTGCGATTACATAATTTACGAAGTCTAGTTGCAATCAAGCTTTGTAGGCAAACTGCGTAAATTAGATATTCGCAAGAGCATCATTTCAGATAAATAGTATTGAAATTGATAGCAACAGAGTTACATAATCCGCAAGGTGTTAGTCAGCTTTAACAGCATCCACGGGAGGAGAGGGGGTATTTTCAGGTCACACATTAGAAATTGTAAAACTAAAATCCTTAAAATTTAAATTTTAAGCAGTTTAGTATTAATATAAGAATTTTTTTACAATTGAAATTTTATTATAACATTGACGAAGCTCTAACTGATGTCTTTAGTATGTAATAGTACTGGTATACTAAAGTTTGAATTTTTGTACAAATGATTGTTATTATTAGAATATAATTTATAAGACTTTGTAGAATTTGCATTGTTAATATATATTCATATTAATGAGAATTTGTCATTTCCTAGTGTACTATAATAGGTATCAACACGGAATAAATAATTTTGAATTTGAATAAATTTGACCCTTAACCTTAAATACGGTTTTTGTTTCAGGCTGTTTTATGCTCAGACAGCAAGAAGTACGGCGGGTTCGGGCGAGTGGAGCCAGGTGGCGACGCACACATCACTCAGAGCATGCCGTGGGGCAACAGAATGGACTCTATACAGGTAAATAATATAACAACACCAAATGTATGTGTCGCAGTAAGATAGACAAATCAGGGAAATTGTCATTTCCCTAGTACATTGTCACAGAAACGGGAATCGGACCCGCAACCTCTTGCTTCTCAGCTGGCTACTCACCCGCCGCGCCACGGAGGTCGGAGAATATTGGCAGTACTCTACTCATGGATGTAAAAGTAGAGCAAAAAAAGGAAGAATTTCCGATGAGCCTGCAACCTTTTGTTTACATTTTACTATTTGACTGCCAAGCCATTGTGGAAAACCTCTTACCAAACAAACCAAAAACCTACAACAAATAGTCGAAACATTGTAAATTTTCGAAAATATGAATTGTTACTCTTAATTTTTTTATTTCTTTCAGGTTTACATCCCAACGCGCACAGCCATTGTTTACGCTAAAGTTAATTAAAACCTATTTAAACTAAGAAGTTTTTAAATTGTACTTTTATTTGCTAAATGTAGCAAAATTTTGTAAGCAGGGAATTGAGAGCATGTTTTTATAGATTGGTTGAAAATTGTATACCTAGTGCAAAAATTTTGGAAGGGCTCAATTTTCAGATTACTAGTAATAGATTTTTATATTTACAAATATATATTTTTAAGATGTAAATCTTGTTACAAATAAAAGATCTGTTGGTAAATTTGTTTTCATGATGGTACTCCTATAAGTAGATTATTTTTAGGTGTACACGATAAAAAATTCAGCTTTGAAAGTGTGACTTCATAATCAAATTCTTGGGCTAATCGGGCACGATCAGAATCAATAGCCGCCATACACCGCATTCCTCTTTCCGTTAGAGGATGGTCCTCATGAGTTTGGTCTGCCGCATGCCCAATGCACATGTACTGTTCAACAGTCAAACTTGAAAACTTACTACTCCTTGGATAAACCAAGTTATCTGTAGCATGTAAAGATCCATAACAACACGGGCAGATCACAAACTTGGCGTTCGCTTTTAAACATTTGTCTAAGACCAAATCACTTGCCACTCCACAAGCATGTAATGCAATTCCTATGTCAAATTTCCCAATGAAGAAATCCAAGTTGCATTGATAAAAGAGTATATTTTTCACCCCCATTAAATGTACTCTTTCTCTAGCTCTGAGTAGGGACTGCTCCTTATTTTCAAGCAAAATAACTGTGCATTTTGGCAGTAACATAGCAACAAGAATGCCAAGGTGGCCACTGCCGCTGCAGAAATCTACTATCAAATCTCCTTCTTTAGCTACACTCATTACAACTAGAGCTAAGTTTTCTAACTGTTGTGTTTTTCTAACAACTCTTTTATCTGGTAGGTATCCTCCCGAAGGTTTAGCTCCATCAGGTATGTCATCCCAATTGATAGTATTGCTTATTTTAGTTTTAGTTATATCGATTTCCATTCCTTCGGAGAGTGAACTCAATGCATTTTCAATGTCATCCTCTTTAGTAAACAATCTCTTCTTAGGATTGTGTCTTTTTGGATCACTCTTATACAAGCTCACATCTTCTGTTGTTGGTATAATTGCATTTTCTACGGATAATCGTTTGCTTGGGAATTTATTTAACAGATCTATGAGAGTATTTTCTTCGAGAGTGTTCATAATACTCTTGTACCATTTGTGTGTCAAAGGTAGAAGAGTTTCAAAGGTATTCCCAAAAGCTTGTATTATTATGTGATATGTAGGTAGCAGAATGAGATCAGCTAAAGTAATAAAAGGACCTTCAGCATATTGATGGTTGATGTTTAAATCTTCAATTTTGACAGAGCAGTCTACTTCCAGCTGCTTTTTATTGTTTGACTTCCATTTTCTGTTCTTAGCTTCCCTTGGTTTGTCACAGTCTAGTTTCACGTTAGAATTTGACTTTTCTTTATTTTCAGTAGCTGTTTTTAATCTTTCTTTTTTCATATCTCTGACTATTTTATAGACATTGTGAACTTTAACCGGCTTTTTCAAGTGGTTTTCAAATCTAACTAGGTTTACAGGGACCTCTTCTAATTTATCAGTATCCAAAATATGTTTAACAGTTTTTATGATGTCCACTTCACAGAATTTGGTCCATATTGATACAGTGTTTGGTGCTTGTAGACAACTTTTCCTGAAGCCGAGTAGGCCTTCTTCGTGTTCTTGTTTGTATTGAGGACTAGATCTATGAGCACAAATATGCCTAGCCACCGCGCAAAGACCAGTAATGATGGTATCTTGAAACATGACTACAGGGTACACACAGGATGCTACTTGCCACGGAATCTCATCTTTGACAAAGTGAAGCTCATCTTTTAGCACAATAGTTACTCCATCTTCTTTATCGTTCTTATCCACAGAAATCAGGCGCAGTGTGACTTCCGCCGGCAAACAGTGTTTGTAAATGCAATATGTTGTGAACGACTCTATTGGTAAATGAATCGTGTTGGTTTCTTTGTAACCAGTAGCTGTGGTGTATGCTTCTAAGAAAACTAAGTTCTCCATTCTTGGTTCGGTGGAAATTGTAGGTAGACAAACTCAAGTAATTCAAGTATGCCTTCCAAACTTTAAAGCACAGACTAAGGAGAGTTCTACTTCCAAGAAAGAAAGAAAGAATAAATAGGTAACCTCGAATTCGAAAATACAAATCATAACAGCGATTGTTTTTTTGCCCTGTCGGGCAGGCTTTAGTCTGAAACCATACCGCCTTGTCTTCCGTTTGTTTTTTTTTAACAATGATCGACTTAATATAAGGGCGCTGCCACACGAGCATTGCGGCTGCTGTGTTGCGCAGCAAGTGAACGCAGTGAATGCCACACGAGTGCTGCATCGGCGCTGCGTCAACGCAGCTATGCTATTAAATACTTCGCTGCCGCTCCATCGTCGCTCGTTGGTCGTTTCAACACAGCTCCCCACCTCGTCTCCACAGCCACCCCCTTCTCCGTTGCGAGCGCGTCGCGACGAACGCAATTACGCAACGCACCGGGAACGCCCGTGTGGCGTGTCGTTCAGATTTGTATGTAGAACTACAGAGCGTCACCGCTCCGTCGTCGCAGCGCCGACGCATCGCAGCGCCGACGCATCGCAGCGACAACGCTCGTGTGGCATCACCCTAAATAGAGGTGGATCCTCAGCACACGTGCCAGCACGAAGTCTTATTTGTAATAATATTATCATTTGAAACACGAAGTGAAGCGATGGCGACCCTGTGCGTTCGTGCGAGGCAGTCGGTCGCAGAGAAAGAACACACGTGCCAGTTAGGCTCGCGAGGCTCGCGAGCCTCGCCTCAATTGTGGTAGCACAATGTGCTGCCACACTTGTCACAATGAGTGCCTCGCACGATCCACGCGAAAAAAGTGCGTGCTACCCAAGACTAACACTAAAGTGTATTAAAATATAACGAAGCTAGAACCAATCTCTTTGGTCGTGGTGCGTTATAGTATAGCTTGTTTCCTAGGTTCATGATGGGGACTGGGGTAGATTTCTTCTTCCATGTGGTAGACATAAGGTAGCTGCGAAATCTCGTGAGTGAAGGGAGACTCTATATGGACATCTCTTAGCGCGGATTTAAAATGGAGATGAAGTGGAGTCACTTTTTTGTCTTTTTGCATTGGCCTCCTATGGCCGCTGCTGCGTTACCGGACTTTGGAGTCACTTCAAAACAGGTCTAGGTATAATAATATACTTAAATAAAATATTTTTTGTGTCGGTAGAAATTTAATTTGTATAATTTATCATTAAACATCATGTCATGTTTTGTTATAAACTCTTGAAAATTAAGCAATCATCACAGAGACTAATAAGTAACATTAAAATCCACATCTTAAAACAGTTGTCAACACAGCCACGGATCAAATATTTTTTTTTATGGTTTTTGAAGCACGAGGCGCCGAAAAGGTATTCCCATGAAGGCAACAGCGGGCGAAACGAGCCGTGAAAATTAGAGTTGTTTTACAATCACTGGGAAAGTGTGTGGAGCAAACAGTATAAAATTTAATTTTTTCCCTGACTTTCCAGATGACCCCCTTGTTTTCACTGCCTTTCCCTGACCACCTTGAGCTTCCCTGGCTTTTCCCTGACTTGCCCTGATTTTCCAGAAAGTGGACACAATTAAACACAGCTAACATTATTATATTTATGTACAAAGCTAGGTTTAAGATTGAACAATTCGAAGGTCTAGTAAAATGAAAATACATCATAATTTTGTTACCTAGGCATTTTGTATACCTAAGATTATATATAAGTAATTATTATTGCAATAGGAAGTTTTCAGGGAGGCAATTAAAAAGAAAAAATAGTTCTTAAAATTCCGGTAGATGGCGGTGACTTGAAATGGTTGTGTCTTCTGAAGTTTTTGCAAAAGCACCACAGAGAATAAATTCTCTTTGTTTTCTCTCTTTTTCCTCCAAGTTTCGCGTTGCGATTCCGAAGCTCGTTTTTCAAGTGTAATATATCAGAATTTCAACAAAAACTTTACGTAGATACTTACTTTACTTCACCAACGAACAGCATGAGCGAGTGAACTTTAGTGAAGTCAGTGACACTGACAGTTGGTGGCTGACTGACAAAATTTAGACAACCATATCAGGACTGCGCCATCTATGCATGGATTAAGAACTATTTTCTTTCAGCTGTCAGAAAACTTCCCATTGTTAGTCCATATAAACCTTCGGTTAAGTTTGTGCTGTAACTTTATGAACTGCTGCTGGTGTATGTTTACCACACTATGACATTACTATGTATTATTGTTGGCACTTTTACATTAATATAGCACCTCTGCATTAAATATAGAACTGCAAACACATTCAGCATTTTAAATTTAGAATAAGATTACCATACAATTATTTTATTGCAACATTTATGCTGGTTATAGTATTTTCGCATTTTTAAATAAAATTTATTGTACCTTCGTACAGTATAAGTAAATAGAAATGTACTGACAACAACCAACCTGAAAACATGCCTGAACACATTTTCTGAATTAGGTACCTACCTACTCGTTTTTTGACGGGCACTATGTATGCTTCTACAGAAACTATAAAAGGTACGTAGGTTCATTAGAAAATGTGTTCAGGCATGTTTTCAGGTTGGGTGTTGTCAGTACATTTCTAGCAAAGATAATATAATTTTAGAATATTGAGCACTCCACAAACAATAAAATAAGAACGAAAATATCTCTTCACATAGAATTTTCTAAAACAGAAAAGTATTAAGTTCAAGGAATGTATGAAATATTCAATGCTACTAGGTAAGTATTCAACAAACAACACAAACGGAGTGATTACTTGGGTAGGTATCTATAAAATCTATTTTGTAGGGAATCACAATTTGATTTATTAATTTGTATAGTAATACAGATTTCACTTTAATATTGAGGCACGCTGCGATCTATTCCTATATATAAACTCTAAATAAATATAACCATGATTTTATATACATACCTACCTAAACGTCTTATTATTTATCAGTGTATGTTTTTATCACTCTTTCGCGTATTACCAACGTGTTATGTATGCCAAGGACATACTGCCAACACCCGACCCGAGAACACGCATGAACATATGTTCTAAAATACGCTATGTATTCGTATAAAAGGAGAGGCGTGCGTACTGGCACAATACAACGAGTTATCGGGTGTTCGTAGTACCTTTTTATAAAAGCTATTTAGGAATCCCGAAGCCACAGCGGGCATACATAATATCAATAAAATATATATCAAATTGTCCTCAAAACCTAATATAAATTCTTAAATATTTTAAAAACACTTTACAACTATTTCGTAATTTAAATCCACAAATCGTAAAAGTTCTGAAAGTTGAAACAAAACAAAAATCACATAACAATATAACTAATCATGGTTCTCATAGTGAGACGCAGAATCTAAGACGTTTCAAACATGTGTGGTGACACAGGACACAAACGAAGACCCAGGACATTTATAAGTACCTAAGTAAGTAGTATTTTTGTCAAACAGAATGTGTGGCACAAAAGGTTCCAACATGAACATTTTTCAAATGGAATTCTTGCCAAAATAGAGCAACGTCATTCTCACTTATTCGAGGCTACATTATCGGGCTACGGCTATTATACGTTATTATAAATAAGTAAACACCCAAACAGTTTTTTCCTTTCACATGAATATTGGTTAGTGATAAATACAGAACTTGTGATAAAACAGTACCTACAGAAACATATTAATTATATAGTTTCTACATCAATCTTTGAACACACTATAACCAATCAGCTTTGCCAGTCCAGTTTCAACGCTTGTTTCGCACTCTTGAACTAAATCGAGTTTGAAATCGAGATAGAGCACGCGATTGACATTGCGTGAAGAACAACAGAGACAGAAAGTCGATTTCACTTAGTTCCATAAAATTCCACTCAAAATTGTGCGCTAGTATTGAATTCAAGAGTACCAAATGACCAAGGAATCTAGTACTCTCTGACGACAAATGACACTAAATGCTGAATTAGGATCGAGTAGAGCGTCAAGAGAAGGCCTGCTGGAGGGTTTATTGCAGTATTTGCAGATCATGCAAATATTTGTTCCGCAGCGGGAATCGAACCCGCTCTCGTATCTCAGTCAATATTCATCCGCCGCGCCACAGAGGAGTCAATATTCGCTGTTCCTATGTCGTGCGAAGAGTAAATTTTGTCCACGTCACAACGCAAATTTTCACCGTAGCCTGATAACTGTAGCTCCCAGGTTTACAGAGAGGTTCAGACTGGATAGCTCTAGAATAGCCAAGAAAAAAGTTCAGTCAAAACACTAGCGTTTTTACTCTTCCACTTATATCCAGTGTGTACCTAATGCCTTACTGTTAACACCCGACCTGAGAACACGTGTGTTCACACTGTGAACACATTTTCTTCAACTAGATATTAGTTTTAATAGTAGTGCGCATACTGGCACGATGTGCTATTTGGTGTGCGTCTGACTAAATATATTCATTATCTGTAGACAAAGTGATTTTGCGAAAGTATGCGTAACGCTCAGTCATAGTAAGATAAGCGATCGACAAACGTCGCGCACCATCCCTTTCTTTAACATACAAGCCGTCCCTTTGTTGCTAGTTATCAGCTGACGCTTAACAACAGTGTAGCGGCTGAAGGTCTATAGACAAAGTTACCATGCGAAAATGTATTTACATACAAGTAAAAGCTGCCCTTTTTTGCTAGTTACCATATTATTTAGCAAAGCAATGTAGCGGGCAAACAGGCGTGTTCTCGGGTCGGGTGTTGACAGTATATTTCCAGCTTGACATTATCTCGGTCTACCCGCATCCTATCCCAAAAAGTCTATCTTATCCTATCCATAAACAAATAAGGTCACGTATCAGCTGGTCGCTCTTCATGATTGTTATCGAGTTCGTCCATGTTGTCGCTGGAGGAATGAGTCATGTCGCTCATTTCGTCGATCTGCTTCTGTTTTTTCCGAACGTTCCAGTGCAGGCACTCTGCTAGTGAGTCGAACCAGTCTGAGATCTGGTCGAGAGCGCATATTGAGGGCACTGGGTATACTGATGTGGTCACGTAGAGACTGGAAGGATTGAATTGTTTGAATTAGTTTTCGATAGAAGATTTGACAGGATGGATAAAAAACTGTGAAAAGAAGTATTGAGGTGATTGTTATTGTTTTTTTTAAAGAGTTCACTTGAGAGAAACTAAACAAAAAACGGCACTTCGAGCCGATAATACCATCCCGAAAAATTTAACCTGAAATGGAGACAACCGGTGGCGCAAGTTAAAGCATCTCCTTGTTTAGAAGAAGGTCGCGGGTTCGATCCCAAACCGGTCGGTAATTTTTATAAATATCTACAATGTGTATCAAAATACCCCTTTAAGCCCGAGGGGAGGGGTTGACACGTCAACAACTTTAGTTCTACGACTTTATAAATTTCGAAGTTATTCATTCATGAAATGCCTTCAGCATTCAGAGTTCAGAGGTATAATAAACAGCTGTAATAGGGAAACCTCACATTGTTAATACATATTATAAATATTTAAATACGCATGCATTTTAAGTATCATAAAAACTACCAATTTTATAAAAATCATGCAGTGCAAAAGCGAAGCCAAAAGCGTGTGCAACATTTGTTAGTAGGTGTTTATTTAATAACCAACTCAACTTACCTCAATAAAACCATTATACAAAGCCAGAACCACTATTAAAAACTAATGTACCCCACGAGACCCTTTGAAATAGTTATTACGTAGATGATTTTATGTATGAGTTTTCCACGTAAATATAAAGATCTGACAATAGTAATTTGAGTCAGTTGCAGTCGATGAAAATTTATAGGCATCAAAATTATCAATTTTCGATGCGAAATACACTCTTCACGATTAGCGCTTTCGCGCATGACGAGATCGATTCAGGGTCAAACCTGGCTTGCCCGCACGAAACAGTAGACCTAGTCTAATTAATGCACTTGTTCTCGCACCTACCGAATTGCGAGTCGATATTTTTTTTTGTATGGTAGTACAGAGTTTCTCAACAATACCGCTAGGGGCGCTCGTAATTTTTAACATACAAAACATTTCGACTCTTGATTCGGGAGTAGGGATAACGAGTGCAAAACGTAGACTAGGGCCTCAACACTTTCCCGTAACTCCAGCCTTTCTGTCGTTGAGAAACATCGTTTATCAGAGCGAGAAAGATTGCTTGCAAATGCTCGATTCAGCATCGGCAGGACGATTCTCGCTTTAGCAAACGATATTTCTGAGCGACAGCAAAGGGTGTAGCATCATCATCATCACCAGTCTGTTTACATCCACTGCTGGATGAGGCCTCCCCCCCTAAATACAATGGGGGGATTTGTCATAATCACGACGCTTGGCAGGCGGATTGGTGATCGCAGTTTGGTGTGTTGAGTACTCAGGTGGATGCTGCTGCCCATATCCTGGTATAATCCCTTAGTAAGACTTTTACTCACGGGAGAAGGAGCAGTCTATTCTTAGGCCGGACACACCACGGCACAAGGGATATTATATATAGGGAAAAATCCTGTTTTGTGCGGACAATCCAGGTTCAAGACTTATTTCGAATAGAATGGTAACATTTTAAATAAAAAAAACGGCTAATTACCGCTGTTTTTCATCACTTTTGCCGTTTTTTTTTCAATGTAAAATGATTCCCAACCACGAAAGTTTCAATTCTAGAATGGTAACACCCAGCATTTCCCACCACAATAACGTGTCGTTTTACCTATCGCCTGGTCTAAGTGTTATCTGTGAGCGGCCGTCGAAGGACACATTAGCCGGGCATCGTGCGCCTTGGCTAGGCGTTATCTGAAACAAGCTCGCGTTCTCAATTTTGTTGGACAACATGGATTGTTGACCACAGGGTCCTCCAACGTTGACTGTGACCTGATATGGTGATATTTCAGAATGCAAAAACGAAAGACAGTTTGAAAGCTCTCGGTTCTCACTCTAACGAACGATGTTTCTAAGCGTCAGAAAGAGATAAGACTTACAGGAAAGTGTTGTGTCATGTGCCGAGTCTGGTCCAACCCTAAATAGATGACGTGGATATCACAAAAAACAAATATTGACGATTGAGACTTTTCTTGATTTGTAAATAAGTTTGTTTTTCAAATACGATCTGAATTGTGACAGCAATGATTCAAACTAGTTATAGGTCATCAAATAATGCAACAAAACTATGTTGTCAGACAACTTTCTACAACTAATGCCAGTAATTATAGAAGCCAATTAGTTCTTGTTAGTAATAATCATTATAAATCTAAATTGACAATAATACGTTTACAAAGCATCGCGTGCGCAGGCAAGATGGCAGAATATCTGTGACGGCAGTTGCCTTTACCTATCTCCGTGCTGCAACGCTTGTCTATTCCTGCCGTCGAACGACACCCACATTGCGTTTCGCGCTTCCGGCGATAGCGCGATCTAGAATTTTGTATGATGTTAAAACAATCATCAGCCTATACAAATCTTTCCACTGTTGGGACATCGTCTCGGACGTGCGATGCAATTGTTTGGTCCCTAGGACATGCCTTCTTTCGTACGGTTCCATCATAGTTATTGGTTCTAGGACATGCAGACTTTTTCAAAGTTCCGTTACAGTTATTGGTTCAAGGACATGGCGGTTTTCTCACGGGTTTGTTCTAGGAAATGCCGGCTTTCTCACGGTTTCTTTACAGTTTATTGGTTCTAGGACATGCCGGCTTTCTCACGGTTCCATTACAGTTATTGGTTCTAGGACATGGCGGCTCTCAAGGGTCTGTTACACATTTAGTTATAGGACAAGTCAGCTTTCTCACGGTTCCTTTACAGATTTGAGCATGTGGTGATGCCCAGTTGTTTTTTTAATGGGAAAGTCCCTTACGCTGGCTTTCGAACACACTGCTATAACAAAGTTACAGCTACCTACATCAAATAGACTTTTGAAATTTAGGTACCTAAAATTCTGAATTCTCATCAAGAATTATTCTTGGTATTGGATCTTCTGACTGGTGGACAGGGTCCTGACAACTTAAGACATCATATATTTGAATGATAACTAGCACCCACCCGTGGCATCGCTCGCGTTATACAGGATAAAAAGTAACCTATAGCTCAATCCAGGGCATAACCTATTGGTATACCAAATTTAATCGAACTTAATTCAGTCTTTAGTTGAGAAGACATATGTGTAGAAAGACCCCCCCTCTCAAAGGACCGACGACATTTTAAAGGTAGCAGGTTCGGAGGAAGTCGGTGGATGGAGGTGGACCGGTCGTGACTTTATATGCCACCGCATAGTTTGTAAGATACCTATATGTTACATAACTTTCTAAGGTGAATGCAACAAAGAGTTATCGATCTATACAGGAAGGTCTATGTCCCAGCAGTGGTCTTCTACAGGCTGATGGTAGAAGAATAGCTTACCTTCAACTCCACTCCGGCTGGAACCACGATGGGCCTGAAGGATAGCGAGTGGGGGCAGATGGGTGTGACCATGATCGCAGGCACCGAAGGGTGGATCATGCTGGCGCCGGCCGCCACCGCATACGCGGTGCTGCCCGTTGGCGTTGACACTATTAGACCTGGAAGAGAATATTACATTGCCGAATCACCAATTTGTACATATTAAAATGACTTTATGGCACTTGTCGCACCGCCGCACTGGCGTTCGAATATTTTCTCGCTCAAGAAACGTACAATTGATGTATGATTCCGTGTAAATAAAAGAGATACATATCTCTATATAGTAATAGTTGATTGCTGACTATCTATATTGCCAGCGAAAACTATCTCTCCACGAAACCAAAGAAAGAACTCGCTCTGCGTTTCTCCCTTGGCGGACAGAACACTCGCCGAGAGTTTCTAGCTCGACTCGCTCCTTGCTACTCGTCACCGGTGGGACCGGTGCCTTCGGCGACGGCAAAGTTTATTGGTTACCATCCCTCCCCTCCAGTGTGTTGAAGTAGAAAAAAAACTATTTTTCATTACTTTGCTATCACAACTTGTGTATTCAGCACTAAGCTATGTTTACGTAAAAGAAACAAAATAGAAATGTCTCCCAATGCGATACAAAATTAAGGTTTTTGGCACTGGGACCTTGAAACTATTATTCAAGCTGTAAAAAATTATAGCTTTGCCGTCTGTACATAGATATATTATATATTATATCGCAGATATATGGCCCGCCCCTCCACTACTAAATATTAATTAGGGATGACGATTGAAAAGTCTTGCTTTACAACCGACACTTTAATGTGATCTTTATCACAGCCTACAGAAGTTTATAGACGAACTTACCGTCACCCTGGACCGAAGTGATATGCTTCCCGTCCAGAAACAAGTCAATATTTGAAAGGTAAGGTGAAGGCCCCCTATCTACGACGACTTCATTTAGCACCAGTATCGTCGTGGGTTTCTTCTTATCTTTAGTGCCATTGTCAGTGGACTTTCTGAGCACCACGCATTGGAGACGCGACCGCAGGGTTAGAGCGGCATGTCCTGAAAGTGTGAAAAAGAACAATATAATAAACACATTGCGTAATCAACCGATAATGTATCCGCTTTGGTACCTCTGGCCTACTATAATTTGATGCAAACTTCAATCCGTAAGCCATGCTTATAAATTCATATATGCCTTTTGGGGTGACGAGTGGACTTTATTTAAAAACTATAATAAATTTTATGTTATCGTACTAACTTACCCTCTAAAACAGTCATGACTTGGTCCTGAAAGTTGTTGAACTCAAATGGTGTGAGAAATCCTAATGAGCCTAAGTGGAATGCCATTATTGGAGGAACTGATTGCTGAAAAAACAAGGAAAATGCTGTTAGTTAAACTTTAAGACAGGAAACTACTAGGTGAATATTTTCTTTAGCTGTGTAATGTGTTTTTAGAATATGACTACGAACCGTTTTATGTAGGTATAGTAGATACTCTTGAAAGTTGGGTTACTAAACATCTTGTAAATGTGATAATATGTTAATTTTACAAGATTGTACAAACAATGAAAACGGATTTTCACAATTCATGGAATAATTTGACTAGGTAACTCTGCCTGAGTTACCTAGTCAAATTATTGCATGAAATTTAACGAAGATTTGGTTGACCGAAATATAAACAATAAAATTAAATTTGTGGAACTTGCTTAGTGCGTACCTGGAATAGTGAACTGGCGTGCAATAACGTCCCGTCACCTCCCAAACATATAATAAAGTCTATCTTGTCCGTCAAGTCGTCTGTGCCGGCTCTGAACGTCATCAGCTTTTCTCTAACCGACGTGAAGTCTCCATACTCTTTGAGTAACGTGTCTTCTAATACTGCCGCTTCCACGAACACTACCATGCTTTTATCCTGGAAAATTAATATATAAAAATCAATAAGAAAATATTGCATACGCACATAAGCATTTCCGAATAGAAGACATCAGGGCAGCCATTTGTTTTGACCTTGCCCCAAAATTCGTTACTGATTGGCGCAATATTGTTTTATCTGATTTATGGCCTTATGCTAATGCTAGCTAAAGTTTCCCTAGTATACTATTTACTGCTAAATGCTACCACATAACATGTCTACGATATGGCATGGCTCAGATGTACTTTCGATTAGAGAGTATAGTCAGATATTTTGAACTATAATCCACAAAGTAGATTTCTTGATTGATTCTAGCGAGAAACGAAGACTTAAATGACAACCCAGTTTCGGTTTTATAACATTCTATCAGTTTCGCAAAATAAGACACAAATTGAATAATCGTTAACATAATAGGTATTCACTTCAAACATAGCAGGAACCACTCAAATAGTCGTTATGGAAAGTTCCACACTCATTAAAGTTGCATGAATTCAGCCATCGAGCGAGTAAACAGAAAATTATGAATGTTTGGCCGTGGCCGTTCTTAAACCCAAACGTTTAAACAAAAAGGTACCGAAAGTTTAAAGTTTCATTTGTGGAACTAAAAACAATTATGTACTTGTACCTAGTTAGGTACCTACCCAATTATGTAATGTACTTTGAACCAAAAGTCACAACCAGTCACAATCACAACCAACACACACACTAATTCGATGCATAGACTTTTTAACATCAGAGAAACTAAGTACTTGCGTAAACACTGCAAACAAAGTTGATACCGAAAGTTTTCACTTTCATTTGTGCCTAATAAGAAATTGATCAATGCTAACAAGCAAGTAGTAACACAATGGAAATTGTTTGAACACATCGTAACGAGTCGCAATAACTACCATCGTTAATTTGTAGGCTAATTAAGGCGGGTTATTGGTTGACTTGTGTATGGTTAGGTACCTATCGAATCTTTGCTTAGAACTAGTGTGAAACCAACAATGTCCTAGTACTAGAAACTACCATCCAGAATCTCCATTATTCATATTTTCTACCATTCTCTACGCACGATCGCTATATCTACTACTGAGGCCTCACAGCTACTTCCATTTCGTTTTATTCGTTCATACAAACTAAACCTTCATGCCTTCTTTATAGGCTTTACCTTCTTGTGACTGGGATGAGTAAGTATTTCTTTATTGAAATCACAAGAATCATTTTGAATCATCTTATAAACGAAATTGACACTGTTCCAACGCGACCCAATATAGACAAATCAGGCCAAGAAACACGGCTTGTTTTGATGATCTTTTCTACTAGGTGGGAAGTGCCTGTTACCTATAATAAACGAATACAACAGGTTCACAAGATTGAATGGAACTTACATGAACCAGCCAATGCACCAACTGCACGAATGGTGCCAGGATAGTGGCGTCGTGCACCTTCTTTATGACCAGCACCGTGAGCGGCGGCTTGTACCACGTCAGCCGCTGCGACGCAGGGTCTTGGATTTGCCTGAAAATATGTAAAGGAACGACATTAGTGATACGCAATCAGGGAATTGTTGTATATAAACTTGTGAAAGAATTCGTCCCAGAAAGAACTGGTTCTGCCGCCATGCAGATATTCAACGCTCACCTTGCTATGTTCTGACCGTCTAGCTAGTGTTTCTGAGGTAAAATGAACAAAGTAATGTTTCAAAAAGCTATGTTTTCACCATTTGATCGACAATTCTATAGCCAAAGTTTATCTCCACCTTCTTCATCAGCTGGTAGTGGTAGACATCCACTGCTTGGCGAGGCCTCCCCTTAGCATGCATAACATGCAATGGGGGGAATTGCCGTAATCACCACGCTTGGCAGGCGGATTGGTGATCGCAGTTTTTAGTGTTAGTGGATGCTGCTGCCCGTCTCCTGGCGTAATCCCTTAGTCGCCTTTTACGACATCCACAGGAGTCATATGCTTAGGCCGAGACTCCACAGCATAAACCGAACCCGAAGTTTAGTAATCGTTAAGTTGTTTGGTGCTAACAATGCAGAATGTATCCTTGAGTGCTAAGTTTTGCTACGTCATCCTTTATTTTCTGTTCTCTTCTCCTCTTCATCAGCTGGAGTTGGAGGAATCTTATACTTAGGCCAAGACCACCACGGCCACTTTATGCTAGGCTTTTATATATATTATATAATGCGCATCAGTAAAACAAGTTTTCTCAAAACATTGCACTGACTTCCCGAACATAGACCTTGGAGCAGAATAAAGGGCATTTATGTTGTCTTGGATTTTTACCACATTAGTCATCAGAACTACACTGGAAATTCAACAAAAACTTGACGACGGAAACAACGTATAATGATGTACGCCAAGTCATGCTTTTTCATCGTTTCAAATTGGCTTTTATTACAAGGTATTACAGTATACGGAAGTCATTTCGGTCAAGTCATGTAATTATTCAACTAGCCGGTAACAAGTGGGTGCAGTTTAATGTGAACTGTCGCAATTACATCAACAAGCCTGGTAGCAAGAATGCCATCCTTTCTTTTTCCTTGAATAGATTGTAAAATGTTACACCTTGATGTTATGCGATGATAAGAGTAGCTAGTTACAAAAATAATAATAATAATTAGATGCTTCCCGGTATTATTTTATAATTTAAGAGCATTGGGTTTTAAATTAATTTCCTATTGTTCTTCGTAATCAGATATTTTTTTATGGTAGTGGGGAGAATTGAATTCATGATAAGATGAGAATCTAGTCTAGATTCTACGAAATGAAGCCCTTAACAATGACAATGAGTTTGCTTATGAACCGTTTTCATAATCAGCCCCCGTATTGCCAATCAAACTGGTAATCGATTTCGAATACGATTTTACGGTACATTGCGCTACGGTATCTTGGAAAATAAGCAAAAACACGCGGACACACACAATTCAATTCCAAACAATTACACTACAATTTCGCATGTATTGCGAAATTGTAGTCAAAAGCGATTACCAGTATGATAGGTAATAAGGGGTCAGGAGCTGTTCCAATAGCGGCTGCATACCAGCCACTGCGGTATCAGACTAGCACCTTTAAGGTGCTCCTCCAATTTAAAGTGGTCCTTCAATGAAGTTGAAATACCGATTGGCTGCCTCACTTTCTTCATCTTGGAGTGAGCAATAAGGACATTATTGACTAGAAATAGTAAAATAATCTTTGATACTTACATGACCATGGCTGAGTTTTTCATTATCCTCCCGCATGGTCCAAATTGTTGTATAGGCGAGGGTGCGTTCAGGGATCTTGTCCTCCTGTAACAAACAAACAAGACGATTAACAATATTGTTTTATTATCCTTAGTTACATTTCTTGGCCGACCACCATGACGTGGCGGGCGAGTAGCCGGCTGAGACGCAAGAGGTGCGGGTACGATTCCCGCTGCGAGATAAATGCTTGCATGATCTGCAACTATTTGTTCCGGATCTGGGTGTTGTGGTACAATGGTATTCGTAGTTCCTAATACTCACGACACAGGGATTCCCAGTGTGGGATCAGCCCCCCAATTACAGTAGCAAATGGCAATGGGGAACGCAACAATGGGGATCATTTTGGCAGCCTTAGCGCTATCTGAATCTTATGAAACTTGAATAGGGGAAACTTCCTGACCTAAATATTCCTTCTGTCAAGTTTTAAAAGAATTTGGCTGCCAAAATGAAGCCCATTGTTGCGTTCTCCATTGCCATAATTGCTACTGTAATTGGCAGGCAGAACCATATGTGAATGTCACTGTTGGGTGTTATGTTATATTAATTTAGTTCTAGAATACGCGGGTTTTAGTTAAGGCAGTACCCCGACCAAACACGGCGTCAAGCTGTTTTTTTCAAGCTTCTCTCCTCGGTTAATAAAGCAAGTAGAAAAAAAATTCAAAGTCACCACATATATTTGACATTTTGTCATCAAGTTCCACGATTGGTTTAATGATTTAACGTCGTAAGTACTCGACAATAAACCCATGAAAAAATTGAAATAAATCATGATTTTGTACATCTTCTCTTAAAGTTCACGTTACTGAATTTTTTGGTTTACACAATTGGATAGTTAATTTAATAGTAGAATTATTACACGATTAATTTAAAAAAAAACGGGTTCTCTTTATTTTTTATGAATTATATTTAATGAATCCGTGCGAATCTGGCTGTGCGCAAGGACCGGACCAGTCAGCCGCCGGTTCTCGGACGGACGGCTAGATGGCAGTACTATTAGAACGGACTACATAGGTGTCACTAAAATAAATAATTTGCGATGTATTGTAGAGGCGAACACCTCAAGGTCATTCGGTCAGGGTAGCGCCTTAAACTAATTTATGAATGTTTAATGTCTGATGTTGGTTCATTTGATTTGATTTCTGGAACAAATCAACATGTACATTATAAATAAATATGTTGTAGAGCACAGTGCCATGATGGGTCTGGCCTAAGAATAGACCCCACCTTCTTCCGTGGATGTAATAAAAGCCTTACTACTGGATTACACCAGGGGATGGGCAGCAGCATCCATCTGAGTACTTATCACTAAATGCGATTACCAATCGACCTGCCAAGCGTGGTGATTATGACAAATCTCCCCATTGTATTCAATGGGGGAGGCCCATCGTCCAGCAGTTGACTTAAACAGGCTAGTGATGATGATATGAAGATGAGTACAGTACCTATACCCTGATTTTTAATTTTAGACAATTTTTGTAAACAAAGAAATGCCACTGTGTGTATAAGTGTCAAATATGTTTATCATATGTGTATATACACATATGATACACATATTTGACACTTATACACACAGTGTGGCATATCTTGACATTTCATTGTTTACAAAAATTGTCTAAAACTAAAAATCAGGGTATAGGTATATAATATGACTTGCATTAATGCAAGTCGCACTTAGGCATTTAAAAATAAAATAAATTAAAGTTCGGTGACCAAATTGTTACTTTGTTAGGCAAGTTATCATGTTGGAAAAGTGGGCCGTTGACCGAAAAGCACGGTGCGACAAACTAACCAAGGTTCGTTATTCACATGATATGAATTGTTCTGCGTGAGTAACGACCTTTGTAGATACTCTATGGAAACATTGGTTTAATTAAACCCATGGTAACTACAACAAAAGTTAAACCAAGCTGTTTAAATAGTAAAATGAAAAATTAAGATAGCAAGTAGGTACATATCGCCAGTCCATCCAAAACGCATAAAGGTTTCTACAAGTTCTAGAATGAAACATTAAGATCAGGTAACTACTTATCATACAAATAGATAAATCTCACAGAAATGTTGTTAAGGATTTAAACGACGCCAGTTATCATGGAACGTTGGTAATTATACCAATATCAATAGTAATATAGTGATATAGTAGTAATATAGTAGTAATATAGTAGTAATATAGTAGTAGTAATATAGTAGTAATATAGTAGTAGTAATATAGTGGTAAATATATCAAGTCTATTAAGACTTGAGATATCTACCTACCTAACCTACACATAACTTATAAGTTAACTAGCTTCGCTCGAAATCACTTTTTTTTTAAATATGTATCTAATACTTACATTTTTTTTTAATCATTGGTTGGACTTTAATTGGTTGATTGATTAACTCTTTATATTGCGCAAAACAACAGTTTAATAACACATAAGTAAATAAAAAATAAACAAAAGAAATGCACAGTCGGCGGTCTTATCGCTTATAGCGATTTCTTACAGGCAACCTTACGATGGAGAGGACTATATGGAAGAATGTGATAGTGGTGTTATTACCTTGTTTAATAATTTAAGACACATCATAAACATATACCTATCTACCTACCTAAGTACATATTATTTTTTTAAATAATAATTTAGCTAGACATACCTACACTACAAAAAATTCAAGATAGATTATTAGAATATTAGATTTGACTTCTCGAACTTTAGATTGACTTCATTGCAAAAGTCTTAATTTTAATCATAATAAACTGTACTCATATTTACAGTTGCAGATCACTATGTAATATAAAACACGATAACCAGAATCGTTTTATTTTTTTCATTTCCTAAACTCGCGCAAATTAAAAACACAAACTATTAAAAAAAAAACACAATTAAAATACTGGTTCTTTTTTAAAATTTACCTGAACGGCTATTCAGCCATAGAATCCATTCGGCTCGACACGAGTTCACTCCAAAACGCTGTAAACTGTACTATGATCGACATTGGTACTTCGTATGAATATGCTAATAACTTGATTTACAAACAGCAAGGCACTAGTATTATTTTGTATTAGTACAGTTGTATTAGTTTTATGTAGGTAAAAACAAATAGTTAATACAGCAACTTCATGTAAATACATAATTAAATTTTAACGTAATAGCACACATTATGACGTAAAATAAATCAATACAAAGTTTTGTTGATGGAAACACAAGCTTTCATCGAATTAGTTTTTCCGCTGATAATGATGGTTCCGTCATCTACCTTCCGACTTCATCATTTTATTGTATTGTCACCACAACAACTTATGAAATGTTTAAATTTTCGCTCAATCGAACATCTGGAAGTGGATCAAAAACGAATGAAATCGTTGTTTACGATGTGAAACTGCTTGATATCATGACTTGCAATTCAACATTGAAATACACTCGAGAGCAATGAATCCGGGTCACTTAAAGAATCCTAAAAATCTCGGAAACTAAAAATGCTAGGTTAATGCAATAAATTGTATTTAATAGACAATGTAATACTCCTTAAATGAAGGTATTAAAACTTCTTAGTTATTGTTAAGTTATATCATAAAAAAATCAAATTTGAAAAAGGGCCACTTTCGAAGATGGAACTACGAAATTACAGCATTTGGTTTTGCTTTTGTTAGTAATCTGTCATTTATCATTGTTTGATTTCTGTTTTTTTGTTGTTTTTTTTCTGCGTAAACGCAGTAATGGAAGCACGAGGAGGCAATACGAAGTATTAAAATTCAAGAAAATCGTAATAAAGTTCAAAAATTTCATGTTTCCTATTTTTGTTTTAAGGAGAGATCAGCAGTTTTTTTCTTTATGTAATTTTGTGTTAATAAAATGTATGGTGACTCATATTTTTTTTACCTTCATTTAAGGAGTATTACATTGTCTATTAAATACAATTTATTGCATTAATCTATCATTTTTAGTTTCCGAGATTTTTAACATTCTTTAGTGACCCGGATTCATTGCTCTCGAGTGTACATAATAGGTATAAGAGACAAGAAGGCATAGTAGGATTTCCTGAATCTCCAAAAAGCTGTATAATAATAATAAATAACATCCAAATATACAATAATTGAATGAAACTTTTATTTATATTTTTGAACAGAAATCATACAAAGGCGATATTCAGAATGAAGCACCTAATTTATAATCTTATACAATAGCCACTTGTTGTAATGTATGTTTATAAATTCAAATTTTTGAATTAACCCGGACAACCTTGCTAATGAGTAAAACACGGCCATCGTTACAAGCGTATTATTATACTGAAAAGAAGTCGTGCTCGTTAAAATAATAATAAAAATGTTCACGACAAAACCCTTGAGCCTCAATGTTAGGATCACACTGAAGAACTAAACAATATAGTAAGTATATGTACATAATAACAAATTTATCATTGAAGCCTTTGATTACTGGACTATAGCAAAGCAAAAGGAGGATTATGATATTAGCAGCATAAGTATGTATGTAAGTTCGTTCATCCCTCGAATCTCCGAACCTATTTGATGGATTTTGACTAATTATGATATATGAAGCGTCTCTTACTTAACGTTCCGCGTGTCCTAATGACGTCGCACTAAATTAAATAAACGGAAATAAAACGTAATTTTCCAACTAAAAATATAATTAATATAAATATTCTAATAGTTTGGTATTCAATGGAAAGGATAATGACATTCCAAAAATATATCACACTAATATGATCTACGTCACAAAAAAATATTAAGTTTCGTGGATTCGAAAGATATTGAAAGTGTCCAATTCAGATCAGATTCAGATTATTATAATATAAATAATCATTCAGACATACAAAATTTTATATAGATGTTGAAGTGTCTCATCATTAAATTTTTTGTCATATGAATAATCATTCAGATATTGAAAGTGTTCCATCATTCTGATATACAAAATTTCATAAAGATATTGAAAGTGAATCAATCAAGTAGTAGTATCAATTATTCAAATTTTTTCATAAGAATAATCATACAGATATGCAAAATTTGTTAAAGTTATTGAAAGTGTCCCATCATTCAGATTCTTTTATATTTATGATCCTATGAATTCTGTTATAAAGAACTTGATAAAGATATTGAAAGTGTCCCATCACAAGCTTTATATTTAACAATCATTCAGGTATTTAAAGTATCCAATTGGCGACTTTTGTTATTTCTTCATTGATAATCAGGCTGATATGAGTGATATTAGGGCAATTGGGAAAGACCCAATTTGACAAAAGACACGAGTTGATGTGATCTTGTGGGTATAGGCATAGGCATTGGTAATGTTTCCAACTGGTGTTGATAAACTACAGAAAATAGTCATATCTACAATCTCATTCCTAATCTAATCATCGTGATAATAAAGCATTGTGATTTTTAGAACAGTTTTTCGCTAACTATATTTTTCTCGTTCAAATGTAACGTTTGTTATTTTTTGCGTTGACACTTTGGAGTCTTTCAAGGGCCGAAATATATCTACTTTCTTGGTAGCGGTTTGAGCATTCAATATATTTTCACCATATTCAATATTATCATCATCAGCCTGTAGAAGTCACCTGCTGGATATAGGCCTCCCCCCTAGAATGCCACGACGAACGGTTAGAGGCGCCTCCAATTATATAAATATTTGAACGAGCGAAGCGAGTTCTCTGAGTCAAGTTGGAAGAATCGGCGTTTGTATGTATGTATGTATGTATGTATGTATGTATGTATGTATGTATGTATGTATGTATGTATGTTTGTCCGATGAAAACTTCCAAACCGTTAATCCGATCGTCATGAAATTTGGTATGAGGGTAGATAGTATTGGTACAATTTGTAGGTAAGGTTATGAGCTATATCGGTCAGGGGGTTGCTGAGATATTGGGGTCCAAGAGGGGGTAAAAAAAATAAAAGTGAGACAGTCAGATCAAGTGGGGTGTCTAATGAAAGCGCTTTAGTTGGACATTTCAAAACTGTTTTTAATAAGTATTTAGCCTTAGTAGTTTTTGAGATATTAGGGAAAACAAAAAACGTAAAAATCTAAAATTCTAGGGTACTTCCAGCAATCCCACAATGCTGAAATTTGGTATGCTTGTGGCTTTTGTGTCACAACTACAGGGAAAAGTCTGAAACTGAAGAATTTAGAAACTTGTACTCCATAAAACAGAAACCAATATAACATCCATTGTTGACCTCCCATTTCTAGGAATTTGAATGACGCTGGAGTTCTATGGTATTCGTCAAAAGGACGTTATCAATTAATTCGTCAGGTACTTGATATAGGTACTAACAGGTATGTAGTATTACGCCCCGTTGCTTAGCCCTATTCAAAGGTTATTTCGATGATGTGTAGGAAATTAGAGTTGTTACTGATAGATCCTGTACTGTACTGTAGACATCGAGGTGAAAATTTTCAAAAATAATAACAGAAAAATGGAAATTACTTGGTTAAGTAGTCGGGCTGATAGAGGTGTCATCGCGAGGTCTCAGTTCGGGGCGAACCACTAGTATAGAATATATTTAAAATATTGAATAATTTTTTGGTACCATGGTACTCGTAGTTTCTGATACCAACGACACAGGAAATACTAATGTGGGATCAGCAGGGCGATTCTAAAAAACGTCGGAAACGTTTCCGGTCGGATTCGTTAGTTTTTCATTTCGATGTGGTAAGTAACTAAAACAATTTTCTAACAACCTTCTCTAGTAAAACACAGTAATATACAATATTCATTGTTTTTTACTGTATTTTACTAGAGAAAATTGTTTTAGTTACTTACCACATCGAAATGAAAAACTAACGAATCCGATCGGAAACGTTTCCGACGTTTTAGAATCGCCCTGCAGGACTGTATGGGTGTTATTATAAAAAATGCCCTTAGTCTGGGTTTAAACCAGGACTACCTAGTCTAGGCTTAAATATCGACCTAGGGTATATACCACTGTAATACAAAAGCAGATGGTTTGTTTTCCAGAAGCAGCTTTCGAGCTAGATATTTCGCGCTTATGCCAAAAATGACATAAGCTTGGACTATCTCTGGTTTATCTAAAACCAGGCAGCCCCCTAGTTTAGCAATGGTTGATTGACAGTTGATTGCTTGTTGGAGGTAAGAATTTGGACATCTCAATTGTGATGTGACATAATCCGTCAGTTTGATACTTTGGAAATTTGCGAAGTAGCGCGAGAATTTATTTCCGAAAACAAACCATCTGCTTTCGTATTTAAAGTCGCATATGCCTGATGTCGATATTTAATCCTAGACTAGTACGCCAGGACTAAATTCAGATTTAGTCCATGTTCTGTAATAAGGCCGTATATGTTACTGATTATGTGTAGCTTGAGCGTGAACCAAATGCAAAAAATAAAAATGCAAAAATAAAACCATATCCCAAGGGTCATATACCCGTAAAAAATACCTCCAACCAAAGAAAAAACTGATAGCGCATTCTCATTTACCAGTGGCGACATCTAGTCTCGATTTGAGTAGACTTCGGAACACTAATCTTGGTTCGAGAGGAGGCGCATGTCTGGTTTATTTTTTATTAGCATTTTGCGGCTATAATGTCACTACAACCATGCAGGCTTGGTGTATGGAATTATAGTGTTGCTCTGTAGTCAATATGCTCCATTTTTGTATTTACTTCTTTTTTTACTCTGTGTTTTTGCGATTTATATTATAAACTGCCCCGCAATGAAATAGGCTCACTCAGAAAACCACCTCCAAAACTCAGTTTATATTTATTTCTGTTTGATTTAACGAAGTGTTAAGTAGTTTTGTAGAAAAGTTATTGTTTTTAATGCCGTATGAAATATATTTTAATATGATTTTCATTTGATATCTTGCATAGTTTGGGAGGTATTAGGGTTTTTCTAAGTGACCCTTTTTAATTGCACGCCAGATTATTTTGGTTCAACATTTCTGTTACCTAATTAATAACGATAGGTTCCTGAACGAAACAAGTTCATACCTATAGTTTTGTTACGATTTTTAAACAACTATACAGGAAAATAATAAGAATATAACATAACATACATGTGATATTTTAATATATGTACTACAAGCTCTAATGAGAAGCAAAAACAAGCTGGCAAGAAATATGGTTTATATTGAACATGCAATCAAGGAGTTTGGAATAGAATCAGAAAGCTATGAGATAACGTTATCGATGAAACTGTTACTGAAATAAGCACTTCATAAGACATACCTCCTGTCAAGATATTCCTCCCTGGCCCTAACGAGTTCTGTTTTGCCGGACTCGTGAGAGAACTGCCGCCGCAACGTATTCTTATACAGCGACATAATAACTGTTCACAACATTGTCAAATAAACACTAGCACGTAAATTGTTATTCAATGACCACCAAACAGTGGTATTGTATATTCATAACACATAGCAGAGTGATAATGAAAAGATTCCATTGAAGACAAAGACACTCGAAAATGTTTTAGTATACGAGATGACAAAACAGGAGGTGGTATGAGTGAGATGCGCACGCGCTGGCTGCCGACTGGCAATGTCGACTGTAGGAAGAAGGCTCTTCGCGCCCAAGTGACAGTTCTGACCTTGATGCGTTCGCCGAGCGATTATCATGAGCCGACGTTCCACGAGCGGACCAATGCCCGTGCAAAGAACAACTCTCGTATAAAGCAGGTTGCCGCCGACAACGCTTACCGGTTACCGCACGAAAACACGTATGACAATAAGTGCGAGCTCGTTGAAGACAGAAATCGCATACAAAAGGCCCCATGGGCATTTTAATTGAATATCTCATCAAATATAGGTCTATTTATCTGCACCATATTGAGAAACAATCGAATTTAGTCAAAAGTTAAGGGTAATAACTTTGTCCTTTCGTCTTTTCGGTAGAGTGATTCCTAGAAAATATAAAAGTGTAAGTAGGTCAAAATCAAAACTACGATTGACAATTTGCTTGGCTCGAGACTGCGCCTATAACCGCCCGCGCCCCGGTAGACCCTGAGACAGTCGCCGGCAATCTGCTTTCTACATAAATGTAACCTTAGATCTTATCACGCATTCGTACAAATCTTAGTCTAGTTTACGGAGTAACTATTCATAAATCTTTGGTTTAGTTCTAAGAGGTGAGCTACCTCTATCAGATAAACACGTAATACCATCGTGATGACTATAAAATATGATCTATATTTTAAGCCACATCTTTTTTTTAAGGTTAGTATAGCACCTGTATTTTAAAACAGATTTTTATTGTTAATCTGTGTGAATGCGGCTCCGACATGGACCGATAATTAGGATATCCATTGTCCCTTGACCGAGTTCACTACTAAACCATCTGACCTGAAATACGGTAAACTGTGCGACAAATTTATTTAGCCATTTTTTATGGATGACCTATTGATTGGTTTGACAAAACATTACTGACAAAACCCTATAAAACAATTAGTTTTATCATCATTTTTGGAAAACTACTGAACCGACGTGCACAGTAACTTTAAATTCAAATATTTTTCAATGTTTTTAGGGTTTCGTACCTCAACAGGAAAAAACGGAACCCACATAGGATCACTTTGTTGTCCGTCTGTCTGTCTGTCAAGACCCTTTTTCTCAGGAACGGCTAAAGATATCAACTTGAAAATACCAAATATAAAAGTCTAAGGACTTTATAGTCCCGTTTAAATCAAGCTTTTAACTCAATGCATTAATAAGATATGGCAGTGATGCGTTTTTCATGGAAATTAAGATGAAAAACCCCTAGGGTAGGTACTTTCAGTAACCTCACAATTCTGAAATTTGGAATGCTAAGAGGCTTTGTGACAATTGTATGACGGAAAAAGTTTAAAATTGAGCAATTTCAACTTCTTTACCCCTAAAATGGGATGGTAGCACAAGATGGTATGGTTGTAGGAACAAGTGGCTGAAACTCTGGGCTCTGACGATTTCGAAATAATTAACGGACCGAACCCCTTCAGGGCGCAAGTCTGACTCGCACGTGTCTGTTTTATTTTAAAGTGAAACGAAAAAAACCATTCAAACTGGGTCAGCCTCGTTAGCATTAATTTCGTGATTTCGAACCGAATTCAAAACTATTTTTGAAAAATCACAAATGTTAAGTTGGTATATAAAGACTCGGACATCTCAAGTGCAGGTAGATGATAATTGGCATAACTTGTTGTTGTCACAGAGACCTGTTTTTGAATACCTTAATAGCATCCGTACGTGATGTAGGTATAACAACTCATGCAGGTACTACCTAGTCGAGCGCAGCAATTTGCAAAATTCCTGCACTGTAATTTTCGTCAGTCACTGCTTGTATTTAAAATATATACTATACAAGCAGCAACCATCTAATGCTCATTTTATTCGATTATTCCCGCTGCGGAACAAATTTTGTCATAATTTTAAAAAATAATGTTCTGGGTCTAGGTTTGTTACCACGGTACTCATAGTTCCAGATAGTAACGATACAGGGAATCCTAGTGTGGGGTCAGGACTCTCAGGACTATGTATGTGACTGTTGGTGGTGGTATATAGTATCCACCTAATTATATTCACAAACGATAACCCTGGCATATAGCAAGGCGACTCTACATTCATTTCTTAAGCTTATAAGGGTGATAGAACACCGAATTTCACCAAAACATTATAAGATTTTAAGCAGTTATTAAGGGTATTTTCTTATCATGTACCTATTTGTTATATTTTCTCATAAATCTTCCGTTATTGAATATATAAATTGATCTGTGTTTGAACTATTTTCACATTCTTTTGATCGAATCGCTCTATATTTCATGGTTCCTTTAATTTTATTTTGTCTTTTTTCGTCTATTTACTTCCGTAGTTACAGATATATATATGTATATATATATATAATATATCTGTAAGTTACAGATAGTTGTAGTTATATATATTATATATATATATATATATATACATATCTGTAACTACTCTGAAATTTCTTCCGACTGCCCGTGCTTGACATTCGATGACCGTCATTGCGTTTGCCATTAGATATTCATGCTTCCACTATGCTTAGCTTAGTATCGATTATATAATATGTGGCTCTGGTCAGTCAATTTGAACGTACCAACCATTATAAAGCGTTAGGTGACAACACTAGCATTGACCGACATACATGTCACCGCGATTTCATCAGAAACCAGTGTGAGGTGATTATTGCCTCTGGCGAGGATGGGTGGAAAGTTGTCCAAGTTCATAAGCTGATTGCAGAGCGCTTATAAGCCATTGGCCATAACTTTCAACGTGACAGGAAGTTCGAAAGAGATCTTTAAACGACAGGAAGTTAATAAAGAAATAGGTGATCAAATTGGTGCCTTTAAGGTTTTACCTAATCATAGACAAACGCAAATCAGAAACAACAAAATAAAAATCATTGGAAAACGTTCTCCCTTTACACGAAATTTTCAATCACTTTTTGAGCCTCTCGAGAGGCTTGGAGACCAATAAAAAAAATAAGTTCAGGTAAAAAACTAAGCACCTTTTTGACACCTCTGGACTTTTTTCTTTGGGGTTTTCTGAAGGGAAAAGTGTATGAAAATAATCCACAGACAATTCTGGAGCTCAAAACGGAAATTCGACGAATTATTTGCGAAATTCGTCAACAATTATGTTAAACTGTGATTGAAAATTTCTTGAAAAGGGTGAACGTTTGCCAGCAAAGTCAAGACGGTCATTTGTCGGATTTTGTGATCTACACGTTACCTTCGTATAACCCTCAAAATACAACTGCAACATGTGTATTATTAAAAAATTAAAATTCAAGTAGGTTTTGAGACGCCCTATTATAAAAAAAATCAGAAAAATATATTTTCAACAGAAATACACTTGTTTTTGTTTGTTTATTTGCTTTGTATTGGTGATATCGATGGTATAGACTCCATATTATCTGCCAGTCATGAGGTCAGAAAGTGATTATGTCTTGCCTTCAACTCTTCGAGATAAACTTTTTTAACGGTTTGCTCTTATTTAAAACATAAACAAAAGGTTTTAAGGATTTTGAATCCAAAATGAGACGCGAGAAGTTCTTGTTGAAAATTATTCAACTTAAATAAATTAGGTAAAGTGCGAGGCACACTCGCATGCACCGAGAGTTTCGCTAACGATAGCGAAACTCTCAGAATTGAATTGAATAGAATTGAATGTACGTCTACGAAGACGTACATTCAATTCTATCAAAATGTACATTTTCATGAAAAATTTTCGTATGTTAAATATACAATGTGTTACAAAATACCCCTATAAGCCCGAGGGGAGGGTATTCCACACGTTATGGCAAACAACTTTTGTTCTACGTCTTTATGAATTTCGATTTTTTTAATTCATGAAATGCCTCTTAAAATCTCCTCCAGAAATGTTCATAACACAACATGGGGCTGCCCTATTACGGCATTCAGAGTTCACGCATAGAGATCAAATGAACAGCTGTAGTAGGGTAGCTCCATGTAGTGCTATGTATATTTCTGGAGGAAAGTTTACGAGGTATTTCATGAATGAAAAACTTCGAAATTTATAATGTCGTAGAACTAAAGTTGTTCGCCATGACGTGTGTATTACCCTCCCCTCAGGCTTATAGGGGTATTTTGTTACACATTGTATAAATGCAGTTTTTTATTTTATGACAACATCAATTATATTTTATACTTGAATAGAGGTGGGCAAACAACTTAGCCTGAACGTCGATAAGCTGATGAGAAACATGCCAGAGACAGACTGAAACCGAAACGAATAATGTATAAAGGGTTTCTTTTTACCTTTCAGATTCGTTAATGAAGCTATAATAAGCACCAACTATAGTTTAAACAAGTATCTACCTACCTATGAACGACTTATCACTTTCACTTTCAATCACGTGCGTGCTGTCTCCCGGTGGTCTACCTACTATAGTATACGTGTTACGTCAACCGACACGATACTTATAAGGACGAAGGCTATTAAATTTCTGTCTGATAATAATAAAATGATCGATAAGTTCATTAACAGAAATCGGTAAAAAATATTTTAATACTCATTGAAAATATTGATAGGGATAATATTTGAGTAGGTACTTACATCATCAGCGAATTGGTCCAGAATATTTTTACGCATTACTTTACACATGTGACGGTAGTTCTATCAATATCAAGAGATACAGAGACGAGAGGAGTAAGAAAAAATTCAGCAAACATCTTTATAACACTAAGCAAACCAATACCACTAACTATTATTACCGCATAGAACACTAAGTTCTATGCGGTAATAATAGTTAGTGGCTAATAATATAATACTTCTGACCTAAACTTGTCGCGACTAATGCACGCAAGATTAAAGAGCAAAAATTACACAATTAGAAAATGAATGAAAAACTAATCACGATGTAAACTCAATACATCCCAAGGTTTTAGAAAATCCAATCTGAAACACGAACTATGCTTTACGATTGAATAGTACATAGAAATCTGAAGAATAGTACCAATACATATATACATGTCGGGTGTTGAGTTGTCCATAAATCTCGCACTCGTAGACATCGTATTCATATGAGGACAAGCACTTGTCTATAAATAGACCGTATGCATTACGACTTACCCAGTAGTATCAAAGCCAAAAGTATTTTATTCATTGATATTACAAGGATCATTTTGAACCGTCTTATAAACTAAAATTATTCCGTTGCAACTCGTGTTGGAAAAGCCAAAGAAGAATCAGGGCAACAAACACAGCAGGGCAGAGCCTGTGTGGTGCCTCGAGAACAAGAAGAAGCTGATACATAGAAAATGAGAACTTAAAAACCGTAGTCAAAAGTAAAATGTAAAGAGAATGAGCAAACATTTATAAGGCAGTAACACTATAGTAATAATAACCTAATAATATGCCTATAGTATGCAGGTACAGATATTGCAAATTGTCATGTGGCAGAGCGACGCCTTTATCATTAATAGTCATAGTGCAATACGCTTTGTTAATTAGATTATTCTTTGTGTTGGATTAAAATTTTCATATAGGAAGATTAAATGCACTTTCTGGAAGTTTATTTAATAACCCTCCAGAATTCCTTATAAAAGACCCACTCACTTTCTTTAATCGTTTTGTTTTGTAAGCAGATACCTAGTACAATACAATAGCGAAAATCACGAGGAAAATCTCTCGATAGGATGTGTAAAGAATCTATTGACGGCAAACGATGATGCTTATGAAACGAAAATGACAATGCACATCAGCTGAGTTTTAAAGGAAATAATAATGAACAACCTATTTTAAGTATTTAAGCATCGTAACCGTTACAATACTTTTTTCTTATCCATTAATCTATTGAAGTGTATAATTGGGGCGTTTTATCAAAGTGATACGTATATACGATAACCTGACGCACAGCTGAAATGCACGCAGGTTCTTTACTGTAGGTCATAACATGAATAAACGATAAGTATTTACTATTTATAACAACAAAGTTACGACAAAATGGTACGACGATTCAATTATGTATGTTTTGCCCTACAATGTAGCATAATCACACCTACTAAGAATCAACAACTACACAACAGTAGGTAGGTACATTCAACTTGTCACTTTTGGTTTAAGCTATTCCAATATCTTGCCGACCAAACCAAAGCTGGTTGGTAACTTGGATATTACTAAATACTTATTTCAATGAAATTTCTAGTTACCTTTGTGATTCAACACAAAATGTGAATGACTCAATGAGTGCGTTACTGTATTTTTACGAGCAGCTTGAGTTATGAAATAGTATCCTCGCAGCGCGTAATGTTTAATAAGTATGCGCAAACGCATTCGTATATAATAATAGGGTAATTTTTGCAAAGTTAAGCAAATAAAGCATTAATAAAGGAGGATTTAATTTAAAAGCTAAAGAAGTTTCCTTCTGAGTTTTTAAAAGACAACATCTTTGTTTCTTATTGTGGTCATAGATCTCATGGAGTTGATAAGAAAAACAGATGAAATAAGGACCACAAAGGTGGGCAAGGTTTGACAAAAGAAGTGTGGGTCATTAGCAGATGAGTATAAGCTCTTGGCTAGCAAAGGACTGTGCGACCGTAGTGAATGAAGTACATAAACAAATTGAGACGGTTAATTTACGGTACCCAGCAGTGGGTGAAGATAGACTGTCGATAGTGGTAATTACAGAATAAAATACTGTTGACACTTCTTCTTGACGGTTATCAAAAGAAGATCTAGATATATCAAAGTACTTTACTGCAATAAGGGAAGCTCCGAAACCTTGTAATAAGAGATAACAAAACCATCAGTAAAAAAAATCTAAATTAGGTGTGTTAACTCGTAAATTAGAGGATGGAAGGTCGGCAACATCCTGAGATCTTATGAAATATTATCCACCTACGCTACCGAATAACATTGACGGAGCAGAAATTAACAATATAGCTAGGCTGACGAAAACAGTGAATATTACCCATTCACTCGAAAAAGATGTTCTGTTAATGAAACTCGCTATGTAATGTTCCAACTCTATAAGTACCTAACCTACTTTTAGTAAAGCCGAAGGTTACTTTAACGCATCACGGCATATCTGGGTCGCCGGTGATATGCAGCGAGACCTGTAGAAACCATAGTTATGCACTAGCATCCTTACGCTGACCCACATGCTCAGTGGATTAACGTTAACACCAATCTGTGCGGAAAGGGCGCACGGCGCGGTGTAAAATTTTCAAAATGTAAAATCCCCCGACAGTGGCACCAATCTATGCTGATTCATCAACCGCCAATGGAGTATGTTTAATTAATAAGGGCATCAGTGTTTGAGCAAAGTTTCTAGCGTCCGTAGCACTTTAGATCCCAGTCTCTTGTTTTTATGCGGTTCAGAACTAGTCGCACACATCGTATAGTTCGCATACATCGTGTAGTTCAAACTGTAGTTAGGTATAATGGCCTCATTGGCATCTCGCGTTTAAAGTAATTCGATCATAAGGGGTCTTTTTAATCCGTAGTTCTAGTTTCGTTTGACCTGTGTACGAGAATGAATAAACAGCCAGCCCGCTTAGAAAAGAATCGGTAAAGAACAACGCTGCGTTTCCCGAAAACTATTTCGGGAATGAATGTTCAGAGACTGAATAAATTATTACGCGCAGCAATCTCCAGTATTAAGATTTAAGCTTTTTTAATTAAATAAATTAATTCAAATGCTATTTGTAAAAACCCAGCAGGCTTCTATCGGCAGAATTGGCGTACGGCAAAAATTTGGCTTCAAATTATCTTGAAGAGGGCAAGAGAAAGCGCGGAATGCAATTAAACTACTCATAGAAAATAGAATGGTTAAGTACTTATTGCATGGATCAAAACCAATTAAATTGTCATTTGAACATGCTCAACAGGTCGGTTAACTTCTAGACATGTCATGTCATCAGCTAATGCACAATGAGTTTATTGGGTAGCTTCATGAATTTATGGCATTTTGATGAGGCCTAGAGGCCTCATCAAAATGCCATAAATTCATAAAATAACTCATTGCTCAAATAACTCAAAAAAAGAAAAGAAGGAAATAACTCATTGCGAAAATTCTCTAAGTAGACTTAGAGAATTTTCGCAATGAGTTATTTCCTAATCTTCGCCCAGCCTTGACCCTTTCAAAATTATTATCACTACAAAGTTAATTCGAAATGTTTATAAAAAATGTTAGTAATCATGTGATACATGCTGTATCACTTACGGCCAAGTGCCGGACCTTCGTCTTCTGTGAGTCCTGGGCTGGGGATCCGGCAGCGCATGCAGCAGGGCTTGGGGGATTAGGCTCTTCGAGGTTCTCCTCCTCGTCAGCCGATACTCCGGTCTCTCCGCCCTCTCTGCCGCACTCTTGCAAAGTCTCAGCGTCGACAGCTCGCTTTCTGATCCGCACCACAAGTTATCCATCGACAACATTTTGGAAATTTCGTAGTGTCCGTTTAGCACATCACTTGTATATGAAAAACCGAGATGTCGCAACCGCATTAAAGACAGCTTTAGAAGTTCACAAAAATTTTGCAATCGCCGTTGTTTTGGCGAGGCAACCTTCAGGTCTGTCGGTACCGGGCCCGTAAAATATTGCAAAATTTCGGAATGAAGCTCGTTCGTATAATATTGCAAGGTTGGTCGAGAGTTGGAACATGGGAGTTGAATTATTGTAGTGTGCGGAAACTGCGGTTTCTATCGCGCGAAGCAGGCCACACGTCCGCTTGCCGCGACTGACTACGTGAGAGCGCGCGAGGACCGGCTGGCTGGCCGACTGCCGATGCCGTTGTGATTGTGTTATGGCTTTGCTAGAACTGCGGACTGCGAGGCTTCCACGCCCGGAATCTAGGTCCCGCCACCATCCATCGGCACGAAGTTCGATGCTCGAGAATTGCAAACAAAAGGCCTTAGGTCATTATCTATCCGCAAACAAGCGTCTGGCTATCATGAAGTAGAATAATAACTTTTCATTTAAAAAACCGACTTCCGCCATTGTATTCGACTAAATATTTGGATGAAAAAAAAATGATGAAAGAACCATAGTGGTGAAAGAATTATGATACTTTTTGAATGCTTGGTTTGTTGCTGAAAATATCAAAATCGCCATATGTATGCCTACAATATTTGAGGAGTTCCCTCAATTCCTCATGGATTCCATCATCAGAACTGGATTCTGAAAAAAATTGGACCAATCTGGAAGTATATCTATTCAAATAAAAAAGAATTTTCCAAATCGTTTCATAAACGCCGGAGATATGCGGTAACAAATATAAAAAAAAAAATACATCCGAATTGAGAACCTCCTCCTTTTTTGGGAAGTCGGTTAAAAATTAAGATTGATCACGGGATAATAGGATAAATTTGTCTTTGTGCTTAGTGTTTACGTAGTACTTAGGCAGGTAGGCGAAACCTACCTTATAATATACTTGACTGAAATGTAAAAATGATTAAATTTTTAGGAGAATTATTTTGATTAATTTTGTCTTGGTAGTCAGTGGTAAGTGCATTTCTGTATCTAGGTCGCAGGTAAGGTCCGCGCTTGGTCGGTATATTTTGGGAGAAATCGATTTAGTTAGGTCTCATCTCCGGAAAACGCGTTTTTCAGAGTTTTGTAAGCAAAGCTCGGTCACCCAGGTACTACGGCATTAAATACAATAACTTTTAAAATAAATAAAAAATACTTCATATTTATTATATACAAAATAAATAAACCAAAAATTAGTTTGGGAGGTATTGTGGTTTTTCTGAGTGACCCTATTTAATTTCAAGCCAGTTTATTTGGAATATACTAAGCACGAGCAACTCCTGCTCTTCAAAACTATGATCATCATCATCGGTCAGTTGAAGTATGTCCTTTATAGAATGCCACAACGAACGGTCTTGAGCCGCCTCCATCCACCAACTTCTTGCAATCTTTATAATGTCTTTAGTCCATCGAGAACTTCCTCTACTGCATCGTCTGGTTGGTCTTGAAAACTATAGATCGCCTTCATCATCATCAGCCTGTCGAAGTCCACTGCTGGACATAGGCCTCCCCCTTAGAATGCCACGACGAACGGTCTTGAGCTGCCTCCATCCACCGACTCCCCGCGACGTTTATAATGTCTTTAGTCCATCGAGTGGAGGGCCTTCCTCTACCGCGTCTTCCGGTTCCTTGTGGTCGCCACTCGAGAACCTTTATTCCCCAACGGTTATCAGTTCTCCGCGATATGACCTGCCCATTGCCACTTCAACTTGCTAATTCTGAGAACTATGTCGGTGATCCGAGAGTCCGAGAGTATGTCGTCCTATTTAAATTGCTTACACACACTCACACACTCACACCTAACAAGTTTTTTATCAATTGTTAATATATATTAATAACAAACTTTAATATCTTAAATACACTCGAGAGCAATGAATCCGGGTCACTTAAAGAATCCTAAAAATCTCGGAAACTAAAAATGCTAGGTTAATGCAATAAATTGTATTTAATAGACAATGTAATACTCCTTAAATGAAGGTATTAAAACTTCTTAGTTATTGTAAAGTTATATCATAAAAAAATCAAATTTGAAAAAGGGCCACTTTCGAAGATGGAACTACGAAATTACAGCATTTGGTTTTGCTTTTGTTTGTAATCTGTCATTTATGTGGGTACATAAACCATGTTGCTAGTGCTCTATATTCATTATATGGAAGCACGAGGAGGCAATACGAAGTATTAAAATTCAAGAAAATCGTAATAAAGTTAAAAAATTTCATGTTTCCTATTTTTGTTTTAAGGAGAGATCAGCAGTTTTTTTCTTTATGTAATTTTGTGTTAATAAAATGAATGGTGACTCATATTTTTTTTACCTTCATTTAAGGAGTATTACATTGTCTATTAAATACAATTTATTGCATTAATCTATCATTTTTAGTTTCCGAGATTTTTAACATTCTTTAAGTGACCCGGATTCATTGCTCTCGAGTGTATCTATGATAGGTTGTATTGTAGGTAACTGTTACAAGGAGGAACACTGGCTTCTAAAATACAAGTTTTTCTTAGTTTAGAAGCCAAGGGGTCCATATAGATTTTTATGTGCTGTACAATCTCTTTTTTTGTTTACTGTTAATTTGTATCAACCTTAGATTTTTTTTTTATTTTTATTTTGTACGTTTTTTTATCGACAATAAACATTTTATTATTTATTTATTTTATTTATTTAATTGCGATCATTTTCTCTCAATTTTATCTTTATGCGGCAATTATGGAATAATGGATCGTGAATCGTGATGTATTGACGTGTGCGCGTCGCACGCTCATGATACGATCCTTGAGGGCAGGAAACGTATAGCAATGCCCCTGGTGTTGCAGTCGCCAATTGGCGACGGTAACAATAACACAAAAAAGAAAACACGATCGTTTGTTTTAATTTAATCATGTTTTTTATTAATTGGCCAAACTAAAGACCCACGTTCACGAATAAATAAACGGGCGTTTACCGTAACCATTGGTCAAGGTGAAAGATAATGTATGAAAGCATCTGTCAAAAAGAATTGGTTAGGCTAAACAGTCGTTTTAAGTGTGTAATCACTTCAAAATGTCGATAATAATGAATGTTTAAAAATTATACATAGCCCGATTTGGGCTTGTATTTCTAAACAGGTTCTATTGGTGTCATTTATCCGTTTGTGCCGAATAGAATAGGCCATTTTGCTTTTTATTTTTGTTAAATGGTCACTATATCTCAGCTTAGTGACAATGTGGTCGAAGATGTAGCACGCTTGTCTAGAATATACATATTTACCTTCGACTTGGAAACTGCTAGAATTTAATTTGCTGCCACAGCAATGAATGCAGGCACTTGGATGCCAATACTTTTTGACTTGAATTTGATTCATCTATATAAAATAAATAAATAAATGCTGTACATTTCACACAACATTATTTAGCCCCAAGCTTAGCAGAGCTTGTGTTATGGGTACTATAGATAACTGATATACCTAATACAATACATTACATAGATAGATATTTTTATTATGCATAGAAAATACCCAGAACACCCTGAACTGATCTGCAGATTGTACAAATATTTGTTCCGAGGCGGGAATCGAACCCGCAACCTACTGCGTCACCTTCGCCCGCCGCGCAATATAATATATCTAATCTACCACCTTACTTATAAACGTTATTTAAATTTAAGCATTGTTTTTTTCAGATTTTTAAGTAAGCCTATAACGTTATTATCCTTTTAGCTGATGGATTCTAAAGCCGTTTCATTTAGATTGTTCCGAGATTTAGTAGACCAAATAGAACCGCTACGATTTCGAATGTTTATGTCCTGAGTTTCACTTTCACTTTTGATCGTATCCCGCTGAGAGTATTTCGTTGCTATTTATTACGAGTGCGAAATGGGGTCGGCGACCACTGAAAGTCATTCAGCATTTCACTAATGAAAGTGTCCGACTGTTGTTATTAGCATGTGAGTTGTTTCACACGCAAGAGCTGCTGAAAGTAATCTTTGTAAATTATTACTTGTACTGAATTCGTGCGGCGAAACGTAATATTTGCATGAGCGAAATTATTTTCACCAGACTGGGGATATGTCTTATGACTACGCGGGTTCTTTTTATCATTACCTAGTTTGTGAAGATAAAGATATCATGATAGGAAATATTTTCACGCAACTCTTCTTTGTCACTGAAAAGTTGACTTTTAGTATTTTTTCAACTCTCGCGATTAGAACACATATTTATTATATTGTCACGGGTATTTATCGCGTGTTACTTAGTATTTATTATTCCCGACGTTTCGAATGCGTTACAGCAATCAATCAGTCAGCCCGCGACCATTGATTGCTGTAACGCATTCAAAACGTCGGGAATAATAAATAATAAGGTAACACGCGATAAATACCCGTGACAATATAATAAATAAGTTGACTTTTACATTGTACATACACATATATATAATTATTTTTAAAATAAAATATACTCTTTTACAGTAAAATAAAATCATCATCCCTCAAAGTATTTAAACGGGAATACGGTAGACAAAATTTACTAACATGATGATTTTGAGGCAACTTTGTGTTTTTTATCGAGCCAACTTTATGCAATCATCTAAATCCAATTTTAAGTATCATTAAAAAAAACTTGAATTCGTAGTTTTTTAAGTCCACACACTTTAAAAATTCAAGTTTCAAGTACCTATTCACCCTAAATCACAAGTCGGTAGAGACGAGCCTGTCTCTGGAACGTTATTTGTTTTGTTACCAAAAAGCTTTTTTAGAACAGTAGGTATAGAGCTCCTATAAGGTTCGTCCGGGTAAGTAATACCATTATACCTATTGCTGCTGCCGAGCAGTAATGCTCGCATTGCTGTGTTCCGGTTTAAAGGTGGCAGCCAGTGAAATTACACAGACTTTTCATCTATAAATGTCTCAGGTCAGGATGACGGGTTTACAGAACTGACAATGGCGTTACGTCACTTAACACAAATAAAAAACAAAAAGCTAGACTGTGCCGATGACATCGATATTAATCGCCTTATCGGACGGAACGTGACGGTCGTTTAATTGAACACAATAAACCCATCAATGTTATTTAGTTTAACGACTACCGTGTCGGCATGTGCTTCGCCAGCCTTTAAAACTGTAGGTCAAGTGTCATTGTCCCAAAAACATTCTTGGCAGGTGGTACAGAAGATATAATAGTAATAATATAATACTATTAAACCAGCAATATTTGTATACATAATAATTATGTTTTGAGATTTCGAAAACGGCTCTAACAATTTCGATGAAGTTTGGTATATTATGGAGGTTTTTGGGGCAAAAAAAAAGCGATCTAGGGTTAGGTTTAATCTCTGGGAAAACGCGTTTTTCCGAGTTTTCCGAGCAAAGCTCGTCACCATAGTATAAACAAGTACGTGTATATAGGTGGTGAGTAATTTCGCATCGTATGACGAGCAGCGGTTGTTGCAGCACGATTTGTCTAAAACTATGCTATGGTTGTGTGATTTGGGATCACATGTCGACGTTTTTGAATAATATGCTTCAGTGGATATAAATCCATGCTTTATAGCTAAATAATTGGCGTTGCGTCCTGTCCGGCGCAAGCGAGCATCTTGTTGGTATGATTCCATCTATTTTGATGTAGTGTCTCTATGCTTAATAAAAATCAATCGAGTTTTCCAGCCTTCCTCAATTGCTGGCAACACAATGACTGGGTAGTTGAATTAAACTGACACACAGTGGGTCTGTGTGACAATCTTGTTACTGTGCGTGTACTATTAAACTTTTTTGGCTGATAATTTGGTCAAAATCTGTCATCATCATCATTAATTAGCAGCCTTTAGACGTCCACTGCTGCACGAGGCCTCCCCCCCAAAGATACAATGGGGGCAATTGCCATAATCACCAACCACGCTTGGCAGACGGATTGTTGATCGCTGTACTTGTGTTCAGTGGATGCTGCTACCCATTCCCTGGTGAAATCCCTTAGTAGGTTTTTACGACATCTACGGGAGGAGATGGAGGGGTCTATTCTTAGGCCAGACACATGTCATCACGGGCACGGTTAAAATCTGTATGACAATAAAATCAACACGACAAATGGCGCTCGGGGCGCTATTAGTAGCTGAAATCCAGGAACAATTTGATACAGTAGAAGTAATTTTTTTTTAAAAGTTTTTTAATAACCGCCGTTCTCCTTGGGGCAAAGTATCCTATTATTGATATTATAAATGCGAAAGTTTAGATCTTTGTTCGATTGTTCGTCAATTATGCCGTAACCGTAAAGGCAGAAACGATTTCGTTGTGGTACAGATCATTATGACCAGCGTACCTAACTCCGATGAAAACCGGAGTCCACGCGGTGGTCCAATTCTCGCGAGCTACTATTAGCTCGCGAGAATTGGACCACCGCAAAATAATATGTCGAACTATTATTTTGTCTTTAGGTGCGAATTAAGGCCAACGGATTTGACACAACATAGGAAAATGCAGATGGCGCGAAGAAGCACAGTGTGATTGTATCGTAGCGTAGCGAAGCGCCACGCATGTGAAGCGTAAAGAAGATTTAAAGTAAAGTTAAGGTCAATTTTTTTTTAAATAAACCACATGATACAGTGTCGGTTGAACCTGGCTCCTAAACTACCGCTAGCTATATTTCAGGAGTCAGTTCCTTCCCATTTTTATGGTAAAGTAATTCTTACGTGGTATTTTACAAGGGCATACCTATTAGGAACCTATACTTAGGCACAAAACAAAAAAGATTAAGTGTGTGTTTAATGTAAGTATGTGTGATTGTATGTGTGTGAGTAAGCGGGTTTTGACAACGCCAGCCTCATATGAGTCTGGGTTACAGTGGTTAGGGTTTCTCACCCGAAGATTGGGCAAGAAGTAACCTAGCTAGAGGTAGGTAGGTATCATTTTGGCGAATTTATCAGCCATTTCGGCGAGGACATGGGCCATCCAGAATAGGCACGTATCAATATAATTTATCATCGGTATTTCGGCAGTTCATGAATTCGGCACATGACGAATATAACAGTGTAGGTATAGGGTGTATACACTGACCCACAGATATGTGGTGTGATACCTATCTGGTATGACCCCGCCCCACGATAAGAATCATGATTCCCGTGACAACATCATGTGATGGTTGTATTATTTAGGTAGGTAGGTAGGTACCTAGGTACTTTTACGTAAGTATTTAAAATCAGCGATAATTTAATTAATTATTAATATAATAAAATTTGTATATTAATATACTTAGGTATCAATTACTTAATTTAACTTGATTTGCCGCTCTTTTGCAATCTCAATACCTAATTGTTATTCGTAATTATAACCATTTTTCTGAAACTTATTAACCGACTTCCCAAAAAAGGAGGAGGTTCTCAATTCGGTTGCATATTTTTTTTTTTTTACTTTTGTTACCTCATATCTCCGGCGTTTATGAACCGATTTGGAAAATTATTTTTTTATTTGAATAGGTTTACTTCCAGATTGGTCCCATTTCAGAATCCAGTTCTGATGATGGAATCCATGAGGAATTGAGGGAACTCCTCAAATATTGTAGGCATACATATGGCCATTTTGATATTTTCAGCAACAAACCAAGCATTTGCATTCAAAAAGTATCATAATCCTTTCACCACTATGGTTCTTTCATCATTTTTTTTTTCATCCAAATATTTAGTCGAATACAATGGCGGAAGTCGATTTTTTAAATGAAAAGTTATACATAATAGATGTTATGTTTTTCTATCTTTTAAGTTACATTTTTATTGTATTTAATAACCTTTTCTGAGAAAGGTATTTCCTTTCTTACTTTTAAGCAGGCAGTACCTATACCAATGTAGTCTACTTGAACATGACGTGGAATGGAATGAACAACAATGAAAAGAAGAAACTTAGATTTGTGATGGCTCTAACTAGTGCACTTTAATTGAGTCAAATTTTACTAAAACTTAGGTCTACGTACCTATCTTCTTCTTCAGCAGTATCTTTGCTTGTAGTAGGTATTCTTGATTTACTTTTGGTGTCCATTTTCAAAGCACTTATTTACTTGACTGTTTAACGTCGCAGCACTACTAGATTTCGCAATAAAAATATCTAACAGTTTAATTTATTACTCAATGTATTTTTACTATAATATTTAGAAACTACATAAACCCAGCCAGCTTTTAGAGGTTATGCTTCCTCAAAAAGAATAACAATGTCTATCTTTCTGTCATCTGTCCAACTCAAATGAATGACATAACAAATGACAGCCGGTGCCCGCGTAGCGAAGAAAGAGAAAGGGGATATAAATAACATTGGGAGAGAATGCGTCAGAAAAGAGAAAAGACAGTACGTCCTATTTAGAAACGAAATGACTGAATGCTTCGAAAAGTACTAGTAACGCCATCTATTGGAGTCTTTAGTAAACTAACGCGTTCGTTTTTCATGATCATAAATTTTCAGCCCAAAGTATGCCGATGCCGCTGCTAGCTCCAAAAGTTGTACTGATCCACCGTTCTACCACAACAACACACACTCATTGTGACTTTGCTCATGCTTTGCTCTCACGAGCTCTTGCACGAGCCATGAACTTTCGATGATTATTTTTTTATTCTACTTGGCAAGCAAACAAGCACATACGGCCCTCCTCTTGGACGAATAATTCGTCCAAGGCCCACCTGATGGAAAGTAGTTAGTTGCTGTTTCTAACTACAATACAACTTACCTGAATGTGTTGAGTCTATCAGCAACTTTAGTCAGTGGGGTCTTCCGGAGAGGGCCCGGTGAGCCGCCAGGAGAGCTCTCCCTGGACTCCGCTGCAAGGGCCCTCGCAACCGCCAGATCTTGCTCGTTCATTTCTGAAATTAGAATTAACATAACATAACAGTGGGGTTTTTGTTTTATGTCTTTTACGATCTTTTAACACAGTTAAAAGTTTCCTATTTCTGCCGCCAAGCAGTAGTGCTCACATTGCTGTGTTTCGGTTTGAAGGGTACGTTTGCCGGTGAAATTACAGGCACATGAGACTTTTTATCTTTATGTCTCAGGGTTGGCAGCGTGCGTGTGATGCCTCTGGTGTTGCAGGTGTCCATAGGCTAAGGTAACTACCTACTTTCCATCAGGTGGACCGTATGCTTGTTTGCTTACAAAGTAGTACTTATACAAAAAAAAGTTAACAATAAATACGGTCTTATTCATAAAAAGTTATCGATTAAGTTATAGATTTTATATTGTACCTAGCTGTTTATTGTCCCTGAATAAATAAATAAATAAATAAATAACGCCCAACAGTCACATACGTAACATGATCCCACACTAGGATACCTTGTGTCGTGCGTATCAGGAACTACAAGTACCTATACCATGGTACAATAACACTCAAACCCGGAACAAATATTTGTAGTTTATACAAAAGCAGAAAAATCTAATTTAATCTTGCAAGAAGGACACGTAGCGCCATCTATCTTTGATTTGTTAAAAACATTGTAATTTGATTGAAATTGGTGTAGTACCACATAATTAGAGTACCTACAATAGTTTTCATAATTTCCAAACTATTTACTATATCCAAACTACCTAGGTATATAGGTATATCAAGGACAGTTAAATTGAGACCCCTGCGGCTGTTTTGTGGCCAAGGCAAACTTCATACAGCTAGGTTACTTATTGTTAATTAAAAGTAACGAGCTTAAAATACATTATAAGTATTATGTTGTGGTTAGTAGCCTCTAGGCCTCTACGTACCTACTTATAGGTAATTTTCAAAGTTGTTAAGTAAACATAACTGCTTCGAAATAATGTAGTACCTTCAATGTTACACGATTACTATTAGTAGCGTTAGGTACTGCTAGAGCGTTTAGGTAGTACCTACCTATTAGCATAATTTTAGATAATGTTAGGTGGCCTAGTTGGGAAGGTGAAAAATATAAAACATATGGAACTCATTAATTTTTAGTATTCCGTAACAAAAGAGAAAAATAATAACCGGCCAAGTGCGGGTCGGACTCGCGCACGAAGGGTTCTGTACCATTATCTAAAAAAAAGGGAAAAAAATCACGTTTGTTGTATGGGAGCCCCTTAAATATTTATTTTATTATTTTTATGATTATTTGTTGTTATAGCGGCAACAGAAATACATCATCTGTGAAACTTTCTAACTATCACGGCTCATGAGATACAGTCTGGTGCAGACGGAGGGACGGACGGACGGATAGCGGAGCCATAGTAACAGGGTCCGTTTTACCCTTTGGGTACGGAACCCTAAAAACGGGACCGTTATAGGATTACTTTGTTTTCCGACTGTCTGTATGTCTGTCAAGAAGCTTTTTCACAGGACGGCCAAAGGTATCTTACTTTACTATACCTTCATAACATAATACTCAACAGTCACATATATGTAGTATAGTCCTGACCCCACACTAGGATTCTCTGTGCCTTAGGAACTACGAGTACCATAGTACGTACTACGCCCATACCCGGAACAAATACTTCCAGATCATGCAAACATTTGTCCCGCAGCGGGAATCGAACCCGCACCTCCTGCCACTCAGCCGGCTGCTCGCCTACCGCGCCATGGAGGTCGCATTACCTAATATAAAAGTCTGTGCTCATATACCTACCTATTCCAGTAAAAAGCAAGCGTCAAGCTTCATACTCAACGCATTAAAAAGATATAGCAATTAATACCAAATTTTTGTATTGAAATAGCGAAAATGAAAAATCTCTACGATAGGTAATTCTAGTGAACTCACAATTTAGGAATGCTAAGCGGGCACAAATAAAGAAAAAGGTCTAAAATTGTGGAATTTCGACTTTTTTACCCCTTAAATGAAGTATTCACCTTGGTGTTTGTAGGAAAAAGTGGCTGAAACTCGTAAAGAGCTCTGACGATTTCGTATTTTTTTCTTTTTTTATAAATGATTAAAAAAAAGATACTTATATATTTTTTTTATAAAGTTAGTAAAGGTTTAAATTTATGGGATAGGAACCCTCAGAGCGCGAGTCGCGCTCGTACTTGTCCGTTTCATTGTTACAATTAGTTATTTACTACAGATACATCGAAAACCGTAATTTTCTGAATGCTTACCTATACATGTAGGCACATAGTGTAGATAATGCACTGCATAGGTTTCGGAGGTTTCGAACTGAAGTCCATAGGAAAGAAGTAAAAGTTACAACAGTTTTTAACTAACTATTTGCCACTAGTTCAGTTGAATGAGCAGAAATAATGTGTATAACTTGAATTTATGTATATAATTAATGTATACATATAACTTTTTGTATGAACCTTCTTTAAACTTCCATTTAAATATTTTTTTTCATTTTAACTTTTTCTTTAACCTGCTTCCAACTATGTTTAACTGATAAGTCGCCTATAATATATAACTCCAGTCGGTCGTTAGATTCTAGGCAATTTATTATAACTTAGCCCATTAGCACAAAACCTCATTTTGACCAAGATTTTGTAGGTAAATTGAGATGAGGTAAGATGTTTTGCACACCACCTGCTCGACAATGTCCAATTACAAATCATGCAACCTCAACGTAAACTAAAGCATTGTCTCTCTAGGGATATAAAGTTGTATGAAACTCCCTAGGGATTAAAGTGATTTGAATTTGGAACGTCAAATTCGTGTGGAAACTCGTGGAAAACTCCAAGAAAAAAAATGCCCATATGGCATTGTAAAGAGGTTTGTTTGAAAATCGAACTGGCCACCAAAAGCAGAACTCAGAAAAAAAAAGAAATAGGCGCGATTCTAAAGAATGTGAAACAAAAGAGATGTTAGGTTGGTGCTGTGTTTTTCAGTGAAATTTATTGCAATATTCTAGTAATATATAATTATGTCAAGGGCAATATTAGTGTTAACAAAAAATGTCAAGCGATAATGATTCTACTCCAGAGTTCATCAAAACACGATACTTATTTTATGGAGCCCTGAGGGCCTAGCCAAACCGCATTCGCTTCGAAGCGATTCCATTTCTACAGTCGTAATTCAATACAAAAGACCACGTGACATATCGATAGCTAACGTCAATCCCATACATTTTGGACTTTTCTACTGGCGTCATCGCTATTAGAATGTTACTTTGTCTACGGCCTCTGGTTTTTTATTGTCTCGCAGTAGGTGTGAAAAGTAGAGTATGCTCCTCCGGAATAAAGCCTGTCTTCGTCTTGGGCAGCTTGAACCCCTCGCTTCACTCAGGACTCTATATAACTCCCTCGCTACACTCGGGAGTTAACTTTAGAGTCCCTCGTTACACTCAGGGTTCAATATGCCGCCCGCGACATAAGACACTGCTTTATTCCCTTAGTGCATAATCTACTATTTGTACATCTCAAAGATGTGTAGTTTCCTAAATAAATGCCAAAATAAATATTTAAGTTGAAAACCCCTTTTTAGGGTTCCATTCCGTAGCCAATATCTAAAAAAACTACAAAACCTAATATCTTATGCAAACCAACTTTTGTTGATAGTTTAATTTTCCACTTAATTGTTGAAAATGTTAGGGTAAATGTTGAGGGCAAACTTTTCACGACTTTAGAATTGCATATTAAAATAAGTAATTTTGAAACTCTCTATAATTTTCGAAGACCTTCCAAAAGATACACACAGACACAGAAACACGGCTTATGTGTACTGTATTTTTTTATTTTTTTTTATTTTATAGAATACAATACCTTTCAAAAATTTACAACATTTATAGAGTCAATAGTTTCCGAGTAAACTGACTGTTTGTGAAATACGGACGGACTAACAGACTGGAAAAAATTATAAGGATTCCGTTTTTTGGCTATGTAACCATAAAATCACGTCATTTTACCAAGAGTATTTGCGATGAGATCACTCACTAATATCCGTAAACAACGTTTTATGTACTTACCTTGGTAATGGAAGCGATTCTGTGCATCTGTCTCTCAATTTAAACTGCGTTAAAATTATCGTGGTCTCTTTTATTCCAGTCTATTAGAAAGGGCGCGCGATAATTTTAATGCATTTTTTTAGATGAACACAGAATTGCTATCAATACCTATCCAAAAGTTAATATGATAAAAGCTGAAGTTGTTATTCTGAATAGGTACTTATTGTTTTCTATACACAACTGCGTTTAAAGTGGTATCGTCTCATAAATTTTATGATGGTCACACACCTTATTATACGTACGTACTTAGTTACTACGTACTTTATTTGTATTACTAGTGAAAATATAAAAAACACCCTAGAGTTTACCCCCTACCAATTAACTAAAGGACTTATCAATTAAAAACGGTACGATTTTACTCACTTCCAAAAAAACAGCTCTACATAAACACGATCACTTCACCGCACTACAAATTCATTAGAATTTGAATAACGAAAATAGAATACAGATTTACTACAGGTATGTTTGTACGTGTGCGCGCTTCAGCCGGCGAGATTTGTATGACAGACAATGGTACTCGCTCGGGGTCGCCGGGTCGCAGCCCGCAGGCTGTGTCTGTCACAGCCTGAAGTGAACAGCTGGTGAATCTACGATACCACGATACATGGTATCTTAAATACTACCGTAGTGCTAGGTGGAGCCTCTACGTAAACTCAACTCACGCTTGTTTCCCTAAGACCACGGATAGCTACGAGCCCTAAACCCGTAGACCCTTGCTACGAATCTGATATACTCAATTACTTATTCTCTTCCTTTTCTCTAACTTAGCTTATATATACAAACTCAACTCACGCTTGTTTCACGTAGACCGCGGATAGCTACAAACTGTAATCCTGTAGAGTCCCGTAGACCCTTGCTACGAATCGGATATATCACTTTCGCTTAATTCTTTCTAGATCAGCTTTTTCTATTTTACGGGCACTTAGCTTAGAAAAAATGATAAATCTTTCCATTTGTTTTGAAAACTGTTATTGTTCTCTATTTTAATAAACGAATTTGAATTTGAATTAATGAGTTTTGTCCGTAGCAACGGTCTACGGGGCTCCACGGGGCTGCCTAACTTGGTTTTTGTAGGGTCTAAATATTTTTATATCTTTGGTAGTAGCGTCTTCTATCTATTCCGCACTAACCCACGTCCGAGTCACTATAGATCGAACTCCATGTAAAGTCTGGATAATATACAAATGGAATAATATACAAACAATATGGAAATAAACAAATCTTATTGTGTAGAAGCGTTCGTTAGCGCACACTATTGTTTAGAATTCATTAAAATCGCAGCTGCTTGAACACCCATTCTATGTGGAGGGAACCAGATATTTTCTCTACACTGTGATGGTACAGTCAATTAAGTAAGTCACGGTCGCATATAGAGCCATTCACTCGATTTCGAGTGCAAGCTATCGATCAATGGACAAGGCGATTGTAGTTACCGACATTCGCGCCACATGGCGTGGATCTTGACGTAGACTGTGAATACCTCACTTAGCTTATTATGACCGGTCCCAAATCGATCCGCAGTGGGTCTCAACGATAGCTCTTGTCTACCAGAGCGCTGATACTCGCTGGATTCTACCACGTGGACCACGTGTGAAGTCCATTTATTTATATAAATCGTTTGGTGACTGACTAACTAACTTACTGACTGACAACGCACCGCCTAAATAGTAAGTCCTATAGATCTGAAATTTGGAGGTTACACTCTTTTTTTACCTCTGTGGCGCGGCGGGCGAAGGTTCGCCTGCGACGCAGTAGGTTGCGAGTTCGATTCCCGCCTCGGAACAAACGTTCAGGGTGTTCTGGGTATTTTTCTTTGTATAATAAAAAATATATATGTATGTAGTTTATTGTATGTCAGTTATCTAGACCCACAACACAAGCTCTGCTTAGCTTGGGGCTAGATAATGTTGTGTGGAATGTGTCCAGCATTTATTTTATTTTATTCATTTTATTTTTGGTCTAAGAAAGGAATTTACTTTATTCTCCCCTAGGCACAGAACAAATAATAGTCCCTTAGGTGTTATTAAGTTTGTATGGAATAAACTCCACGCGTCCGAAGTCGCGCGCGCGTTCCACTAGTCATATTAGATATGATACCAAGTTGTCGCTTCAAGTGGTCAGTTGCTCGTTTTCCCATAATATCCATCAAATTGATAGTGACAGAACAATGTAGGTATACATCATCATCATCATCAGCCTGTAGAAGTCCACTGCTGGACATAGGCCTCCCCCTTAGAATCCCACGACGAACGTTCTTGAGCCGCCTCCATCCACCGACTTCCTGCAAACGTTTACAATGCCTTTAGTCGACATTATAACGTCGAGTTATTACTCGAATATAATCTACGAGTTATAGATAGATAGATTTTAACCGGTTTAAATAAGTTAAACCGGTTAATATCTATATAATGATGAAGTAAAGTATTAAGGAAACTGACATGTTCTAGATAAGAAAATTATGAGATTTTGCAAATACACTCGAGAGCAATGAATCCGGGTCACTTAAAGAATCCTAAAAATCTCGGAAACTAAAAATGCTAGGTTAATGCAATAAATTGTATTTAATAGACAATGTAATACTCCTTAAATGAAGGTATTAAAACTTCTTAGTTATTGTAAAGTTATATCATAAAAAAATCAAATTTGAAAAAGGGCCACTTTCGAAGATGGAACTACGAAATTACAGCATTTGGTTTTGCTTTTGTTTGTAATCTGTCATTTATCATTGTTTGATTTCTGTTTTTTTGTTGTTTTTTTTCTGCGTAAACGCAGTAATGGAAGCACGAGGAGGCAATACGAAGTATTAAAATTCAAGAAAATCGTAATAAAGTTCAAAAATTTCATGTTTCCTATTTTTGTTTTAAGGAGAGATCAGCAGTTTTTTTCTTTATGTAATTTTGTGTTAATAAAATGTATGGTGACTCATATTTTTTTTACCTTCATTTAAGGAGTATTACATTGTCTATTAAATACAATTTATTGCATTAATCTATCATTTTTAGTTTCCGAGATTTTTAACATTCTTTAAGTGACCCGGATTCATTGCTCTCGAGTGTAGTACAGTCAAATTAGGTGTTTTTTTGCAAAAGTGTGGAACTAATTAGATGTAGTCATGAAAACTTTTCTAATTGTTTTGTATGGCTTTAAAATCACCTCTAATAATAAGCATCAGTAATTTCACCCTCCGGAACAGGGTGAAATAGGGTGAAAACCTTATAATATCCGTAACTTTATGGGGGCAATAGAAGTAGTCGGTGCAATTTGGCATAGACTTTGAACCGTTATGATCTACATTTGCACCAAGTATTTTTTAAATCCGACATACGGAACATACACAACCTTTAAAGGGACTGCCAAAAGGGACTAGTGGGAATGAATCAAAAAAAAACATTTACAAAAAAAACTTTTTGTGGGTATTGCGGCTCCGGGAAAATTAATTTAGTCTGCACAAATTGATAGACTTATCAGAAAAATGATCGAAATTCATTACCAGGTTTGCACCTTGGTGCGTCTCACGGAAGGCACTTTTCCATATTTTACTGTCGATCTACTTCGGGGAAAATTAATGTAGTTCTGGAAATTGACTTAAACTTATTTATTTAATTACTACATCCGCCGGAAGTTTTATACTGGTATTAATTTACGGAAGATGCATTTGTTCAACACTGTGTTCCCTACATGCACGTGGTTTTTATTAAAATCATAATGCACTAAGACAGTCTCTCTATACGTAATTTAACTTGCATCATGTAATTTCTTTCTATTTTAAAATTTACGGCCTTTTTATGTATGTACCTAATATTTAAAAGGGTTCCGTAAGCGCCAGAAACGGTGTAAACCTAGGATAAGCTTCTTTTCGTGTCATCTAACGTTTCCATAAGAATCCACGACTACACGACTTAGGTCCACACTTTTTGCTAATTTGCCTGTACTAAAAGGAGTTATGCTAAGTTCCTGCATTAGAATCATTAGTGATGATTTCGACAAACTCGGACATATTCCGATCTGACAGCTTCAGATCGACGACCTTCTGTGGCGCGGCGGGCTGAGATGCGAGAGGTTGCGGGTTCGATTCCCGCTGCGGGACAAATTATTGTATGATCTGCAAATATTTGTTCTGCGTCTGGGTGTTATGGTACCATGGTACGTAGTTCTTGTTACCCACGACAGGGAATCCTAGTGTGGGATCATGACTACGTATATGACTGTTGTTATGTTATTGTTATATGTATTGTTATTTTCATTTACCAGTTTGTGGCATCCCTTATCTGTATTTGTTTTAACAACAGCATTATTAGACGTGATTTATCTTGAACTTGAGAGGCGTGAAAACAAACAATTAATTTTGTTCCTTTGTACGTAAGTTATAAAAATCAATTTATCATTTCTTACCCACTGATAGTGACTGCCTGTGGTTTATTCGATATAAGGTACCTTCAACATACTAATAAACTGTTTGATAGATAACTTACCATTATACAAACAGGATATGCTAAATATACGAAAATATTCAAAACTTCGTCAAAATTTAGAAGGTCATCTATTGAAACTCTACAAACATCGTCATAGAAACTTGTTTTAATGTAAATTTAATTATTCAGATAAATATTTTATTGTTTGTAATGTATTCAAAATTACCCTTGTTATATATGAACAAGTCCGAGATCTACAAAAACACTATTTACTTTGACTAATGTGTTTTCCTCGTCTCCTATAAAATGTTTTACAATGTTTAAAAAATTACATTACATTTTGCTCTCTGTTGAGATGATGGGGCTATAAAATATAGTTAGGTAGAATCTTACTTACATCTAGAAAGACAACAACAGCAACAAGGCAACGAAATCACTTTTTAGGGTTCCGTAGGGACCCTTTGTCCTTATAAATTGAGTGTCCTCACTCAAGGAGGAGGATTGGTCCTTTATATACAATACAGGGATTTGGCAGGCGGATTGGAGATAACAGTATTGGTGTTAAGTACTTCAGATAGATGCTGCTGCCCATCCCTTGCATTCCCTTAGTCGCCTTTTACGACATGCACAGGAGTTGGAGGAGACTTAATTGTCAGGCCGATACAACCACGGCTATTTATAGACAAGATAGACTTATATTAATAACTTTATCGTATTGTAAATGTATTTTTCAAAACAAGCTTTTGTTAAATTCGATATCGGAACCGGATCAAAATGAGCCAAACAATGCCAGGTTACTACTAATCATCGAGAAGTTCCGTTGTCCACCTTCCGTCTCCATCATCAGATCAGCTCGCCGTCACCATAATACTGTATTGTCATCTGAACTTGACAGGTACGAAAAATTTCAGCCCAATCGGTTAAAGATAACTGATTTAAAATTCATTTGCAAGATTCCACCCTGATTTTTAATTTCAGTCAATTTTTGTAAACAAACAAATGTCAAGATATGCCACTGTGAGTATAAGTGTTATGATTGTGTAACATACGTGTAAATTCACATATGACACACATACATGACACTCATACACACAGTGGCATATCTCGACATTTGTTTGTGTACAAAAATTGTCTGAAATTAAAAATCTGATGTATATACATTATATATACATTGCAAGTTAAATAAAAGCTTGTACAAACACTTTGAGCATGCAAAAATATTCTATGTCTGAAGGTAGATAGAATTACATTCTGTCTGGAGGTCGCAATACGTAACTAACTACACATACCTATGCAATCGTTTACAGATTGCTATCTAATATCTATTGAGCAATATCATTGAACGCAAATATTGTTAGCTAATAGCTATATAGGCAGTAGGCACTGACACTACATATAAGGGGCTGGATAATGTAAGAAATACTTACACATAGTTTATATATATATATATACTAGCTGCCCGCGCGCGACTTCGTTCGCGTGGTCCCGGTGTTCCCTATGGTCCCGGTACATACGATATTAAAAATGTCTTAACGGTTCCACCTGGTGCGTCCAAGAAAAAAAAAGAAAAAAAAAGAAAAGAAAGATCACACTGAATGAACTGGACACGGTGTGCAAATTTGATTAAAATCGGTTAAGTAGTTTAGGAGTCCATCACGGACAAACAACGTGACTCGTAATTTAATATATATATATATATATATATATATATATATAGTATACATAGGGTCCATGGACCCTAGCATAGCGTACAAACATAGGGTGCTAATACATAGCACCCTATATGTTTATACGCTATGCTTGCTGCTATGGGGGAGGCTTCATCCAATGAAGCTAATAATGGAGAAAAAGAAGAATGTTAATTTTATATAAGTTCAAATTTGAATGATTAGTAGTTTTTTATGTATGATGCATAAATATTACTGTTTAAAAATATGGCGCTATTTTTCCTTAAATTGCAAACTAATTTGTGTATAATACAGTGGACTAACATATTGTTAAAGCTGCCTTATACCTAAGATTTTAGTTTGTAGCCTTTTATTGTCCCTGAATAAATTATATATATATTTCTATATATCTTTTTTTCAGACCTTATTTTAGCATCATCATATCACCGGTTAAGGTTGATAAAATCTGTTATTGACTTCTCACATATGCCTATAATATATGTATATATATATATATGTATTAAAATAAAGTTTCTGCAATGTTGGCGCATAAACTTCAGATATTCCGTGCAGACAGTAATAGCTATACGCACTTTAAATCATCATCATTTGCAAGCCCACCTTTACCCACTGCTGGGTAAAGGCCTCACTTTGATATTACCATTTACTACGATTCAGACAGTGGCGGTCCGATGTAATGCAAAAAATTGTCCCATAGCGGGAAACGAACCAGCAATTAGGCACAATCTCTGACACATTTTGGGTAAGGAAACCCTTAAAATGAACACTACTTGATCTAAGATAGATAAAAAAGGAACCATTTACTTGAACAAAAATGATTACATTAGTGTCACAGTAGATACATTTATTTTTACGGTTGATATAAATCATTAGACGTCTAATAACAATCTCGCGTCTCAGCCGGTATCTTTTTATTTGTTTTTTGTTTATGGTGTACAATAAAGATATAATCTAATGTTATATCTGTTAAGTTTGTGTTTGTTTGTGATTCCGCCACGCCGCGCGCCGTGCGCCGTAACGGCTGAACCAATTTCTATCGTAAGGTAGAGATTTTCAACAACCAACTTTTAGAGCAAAGTCGTCAGCAGGGTTCGAGTAGCTAAACCCAGAGATCAAATAAAACCAGTTTCATAATTATTAATCTAAGATTTATTATAAAATTCATGCATAGACACTAGTTTTTTGTCATATCTCGCTACAAACAGATCTATCGCTGGATTAGTCCATCAGCCATAATTGACTTCAAAAAACAATATGGACCTACGTAATTTAAAAACAAAATATTAAAATAATTTAAAATAAAATGTGTCCTAAGGGACTTGAACCATTGTCCTATTAGTACAAATACATTTAATTTAACATACCTAATAATTGTGTTTCAAACCCATTATCTACCTTTACGTCACTAAGTAGGTAGATAAATATTGAAGCAAGTAGGTACCTATTAGCATTAACCTTCGTAAATTGCTAGACAAATCCCGGCGTATAAAACAATTTCAACTTACTAATGTAAGTTAATCAGATTACCTAAGCTCAAACGAAAGGCTATCTTACTGATAAGTTCAAAAGAAGCTGGTTTTACATACTAATCTGGTGAATATGATTAAGTTTTCACAAGAAATTAAACTTAAGATTATTTAGATTTACGCAGGCATACCTATTAGTCTAGACTAGTCTAATCTTAGGCTAAAAAAACAAGCAAGTAAAGAGAGCTATCTCAAAACTTACTCAGAAAGATTAAACGAACACAATAATATTATGATTCTGATGAACACGCGAACATTGACATTGATTGGATAAGTAAGAAAACTTCTCAGTCTTAAAATTAATGGAAGTGCGTAAGAATACATCACAAATCCATCCTTTAGATACGCTTTGTACGAATTCAATTAGGTAAGTCACAGAGCCGGAACCACATGAACTCTTTTCTGTGCTCTGTTATTGAGCTGCTTTTGGAAATTTTGGAACTTTAAACGTGTCAAACTTATTTAAAACTTAAATCTAGAACTACCTATATTTTAACGATCGCTACGTGACAGCAAAATATATTGGCGTGAAATTATTAAATTTAACTCACTGACTGACTCACAGCCTAAATCGAAAGTCCTAGAGACTTGAAATTTGAAGGGTACATTCCTTTTGTAACTATGAAAAAAAATCGATATTCACCCCTAAGGGGTAGAGACCTGAAATTTGGAAGGTTACATTCATTTTGTGGTCTAGGAGCGCACTTAGTATGAAATCTCCGAAATTCATTAGGGGGAGCAAGGTGTTAAACTTTTTATGGAAAAAAACTACACGCTGACGAAGTCGATGGCGTTCCATTATAGTTAATTAATGAATTTGGCGTGGCGTAGAATCCTGGGCTTTTCACAACCGTAGATCAGGTCAGATCCGAGGATCCGTGCATACTGCATATGCTAAACATATGTCAAATAATGCTGGTGTGGTGAAGGGCGTCAAAGGCCTATGAGGCCTGTAAATGACGCCTAAAGTTGTGCTTCGCTTGTGCTCTGCCAGAGGTTTGATGGGAGGGTGTCATAGTGGGATGGCACCGTCACCAGCGCATCTATCGCAGTCCTGCTTATAGAGCAGTTCTGAAACAAAGAAAAGCAAAAGATTAGTGGTCTGATTATAAAAACCCTGTAGAATATAGCATTAGATATTTCAACCAATAACAACTAGATATCGAAATTTTCGGTTGAATAGCGCATAATTTTTTTCTGATTAATTATTTGATAATTGTAGACCTTGATAAGTTTTATCCGAATAAATCTACAAAATTTTATGAAGACTTTGTTGTTTTTAAATGAATAAGAAACTAAGTTTTTTGTAGATATAAGTAATTGGAAATTCGAATTTGCGTTTACGACATTCACGGGAGGAGATTGAGGGGTCTATTCTTAGCCCGATCACACCATGGCTAACGTCCACAAATCTCATATCAGCCTAATAACCTACTGAATAAGTACTTCCTGCTAAGTTAACCTTCACTGGTCAAAGATAAGAGATAACTTATTGCCTAATCTGTCAACACTTCCTATATTGACCAAGATAAAGTTATAGATACGATCTCTAAAAATGTTGAACGAAAAAGATAAAACAAAAAAAAACTTTTAGGTAAATAAACAAACTAGACATGCGTTTCTGTCCAACATGCATATGGAGTAGGGTTCCAAAGTTTACGCTAGCTTTTAAGATTTTATTTGTAAACAGTTTCTACATTAAATTTAATTTCATTTAATTTCATTTAATTTAGTCAACTTAACACTAGATGTCGCCACTAGTAGATTAGTAAGCGCTATCTGTTTTATTTCTTGGTTGAAGAACTCTAGTACGGGGAGTTTTTTATTTGCTCAGGGTCCATGCCAAAGCAACACATCAACAGTGAAAATTTCAACTGGCTCCTTTTACGGCTGCAGATTATACCCCTATGACAGAATACAGAGAGACCGACAGACGGACAAGCGGACGGCATAAGGTTAAGTAATAGGGTCCCGTGGACACTCTTTGGGTATGGAAACAAAAAAAAATTAAGTTTGTATGCTTAAGTTCTTAAGAAGGTACAGGCTCATAATGATAATGATGCTTAAGGTTCTAGTCGTCCAGAGCAATGCAAAAGATAAGTAACTCACGACAGGTTGCTTGCGGTGCGTGTCCACGCACTCCACGTCCATCTTGATCATCTCCACGTTGTACTTGTAGCCGTACGAGGTCAACTTCACGATCGTGTGCAACGGGATATTCATGTACGGCAGCTCATCTGGAATAGATGCAGAACACTCAGTCATTCACTTGCATTTTCACATAACTGTTGGAAGCTATCAGTTTTTCCGTTGTTTTCCTGCTCAGTTACCTAACTACGCTTCAAGTTTTATTTTTTTAATTCCTTGAGTGTAGACAACGCTCTGACAAATGCTCCCCGTGTTGCCGGTGTCTATAAGCGACGGTGAACACTAAACATCAGAGGGGCCCTAAGCCATTTAGCTTTATAAAAAAGTTTATATATGGCTGTGGACTGGTCACACAATACGTGGAGAAGAGAAATGGAGCAAAGCTGTAGTACTTAACACCCACAAGAAGGAAAGACAAAGGAAGGCTATTCTAGAGATAGGTTACATAACATAACACCCAACAGTCAAATACGTAGTCTCGATCCCATACTAGGATTCCCTGTGTCGTGGGTATCAAGAACTACGAGTACTATGGTACCATAACACCCAGACCCGGAACAAATATTTGCAGATCATACAAACATTTGTCCCCCAGCGGGAATCAAACCCGCAACCTCTTTCATCTCAGCCACACCACACCGCGCCACAGAGGTCGTGTCCAAACAGTAGGAATATGGACAAGAACCGCACAATGTAAAACAAATGAATGGAAAAGGTTGGAGAGAGTGAGTAAGAGAGGTTGGATTACCAAGATTTAGACAACAATTTATAAAACTTATCACTTCAGATTTCTGTGGATTTAAGTTACTTATGAAACTGATGATATTTTAAAAAAGGCATTAAAAAAGAATAGTTAAAGTTATCTGAATTGACGTTTTTGCCTAGAACTGAAGATCCCCACAGAACAGTAGAGCCATTGAGAAAGAGAGATAGTTTCCGAGTTTGACACTTACCAAGCTTAGCGTCCAAGAAGTAGCCCAGCATGCAACGCAGCACTGCTTGGTGACCGACCACCACCACGTTATGCTCGTCCTCCAGCGCGGACAGCACTGGGCGGAGACGGGTCATGATATCTATGTACGACTCTCCCCAAGGGTAGCGGTAGCGGAGCTTGTCCTGGTCGCGCCATGCGAACTCCTGGGGGAAACGCTCCTGCATCTCCTCGTAGGTCAGCCCTTCGCAGATGCCCTGGAAAGAGGAGAAAGGATGTTATTTACTGTGATTTAGCTTATTTAGATCAGTAGAATTGTCTTATGTTCAGGGTAGTTTTTTTGCCTGTCTACTTTATAGTAAGGTAGTTTTTGAGATTATTCATTACAATAACTTTTCATTTAAAAAACCGACTTCCGCCATAGTATTTGACAAAATATTTGGATGAAAAAAAATGATGAAAGATCCATAGTGGTGAAAGGATTATTATACTTTTTGAATGCAAATGCTTGGTTTGTTGCTGAAAATATCAAAATCGCCATATGTATGCCTACAATATTTGAGGAGTTCCCTCAATTCCTCATGGATTCCATCATTAGAACTGGATTCTGAAAAAAATGGGACCAATCTGGAAGTATATCTATACAAATAAAAAAGTATTTTCCAAATCGGTTCATAAACGCCGGAGATATGCGGTAACAAACATAAAAAAAAAAAAAAAAAAAAAAAAAAAATACAACCGAATTGAGAACCTCCTCCTTTTTTGGGAAGTCGGTTAAAAAATACAAATCTTTTCTCTTTATAATATTATTATTATTAATTTTTAAACAGGCTTGGCTTTTGGCCTGGACCCTTATGAGGTACAAACTGGAGTCGTGTAAGAGGCCCTTTTACAATAATGATAAAAACATTATGGTTATGGTGGATGGAAAACAGATAGTTAAACTATTGTGGAAATGGATGAAAGTTGTTGCTATTGCAGGGAGAACATGCTAATTGGGCTATTATAGGATGAGATGCGGCACCTGCCAATTCTACTAGTATTAGTGTATAGATGTGCGATTGTTTCTTCATAAAGCTGCTTGTTTTCTATGACAAGTGGATAACTAGTTGAGCAAAAGCCATTTCTAAACATTACGAAATAATGTCTAGTACTTGTAGATTGTCAATTAACAGATTGTATAGAAAAAGCTGAGAGAAAAGGCAATTAAATCGCTGGATATTCGGTGTTTATTTACAGTGAGGATTTAAAAAGGTCTGCGTTCACGGCTAGTACCTTCGTATCGTAAAATGATTATGGCAATATTTGGAGTGATTACCTAGATACTTAGGTGAGTAAATATCTTGCAAGAATTAATTGAGCAGTCAGATTGCTTTGTTGACAAACGCTATCTGAGTTAATCGGTTACGTTTAAATAACAGTAAAATAAAGCTTCACAATGATAAACATCAGTTGCCATCTTTGTTGCTATGCATCAAAAACAGCTTGGAGTTGTAGTAAGCCAAAGGCAGGTAGGTAGGTACACAACATACCTTTCACTTTTAAGAAAGTGGGTACTGGAGAAGGGTTTCATATCTTGCTAGTAGTTTTTCCCCTTAGGTGTAAGATAAGGTAAAGTACCCCTGAGGGTGTGCAGCGACGTGTTAACGTTAGTATTGAAAAAACTCTACGCGGAGAAAGTCGCGGTCGTTGTATTAATACCTACCTCTATTAAATGCATGTATATAATAAAGATGATATAAACATTTTTCAGTGTGAATGAACAGTGAAATAGGTATTTTCATTTTCACGCAAATTCAATGTCAACGGATAGACGCGTGAGTCATCAAACATTAGTAAACTCAAGCAATAAAATTAGAATTTTGGATCAGTCTATTGGCAAAGGCAATTTCATGTGTGGAAAGATACTAGGATAGAACGTGATTTTCTATTTCATTTTCACCGAAGCATTACAACATAGAATAAATAATATCTACTACCTAACTAGGAACAACGACCTAGTTGATGTAGGTCCAACCAGAACCAGATTGACACAACTACTTATAAATTGAAATTGAAAGCATGATAAACAATGATACGTAAATAAACAAAAGCCCTGATTTTATTTTGATGTAATGGAATAGTGAGTCGTTTAGTTTTAGTTCAGACGCACTTATAGGTACCTATATACATAATATTTGACACGCACACAGATAGATAGAACAGACAGGTAGAAGAAAAGAAAGAGTTGATGACAAACATAACGAACAATAACACAAAACATTACCTAGCTCAGCTAAATAACAAAAGTGCTATATGTGCTATTTAGTTCGGCTCTTTGTGCCATTTATATGCAAACAGGCTTCAACATAATGCTGCTCCACATACATGAACAATGACCTTAGTTTTCAGAGTTAATAAGATTGTTATTAACTATTCTCTAAACACTTGTTTCACTGATGATGTGTCAGCGACAATAGACTTATAGAAAACATAAAGATATTCAATTTCCGCTTATTGTCATGATTATGAATGACTCATGACAGCGAAAATAAACTTATCAATAATTCTTTTGATAGCTATCGGTAAATAACTAAAAACGTGCCTACCTTTGAAATCTATTGTAATGTTGAAACAACTTGCAAACACCTGTAGAAAACATGTTATTCAAATCGATCATACCAATTTTACGATAAGCGGGCTGAAAGAAAATGGCTTTATACTTACACGCGCAATCAAATTTTGCCGTGGAGATTGTGGTATTTATTTATCATTAAATGTTAGTGCTTTCGGTAAGAGTAACTTTTTTAACTTTTTTTTAAAATTCATTTTTGGATTATTGCAGTGGTATTGGAAAGAGAATCCCTCCCTAAACCTTCAGCTACATATATCTAAATCCCTATATAATATAAAGCTTTATACCCATATCACATAATAAATTAATGCTATTGTAATAAAGTAGGTAGGTACTAAGATAGTGGTTGCTGTTTTCCTAATCATTCAGCCTATGACGTAGCATAAAGTTCGAATGGGCAGTGTCATCACTGTTAATGTTTTTCAGGCTATAAACTTGCATAGTTAATGCCCGTTATTCAATTTCTAAAAGAAAAGTAACACAACCGCACAAGACCCCCTGATTGTAAAATTAATATCTAAGACAAATAAGGTATTGCAAAGAAATTGGATAACGTATCATGTGGAAAACCCTGAATTTGGAACTTATCGCACCAACCCTTTCCTTTGTCAACGTTTAAGTATTTGAAAGTTGAATGTTTATTTCTTTGATTATTGGCTAAGCTAACTGATTCTGTAAACAAAAGACGCGAAGATAAAACAAGTTTGTTCAATAACTTACAGCATCGAGCTCGTTTAACGCCCGGAGAGGTCTCTTCGGAGCTCTGATCTCTGCTGCCGTCTGCTTGGTGCGCCTGAGTTCCGAGGTCCACACAGTGAAGGGCTCCCTCACAGCCAGTGCGTTGATGTGATCGGACAGAGCCTTGCCGTAGAGCTGGCCGCGAGGCGAAAGGGACGCATCTCCTCCGATGCGGCCAAGCACGTTGTATTCGCTCTCACCATGCTATGGAAGAGAAAAAATACATCGTGAACTGTAGAACATAATTATGACAGGGCCTTTTACCAGACTGGTTCTTCACCGCCCAGGCACAAGACCTTAACAGGACCACCTTACATCACCTGGGTACGAAAAAAATAGCGACAAGTCGAACGAATGAACTCTAATAATAAACCTACATTGCTGGAATTTATATGCATTATTCTTGATACTAACTACAGTAGTGTACAAAATTGTTTGCTTAGCTGTGTCAAAAACCCAGACGAACCCAATGACACCTTACACAAGTTAAGTAATGTAGAGACAATTTAACTTCTGTTGCCCTTCCTGTCTGGTAAAAACACAATAAATTAACCTGTGTGTGGTTTCTGTAAGGCATAAAGAACATTGCCAAAGAAAAAATAAACAAACGTTACAATAATAAATTGAAATACAAACTCTTTGGTATTCGGAATAATGCGAGACTGAGAAGCGATGTAAAAAATTTAATATGAGAGGTAGTACAAAATCCTAGGCCAAGACTTTGTTAGCTTTAAAAAGACCAGAGTTAAGCGCTGCGTACTTATGTATGTTGAAACGAAAAACAAATAAGTAACATAACAAAATACTGAAGTGACTCCGCGTGTGAAGTTATTCTCAGATCGGGGCAAAACAGTTTCCACGAAGACATCAGTTTCAATTTACGGCTGCAAGTTTGTGTTTAAATTTATATACTTGTTCATGCCCAAAGTTTCCAAAGAAAACTATAAACTTTTACAACCAAATGCATACAAATAAACAATATTTCGGATTGAAATTATATGAGAACGAATGAAGGTGGCGTATCTACTATTAGATTTAGAACACATTACTTGGCACATTTGGCACTTGGCACAAAGAATCAGGATTTTGCTAACTAACCATCCACTTATCTGTCTCTCCCAGTCTCTCCCTAGTTCTACGATTCGATTAGTTCTAAGTTTACAGAATTACAGACGGACAATCAACCTGTAGAACCTAAAGTTACATAACAAATCAATATTGAGCGAACTACTTCCGCATTAAAGTACCTACCAACACGTTTTTCAGACTTTAGACTCAATGATCATTAAATGCCCACGTAACGATGACAAACGATACATCATATTTCACTCTAAGTACCTACTCAGTACCTCAGTAGGATCATAGCATTAGAATAGAATACCTAGTACCAGATAATTTTACTATCTTAGGTCATAATATTGGCATCGTTACGTGGCCAATTGGCCATTTATATCATGTCCTGTTGAACTCGTAACTTGTTATGGGTTACGTAACCAAGTGACATCGTATCCGCAATGTATTTTTTCAAATCCATTGCGACACTGTCAAATGCACTTGTTTATTTATAGACGCTCCTACGCATTGAGTATGAATCGGGTTCTCAAATAAATGGAGATAAATAATCTATCTAAAGATAAGATTAGAGTTCAAAGTGGACCCTTACCCGTGTGAAGTATAATGTCTGTGGCATGCCTCGCATTCCGGATAAGTAACCGAGTATCCCCGACTCCTTCTGCCCGGCAACTTTGTGAGCCGTGACTGTTTCCCCCATGTCTTCTACTCTAACGAAGCTAATGGTTTCCAGACCAGCATCTATGGGTTCATACTGCCTCATGTAATGCTCCAATTTCTTGCGGAGATCATCAACTGCTTCTTCCTCGCTCATGGTTTTATAATCAGCAGAATAGTGAAGAATCTCAATGATGTTTCTTTCCAGCAGTTCCTGATCTTCGCAGACACATTCGATAAAGAGGATCCTGAAGCCCATGTCTGAGACACAGTACTCACTGAGCTCCCTACGCTGTTCCCGTGTGATATTGGTCCCATCGAAGATCTGAAAAGGAAGAACTGTTGTAGAAAAGTTTGCCAAGTAGGGCATATTCGATCGAGGTTTCCTAGAAAGGTCTAGAAAGGTTAATCACAACGTGATTTAATGATGAAATTTTCACATTGAACGGCGTAAACAGGACAGTCTAAGTAAGTTCCCATTAGTCTTATCAAATGTGAAACGATATGTGTTATTCATAATACCTTGTTTATTTAAGTCATTTAAATGGTAGCAAGTCTGTTTTTATCGGCATCGGTCGGCCATATTGTTTTCTCTTCACAAAGTCGCTGATTTATAGCAGTTGAAGTTCGTTGTGGAGATGTCGGATAACACAAATAGAGATACTAACATCTGCTAGATGAGATGTAACAGGTCCCTAGATGAACTTAGCGCTTGTACTAAAAATCCGTGAAACATAGAAACTATTTAGTCCTGCGAGCGGGCAAAATTAGATTGGCATCATCAGATGATAGTTGATGATAGTAAGATTAGTAGACACAACTTGATAATAGTATGGTTAGAAGATATAACTTGAAGGTAATAAGGATAACCTTACTACCTTCAAGTTATAATAGTCAATAATGACCCAAAAAAAGTGGTCAAAAAGGATTGGTCATTCATGAAAACTAAGACTTACAGCAACACCATTGCCCTCCTTGAGCCACAGTACAGCGTCTTGTACAGCCTCACTGGCACTCTGCCGGCGGATAGCGGAGCCCTGCAGGTTGTCTGCACGAAAGATGTCATGACTTCCATAGAGGGCCATGTGACGGCGACGGTACTCACTGCAGTCAAACACTGGAAGAGATGTGATGAGTTAGAGCTATCAGGTCTACAAAGGCGGACTCATGATGCTGAATATAAAATTTTCCCTACTTAGGTTACCTAGGCCCCTAAATAAATAAATAGTTCTTATCTACCTACTACTCATTTAATAGGATTCAGGTAAAATGTTATTGTGATTTATAATGTAGTCTGTCAGGTAACTCGAGTGAATTAGGTAATCTCTTTAAGTTTTCCAAAAATTTCATCCCGAAATTAGTCCCTGGGGTCGTAGAGTAAGGATGTTGGTTTTGGCAGTGGGATTTGTGGTCCGTGGGCTTTCTGGTGGGTGGGTGTGTCCCTGTATGCTATACTAAACCACAATTTTTTAATTTATTACTTCCTACACTTTTTTATTTTATTTCGTAAGCTCGTATGGTAAATTTGATTGTCTGTCTAAGAAATTCCACTGTATAAAATGTAAATCCTTTATTGGCCACAAGATTTGCTTTGTAAGAATGTGTTTTATATCAAGGGCTGTAGATTTTGTTCAATAAATAAAATATAATAAAATATTCCAAGCAAGTGCTATGTTTAAGACAAAGTTTTATCTTATCGTTGATAGTTTTGCGATTGAAGATGTTTGAGTGTGCCTAGGTGCCTGCTATCTGAACTTAAATGTATAAAGCAAGATAGATAAAAAAATCCTGATAAAAGCAAACTTATGAATTGTTTTTCACGAAAAAACAAACCACATAAAAAAATTTAGGCCAAGAAAAGATAAGATGCTGATGAACATTGAAGCGATATCTAATCAGAACAACACATAAGAATAGACTATTTATGTACCTACTACCTAAGTACCTACATAATACATAGTACACTACATCTATATCGTGATGAGCTCAAGATCACGCCTTCATCTAGGTCAGGGCTTGTATGGAAATATATTACAATGTTTGTTACTAGAGACGCTCATGTGGTATGCTTGTGGTAACAGATAAAAGAGTCACGTGATCTAATATTCCATTGTACCTTCGTAGCAAGTTCTATAGCTGGCGAATTCGCTAATCAATTGAAAACTATTGTCATCATTTTCCGTTCTTGAAGCGGTCCTACATAATTTTCTCAATCGTAGATGCAGATAGAAAACTAGATTAACCCAAGAACAACAGAAGAAAAGAAACTACATAGGAAGTGGGCAAGATATTTGAGAACAATATAAATAGTCTAATGATACAGCTACGGGTAAAGAAAAGTATCATACATTCGTAAATCGTAATCTCTCTACACTGAATCTTGCCAAAATGTATTACCAAATCCTACATTTTAAAGTTACTTGGTAAGTTTTTAATACAGTGTCCTCGTCTTGACCATTTAGTAAATGTCAAGTGACGGACATTGTCAACGATCTAGATTGACTCCTTTAATTGTATTTCAAACCTGCTTACGATGATGCTTCTATTAATTTTACCTATTTTTACTTCATGTTGCTATGCTATGCTTGGTTTATATTGATGATATATTTGCTCATGTTTTGTTTGCCAACAAATTGTATGGATAGACCTTCACACTTAATTTTTTTCCATCATCGTCCTGTAGAAGCCCACTACTGGATATAGGCCTCGCTAGTTTAAAAATAATAATGACTAGTGCAATGGTGGTAGTTACCTTTAGTGCTCTCCCCGTTCCAGTTGAGATGCCTAGACAGGCGGTGTGCGAGCTGACTCTTGCCTCTGGCAGGGAGGCCCACCAGCGCGATCAGGAGTGGGGCGAACTGGCTGATGCGACGGGAGCGCATCGATCCTGGAACGAATTGACACTCGTAAACATGGCTTTGTGAGAAACCAACTTTTGAAATATTATGTCGGACGGAAGAAGGATATCGATTGATTAATGTCATCCTGTTTACCGATAGAGAATCGTTTTTTTTTTATTTTGGATACCTATCTAATGTTTTCCTGAGGAATGGTTTTTTATGCCTAGTAGTGTAAAATGGTCTATAGTGTTATCACTATGTAAACTGGTTTGATAAGTTGATTTACGTTGTTATTTTTATAATGCTTATTTCATATTATCTTTATTTTATCTATGTTATCTTAATGATTCTAGAATGTTTAAATTATGAAGTCAATTTAAATGTAAACAGGGACAAGTGGGAACCGTTATTATCAGACTTTCGACTCGAGCAACTCGCCCAACCGGTCTATCCAGGGGCTTGTTTTGATCTCGCTTGATCCATCGTATGATCAACTACAAAGAAGCCAATTCCAAGATTTAAAAGAACTGTTGTGAATGAAAAGGTTCGAGGTGCTAATTCTTTAGTTACTGTTTTCTATAACACCGCTGGTTTTTTCAGAGATTTTTAACCTTATTTCGACTTATCGTATGTTAATTATGTTCTACAATATAAGAGTGTTATTTACTAACATAACATAGCGTTTGTTGTGCGTCTAGAATATGAATCTCTTAAGTACATTCTTAGACGTTTATAAGCAGTTTATTATCACGCGTGTAACGTTAACCTTACAAGTCTGTCGGGGTCAACATGATAAATGAGTAAACCGCTATTGGTCTCATCTCAACTCAATAATTTACAACAATAGTGACTAGTATCTAGTATGAATGATTCCTTCTTCAAATGTAGTGGGGCAGACACTTTAAAATACGAAAGTAAGTAGCTAGCTAGGATGATAAACATTATACGGATTTCAGATATTGAATAACAGTAACTAACTAATACAAAACTAAGTACAAAAAATTATAGAGGAAAAAACACTCATCGCCATTAGTGAAATAGCTAATCAGATAAGCTAATGATGGATTAAGTAACAGATATCGCTGTGCTAAATGCCCATAGATAGGATAATAATAAGCCTCATAACAAGACAAATAGATAAATGCTTAGTGGCTAGAATCTTGTTCAAAATGCCACTCCCTAGAACCAAGCTGGTAGTAAACATATCAATAATTTAAACAAAAAACGTTTCTCGAATCGCAAAGTCATTAGATAATAATGGAAAAAATATACTGACGTCAACAACTTGAAACAACTTCAAGCCATGTTGCCATGTTACCGAATTGACCAATGAAAACGTCGTATTCGGGCACGCCTTCCGACCACATTGTTTTGTCGTATCGTGGATGCTGTTTTGTGTACAGCAACCTATCTTCCTAGCTTAAGTACCTATCTATATAAGTAAATTTATCATTCCGAAATTCGTTCTACCGACTTTGCATTTTTAAATCATTATCATATTTTGCATTTATGTTAATTGCCGAATGTATTATTCCTATTTCTTCATGTATTATACTTATCCTTATAGTACCTACAGTTTAATCCGGATTTCCGCATAATCCAACAGAATCATGATGGATAAGTTAAGCAAGATAACACTGTAAATTTACATAACTTAAGTACCTACGTATAGGAAGAAGTGATCAATCATAATCAACTATTTTAAATACTAACTAACTGGAAGAAAAACTCGTTTAGTAACCTTAGTAACCATACAAACATGCCAAACCTGATTACTTAATTGGCATTGGTAAAACCATTTTTAAACTGTAAATATTGATAGGCAAGAAATTGTTTATTTCATTAACAGAAGAATTACTAAGTAAATTAATGATCCAGACAAATACTAACTTCAGTTTAAGTGATAATTAAAAGAATAAGTCATAATTATAAAAACATACATAACAACAACATATATATATGTTAACAAACATATGCCCTTTTCCCCCAAGGGGTAGGCAGAGCCTCAAAGGGCCTCTTTTCACCGTGGGTTGCAAAATCGCGGGAATATAGAAATGCCTAGTCATACTTTTATGGGTAGGTACTCTAGGTACATTTGCGTGTCCTTCGACACAAAATTCTTACTTGTCTTTTAGTCAAAAGTTACATGTAGGTAGAAACTATTACCAGCGCTATTGATGTTATTACAGCTGTTGTTATACAAGTAATCAAAATATTAAAAACATAAGCGCTAAAAATTTCCTAACCTATACACAAGGCCAGTTCAACCGGCATGCCATGCCAGGCCATATAGACGATGGTATCAGCAGTGGGAATTCAACTTTGTGGTTATCGAAATACAGCTCAAATATGGTTACAAATCTAACTTGGCCGTCCGTTCTATCGTGTTTGCCAGAATATTGGACTTTGGACTCATCTTGCTCAAGGAGAATATATTTCTTCACTCTTAGATTAAGGTATTGGATTTCGTAGCGATCCATTTACGAAGTGACACAAACTATAGTAATCAAATGATTGTTTTATCTAAACAGTTATTTCGGGGTGTGTCTAATACAGATACGGTTTCGTCACCGTCATAAAATATGAACCTTGAATAAACCGTGTCGTTGATTGATAGCATTATTAGCTTTATTGCTCGACTGAAGCGGTGAAGTTAAACGCTATTGAATATATTAAAATATTTCCAAGGCATTTCTACAAATTAAAGTACCTAAAACGTTCTAAGGAAACTTTCGGCATGTTGCTTCTTCCGTTGCACTATTGTCAACATCATTGTTCTATTACTCGTTCGTAAAACTCGTGTTTTGTAAACACAATACACGTGCCTGTACTTTCCTTTCCGTGATAGAAAGTTAATTTTAAGCTTACAGAATCACTTTACGTAATAATATCCTACATGTTTTCGAAGCGCGATTTTGGTATTGCTAACTTTATCAAAAATATGCCAAACTTAACAACTCGCTAATTTTTTATTACCTACTCGCATCATGATAACCTAGTCATCTCTTTGGCTTCTCCTCTAAATAGTTTTCTTGAAAGTTACAACTATTACCTACCTATTTACTGCAACGTTTGAAGTAAAATCTAAGTTTTTGTTGAAGTCGTTATTTATTTATTTTTCTCTTGTAATATAACATCCATCACTTACTCAAGGTTATTGAACAAAAACCCTCACGTTTTCTTTTATCTCAAACGATCTTTGTCCTACACACCTTGTAACAGGAACACAATAGTTCAGCCTGTGACGTCAAACGCTCGAGTATCAACAGCATCATCAATGTGCACGTGGAATAAATACAAATTTTCTCAGGCTTGTTACTTACTGCAGTTTAAGTTTTTACATGCTGCGAGGGGCTGAACGAATGTATTTTTAGATTGTGATCTCATTCAGAAAATATACCAACTAACTGGCCTGGCAGTCGCAGGGCAAAAAACTATGGAGCCAATGGTTTTTAGCGTCTTTGTATGAAGCAAGTCTGATCACAAAAATCGGGTTGGTTATTTTTTGTTCGATGAAACGGTATCTCTTGATAAAAAAACTACAAAACTTGTGAAAAAAGCTCAGCTAGAACTCGAACTTGAAAATAATGATGGGGAAAAAACCTACGGCGGCGATGATATAATGAAAATGTTTCGAGGTAATAATGGAAAAATCATTTCGCAAATCTAAGATCCACACAGTATTTCAGTAGGTATTATAAGTTGTTTTTGCTGGAACTTCGGTACGTAATCTAGTTGCATCGCGGAGTTTTCCTAGACGGGTCACGTTGTCCGTCACATGCCGTCGCGTCGGTCGCCCGAATGGGAGCAATCGTGCATCTGTCTATTAGATATCTAAGTCTACCAGTGATAAGGACACATGTCATGACAGAAATATTATAACGGACTATAAATAGAAATGTTCCATGAAACAATAATGGATAATCTGAACAAGTTTATTCATTAGATTATGATTTTCATATGTAAAGTGAACATTAGCGTTTGCTCGAGAATCATTTTATTTGTTTAGCAAATAACGATACCTAGTGACTATGATCACAGCTATGATTCAATTTTTGTAGCTAGGCATCTTAATAATAAGAAGGGGAAGTCACTGAGTGACTAAATTAAATATCATCAAAATGGCCGCAAATCACCGTTTTTCAGGAGATGTACTGGAGAAGGCACTTGTATTAATATCATAGGTATAAGAATTTTAGTCATCATTGAGTTTCAGATGTTTAGAAACTTGGAAATCGTGGAATAAACGCCAATTTAACTGACCTTTAGTCATTCGATGACTTTCAAAAATAGCACCCACGGTCAAAACATACTAATTCAAGTGAAAGGCCGATTCTTAAACTAAATGCCCATATCGATGAGTGACGCATTAGACCTAGCTTAAATGAATGAATGACGTTTGCATAAATGCATGCAAACGTCATTCATTCATTAATCATGCAAGAAGTGAACTATCGATTGATTTGTCCTCACAATACAGGCTTTGCTCAGTGTGGGCATCGTTAGATAGATTTACATAGGTAAATACTTGGTAAAAATATTCTCTATTTTGTTATGTACACACGTATAATGTAATTAAAAAGGTTATGTACAATCAATATGTTTTTCATTTAATTTTCATGTTTCTATCTTCATTGTCATTATCATAGCTACAAGCTATAATATGACTGAACCCGAAGTAGGTAAGTTGCATAAATTAAATGCGTCTATTATTTAACAAAGAAGTTTTTTTGGAAGCAGTTAGTGTTTTTTTTTTAATAATTGCTCTTTAGCAATAACACGGAATAAAATGCCACCACGAGCAAATCATAAGCCCAGTAGAAAAGGATAAACAATTTAAAAGAAAAAAATCGTATAATGTTTATAAGGTTAATTAATTATAAAGAGAAGTCTTTGTTTACGAGGAATGTTAGTAATAAGGAAAACATAGGTAGTACAAATACATAGTATAGATAATGTATTATGTGTGTGGTAGAATCCATAAATTGTGTAAAGCCGACCGTTTTGTGTCACATGAGATTGGTGGTCAGCTGTAGTACGATATCACGAATGTTAACCAACGGCCAACGCCCACTACCTACCTATAAGTAAGTTCATATAAAGCTGACGTACATTGATGCCCTCAAAACAAAATTATCTCTTAAGCAATTTTGTCAATATTTGATTTTCAAATCATAACATTGCCTAACTCTTCAAAAAATCGCTTATCAAATCCAACAAGATAGAGATTTTTTTTGTAAAAAGTTAAATAGACGCGACAAATAACGTAAGTAACAGGAAGTATTCAAAAATTGCGTCATTTAATTGTTATCTAGATATTAATTAATGTTGTTAACCATAACAGAATACCAATCGATACTGTCAAGATAAAACCATTATGTGGAATAACATGACAAGTATGTACATAATAAATATTGAAAAGCTTAGAACTGTTAGGTCATACACACAACAGTTTCATCAATGTCGTTGTGTTCCAGAGTGTAAATAATTTTGTTAGCTGATTTGATTAGTTCGTTGGTAGCACACCCACTGATTTTGCAGTTCGTAGGGGGCATAGTGATACTGCTATCACTTAAAAACATGTTTTTATCTACAATCTAAATTGCTTTTATCGTTGTTTTTAAAGCTTTAAATTAAACAATCTGGAGCTTTTTGTTATTGGAATTGGGTGATAAAAGAAAGATATCATCAGGCTCGTCATCGCCATTACTAAGATGTACTAATAATGCACAGTAATATTACGTACGTATATATTCTTTTGAGTTGTTAGGAGCAACATCAGTGGCCTCATTTCGGAGGCGTGGCACTACGTCATCGCTACCGCTCCACTCGTTGTTTTCTCAGTGTTCGTTAATAATACCTACAAACTAGAGCTTTGGACGTGCTCTAGCAGTTTTATTTTTGTCAAGGATTCTTAGAATGTCACGAAACTATTTGCACCGAACGATATATGTTCCACATTTACCAGGACTGCCAGCAGAATTAAAAAATACCATCGTCATTTAGTTTATAACATTAAATACATAGAGCTTTTTTCTTCAAGCTTGTTACCATCTTGGTCTAGTAAAATTCTCAAAAGGTTATATTATTCTCAAAAAGATAGGTACTCCAAAATCCTAGTTTAATTTCTGTATGATCTTGAAAGATCATGGATTCAAAGGTCATGTTTGCACGTAACGTTGTTTCCATATATCGTCACGTTATGTTGCAGATATAGAGCGATCTTTTACCTCCTACTGTCATTTAGCCTATTCGTGCTCATTAATCACATACTTATTTATTTACATTACGTTGACGATTAGTTGACAGATCTAGTCATTTCATTAATTGGAATTAAAAGCCACAATTTTTACTCGTCATACCATAAGAGTAGGTTACTTAAGTAGTTACCTAACTTTCGAACAAACAGGTAAAAATATAATGGTAAAGGCTTACTTGCTTTTGAATTTAGAAGCGTACCTCTCCTAAATACATCTCTCATCGAACTGATTTTTCCTTTTCAAGAATATCAAGTAACAAAGGGACATAGTATTCCAGCTATTTTAGTACCAGTACAAAGTCCAACGCTAATTTTATCTTCCCAAGGCAATTGACCGATGTGTTCGAGGCAATTGAGGTTCCTGACTAATTTAAATCACTTCTAGAGATCTTGGATCACACGCAAACTGATACAAAAGATCTTAACTCATTTCTTTGAATTTGCTTAGATATCAAATAAAAGAATAAGTACCTAGTCATATAGAATAAGTAGATAATATAAACAAAAGGCGGAGGTTACCTAACCTAACAAAACCTTCGGATTTTCAGCATTGATGTTTTGGCAGGTGGATTCTAAAGTGACTGCCAAGCAGGTTATCGGTATCATCATAATTAGTTATATTTTGCAAGCCTATTTGTGTTTTGTAACCGTTGTTATTATCTGCTTATCATGTTCTCCTTGCAAGTAAACCATTACAAGATTTAAATCATTGCTCGTCATAAAATCTAGAAATAAGAAAGGGCCTAGGGTTGGACCTTGATGTATCCCAAAGTCCCGAAGCAAGTGCCAAATCAACACATTGATTAAAGTGTTCGAAGCAAATTTTATTACAGGTACTTGTTTTGTTCATGATTTTTAGCTTATACATATAATATTCATATACTAGTACTTATATTTCAATAAACTTGCATTTACAATTATTATATTTACTCCTCAAACTGTTGCTATTTTTAGAATGATTGATTCTCATTGTTATTGACCTCACAGATTAGGTACAATAGACATAGGAAGTCAAGCTGCAAAAGAATGGCCAAACTATGCAGCAATCAAAAATACTTATAACTTTTTACACAAAGGTACTACTACTGCCTCTAATACTAAGGTAATTTAATTAGGTATTGAATCACAAGTGCTTATGGTTTTAACATAGCCATATATGATATTATTGACGCAAATAATATTGCTAATTTTATGAATAACACCTGAGTAGGTAATCGATATTGGTAGGTATTTTAAAAATAATATTGCAATTTTTTTTAATAACACCTGAGAAATCGATATTGGTAGGTACTTTAACTCCAAATGGCAGCGGATAAAGACGGCTTCTGTTTCTGTTACCCAAAAATATTTTTATATTTTCTTCAACCTAAATTATCTCTGAAATCGTAAAAACAGCATTGGTGTTGACTTTCGGTGTCTTGAAAAAACGCGAATGTGTGTCATAACGTTTTCAGCTCTCCGTGAAACTTTGTCCTCAATAACTAAAGAAAGTCGTGACTGAGCTACACTTGCGTTTGTTGTTTAACGTACGAAAGATATTAAGTAATAGTTCTTTATGAACAACAAACGATAAGCAATGAAGGATATGTGGCCATTTTATAAAGAAAATATCCAAGACTCACCAGATGGCAAAGCTCCAAGCAGCGTCTTCTCTTTGTCCTCCATCATTGCGTGAGCAGTGCTAGATCCAGGTGCCATCACTATTCTTCTCAAAGACGGTCTCCTTGTCAAAGCTACGATGTGTTTGGATCGGTGCTGCTGAGGCGTTCTCTTTCTGCGCGTGCGCACTCTATGAAGGCTAGAAGCGGACTGGCTGACGACTCCGGTGCTTATCACAGAACGAACCTTATCAGTCCCGCGGCAGTGATTGCCGAACAACCATATAATGGATGAATAGATTTTGCAGTATAAGCACCAGAAATATATGTACCAATCGCCCTTGATGCTTACTAACGCCATCAGCGACCTGCAACAAATGACAACATGTTATGTTATGTTATGTTAACTTTGACTTGCTGTCAAATGAAGCAATAGGTAACTAAAACGTAAGGTGGTGATACATCTAACCACAGAAATAAATCCAAATAAATAAGTAATAATAGGCAAAACACATTGCAACTTTTTGGTATTTCCAAACCCCAACTAAAATGAGACGGACATAATATGGGCTTAAACTAAAACCCTCTCTGGGTGTTAATTTAAGCCCATATTATGTCTTTCTGTTGACTTATGGTCATGGCCCATTATGGCTCCGTAACTGATGCTCCGATTTCGATGCGGTTTGTTGGTGTTTGCCAGATATTTCTTTTCGTTAGCTATGTTTGGTGAAAATTGGTGCAGGCAGCTGAGCTCTCGCCTCACATGTTATGAGGGGATCTAGAAACTTCAGAAAGCCTCTCATTACTAGGGATAGTCTGAATCTCTGGTAAACACAGGTATAAAACATATCTGTCAGTTTTTACCCAACTGCCCAGAAGAAGGGTTATGTTTTAGGTGTATTTATGCATGTATGTTTGTTCCTTTGCCTGTTCCTGTAGCCTAAACGGCTTGATGGATTTCGGTAAACTAGGTGTACTTGCATTCATCTTAACCTCGCAAATATCATAGGGTATAAGAATCGTCAAAAGGTCACTAGGGGGCGATGCAGTATATGATGGAAGTCCTTTGCGATGCTCACTCGTTGAATATTTTTGTAGATGATTTTATGAATTTCGATAGTCTTTTGTTGACTTCTCATTCGAATCTTTAAACTTTAAAACTATGCTTTCAAAGGATGTTATCGTTCTGTTAGTGGGAATTTTAACAAGCTTTTATTTAACTTGAACTGTGAGTATGTTATACCCATGTACATATAATATATATGTTAGTTAGTATAGGGCAAATCTTGAAACTGAAATTTTGAACCAGTTCCACCCAGCCGATTGAGGTGACATTTTTCATAATGCCACTACTAAATGTACTATACAATATTCAGATGACAATACAATACCTATTATGGTAAAGGAGAGCTGATCTGATGATGGAGATGGAGACGGAAGGTGGACAACATAAATCCTCGATGTTTAATAGTAGCCTGGCAGTGTTTGGACTCATTTTGTGGTTGGAAATATTTACAATCTACAGATAATTGTTATTTGTTCCGGGTGTTCTGAGTATTTTTCTATGTATAATATAAAATATCTATCTATGTAATGTATTGTATTAAGTCTATCAGTTATCTAGTTGCCATAACACAAGCTCTGCTTAGCTTGGGGCTAGATAATGTTGTGTGAAATGTCCAGCATTTATTTATTTATTTGTTTTGATCAGCTCGCGGTTCCGATCACTAATATTAATAGCTTGTTTTGATTTTTTTAACAAAAAACTTATTATGACAAATCTGCCATGCTGATTTTATCTCCAGTTTGACCTAGTTCCCGTCATCCGTACCTGTCCAGTTCCAAGGACAATATTATGACGACGTATCTACAATATTATGGTGACAAAGATTGAATCTGATGAAGACTAAGGGTGGACAACGGAGCTCCTTGATGGATAATACAATTGTGTCGAAATGTTGTATGATACCTGTCATGTTCCGATGACAATACATTGTGATGGTGACAGCAAGCTGAAATGATGATGGTGGACAATGGAACTCCTCGATGGGTCTATCTATTCCCATTTAAGATTGGTCATGTTTGGGCTCATTTTAATCAGCGTACAGTGAGTAAGTTGGTATAGTTCTGAATTTTACCATCATTATTACATTACAGCATTTCATAAAGGTACTTAATTTTTTTGAAAAATACGTTTCAACAAAAAACTTATTTATTATCACGTTTCAGTTTTAGTCGCAGTCGGTTTATCTGTATTTTTTATAGTTTTACTTGTTAACGTTATTATTAATAAGTATGAAACTTTTTACAAAAATTACGACCACGTATGTGCTATTATTATTATTATTAGGTATCCCTTAGAGAAATTCTCTAAGAGGTATCCTATTATTTATATATTTATTATAATACTACTACTATTATTATATTACTATTCTCTTAATTCTTATTATTTATGGTGTATGTCATCTTAATTTAAAATTATACTAAGCCACGATAAATTTAAATTCCATAAAGTATTAGACGATGTATTTTATTAAGTATATCATACCCATCACGTAATAAAGTTGAATATTTTTACTTTCAACAACATCAGACTTAAGTTTAGAACTGCATAATAGTTACTCATGTCTGAGATCTGGCTACATTAATTTCCACTAAACATAGTGTAACGAATCACAATGCTGAAAGGGATTCAATTACCTGGCAATCAGATTCAAGCTTGAAAATTATATTCGTTCATGACAAAGATTAAAGGTTTTGCAGAAAATGTTTCTGGTACTTCTACAAATTATTTCATAAAGTTGAGAAAAGTCAAATATAAGTTGATGATGCAAGATGCGCAAACCGTCAATCAGTCAGTCGGTCAGTTTTATTGTTTGAGTTTCTCAAATAATAAAATAAAAAAAATGTAGGTAAAATAATCATTCAAGTTGCGTCACTTCAAATTTAGTTTCACTAAAAATCATAAATTATTTCGACGTAAACATACAAAAACTACTTTGAGATAGCAGTATATTTTGCACAATTATTGGCTTTTACGGCAGAAAAATTAAGTACACAAAATGAAGATTTCACAATAATTGGGCATAAGCAGCAAAATCTCAACAAATATTCATGGTTGATTTTTAGTTACTTTTTCCGTGGCATTAAAAAATATAATAATTAAAAAAATAAATAAATAATAATATTTAAAATTTAGAAAAATGTTAAAAAAAACATGTATATCAATTTATTTTAAAAAAAAGAAAAGGGGAAAAAAAATCATTCAAAATAATGAGTTAAGCAGTTTGAACTGAAAACCGAAAGTATTCTAGTGAATGGAATTAAGTTTGGCTTGTGTGTGACAACACAGCGAGAACCAAGAGTCGGTACACACGAGCCATTGCTAGTGGCACGGCTGTGATAACACAGCAAGAACCAAAAGTCGGTACACACGAGCCATTGCGAATGGGCACGACTGTGATATCACAGCGAGAACAAAGAGTTTGTACACCCAAGCCATTGCGTGTTTTACGTCGTGGCGAGCTGTGTTGTTAGATGGGCGGGCTGTGACAGAAATTTACACTGTAGAAATTTCGTGCGAATTGATGTAGGATTGCTGTAAAAGTTGGGGGGAGGGGAGGTTCAGATGATGTGGGAATGCATCTCGGAAATGGATATAAATAAAGCAGGGCTCTGGGGGAGCGTTAGTGATTACGGAATCGCGGGCAGGAGCGGAAGTCGAAGTTATGACTGAGTCGCGGGCGGCTACGGGCTACTGAGTTATTATTTAATCGCGGGCAGGTGTGGAAGTTATTATTGAATCGCGGGCAGGAGCGGAAGTCGAAGTTATGACTGAATCGCGGGCGGCTACAGAGTTATTATTGAATCGCGGGCAGGAGCGGAAGTCGAAGTTATGACTGAATCGCGGGCGGCTACAGAGTTATTATTGAATCGCGGGCAGGAGCGGAAGTCGAAGTTATGACTGAATCGTGGCGGCCACGGGCTACGGAGTTTTTATGGAATCGCGGGCAGGAGCGGAAGTCGAAGATATGACTGAGTCGCGGGCGGCTACGGGCTACTGAGTTTTTATTGAACCGCGGGCGGTTACGGGCAACTAAGTGAAGCTAGAGTCGCGGATGGGTACAGAACCCTAGTTCCGATAAAAAGTGCTGTGACGTGAGTGCCCTAATTTTGGATTTCAGTGATTTGGATATAGTTGGAGCATCACTGGTAAGTGTTTATGTATTTTATTTTATCAGTGTGTTTGACTTATCTAGTGTAACTTGTGTTTAGGACTTAACAGAATTTTTAAGATCTAGTAAAATCTCAGATAGAATTTTATTGTTGGAACTACTTAAATAATAGTAGATACCTACATCTATATCTACTAAGGGAAGACTTCAATTCAGTGAATACTGATTAATGAATGATGATTTATTTACAGATTTCAATAGATATTTTCAAAAGGGTTACATACATCTGTCTACTAGTGATTATCTGAGAAAGGATGAGAGTTTACTTTCAAAATTCTAGGTTCTAGGTTCCCTAGATTATAGACTTCTTCAGCGGCCTCCGAGACTGAATTTCACCTGACTATCTATTTTATTAATGAATGTGTCATTGCGACTTGTAAGTTTAACCCGTTCTCTTTCAGCTTATGTCTTTGAGATTTAACTTCACTTATCTGTAGATACTTACCTTTTTTATTATATCGGCTCAATACTGTTCGTTGTGGCATTTTAATAGTGAAGGCTCCGTACAGCAGTGGACTTCTGCAGGCTGAAGATGTTGTACTTGCTAGAGTCATTATGAAGTCATTACGACTTGAAATACTTTTACGAGATACTGATGATGATAAAGAAGCGTTTACCTGTTTGTTGTTGCGTGTCATTATGGATTTAGGAACCTTAAATTTATTGAAGTAGGTATCTAACCCGCTCTCTTTCAGATTATCTTCGAGACTTAATTTCACTACACCATTATGTGTGTCATATTGTTGTATTTAAGATAATCCGTTTCCTTTCAGCTTTTATCTTTGAATTTTTTATATGCTCTAGACTGATATTTTCATGTGTTCTACTACATTTTGTGTGCATAACATTTTTAAGCTGTGCTCTTCTTAAATATGAGATTAACTTCAATTAATTCTACAAAATTTACTTAACAAGAATGAAAATACTTGTACCATCTAAATACCTACGTAACCTTTATCTACTTCGTCTTTATTAACTACAAATTCGAAAGTTAGTCATTACTTTTTATGAATTTTAGTTCATTGAATCTTAAATCCAACTTATTACGTGAGATACTTAAAAGTAATATGAACTTCTGAGCTGATTTTAAAAGGAAGATGTTTCAGATTAATTTTATATGAATAAGTTGAGGTATAAAGATGTTCAATTTCGATACCAGTGGTATAAACTCTATAGCCAAGCAAGAGCAATGCTAAAGTTAAATCTGACTAGAAAAGAAGATTAAACTTGAGTCAATGATCCAAGATATCTAAGGTGAATATCTACTTATCTCTTGTATTATTTTTAAGGAGATTGTGGAGTCTAAATTCAGCCTAGAAGTTCTACAAGTTCAAATTAAATCTATTCTTTGTAAAGATGGGATTTTAGATTAAAATAATTATAATAATTAAAACCAGGAACCGAAAAAAGGATCCTCATGTTTTAGTTCCGCTTGATTCCAGATTATATCTAATAGATTATTCGAAATATCTGATAGAATCAATAGCATTCTAGAGATGATTTTATACAAATAAACATATAGTAACTTCAAATAATAGAAGATTAATTCTCATAATGAAAATGCATGAAGAAATTCACAAGTTGTGTATACTACATGTTATCTAGACATAAGTTTGAGTACCTAGCAGGACTCTTGCTTTATCAGATTTATTTATAGGTATCTACCAAAAAGAGTAGTTATTTTAGACTATTATTTTAACAGAAATTAGAAGATTTTGATTTAGATAAGTATATGTTTCAGAGATTAGTTAGTTCAGAATAAAATGGGTACTATATTTCTTTTCAATATTATTAGAATCAGAAGTAAGATTGCTAAAAGGGATATTTAATAATTGCCTACATAACCATACATTCTTTGTACGCAGAATCATAGTTCGAATCTATGTTGATTAAGTTTATTTAGAATACGAACACATAGTTTAGACCAGTGGCCAGCGGTGTGATCAGGACTGCCTTACGGAACCGTTAGGTTCCACTTTAACTAGGGAGGTAATATTTGATTTTGCGTTCATGAAGTAAATGTAACTTTATTTGGAATGAAACAGAATGACTTACTTCCGACATACTCAAGTAAAATTCCTCTTGTCATTTGCAGTAAAGTACCGAAAGAGTTTGCTTATTAGAATATCATTCTGATTGTCCTCCACTATATATAGTTAAATCTATATAAAAGCAGAAGGAATTTGACCAAGACTTTACGGGTAGAAAATTATTATTTAAGGCGAAGGAGGAGCCTTAAATCAAGCTGCTAAATTGATATCCCCTAGTGATGACTTATCAACATCAACATTTAAAGGAAGTTTATTGTTTTACTAGAAATACAGAGACTAAACTATTAGAGAACAATTCAGACATTAATGAAATGTCCCTTGCTTTGATTAAATCATACAGTAGAGTAACTTCAGAATGGAAAGAAAGTGATTACTATAATGTTATGTTAAAAACCTCTGTAAATATATCTTATTCTAGAACGTGAAATCAAATCAATATTGTCATTAGAAAGATAGATAGAGTAGTATCATTATAGGTATGAGGTAGATAATCATAATTAAGTCTCAACTTACTAACTCTTTCATAGATAGGTATGATGAAGCGATCTTGAACTAATATACAAGCGAGTAACCTTTTTAGATAGATAGAAAGACAGTAAATCTTAGATCACTATCTCATGTTAGGATTATTAACTTGCAATAGATTACCTAGATCAATTTATAGAAATTAGTCAGTTTAAATAACTATAGATTATTTTGAGAGATTGAGTTTACATTAACATTCCTAATTGTACTTACAGTTCATAGTTAAGCTTTGTAATATTTTAATAATTAGACCTTCTGTTAGATTTGAAGAATATTCAATAAGATAAACAGGTAATTATATCAGTGATCTAAATAAGAATAGGTTAGTTAATTATGTCATTAGGTAGCACAGGACTTTTTAAAACTTTAAAGGATCTGAGTTATTACACTACACAATGTATGTTCCTACCACTAGACTAGACGATCATTTTGGCCACATTAATTAAGTAAGTAGGTTTCCACAAATTAAGTTAACTTAAATAGAAAGTTTATAGGTTCATATACCTATTCAGTCAGCATTAGATTAAACAAAAGAAGTAGACGTTAGACAGAAGTTGTGGTGGATGTAGGGGGGGAAGTTACAATATGGGATAGCCATGACCAGGATAATTATGTATTTGTTGAGTTACTACGATAATAATTTTAAAATAGTTCATATTTCATAAGCTAAATTAATATAGTAGGTATTTCTGATTAGCATACCTAGTTAAATTCAATCTTTTTCATTTAAAGTCGCGGTCTTCCGCACAATTTGCTGTCGTAAATATAGGAGAGTTTTAAGTCCTGTGTAGTACTGATAGGTAATAGGTATTATTTTAATTCAGATTATAGGTAGACACATTTAGTTACTGATAAATTACCATTTTTAAGTAGATTCATGCAACAGAATTAAGTACTTAGGTAGTCTTTTGTCATAAGGACTTAATAAAATCAAGAGTCAGTTGGTCAGTGGGAAATGGGGGTCGATTCTGTGTATCATTCTCTGGGGTTGAACTGAGCTAGAGTGAGTAGAGACCACGACGGTTTCTTTTATTTCAATAAGTTAGAAAGGGTGCGCGATAGCTTTGATGAAAAGTGGGCTTGATGGTGTTGCTCAGAATAGCTACCACTGCTCATTCGTTATTACTATATAAAAGTATCTATCTAGATTAGATTATTTAACTGTGACTCTAAATATAAAACAAATAGATACCTACCTATCTTAAAGTTTAATTTTACTTTCATTTAGAGACAGTTTAGCTAGCTAACAAATGATTAAAACTTACTTTTAATAATCACACAATGATCAAAATTATCATTGTGTTTTCAATGAATAGAATGCTTTTGATTTGATTTGACATGTTTCCACTCCACGTATGTGCTAGAAGTCATAATGATTGGAACTGTAAGTCGTTCTAAAAAAACATGGAACCTATCTGGCTAGTTAGTTCAGGTACATATATATCTAACAATAATCATAAAATATAACACTAAGTAGGTGTGCTAGGCACAAAAGGAGCAATATCTAGTGAAGTAGATAAGCAACATAACTATTTGACGACCTCTGTAGCATGGCGGGAGAGTACCCGGCGGGGATGTAAGAGGTGCGGGTTCGACTCCTGCTGCAGGACAAGTGCTTGTTTGGTTAGCAAGTGTTTGTTCGAGTCTAGATAGTGTGGTACCATGAAGCTCGATGATCCCGATACTCGCACAACATAGGGAATCCTAGTGTGGAATCGGAACTATGTTTGTGACTACTATGTTATATTATTGATTGTGAGCTAAGTATATGGACACAATAGGCTGCAATAGCTAAAGGGTTACCTTAGAGTAGGTACTACCTCGTGTAAATTAGGAATTAGAATAACATGTACTTAGGCAGGATTAAACATTAACTTAAATCTATCTTTTAAAAAACTAGATGCAGGAAATTCGTGATCAAAAGGTATTCAAATAACATAGACACAGGTATTGAATTCTTAAAATAGTAAAATAAATAAAAAATTATGGAGTTTTTTCAGCGGGGGGTCGTGAAATTTCGAACGGGGGGTCGTGTTAGTACCTATAGGATTAATTTTCGGATTAAAGAACAATTCCGAATGGTCTTTGACATCTTGGTTGAGTTTTAGATTGATAAATTACATTTTCTTAAGTAAAGTCGAATGCTTTAATTGGGGATCGTAGCTCAGAAACTTATTACTTAATTGAGTTAGTGAATAATTGGGGGGCAAAGGATCTTTAGCAAAAACCTATGCAGAACCCTAAATATTTTGAATTCAAAACCCGTCTAACTCAAAGTTGTCTTGTTGTTGGAAATCAAATTTATCTACCTATTAAGGCGAGGTTAATTTTGTTTCGCTAAGTAAAACCACACAAACGTAGATATTTATTACGAAAGTACTTACTTAAAAGCAGTTTTGAAAAATAAATTAACGTTCACAAGCCTTATGTCTAATTAGTAACTAGGTAGGTAGACGTAGAACTGCCACCCCGCTGGTAAACGTAGACCTGCCACCCCGCTGGTAGTCGTAGAACAGTCATTCAACCTGAAATTAAACACGAAAGGTACTTACTAAGTATTCAAAATAGAATTTGCAATTTTCTTAAATCACCGATTACTTTTAAAGGTTGTGTTCTAACATTACCAAGAAATAACCAATATAAACTTAAAATGTAAGGTTTTGCTATTTAACAGTTGAAGTAAGCAGGTAGATCCTAACCAGATTTGGAATTGGGTTCATTTCGTTATGAGTGGGGCGAACCAACTTAGTAAAAATAAAAAACTTTACATATAAAATTGCACTGATGTAGTAATATAGGCAAAACGCATCGATAGCGCGTTCTACAAAGTGTGCATTTTTGGCAGCGCCCTCTAGTTTGAATACAGGTAACTAGCAGCTCGTTTCGTTGTCAGTGGAACGAACCGACTTAGTAGAAGAAAAAAGTTTTACTGAAATAAGCGCACTGAGGTCATAAAATATGCAAAACGCTTCAATAGCGCGTTCTAGGAAATGTACAATTTAGGCAGCGCCACCTAGTTATGATATAGGTAACTAGCATGCATGAACATAGGTTGTAATTTGTATGAGTGTTCAGTTTATGCATAGGTACGTACGTAAATGCTGAACTGAAAAATAATGCTTAATTAAATACATATTTAGGGAATCAAACTAGTATTATAAATGCGAAAGGTTGTGGGTATGTTTGTTATTTCTTAGCGAAAACAGACGGATTTTGATGAAATTTTACAGTACATTCTCTACAATGAAAAGAAACATACAGGTTATAATTTGTGAGCGGGCGGAGCCACGAGCAACTGCTAGTATTCTAATAATTGGTCATAGAGCATCAGTCTTACATGGCTGGACGTAGGCTTTCCTCCCCCTTTTTTAGGCCGCCTCCATCCACTGACATCCAGTGACGGTTATAATATATTAGGGTCATACATAGGTATTTTACATAATCTTAACATAGCTATATTACACAAAGGTAAATTTGTTTCTAAGGATTAGCCGAGGAATATGTTAGTTACTAGCTGAATAGAAGGGAATTAGACTGAATGTTTTCTCTCTTTTCTTTCTGTTGTGTTGTAGGACTTATTGATGATTTCTTGAACTTAAAGGATGAAGGCAAGGAATTTATTTTGAAATATAATAATAATTGAATGTTAATCAAACCTAGTCATTCGATTAAAAGGAAAGAAAACTTGCTATAGTATGATTGATTCTTTCTTTGTTAGATGTTCTTGGGTCATACTTTGTTTAATCACAGGATTGAATCATTCAGTGATAAATGTACATAGTTTGAAATTAGTATTTTACCTAACAAAGAAAAACTTACACAGGATTTATGAAACTTAAAATGTAGTAAATTATAACATTCTTACCTCCATGAGACGAACAGTGAATGATGGATAGGTCCTGAAGTGGCATCAAGAGTTAGTCTGCTGCACATTTTTGATGATGAACCGCACTGGCAGGTGACATAATTGTGTATGAGTAGATGTTAGGTGGGGCTTACAGTAGAACACGATTGCTAGTGTCACTTCTGGAGTTAGTATTCTTATGACCCCGGCTGAAAAATAATGAAGTAATGTTATCAAAAATTCTAAATAAAAGTAGGAATATTTTCACTAAGAATAGAGAATAATCATGGGGAAGGCTTCATACAGCAGTAGCCGTCTACTGTCTGGTGATGATGAAATATAGGTTAAACTACAGATGACATCGGTTTAAGGCATTTTTGAAAAACAGACATTTTTGACCGACCTCGAACTTCAATCAGAGTTGAAAGTCTATGTCAATATTATTTAGTTATGTGTTAGATTGCTGCATCTTTTCTTCTAAAGGGGACTAAGGATTGTTCAAATAAAATAAGATATGTAGGATGAGTGCTATATAGTTATTTTGATATGAAAAAAATAATAGTTTACCAATTAAATTCAGTCGGAGTGTTGTATGTCCTTCTTAGATGGCTTGCAATCGTTAGTCAAGTGGAAATTTAAGTTTAGGAATAAATAGTGGATGTTGAACAAAGTAATTACATTCAAGCAACAGTAAAATTATTTATATTACCAGCAGTACGAACTATCATGGTAGATGTGTCTGTGTTAACGGACAACCACCGATAGATAGCCGAGGAGTGTATTGCATAGTAGAAGTCAATCTTGATGGATCTTAGGAGGGTACGTAGAGGGACCCTGTGTAGGTAGTAGGCAACTTGTTCTTCAGGAAATTACCATTAGGTTAGTATACTGAAGAATTTGAATCGACGCAGCCATGTGCCAGCAACAAACATACATACAATTACACTTGTTTCTAAAGGGATGGGCAGAGACTGCTGATGTCCACTTGCTGCGTTCTAATATACCTCTTAGTTTCATTTATATTTTTGACCTGGTCTTTCTCCAAAGGAGTCCATTATGGACAAAATAAGTATGTAATACATTTGTTTATTTTGCACATGCAATTTACTTTCATCCATATTAGGTACATAGGTATTCAAATCATTTTAACATACCTTTTCAACCCTCGATATTGGTTTCTTTCATATCACAACAGTCTGGGCTCTCCAAATTCTTTCTGTGACGTCCAATTATAGCTACAAAAATTTCAGCAAACACGACGCAGTCACGATTTATAAAATTCTGAAACAACAAAATGAGGGTAAATTCTTGTGAATTAGCTGAAGACTGTTTTCGACAAAGGATTATAAGAATTAGGGTGACTTACCATGCTCATAATATAGGATGCACTTTGTGAAGTGAATTACGAGTATTGCGACGCAAATCTTCATAAGAAAACGCTGACTAAATCACATCGAAGCGTCATAGTTTTGCAAACTTTGAAAATAATCGTAAATCTACCATTAAGGCACATTGGTTTCCACTAAAGGCAATTTTGGTTGTTTTAAAACAATTTGCAAGACTTAAATTTAGTTCACAAACAACAAGTGGTATTTTTTCCCCTGTCATAAAAACTGTCAGTGTTCAAGTGTTGCCAACACGCTAAACCTGATGTCGCTATTTTTCACTGCATAAATAGCATAACGCAGTCTAATTCCTTGCAAAATACAGAAAAGGTAGGAACAATGGAAATTACTTTGAATAAGCACAGCAAGTTGTGTAATTTACCCGAATTACATAGTCATAATAAATAGGAATAATTGCGGTAACCAGTAACAGCAAAATTAATTCATAAACACTATAGATAATGCGTCCATGGTTGCATCACAGAAATGAATGACGACTCTATCGGTTTTTCATTTTAGAACAGACATTAGGGTAACATCTTTGTTTCTGAACATATGTGGGAGTGGATTTTTATTCTAGGCATATTATTATGTTCAATTAATAAGAGACTAGTCGCCTTTCAGTTTTTTCGTCACCAATTATCGTCCTGGATAGCCTAAATAAGCGATAATTCACCCGCGTTGATCACACTGAATTTTGCTTATAAAGCTCTAAGACAGGCAAAGGATAGACGATGTCATTCTACCCAAGAAAAAAAGATAAAAAAATCTAATCGAGTGAATCGATGTTTTAGTAGGATCTTCGATTATTGTACGCAGCAAAGATGAATAGGGTTTTATAGTTTACGGGGTTTTAGCACATTAGAGTTAAGTTTAACTTGTTTAACAATAATTAGAAATCTACATTTAGTTGGAATATGAAAGTGGATTGTGAATTTTGTGTGGATATTATAAGAGTAGGTATAGTGAAGTTGATAGGTAATTTCTTTGGCGTAGTGTTCTACGGATCTATTATTTGACGTCTGTCCGCTCGTTGACGGCCCATATTGGCCAGTTCTTACCCACACTTGAAAAAAAAAAAGACCTCAATTCCATGGTATAGGGTCAATACACAAGCTTTTTGAACCGGCGGAACGGTGCCGAACACGGCTTGACCATAAACCATAGACTGGTTCGGCTATTTATCAGAATTACGGGAAATTAATATTGTTTCTGTGTCAGATTTTTAGTCTCGGCCGTTTTTTCAATCAAATGTTGAAAAAAAATTGTGATTTTGTGGTTTTTGTGCTATGAAAACGACGAAAAGTGCTTGTAAATGTATGTAAGACATATCTACCGATTTATTTGTGATGCCGTTTGCATAAATAACAGTATTTTGAATTTTTGTTGGCGTAAAAACAAAAAATTACAATAACGTAAACAAATATTTGCATAATTGTATTTTGTTTTTCATTACCCAAGTTTATTACTACATGTGAATACAAGAAAACAATGGGCAAATTCATCAGGATTCTTGTACAGGTATCAGTTTTATGATAGCTTTAGTAGTTTAGCAATAATTAGCAAATTAGTGATGAGTCGCCAAACCAGTTAATTTTTGGCAAATTTCTCGCGAGTTTAGATGTTAGATAAAATGGATTAAATCTAATTCAGTAATTTTGTAAGGAGGACCTATAGCCAATGGTGTTTTCATCAGGCTGATGATGATGATTCAAAACAGCGTCATTTAGAAGGCTGATGCCTACTCAAATACCAGATCTGATGATGGTCCCGGAAAGCGTTAACTGAACTTCTCAACGATTTGCAATACTTACTTAGAATAATCGTGTTAAGGCTCGTTTAGGTTGTATTTCGGTAGACTGATAGGTAGCCAGTGACCGAAGATGTAAGCGGGAGGGGCAATGGTTCTCTTCGATGGTTAACGATGGAAGGGAGATGATTGATAGGTGCGTAGCGACCGAGTTGTCTCGTAACTGTCATATTCATTGTCATCTGAGATGGGTCTAATCTATTATAATAAGAGACAAAGTCTTGACTGTCTGACCGAGTCTTAACGCGTAGCCTAAACCGCTGGTCGTAGAGACTTGGAAGTTTGAAGGGTGTATTCTTTTTAGAGTGTTAGGGTCTACTAAGGTGGGAATTTGGAAAGTTCGCCTTCTAAGGGGCATCTTTATAATGTAAAACAAAAGTGCTCTGTATTTCGGAACCGGTTTATAGCGTATACTAGAAATTTTACATGTAGATTCCTTAAATGAAATAAACAAACACGTGATTCAACAATTCCTGAAATTTTCCTGAAAACAGGCATGAAAACGGTATATTTGTAAAAAAAATACACTACGTTTTGGCCTGATTTTAGTTTATTTCAATGAAGTAAAAGTTAGGTAAGTAGGTACATGGTGTAGTTGATGAGATGGAAATATTTTCAGGACCTTAAGTTTAAAATAGGACCACTAAATTGAACAACTCAAGTGTGGTGTCGTTTCAAATGTAGTTTCACGGTGTGGTTGTTGATATTTCAATATTTACAGGACCTCAAGGTTAAAATGTGACCCCAAACTGAAAAACAGGGTTTAAATAGGAGGTTTTGTAATTATTTTAGGCGTTTGTTTGTTTGTTTCACTGCGGCTGCGTTATAGTCTTCCACGCGGACGAAATCGCGAGCGGGTCAGCTAGTGCTAAATATAGAGAAGGGCTTATAAAAAATGTTTCAGGACGAACGGTCTGTCTTGGGCCACTTGTTTGTGTGATCTATAATGGAATCTGATGCATTGATAAACATAGCTGGGTTTTAGCTTGGTAGGACATACTTAAAAGGAACAAAAAATTCACAAACTAATTAACATTGTTTAATAATAGGTAGCTATGGAAAGTGCTTTCATATTTAGCTGTCTATATGCACAGGAAAATTCATGAGTAGAATGGCCAGTTTTATAATAACGTGTTCTTTAATCTGGTGTATTGCAAAGATACCAAATGGAATAAAACTTTGCTTAGGTACTTATACATTTTTGATTTAGGAGATTTCATCATGGTGTAAATAAACATCCTAGGTAGAGTAGGTAGATAGAACTATGATTAGAAGCAAAATTAGGGTTAGTCATATAAATTTTAACAAAAAAAAAATGTAGCTAGGTAGGTATAACAAAAAGTTTTAAAAATTGAGTACCTACTAGTAAAATCAAAATTAGTTTTAGATGAATTATCGTTATTTTCATAATCACTTATCATCAATTAGGTTATTTTTAGAACTTTTTCGACTATATTTAAAATTTAAACAATTCAAGTTTTACTTCTAAAATACTAGACTAACTAATTACTTAAGGCAGCAAACTAAAACTTTTGTAAACTATTACAAAATAAAAAATAAGAAGAGTCACTTTTAGGTATATTGAATAAAATAAAAATACCTAGGTAAATAAAAACAAAAAAGTAATGGGAGAACTAGAATTAGAATAATTTAAATTTTGATAGGAGAGATTCATAATAAGATAAGTACTTAATGATTAGATCAATTATTCTAATTGTTGTTATAAATTCATAGTTTCAATTCTAAGTAGCGTTGTTGAAAAAAAAAACTAGAGCGTATGTTTAATTTTCGTATGAAAGGCTCTGGTTATTCAACGGTGTTTGAAATCTGTAATTTAATATTTATTCAGATGAAAGATAAAGGTTACTTACGTAAAATGGAATGGAGCAAGTTTGAAATATAGGTTAATTAAACTTTAAATGCATGAAAATATAAGTAAAAGCATTTTTGATTTATGAATAAACATCTGTTTGATATGTTATGTTTTATTTTAATTGGTAATATTTACGCCACACGCCTACTCAAGATTTATCATCGTACGAACAACTTTTCCAATAGCACAAGAACTGAACAAGATTTTAACTCAACCAGTATTAAAACGTGACTTTAAAAAAAAAAGAGATAACATAAGTCTAGGCCTTGTTTAGTAGTGGATATCAGAGGTCTGTTGATGAAGAGGATGGGGTCAAAAGGATTTTGATACACAGGTTGAAGTTACTTTATGGACTATTATGATGGTGGGGTTGGATTTTGATACACAGGTCGAAGTTACTCAACGGACTGATATGTTGATGGAGTTGAAAGAGTTTAGATACTCAGGTTGAAGTAGCAGTACGTCTGGTGATGATGATGATGATGACGAAGGTAAATAATATTACGATATGCTGTTTGAAGTAGCAGTACGTTTGCTGATGATGATGATGAAGGTAAATAATATTAAAATACGCAGTTTCAAGTAGCAGTGTGACTGTTGATGATGATAATGGTTTAAATGGATTCTTTATACACGGCCTGAAGTTGCAGTACCTACGACTGAAGATAATGATGATGATGATGGAATAAATGGATTTTAGACACGCGTTTTAAAGCTGCTGTACGACTGGTGATGATGATGATGATGAAAGAGCGAATGGAAATTACTTAATTACGCGGCTTAAAGGTATCTATCTGTCGTGCATTTTAATTGCATTTGCCGTGTGAATTGGGTTTAGTTTGCACTAGATAAATGGATAATAATTTGTTTGGTAGAAAATTGATCCAGCAGCGGACTAGCTACTAATATATAAAAATAAAATAAAAATTATATATTGCGTTTTGCAATAGTAATAATAATATTCAGGGAGATTATGGTTGAAAAGGGGGAATCTATTAATGAGTAGATCGTCAATGGGGAAATTACTAAAGTGTTAGTAATTTTAAAGAAAAAAATAAATAAAAAATAAACAGTTTCAAATGAATTAAGGGTCTTTAGAATTCTAGGGTATAATGAATGACTTTAAATGGGGGGAAATTAAAAAGGGGTATGAATGAATTTGAATAATTATTTAACAGATAGGTTGTGATGATGTATGACAAGAGATGAAAAATTGGTTATTACAATATTAAAAGGATGAAAGTATGAATGTTTACATTATGAGTAGGCACGGTGTGGAACGATATGAGGGGCTCTGGGAACCTAATGACCTTTTCATTGTGAGACGCTTTGTTGAGACCAGATTCAGATAGACAGCACACTTACAAAGAACGTTGAATGAAGGAGGAGATTTGGAGTTAGGTTACGTCAGCAGACAATTATCTTCGACACAAGGTGCCTTCATTAGCGGATCTATTATACGTGGTTAGGTTCGAACTAAGCACACTATACAAGCTCCGAAATATAAGCAATTGTAACAAAATATCGAGGTTCGATCGAGATGTGATGGAGCATGCTTGGCATATACTTCTGGACTTTAGGGCGGAGTGGACTGTAGAGGACAGGGATACTATTGAGTAGGCACAAACAACTTGGCGAGCAAGGGCTTGGCCAGGCAATAGGCTCTTAGTTCCATTAGGGATGCGGTGAATTCACGACTCACTTTTCCTCGTGCAGTTTAATCATCCTTGGATGGGGGTACAAGCTAATAATGTTGTATCATGTAATCGATTTGAACATTGATACGAAGTACGGTTGTTAATATTTGGGTATAAATACACTCACATAAGTTACACACCCACCGACACACACGCCTATCAAACTGTTTGAATCTGATTTTAATAGAGTTAAATTTTTATTTAAAAATGGATTTTGACAACTTTCCTTTGGTAAATTTTGGGAAAATTGACTGCGAAAATTTGCAGGGGGTCGAGCTGTAACGAATCACAATGCTGAAAGGGATTCAATTACCTGGCAATCAGATTCAAGCTTGAAAATTATATTCGTTCATGACAAAGATTAAAGGTTTTGCAGAAAATGTTTCTGGTACTTCTACAAATTATTTCATAAAGTTGAGAAAAGTCAAATATAAGTTGATGATGCAAGATGCGCAAACCGTCAATCAGTCAGTCGGTCAGTTTTATTGTTTGAGTTTCTCAAATAATAAAATAAAAAAAATGTAGGTAAAATAATCATTCAAGTTGCGTCACTTCAAATTTAGTTTCACTAAAAATCATAAATTATTTCGACGTAAACATACAAAAACTACTTTGAGATAGCAGTATATTTTGCACAATTATTGGCTTTTACGGCAGAAAAATTAAGTACACAAAATGAAGATTTCACAATAATTGGGCATAAGCAGCAAAATCTCAACAAATATTCATGGTTGATTTTTAGTTACTTTTTCCGTGGCATTAAAAAATATAATAATTAAAAAAATAAATAAATAATAATATTTAAAATTTAGAAAAATGTTAAAAAAAACATGTATATCAATTTATTTTAAAAAAAAGAAAAGGGGAAAAAAATCATTCAAAATAATGAGTTAAGCAGTTTGAACTGAAAACCGAAAGTATTCTAGTGAATGGAATTAAGTTTGGCTTGTGTGTGACAACACAGCGAGAACCAAGAGTCGGTACACACGAGCCATTGCTAGTGGCACGGCTGTGATAACACAGCAAGAACCAAAAGTCGGTACACACGAGCCATTGCGAATGGGCACGACTGTGATATCACAGCGAGAACAAAGAGTTTGTACACCCAAGCCATTGCGTGTTTTACGTCGTGGCGAGCTGTGTTGTTAGATGGGCGGGCTGTGACAGAAATTTACACTGTAGAAATTTCGTGCGAATTGATGTAGGATTGCTGTAAAAGTTGGGGGGAGGGGAGGTTCAGATGATGTGGGAATGCATCTCGGAAATGGATATAAATAAAGCAGGGCTCTGGGGGAGCGTTAGTGATTACGGAATCGCGGGCAGGAGCGGAAGTCGAAGTTATGACTGAGTCGCGGGCGGCTACGGGCTACTGAGTTATTATTTAATCGCGGGCAGGTGTGGAAGTTATTATTGAATCGCGGGCAGGAGCGGAAGTCGAAGTTATGACTGAATCGCGGGCGGCTACAGAGTTATTATTGAATCGCGGGCAGGAGCGGAAGTCGAAGTTATGACTGAATCGCGGGCGGCTACAGAGTTATTATTGAATCGCGGGCAGGAGCGGAAGTCGAAGTTATGACTGAATCGTGGCGGCCACGGGCTACGGAGTTTTTATGGAATCGCGGGCAGGAGCGGAAGTCGAAGATATGACTGAGTCGCGGGCGGCTACGGGCTACTGAGTTTTTATTGAACCGCGGGCGGTTACGGGCAACTAAGTGAAGCTAGAGTCGCGGATGGGTACAGAACCCTAGTTCCGATAAAAAGTGCTGTGACGTGAGTGCCCTAATTTTGGATTTCAGTGATTTGGATATAGTTGGAGCATCACTGGTAAGTGTTTATGTATTTTATTTTATCAGTGTGTTTGACTTATCTAGTGTAACTTGTGTTTAGGACTTAACAGAATTTTTAAGATCTAGTAAAATCTCAGATAGAATTTTATTGTTGGAACTACTTAAATAATAGTAGATACCTACATCTATATCTACTAAGGGAAGACTTCAATTCAGTGAATACTGATTAATGAATGATGATTTATTTACAGATTTCAATAGATATTTTCAAAAGGGTTACATACATCTGTCTACTAGTGATTATCTGAGAAAGGATGAGAGTTTACTTTCAAAATTCTAGGTTCTAGGTTCCCTAGATTATAGACTTCTTCAGCGGCCTCCGAGACTGAATTTCACCTGACTATCTATTTTATTAATGAATGTGTCATTGCGACTTGTAAGTTTAACCCGTTCTCTTTCAGCTTATGTCTTTGAGATTTAACTTCACTTATCTGTAGATACTTACCTTTTTTATTATATCGGCTCAATACTGTTCGTTGTGGCATTTTAATAGTGAAGGCTCCGTACAGCAGTGGACTTCTGCAGGCTGAAGATGTTGTACTTGCTAGAGTCATTATGAAGTCATTACGACTTGAAATACTTTTACGAGATACTGATGATGATAAAGAAGCGTTTACCTGTTTGTTGTTGCGTGTCATTATGGATTTAGGAACCTTAAATTTATTGAAGTAGGTATCTAACCCGCTCTCTTTCAGATTATCTTCGAGACTTAATTTCACTACACCATTATGTGTGTCATATTGTTGTATTTAAGATAATCCGTTTCCTTTCAGCTTTTATCTTTGAATTTTTTATATGCTCTAGACTGATATTTTCATGTGTTCTACTACATTTTGTGTGCATAACATTTTTAAGCTGTGCTCTTCTTAAATATGAGATTAACTTCAATTAATTCTACAAAATTTACTTAACAAGAATGAAAATACTTGTACCATCTAAATACCTACGTAACCTTTATCTACTTCGTCTTTATTAACTACAAATTCGAAAGTTAGTCATTACTTTTTATGAATTTTAGTTCATTGAATCTTAAATCCAACTTATTACGTGAGATACTTAAAAGTAATATGAACTTCTGAGCTGATTTTAAAAGGAAGATGTTTCAGATTAATTTTATATGAATAAGTTGAGGTATAAAGATGTTCAATTTCGATACCAGTGGTATAAACTCTATAGCCAAGCAAGAGCAATGCTAAAGTTAAATCTGACTAGAAAAGAAGATTAAACTTGAGTCAATGATCCAAGATATCTAAGGTGAATATCTACTTATCTCTTGTATTATTTTTAAGGAGATTGTGGAGTCTAAATTCAGCCTAGAAGTTCTACAAGTTCAAATTAAATCTATTCTTTGTAAAGATGGGATTTTAGATTAAAATAATTATAATAATTAAAACCAGGAACCGAAAAAAGGATCCTCATGTTTTAGTTCCGCTTGATTCCAGATTATATCTAATAGATTATTCGAAATATCTGATAGAATCAATAGCATTCTAGAGATGATTTTATACAAATAAACATATAGTAACTTCAAATAATAGAAGATTAATTCTCATAATGAAAATGCATGAAGAAATTCACAAGTTGTGTATACTACATGTTATCTAGACATAAGTTTGAGTACCTAGCAGGACTCTTGCTTTATCAGATTTATTTATAGGTATCTACCAAAAAGAGTAGTTATTTTAGACTATTATTTTAACAGAAATTAGAAGATTTTGATTTAGATAAGTATATGTTTCAGAGATTAGTTAGTTCAGAATAAAATGGGTACTATATTTCTTTTCAATATTATTAGAATCAGAAGTAAGATTGCTAAAAGGGATATTTAATAATTGCCTACATAACCATACATTCTTTGTACGCAGAATCATAGTTCGAATCTATGTTGATTAAGTTTATTTAGAATACGAACACATAGTTTAGACCAGTGGCCAGCGGTGTGATCAGGACTGCCTTACGGAACCGTTAGGTTCCACTTTAACTAGGGAGGTAATATTTGATTTTGCGTTCATGAAGTAAATGTAACTTTATTTGGAATGAAACAGAATGACTTACTTCCGACATACTCAAGTAAAATTCCTCTTGTCATTTGCAGTAAAGTACCGAAAGAGTTTGCTTATTAGAATATCATTCTGATTGTCCTCCACTATATATAGTTAAATCTATATAAAAGCAGAAGGAATTTGACCAAGACTTTACGGGTAGAAAATTATTATTTAAGGCGAAGGAGGAGCCTTAAATCAAGCTGCTAAATTGATATCCCCTAGTGATGACTTATCAACATCAACATTTAAAGGAAGTTTATTGTTTTACTAGAAATACAGAGACTAAACTATTAGAGAACAATTCAGACATTAATGAAATGTCCCTTGCTTTGATTAAATCATACAGTAGAGTAACTTCAGAATGGAAAGAAAGTGATTACTATAATGTTATGTTAAAAACCTCTGTAAATATATCTTATTCTAGAACGTGAAATCAAATCAATATTGTCATTAGAAAGATAGATAGAGTAGTATCATTATAGGTATGAGGTAGATAATCATAATTAAGTCTCAACTTACTAACTCTTTCATAGATAGGTATGATGAAGCGATCTTGAACTAATATACAAGCGAGTAACCTTTTTAGATAGATAGAAAGACAGTAAATCTTAGATCACTATCTCATGTTAGGATTATTAACTTGCAATAGATTACCTAGATCAATTTATAGAAATTAGTCAGTTTAAATAACTATAGATTATTTTGAGAGATTGAGTTTACATTAACATTCCTAATTGTACTTACAGTTCATAGTTAAGCTTTGTAATATTTTAATAATTAGACCTTCTGTTAGATTTGAAGAATATTCAATAAGATAAACAGGTAATTATATCAGTGATCTAAATAAGAATAGGTTAGTTAATTATGTCATTAGGTAGCACAGGACTTTTTAAAACTTTAAAGGATCTGAGTTATTACACTACACAATGTATGTTCCTACCACTAGACTAGACGATCATTTTGGCCACATTAATTAAGTAAGTAGGTTTCCACAAATTAAGTTAACTTAAATAGAAAGTTTATAGGTTCATATACCTATTCAGTCAGCATTAGATTAAACAAAAGAAGTAGACGTTAGACAGAAGTTGTGGTGGATAAAGGGGGTGAGTTACAATAGCTAAGAATACTTAGCGACAATCGCCTTAAACTCCTCTATTTAGTTAAACAAACTTGTAAATATTCTATCTAGAATGTGTAAATTATCTATCTATACGACTACAATACAGAGAGTAGGTATACCTACCAACTACCGGCAGTAAAGAGTTTAGGTAACCATTGCAAAGATTTTATAACTAGCAAGGTATCAGATACATAAACAAAACAAGCTAGTCAATGACCTAACGTAGGGTAACCAAGAAAAAACTAGTGACAAGGAGTAGTAGTAGTAACAGAACAATAACTTAAAAGTAATTCTAAGACCAGATAATCGACATTTCCATAAGTCCATTGTTCTAAATATAAACAAACAGACCCTACCTGTCACACAACAGGTAGTTTCTCTGGAAGTGGTGTTCTATTTTTTACTTCTCTCTCCCTAATAAATCTTCCATGTCTCAGGTAGATAGAGGTATCTACCTATTAACCTTGTTTTCGTTTCGTTGATAAGTTTCAAGAAATATTCTCCAATTGGTAATTGGTCTACTAGGTTGAAATTCATCTTAATTCTTTTGTTAGAAATATCTACATTCTATGTACCATCATATTCATCTTCCCTCTCTACGTTTTTATTCCTTAGCCAATGCTAATTTTTGTCATTATTTCGCTTGAGCATCTAGGTAGATAGAAATGTTTTACGACATTGTTGAAACTTAATGCTAATAAGCTATAATTAAACATGCTATCATTTTACAGCTGATTGTTGAAACTCGAGCTGTGAGCTTAGAATTGTGTAACATATTATTATGTTATTTGATTACGTAGCCCGCTACGATTAGGTAGAGTTGGGGTGTTAGCCCTTTGGTAACCCTCTGCAATTCCTCCGCAAAATGCATTATCTATATGTATAATTATCAGGTTAGGAGATAAAAGTGTTAGGTATAAGTGCAGGTTCCAATAATCATGTTATGTTTACAACACCTCTAATATTATTACTTACCTAACTATTAAAATGGTGACTAAAACCATACAAAAAAAATTAACCAGGCCCCGTTCATGGGGAAATTAGTTTTGTTCTAAATTTTGTTTTGTTTAATTAGTTTAGGTGTTTGTTTTTAGAAGTAAGGAATCAAAAGTCATCTAATACAATTTATAACAAAATACTTGATAAATGCTAAATAAAGAAAAGTACCTGACCTATAGGTAGGTACATATTAAACAACTTTTTTTACTTTCGACCATATAATGATATGGTCGAAAGTAAAATAATTATAATTACCTAATTATACTTTAAATTACATTTATACTTGATAGGGTAGTTTTATTAAATTTAAAGATAAGGTCTTTAAATTATATAACACTAAATAACAAAAACCAAAAACAATTACCAACTTGAATATAGGAACGTTGATGGTAGATGTCCCATTTCAATCGATGTGCCATACGTACCTAAGTAGGTAAACTTCGGTTTGAATACGAAGTCGTATTCAAGCCGAAGTTTTTTATGTAAATAACCTCTATCAATTATTTTACCCCAACTTCTACACACTTCATTCAATTTGCATTTTCATTCTTCTAGCATATTATTACCAATAACCAAAATTATATCTACTGAACGTAACGTGAAATTGACGAAAACGGAGGGTCACAAAATGTATGGAATGTCCTCCTTTACAAGACCTACATTTAGCTTAAATATTATAGATAGCGCTATTTATAAATTGCTTTTAAGTTAGTAATACCTGATTACCTGAGTATTTAAAGCTAACTCATATCATTTTTCAACCTTCGACTTAACTTCACATAATTCTGCACTAATTATAGGATAATTATAACCTGTTGTGTTGCATTGCATTCAGTCGGTTTTTTTTGCGAAAATACCTAATACCTAGGAAAGTACCTACATGTTTATTGCAACTGACATTTCTCGTATCATTTCGTGATAAATACATATTAAAAAGTATTAGTATTATCAGAGATAGGTGCGTGCATACTTATTTACTGTTAGAAATAACTTAGCTCTACCGATGAACTGTGGCCAATACGGAATCCCTTAGAGAATAAATTCTCTAAGCGGAATCCCGACCAAACTGGACAAAATTATTTTTAGTCGCGTCGCGAGTAGTCGCTTGCGTTAGACCGTCCGTCTGGAGGAAAAAAGCGTTTTCTATATATTTTAGATGATCAATAATTAAACGCATAATGTTGGCAAATGGTGCCAAAATAATTTTCTTAGAATAAGTAGGTGTTCTCTGGCAATCGTTAGTAGGAAAAATACAATCTTCCATTGCAAAGGGATAAAAATTGTACCAGTGTATTTTAACCTTATCTTATACATTTCTTGTAATTTATTCACCAGATAGGTGAACTCAGATAACCCGTTTGATACAGTACAAGGCACCAAAAAATTAAAATGTCAAATAAGTATTCCTAAATGATAACAAGAATATATTATGTGCTCACTTATCTAGTTAAAACTGGATAAAGTCGGATTTGGCAACTAAAATGATGAAATTCATAGCTAAGTTTAAGTTATAATTTTAATTAGCATACAAAACGAAACAAAAATTCGTTATGATTAGGTTTTTTGGTAAATATTTAAATGTTTGTGTTTAAATAATAAGATGTATTTAATTCAAATTAAAAAAAACAAATTAAGAAACCTTGAAGATATCATAAAATCTTCAATGCTCTGATTCACCAGCTTTAAAAAAAAAGATAAGAAGTGGAAAATACCTAGGTATTTAGCTATTTCAATGTTCTTTGTCGCATTTACGTAAATCCCTTGGATGGAATGCGGATGCTTTTCAATTACCTATGCAGAACAGCAGAGGCGCTTTTGTGCAGACAGTAAACTATGTTATGTAAGTACTTATTGTATTATACCAGAGCAGAGTATCTGAGGTTAAACGAAGCATGAACTTACAAGGCTAACGGATCGAGAATATTAATATTCCTTTGTTTCAGCCAGTTTCAAGGCACATTACAAGCCAGCAAGCCTACCATGTTTGTTTATTTTCCTTTCTCTCTTTCACGGGCTTTGTTTGTCTCCTTATTGTTTACAGTTACTTAGTTATTCATTACCTACCTCCTACCTACATTGGCTTCATTAACAACAGTCATTTCATGAACTCCATAAGATACATTATATTTAGCAGCATTGTTTTCATCAACATGGAGATTGTCATTAGATAAGTTGTTAGACCCTTTACCAGCACCAGTTATGCTTAGGCCGGTAATAAAGCTTCAAAATTATTGAGTTTCAAACAGGTTCCAAGATAGGATAAGATAGACTTAGGTAATACAGTAACAGTAGATTGTTTTTATAATAATTCAGGAATACTATTAAAGTTGGGAGTCGTAGCAAATGTGAATGTAATGTAATCACTACATTTTAGTTGGGTTGGCGTACCTCCCACGGATAGGAGATTACCAATGGACAGTGCGTTCCAAATTTTTTTAGAGACCTTTTTATTTTATTTTCTAGAAAAAGCTGATGCATTATATAATGCTTACCTGCCACAACAACTAAATTCTTCCTTCGCAGTAGTGGTCAGAGGATGTGTGCCGTATGAAATGTACTAAATCGTGGCGCATAGCAGTGCGCCCGTGGATAGCGATAAAAGTTTCAATACACATTCGCGATAAGTCCCAATAAACGTCCAATGTTAACTTTCAACTAGAAGTCTCCCCCAACATCGCACGGGGAAAACAACACAGTATTTGCAGTTTCGTTCAGTTCTTTCACGCTATAGAAACAACGATGGTTTCTTCACGGCCCGTATCATGGGTTTACTTCACTCCGGATCTTAATTTGCTCATTGTCACTTAAATTTTGTCCCACGTCGGACAACAAACAGTAGGTTGTTTGATTTTCGCGAGCGTGCTGTGTTTACGTACGTAGCGATCGCACGATGAGCAACGTGGACTGTGTGTTGTGTGGGTGGGTGGTGGTCTTGCGCGGTGGGAGCGCAGCGTGGCGAAAGCGACTCGTTGGAAGGGAGTCGATGTGACGACACTGGCTTCGGGTGACATCGATTCTAGATCGGATAGCTTCGGGTTGCTTATACATATAAAGATATTTTTGGTCGGGTAGGTATCTATCTACAGTAGGTAGGTACAACTGGTACAAGCTTAAGTAGTCTGTGGTACAACTAACCGACACACGATCGTAACTAAATATTTCGTTCAATAAATGAAATGCAATACCACTCCTTTGTATCGACAATGTGCTGTCCTAAATTATCTGCTATCGCCACACCAACAGAATATGTGTTGTCCTCTACGACTGTAGAATAGTATTTATTTATACTTTATTGCACATCAAACATAAAATTACATGTAACAAAAAGGTGAATAAAAAAAAATAAAAAAAATGCTGGACATTTCCCACAACATTTATCTAGCCCCAAGCTAAGCAGAGCTTGTTTTATGGGTACTAGATAACTGATATACTTAATGCAATACATTACATACATAGATATTTTTTATCATGCATAGAAAATACCCAGAACACTCTGAACAAACATATGCAGTCGTACAAATATTTGTTCCGAGGCGGGAATCGAACCCGCAGCCTCCTGCGTCGCAGACAAACCTTCGCCCACCGCGGCCACAGAGGTCGTCAAATAATATACTTACCTACTTATATTTCAGTATATTATATACTTATAAGGTACTAGATTAGGTATCTCGTGTCCTAGATTATATTATATGGGTTAAGAAGTACCTATACAATATAGGTAGATATGCTATCCCAAAAGGGAACAATAAAAATAATAGGTAGGTACCTAAGTGCTTAAGTCTTAATTTCGGGATTACGCTATGGTCATGGAAATTCAGCTTATTTCCAGTTTTATGTCAATACCTGCAGTTAGGACTTGCATGCATTTTTATGGGAATCGAACCAGCGACCTGACTATATGCTTTACCTCTATGGTGGCGCGGGCGGGCGAGTAGCCGGATGAGCAACAAGAGGTGCTGGTTCGATTTCCGCTGCAAGACAAATGTTTCTATGATAGCAAATAATTTGTTTTTGATTTGTGTGTTGTACCAATGGTCATCGTATACCCACGACACAGGGAATCCTATAGTGTGTGCTGGAGTATGTATGTGACTGTTTGGGTGTTATTTATTTATCGAACGAGCAAAGAGAGTTCTCGTTTGTATGTATGTAATTTAGTTTGTCGTGGTGTGTCCGGCCTGAGAATATCGTTTATTCCAAACTATCCTACCAACAGTTCGATGATCTAACTGTTTGGACAAAAATATTCCAAACTGTTAGCCTGACTAGTCAGACAGTTTGGAATTTGGATACCCCTCCATCTCCTCTCGCGGATGGCATAAAAGCTGAATTATATGCCCCGCATTTTTGGGGTTCCGTACCTCAAGGGTACCTACCTACCCAAGGAACCAATATAGGACCACTCAGGTGTCTGTCTGTCTATCACTGCTTCAGCTTATTTTTAACCGACTTCCCAAAAAAGGAGGAGGTTCTCAATACGATTGTTTTTTTTTAAATGTTTGTTACCTCATATCTCCGGCGTTTATGAAACGATTTGGAAAATTATTTTTTTATATGAATAGATATACTTCCAGATTGGTCCCATTTTTTTCAGAATCCAGTTCTAATGAAGGAATCCATGAGGAATTGAGAGAACTCCTCAAATATTGTAGGCATACATATGGCGACTTTGATATTTCCCAAAAAAGGAGGAGGTTCTCAATTCGGTTGTATTTTTTTTAAATGAAAAGTTATCTCTGAATCTACTGGACCAAACAAGCTGTTTGATACATAATATAGAGATAGGTACGTACGTGAGTCACGTGACCCTATCACGGACTTATAGCTTAAATCAACGAATTCTGATTTCAGGGGTTATTTTGGAGGTGAATTTTAAAATTAGAATATTTTCCCCTTAATCACAGAAATCGCCCATGTGTGGCATAACCTTAAAAATTGAGTTGGAACAAAGAAGTAGGTACCTATATCTACTTACATCCAGTAGGTACAGAGCTATGTAATTACTAATTAGAATATATGCATTCCTAAAGGCTAGCTGGTGGAAGGTCTCCAGGACAAAATGTTCTATTCAAGAAGATATGCACGTGCCTAATATTGCAATTTATGCATTTAGGATATGCACAGATAGTTATTCAGTGCCTAGGCCAATCTAGTGAGATACTACGTAGGTTTATAGGCATGTATTAGATACCTATACTTTGTCAAAACAAAGCGATCTGTTGTAATTACCTACTAATTAACGCTCCACACCGATGATGACGGTGACACCGGACCGGCCACGCACGCTATGCAGTCAGTCATGTTATATTTAAGCTATGGTAAATAAGAAAAAATCAAGGTCAAACTTATTATTAGAGCACCAAAGAGCAAATCTCAAACATCATGCAAAAAATCTTAATCTCCTTTCTAATCTAGTGGACATTCGGACCAGGCTACTAGTCTTGTTCTTGTCGGTACTTCGCGAAGTTATCCTAGTGCTTAGTATCAATCAACAAGCGATAAAATACTTTTTGCATTTATTAGCAAAATTGTTCTCATTCAAGTGCATGCCAAGTTCAGTTTAGTCTCGGACCGATAGAACACACACGTGCAAAGTCTGATGGATTCGCAATAGCTTCTTGATTGTGCTTAGATGTCGTTTGTTTTTGTTTGCTCTGAATATTCGCGTAATAATGAAGTTTGGATGTTATCTATTGATTCTGGGTATGTCAGCATTTTTATTTTCCTAGTCAGAGTGCTATAGGTACTCAGGCTACAGGCACATTGTGTTTAGAAAAAGGTGTTTTACAATCTACCTGTACGTCTGCCTAAGTAGGTAGGTATTCTCAAAATCAGCGCCGGCCGCCTGTTCACCGGCGGCTTAGAGAGTAGGTATTAGTAGGTATTATGTTCCTTGGTGGTGACATGTCGTTTTACTGCGCTTTTTCTACCTAAACCATTGATGACGTCTATGAATAGCCAAAACAAACAAATTACAGCCTGTGAAAGTCTACTGCTGGACATAGGCCTCCCCCTAGAATGCCACGACGAACGGTCTGAGCCGCCTCCATCCACCGACTTCCTGCTACCTTTATAATGTCAGTCTATCGAGTCTGCCGACTCTACCTACTGCGTCGACCGGTTTGTGGCTTGGACGAAGTTTGTGGTCACCACTCGAGAACTTTTATTCTCCCAACGGTTTTCAGTTCTGCAAGCTATATGACCTGCCAATGCCACTTTGTCTTGCTAATTCTGAAAGCTATGATCTTGGTTCTTCTACGGATTACCTCATTTCGGATTCTCTCATGTTGTGAAACTCCTAGCATAGCTCTCTCTATAGCCCGCTGCGTGACTTTGAGCCTGTCTATTACGGCCAATAGTTACCTAGCAACCTCGCCTCAGTGCCGTAAATCATCACTGGCAACACGCACTGACTATAGACTTTCTTTTTGAGGCGCTGCGGTATCTGTGACGAGAAGATTTGACGTAGCTCTCGGGGATTTGAATTGGGACAGGACTTGGGTAGAGATAGATTTCACCAGATGAGACCTTTCTAGCTTGATATTGAGATTCAATGAGCCTCTAATTATGAACTAAGAAAATAATTGACGACCTCTGTGGTGCTGGCGGGCGCGGCGCGCGCGGCGGGCGAGTCATTAGATGCAAGTGCAAGCAAAAATGTTTGTAGGTACCTATGATCTGCAAATTCCGACACAACGGTAGTTTTGATAAACTGCGTTTCAGTCATCGATTTTGTATCGGTGTAAACAAGTCAATGTTTTCGAATGTTATTTTATTTTTCTGAAAACGTTCATGGATAGTTTTTAGCGTCCCACAACCTATTTATTGGGCATTCTTGAACAGAAAATCTTTCTATAGCTGCAAAGCAAGGAATTTTTGTAGTAGTTAACGTAGTCCTATCAAAAATCCTTACTGACAAAAGCTTCGTGTAAAGGAACGTAAAAGCTCTCAGTGACATTCTGACATTCTTGACTGACAGTGACAGACAATTACTAGGCCAATTTTAGAAGTATAGAACTTAGAACAAGATCTTCTAAAAGTTGACTTCTTAAAATTAGCGCTAGCGCTGTTATTGTTTTGGTAAGTACTAGGGTGGTTGGCTTGGCAACTTTAACGCACGCTCGTCGCAAGTTTTAGGATCGCACGTTCAACCTTTTGCCCCAGTTTTTTGTAAGAGGAGTTTTGTGAGAAAAATCACTAATAATTGTAATTGAGCAATAACTAAACCAAGAAATAAGGTAAGCAATTATATTGTTAGTAATAATATGTAACTTCAAATCGAAAGTATTGATATCGATGATGATGACGTGATTCTGTTCGCTCGAATAACCACTCACTTATGCAAGCAAGGTACATTTAAGAACCTTCAAATTCTTTGTTCAATGTAGCAGTGTATTAATATATTCCTTTCGAGCAATACGCTGCATGAAATAGCATGATTAGGTATAATGCCCTCATTGGCATCTCACGTAAGGTAACTCGATCATAAGGGGAGTAAGTATACATAATTGATGCATTAGCATCAATTACACATTTGATTCTATTTTGTATAATTCATAAATTATTAATTGAACCAATCAACCTTGCATTTTCAGCACTAACCATGAGTGAACATAGCTCAGCTCTGGATTTAGAATCATGGATGAGCGAGCTGCCAGGCCAGTTGAAAGATATTCCTATAATTTACCTTGCCATTCCAGGTACGTGATTACTTTGTAGCTTGTAGGTAAACAAAGATGCACACAAAATGTATTGACTCAATTGCTAATCATATACCTAGTTATCCTTTGAAAAGAGTGCAACTGTTGTATTATTATAAGAATGGCTGTAAAAAGGCCTCCGTGTCAGTTGTAGGTACTACTAAGAAGTACAACTGGTAGTACAAATGACACCTTTGTATCTCTAGTACAACTACAAAAAATACAAGTACATTTACTCGACTTCACTCGACTTTTTGAATTCTAATTAAAACGTAAGTTGACGAAGTCGTTTGTAGTACAAACGATACAAACTTGTATCTCTATAGTGTAAAAAAACAACAGAACACTTGTATCTCTTGTAAAAAAATAACAGAAAACTTGTATCTCTAGTATAAAAAAAGAATAGAAGGTAAACAACCACGAAAATGGTGGAGCACATCCATGTCTTTTCTTAATTAGAATTCAAAAAGTTGAGTGAAGTCAAGTGAATGTACTTGTATTTGTTGTAGTTGTACTAGAGATACAAAGGTCTGTCATTTGTACTACCAGTTGTACTTCTTAGTAGTACAGCTGACACGGAGGCATAAAAAGGCGTCTTTTTGCTCGTACAGAGACCTATTTGACTCCTCAAAACGTATTATTATTGCCTGCCTACTAGGTTCATAGTTACTTACATTATTTATTTATTCTTCACCTTTTTGCTAATTCCTTATTTTCCGATGAAAGTAATTTGTTTCCTGTGTCTACTTTTGTTTTGTGTTCATTGGGGAAAAAATGAATTTTCTCATTTTATTCTTAGCAGCCAGTTACATTTTCAGATAGTTACACCTACCTACATTATCATTTTCAGGATATCTGAAAATGATAATGTAACTTCCTATTTCATTTGTTTTAATTATTTGTGCTAACAAATAACCATAAATATTCCAGGAAGCCATGACTCGATGACATATGGCATTACCAGGGCAAGTGGGATTGCACCCGATGCCGAGCTAATAGTGCAACGTCTGTACCCTCTGTTCCGAGGTACGATATTACGGTGGACCATAACACAGGCATTAGACACGTGGCACCAACTACTCATTGGCATTAGGTACCTTTATAGTAACAAATGCATATACTTAGCTCAGTAAACCTGCACTAATCTTCAATAATTTTATAATACACTTACCTTCTAGCTGTATTCTACTGCATTATAGTTAATTACCATTATGATGCTAGTAACTTTATTCTCTTTTGTGAATTTGATAATTCATTTTATACAGTGGGAAATTTTCACTATACCATTGATGGCACCAACATGTTTGAACTTTTATCAAGGGTGTGTGTTCAGGGTGAGTGTCATGCTAGCCCATTGCATCCTGTGAAAACTCCCGTTTTTTAAAACTAATTATTAATTTACCATACGTAAAACAATTCGGCTGAATTACGCTTTAACTGTCCCTAATTTTTTAAGGTTCTACATTTTTTAAACTGTATACCTTTATATAAGTCTAATCCAATTATATCTACAAAAAATATTAAGATCTGACAAAAAATGTAGTTTCTCATAAAATTAGTCAGATCTTCATAAAATGCTATCATCGTCATCCCTTTAAACGTCCACTGTTGGACGAAGCCTCCCCCATAGAGTTCAATGGGGGGGGGGGGGGGGGGTGTTGCCATGATCACCACGCTTGGCAGGTGGATTGGTGATTGCAGTATTTGTGTTGAGTACTCAGGTAGATGCTGCTGCCCACCCCCTGGTGTAAACCCTTAGTCGGCTTTTACGACGTCCACGGGAGGAGACGGAGGGATCTATTCTAAAGGCGGACACACTACTGCACAAAATAAAATAAAATGTTATATGTAGATATAATTGGATAAGACAATGCAAGCAGTGATCTAGATTATTTAAACAATGAATTAGAAAAAAAAACAGTATCTCAGCTGAAAAGTTTGACGAGGTGTACTTTATTATTTTCAGAGACTAATAATTTAATATTTTCCAGGTATTTCGACCTGAGACTAGCAACAAAGAAAGGTGAAATCAGTTTCTACTTCACCCATGGGGTGTATGCAGAAGAAATATCAACAGCTCTCAAGGAAGTTAAGGACTTTGTGGATAAACATCCTGGAGAGGTTTGAAAAAACTCATTTAATTCCACAGTTGTTGTCTATCAATCAATGCTATAGGGCAAAGTTTAGACTGCAAACCAGAATTCCGATTTCAATAAAATATGATGACAGCGAGGTAATCTGATGATGGAGTACGGAAGGTGTACAACTGAGCTCTTTTACTGATAATGGTAGGCTATACGTTTGAGCTTATTTTAATTAGCTCACGGTTTTGAATACTAATTTCACAATATTGAATAGACAAACAAATATTATAGTAACAATTCCGCTCCTCTACAACGAAAACTTTGAAAGAATTCGACACGTGTTTCGCCTCTCAATGAATCATCCTCAGGAAACAGTTTAACTTTCTGTTCGGCGTTCGGCGTGGGAACATGGCTGCGGAGTTTTTGTAGTATTGTCTCTGTTGTTCTAGCACGCAGTGAGTCAACTGTTTCCTGAAGATGCTTCGTTGAGAGGCGAAACACGTGTCGAATTCTTTCAGAGTTTTCGTTGGAGAGGAGCGGAATTGTTACTATATATTTGTTCGTCTATTCAATATTGTAGAATGGATTTCTGCAAAGTCGCGCTTGAATCAATTAATGAATACTAATTTCACCTACATCGTCAGCCGAAGACTCATTTTATGAAAGCAAAAATGTTAGTCATGTACATTTTTGCTTTCATAAAATGAGTCAACGAATAATTAACAACGAATAACTTATTTTGGTATGAAATAGTCTCTCATTAGTGAATGTGTAATATCTAATTCCAAATAAAAAAGGGAAACATGATGGTGGAATAGGATCAGCACCCTGCATTGGGGAGTATTATGCATTGCCCCCCTACTAACCCTACCCCTATGTTAATTTCAGGTAGTCATACTGGACTGCCAGCATTTCTACGGGTTCACTCCACATGATCACCAAAGGCTCATCAGGTATCTGCTCAACTTGTACGGACCCAAGTTGGTTCCAAGGAGACAGGATACACGGTCCTTCACGCTCAATTCACTGAGCAGGCTGAATCAGCAGGTAAATATGTTTTATAGTTGAATTATCCTGCTAATCTTATAAATGCGACATTTAGGATATTAATATCTGTTCGTTACTCTGATATATTAGGGCCAAAACACATTGCCACAACGCGCCGTCGCGTCGCATAGTATCTGGAACCATCCGTTACGATTTCAGATAATGTATGAAATCAGAAAAGTTTTCATTTGGGCTTAACAGCTGTTTTGCCTCTAAAATTAGACTTCTGTGGCGCGGCGGGCGGGGAAGGTTCGCCTTTGACGCAGGAGGTTGCGGGTTCGATTCCCGCCTCTGAACAAATATTTGTACGATCTGCAGATAATTGCTTCAGGGTGTTCTGAGTATTTTTCTATGTATAATAAAAATAAATATCTATCTATGTTATGTTATATTAAGTATATCAGTTATCTAGTACCCATAACACAAGCTCTGCTTAGCTTGGGGCTAGATAATGTTGTGTGAAATGTCCAGCATTTATTTATTATTAATTTATACAAAAGATTCTAGTTGCAACGCAAATTAAACATGATACAAAAGCAATGGTTAAAATGAAAACTTAAAGTCAAAGTCAAAGTCAAAGTCAAAGTCAAAAAGAACTTTATTCATTGAAATCACAAGGATCATTTTGAATCTATCTATATAATATAAAGCTAAATAACGGTGACTCACTGATTGACATGTTTGTTCTCCTAGAAGGAGTCGGTTTAGGGGGGGGGTATGTTTGGGGGAAGTTACGGGGGGGTGAATCTCACCAGGAATTAGGCAATGACATTTCGAAAAAACCAAGATGACAGCTGTCAGATTTGACATCTCCTAAACGGTTACAGGTAGGGTTTTCAAAATGGGAGGGTAGAAAGAGGGGGGGAAAAAATTAAAAAAAATTGAAAAAAAAAAAAAAAAAAAAAGATGGTGGCTTCGGAATTTGACTTTGAATTTTACCGATTTTCATACTCCACTTTGGCGGGGTGCTTTGTTCTGGCAACATTGGCGTACGGTGAATCTGTTTTGCTTCAATAATTGCCAGTATCCTGTAGAATGACGTGTAAGTACGGCTTTTTCGAAATTCAAAATGGCGGATGCTGTGGCGGCCATTTTGTAAAAAGCAAAAATTTTCCAAATTTTCCAACCCGAAAATGACGCTGTTGGCAACACCCGAGCCGGACGACATGTATGGGGCGGTCGTGTAGAACGGTGAAGAGTGTTGCCTGGCGAGAAAATTTTCCCCATTTTTCGGGTAATTTCCGAGATTTTCCCCAAAAAGGTGAAAATTAGAAATATTGACATTTTGAATCAAAATTTGATGTGGTATCGTTGAAAAGGTCCATGCAAATGACATTTGACCATTTTTGTCCCCGTCAGCTGGCAACACTGGAATCAGGCGAACTTTTTTTATTTTTGGGCCCGACTTTTACGCGAGCTCTAGATTCCTTCTACGAAAGTTTCCAAATTTAAATTTTGTTTATGCAGAAACCTTGTCGGTGAACTGCTTAATATGGGAAAACTATACGTTTTTTGAAATTTTTGAATACGGACTATTTGGCGGCCATATTGTAAAAAGACAAAATTTTCAAAATTTTCCATGTGAAAAATGAGGCATTTGGCAACACCCGAGCCGGACGACTTGTATGGGGCGATTGTGTAGAACGATGAATAGTGTTGCCTGGCTAGAAAATTTTCCCCATTTTTCGGGTAATTTCCGAGATTTTCCCCAAAAAAGTGAAAATTAGAAATATTGACATTTTGAATCAAAATTTGATGTGGTATCGTTTAAAAGGTCCATGCGAATGACATTTGACCATTTTTGTCGCTTTCAATTTGGCAACACTGGGAAAAAGCAAACTTTTTAAGTTTTGGGCCCGACTCTTACGCGAGCTCTAGATTCCTTCTACGAAAGTTTCCAAATTCAAATTTTGTTTATGCAGAAACCTTGTCGGTGAACTGCTTAATATGGGAAAACTATACGTTTTTTGAAATTTTTGAATATGGTCAATTTGGCGGCCATTTTGTAAAATGACGAAATTTTCAAAATTTTCCAAGTGAAAAATGAGGCTGTTGGCAACACCCTAGCCGGACAACTTGTATTGGACTATTGTGTAAAACGATGAAAAGTGTTGCCTGGTTAAAAAAAAAACCCCATTTTCCGGGTATTTTCCGAGATTTTCCCCAAAAACATGTAAATTAAAAAAAATTACAATTTGAATAAAACTTTGATGAGGTATCGTTTAGAAGCTTCATGCGAATGACATTTGACTATTTTCGTTCCCCTCAGCTGGCAACACTGGGATCAAGCAAACTTTTTTATTTTTGGGCCCGACTCTTACGCGAGCTCTAGATTCCTTCTACGAAAGTTTCCAAATTCAAATTTTGTTTATGCAGAAACCTTGTCGGTGAAATGCTCAATATGGGAAAACTATACGTTTTTTGAAATTTTTGAATACGGACAATTTGGCGGCCATTTTGTAAAATGACGAAATTTTCAAAATTTTCCAAGTGAAAAATGAGGCTGTTGGCAACACCCTAGCCGGACAACTTGTAAGGGGCTATTGTGTATAACAATGAAAAGTGTTGCCTGGTTTAAAAAAAATCCCCATTTTCTGGGTATTTTCCGAGATTTTCCCCAAAAACATAAAAATTAAAAAAAAAACAATTTAAATCAAAATTTGATGAGGTGTCGTTCAGGATGTCCATGTGAATGACATTTGACCATTTTGGTCGCTCTGAGCTGGCAACACTGGGAGCAGGCAAAGGTGTTATTTTTGGGCCCAATTCGGCTACTTTCCTTTTTTTCCCACTACGAAAGTTGCCATGCGCCAATTCTGAGTATGCACAAGTGTTGCCACTGAACTGTTTCATCTTGGACATTCTATTTGTTTTTTCGAAATTCAGAATGTCGGACGCTGTGGTGGCCATTTTGTAAAAAGACGAAATTTTCTGAATTTTACAACTGGAAAATGAGGCTGTTGGCAACACCCGAGCCGGAATAGTTGTATGGAGCGGTTGTGTAAAATGACTAAAAGTATTGCTTGGTATTAAAAAATTCTCCATTTTTCGGGTATTTTTCGAGATTTTCCTAAAAATGTAAAAAAAAGAAATAATGACATTTTGAATCAAAATTTGTTGAAGACTTGAAGAAGAGAATCGTGTCAATGACATTTGACCATTTTTGTCGCCCTCAGCTGGCAACACTGGGATCGGGTGAACTTTGTAATTTTCGGGCTTGACTCGGCTACTTTCCTTATTTTTCCATTACGAAAGTTGCCATGCGCAAATTCTGAGTATGCAAAAATGTTGCCACTGAACTGCTCCATATTACATATTTTATTAGTTTTTTCGAAATTCAAAATGGCGGACGCTGTGGCGGCCATTTTGTAAAAAGACGAAATTTTCTGAATTTTACAACTGTAAAATGAGGCTTTTGGCAACACCCGAGCTGGAAGACTTGTATGGGGCGGTTGTGTAGAATGACAAAAAGTATTGCCAGGTAATAAATTTTTCAACATTTTTTGGGTAATTTCCCAGATTTTCCTCAAAATGTAAAAAGTATAAATAATGGTATTTTGAATCAAAATTTGATTTAATCTTGAAGAAAAGGACCATGTGAGTCACTTTTGACTATTTTGGTTGCAGTGAGTTGGCAACACTGGGAGCATGCGAGTAGTGAAATTTTCGGGTCCGACTCGATTACGAGCTCAAGTTTCCTTCTACCAAAGTTGCCATATGGCAATTCTGTTTATGCAGAAATGTTGCCAGTGCACTGTTTCATCTTTGACATTCTATTCGTTTTTTCAAAATAAAAGATGGCGGACGCTGTGGCGGCCATTTTGTAAAAAGCTGAAATTTTCCAAGTGAAAAATGAGGCTGTTGGCAACACCCGAGCCGGACAACTTGTATGGGGCCATTGTGTAAAACGATGAAAAATGTTGCCCGGTTAAAAAAAAATCCCCATTTTCCGGGTAATTTCCGAGATTTTCCCCAAAAACATGAAAATATTATAAATTATGATAGTATGGATTAGAATTTGATGCGGTACTGCAGAGGAAATCCACACTGAACCGTTACCAGTATCAAAGAGCTTTTTCCCGGTCAAAACGATTTCTTCCATTTTTTGGGTGATAACAATAAAAAAAAAGTTGGAATTTCAAATCAGAAATTTGACTATAAGTTTTTTTTTTTTTTTATTACCACGCGAGCTGCTTGCAGCTCGCGCCTCAATGAAAAATATCGAACAAAAAACAAACAAATTACCTACACAAAAAAAACTTCTTATCACAGGTCCTCGGTAGGTTGTTAGGTTTTTTTTTTATACTATTTTATAGTATTTGCACGCAAGAAAACTTATAATCACATGCCATAGTATGTAGAGGTTGTAGTGGTTGTAGGGGTTTTTTAGGGGTTTGTAGGGGTTGTAGGGGTTTGTAGGGGTTGTATGGGTTTCTAGGGGTTGTAGGGGTTTGTAGGCGTTTGAAATCCCCGGTATATAATCGGTGTTGCCTGGTCAAACATTTTTTTTAGAGATTTAAAAAAAAAGAAATGAAAATTCTCTGATATTTGATGCGGTATGAATCTTCGAATGATAATTAACCACAAATGCAATAAATAAAAAATGAAATTGAATGTACGAATGACATTTTACTTTTTTTGTTGGAACTGGAAACCCTTCTTCCATGTGGAAACCCTAGGATTAAGCAATGTTGGAATTTTGAGGTTAGATTGGAGTTTATTGGATAATTTTATTTTACCAAAGTAGTTTTTTCATTTTGATAAGTAAATACTTTACAACTTGCTTGTCTCAATAAAATAGTCGGATAAATAGAGTAGGATTTGTAGGTATACACAAACAGATGACAAGCGATACAAAAAACTTTTGATTCTGTTACGATATCAACAGTGATAAAAGAAATTAAAGAAGCCAGCAACTATACTTACTTAGATTAAAGTGCATGAGCATAAAAGAAAATCTGTAAGTTAATTCCAATTGTATTCTCTATTTTCGGTCATAAGTAGTATATGTCTATGATCATAGGTCTAGAAAATTTCAATTTCCATTCATAGGAGTCATGTTTTCCTACCTTAGGTACCTAATATAGATAGTATAATTTATAATATAGATAGAAAAGTCTTTATTTACTTCAATCAATTCAATATAACTTCACATACTTACCTATTTCAACCTGAACTCAATATACCTAATCCTTTTATTTTATAACATAGGGTAACAGCAACATAGAAAGCAAGCTGCTTGATCTTTGCTTTTTCTGTAGGTACCTACAAGTGTGTATCTGCGGACTTGAGTTTGTAAACATTAAGAAATAATTATGCAAGCATACACTTCTAAGTTCATTGTATTCTCACAATTAAACGATTGCACTTGGATAAATAATTAAATAATAAATACTTAATTCAAAATTAGAGCATAGGTATAGGTATATATATAAAATTATACTTGATAAAAGATTTAAAAAAAATCGGAGAGAATGTACAATGAATAGGTACCTATGATTTCATATATAAAATAAAATTAACATTTCAGACAACGAAGAGTACCAAGAGCACAGACTTTGAAAAACAATGTTTTAGAACCATTTCCATCGTACAATATTTGCTGAACTAAAACAATAAGCCTGCGGATTCAGCTGACACCAAATCTTCAGCGGCAGATGTTGTCCTTGCAGAAAGTGAGTTATAAGTTTAAAACTATTTACCTATTATTCATGTAACCTACCTGTTTTGGGTGGCTACAGAACTGTCTTGAGTTTTATGATACACAATATAATTCATTGATTTAAATAAATAGCATTATACCCAAAATTAATAAGTTTAAATATTTGAAATCAGCTCCGAAGAATAAGCTAAAAAGTAATTGGTTTGGTTCATTCAATTTTCTTGTTAGTAATAGTAATACTTAAGTACAATATTGCATGGCAAACAATGAATACTCATGAGTTTGCTCTGTACATCAGTATTTGTTTATTTACTTTAGAATAATATGATTGAGGGATCTGCAAAGTCCATCAAACACCACCTAAAAATTACAAAGATTCAACGACCAAGACCGTTCGTCATGGCATTCTAGAAAGGAGACCTATGTCCAGCAGTGGACTTCTACTAGCTGATGATGAAGATAATGACTTCCTTTTTAGATGAACTCTCACAATGTTGTCTTCCCCACAGATTCACTTGAAAAATGGAACACATAATTGCACATTACAAAGGAATACAAAATACTCAATGATCATTTTTGGATTTGTTACTATGAAGATTAACATTTAGAGCTTTCAAAAAAAAAACAAAGTGGCAACAACAGGATAGAGAGCAATTGAGTATTGGACACTTGGTGGTGATCAAGGATAACACTTTCCTTTCAATCGTTGACTTCCGGACTTCAAAATTCTTTTAATTTTAGATTTTGTCCATACATTATTCCTAAAGTCCTGTAACTTTTTAATGTTTGTGATTTTAATACAAATAATTTGTTATTCATTATAATTAAGTTTTCAATTTAAGTTTTCAATATTAGTAATCTTTGTTTTTGTATTCACAAAAACCTAATAGGTATTGGTAATGAATGAAACATTTGAGTAATAAAAATTAAAAAACATACAAATATTAAAATGAAAAATATAAATTTTATTTAAACTTCACAGACACTTGTTAAATCATTTATACCTAACTAATTCACACAATTATCATTTCACTATCTGTTCCAACGATTTACTTCACGATCGCATTTGCCACCATGCCTGCATCTGCGCCTGCTGCCGCAGTCTGTCTGTAAGAAAATATATTTAAATAATTTTACTATAAATTGTGCTGTAATGTGTTTGGTCTAAGAGACTAAGGAATTAAAATATCACTAACTGCCATATAGACTATCTAGATGTACCTGTATCGTGTGGTATCAGAAACTACAAGTACCATAACATCCAAACCCAAACTAAATATTTGCAGATCATACAAACATTTAGCTCGCAGTGAGAATCGAACCCGTATCTCAACTAGCTACTCGCCCGTCATACCACAGAGGTTATCACTGTAATGGTAATGGGTAATAATAGCATCAGTCGGAATATGTAAATACTCAACACCAATCCGCCTGCCTAGCGTAATAATTATGACGAATCCCTCCATATTCAATAGGAAAGACTTCGTCCAACAGTGGACATAAACATGCTAATAAACAAGTAAATTCTACTTACCAATGAAACATTTATATTTCTCGACGCAACCGCGGCTAAAAATTCGCCTTGCTGCATGTCCTGTACAACAACGTTATAGTCGTCTTCACTGAAATTAAAACACAAAAATTGATATTGTAAGTATTAAACAAATCTATGAAATAATACCTAATGAATAAATATATAAAAAACTTACATTGTTTTCGTAAAGTTTTGGAATTTTGGCCGTCAATTCATTCATCATGACAATGACTGATGACAGTAAGTGACAGGTTTTAGAAACATAGAGAGAAAATTCATGTAACCCACCATTTACTATACGCCTTGGAGCAAGTAACAAAATGGAGCGGCAATAATATTTATTTTGTATGAAAATTGCCCACCATAGCTTGCCATTCAACCATTCATTTAATATTATGTGACCTTTGATTGCCTTCATTCAAAATTTTGTTTACTTTTTGTGTTTTCGTAAATTCTCACTATTTTATTAGCAAATACCTATATTTTTTACTACACAAGTTGGATTTCACAATGCCTGAGTGGAATATTGTGCATGGTGGTACGAGGCAAAGCCAGTATCGCTCTGGGCTGACTTTACACAAGTGCTTCAACAGTTTCATTGAAATTGTAGTTTTGCTTCATTATTTTGTTCTAAATATATGTTTCGTTAGTGAGCTTTAGAGTAAACATAAGGACATTAGTGCCATGGTTGTGTAAAATATCATTATTTCATAATAATTCATTTATTGCTTACAAAATTGTTTACACCTAGGGCTCGGTCAGGCAAATAACTGACCCAGTCCGAGCCAAAAACCGAGCACGCCTTATTTATCAGAACAACCGCCCTGTGCTGTACGCACCGCGAGCCGAGCCCCGAAGCGTACCCATTCGTAGGCAAATATATTATCATCGTCCACATACTACACAAGCACCGAGTTAAGGCTACCATTTACTGATGCGCCCATCCAGATAATATATCAGAATTTCAGCAAAAACTACGTATATTCTTACTTTACTTGAGTGAAGTTGGTGACACTGACAGTTGGTGGCTGACAGACAAAATTTCAAAAATTTAGACAAACATATCTGGACTGCGTTTTGTTCCTTGCTCCAAGGGACTGCGTCATATATGCATGGATTTAGAACTATTTTCTTTCAGCTGCCAAAAAACTTCCCATCATGACTAATAGCCATAGATTAATAAAATAATAACTTAGTACGCATACACCACAGATAATACATTTGACTGAAATATTACCCGTTGCACCACAGAAATCGTTAATAAGATTCCATGGTGAATCCGCAGTCTACTACTCGCTCGCCGTACAAACGTCATCGAGAAGATTATTGGATTTTATTCTAGAACGCGACATAAGGATTATTTATTTTGTCTCTGCCGATAAAAAAAAATGCTTAGCTATCTATTTATTGTCTGTGGTAAGTGACGCTTTCTTTCTGAAAATAATTTTGCGGTTGTAACCTGCTAAAAATTTTCAATTTATTTCAAAAATTGTATTTTCAGTGCTTTACACCCAAAACTCGTATCAGAAATGCCTAACTTTAAATTAAAAACTAAACGTGGTGGACGTCCAAAGAAATGGATACGTCGACGTAAATCAACGATTTCACAGTCAGACGTCGTTTCTGCTTCCGCTGAAATGGACAATAGCGAACAGGTACAGTACATATTTAACTATTCATCCATCGAACTTGTACGTTGAATGTACCTACGCAGTACACGCATGAGACTTATGAATATCCTGGTATAAGTGGGAGTCAGCTTTAATCTTTTTCGGTCGTGTCGTGGGCTTTTTGCACGCTTTGACGCATCTGTCTGTCACGGTTATCCCGCGCACATAAGAATTACCGATGCACATGATTAAATTTATCTTAAATAACATCAGTGAAGTTCCTCTATCTTTAAGAATTTGACCTGACAAGGAATCTTGCTAAGATTATTGAATCACCGGAATGCTGGCTTTTATATTAAATGAATAAGTATGCATTTTTTCATGAATTGATATAATGTGACCATGTCGTCATCTAATCACAAGACTTTATTCTTTAATCAATGTATCTTAGCTAACCCTAAACCCTTAGAAATATTGCATTCGTTTAGCAATGCAGTATACACTTCCACATATATTATGCAATACTAATAGCAGATTAACAATTGGTATATATTACATCCATGGATCATCATCATCATCATCATCAGGATAAAACTAAATACAGCTAAAGCTGAACTACAGCACTACTGTGCTACTATCGGCCAATAGGAGTACACTGCTGATTGAAAATTTCATAAAATGTCATGATGATAAACTTCTGTTGCCTATATACATATATATGCATTTATTATCATAATAAAAAATATTTTTAAGGATATATCAACAAAACCTGTTGCTGGTTGCCCCAGAAAAAGGAAAATTGGACAGATACCAGAACCTTTCAAGCTTTCAACATTAAAACAACAACGACTTGACTCTATGAATGATAATCACGAGTTTAAAAATCATTCTAAAGAGGTAAGTTAATTGTAATTCTAAATGGGGGTGTTAAGACCTGCAATGATGTCCCGCTGTGAGGTGTATTGTGCATTGTCCCCCTGTGCTAACCCTACCTCAAGCAGCTCAGCTCCTTAAAGTAACGGAACAAGACTTTGAGTTGGTAGCAACACCGTTGAAGTGTGTACAAAGGCGTTGATGATGGAGAACAAGATAGAAGTAGCTCCTGCAAACCCATCTTGGTCCTGGTAGTCTCTTTTGTAACCACACAATGTAAGAACACGTGCTCCACCATCTCTTTTTCCTACAAGCAGCCCCAACATAGCCTGCTGTCAGTGGCCCCAATCTTGTACAGATGTTAATTTATGTCACAGTGTCCTATTATTATGCCCACTACCATACGCAGGTCCTCATATTTCATTTTGAGGAGTGTATTAGTCACTTTCTTGTCAAGTCTGGGGAGCATAGATTTAAAGTGCTTACAGTCCGACCTTCATTCCCAGTGCTTTTGGTGCTCCATTTCCGAATGCAATCTCAGTTTGTTTTTGATTTCCGCAATTGATGGTTTTGATAGGTTAATGTCAACTTGTGTAGAGATAAATTTAGCTCCTTCCCTAGCTAGAGAGTCGGCCCTGTCATTTCCTAGACAGAAGCCATGGCTATCTGTTCATTTAATTGTAACAGTATATCTATCTATCAGTCTTTGAAGCGCAATGTGACACTCTGCAATTGATTTTGAACTGGTGCCAGTCTCCTCAGCGCATTTGTTAATGCTACACTGTCTGTTACAAAAACAAATCTTATTTGTCCCCCAATGGTCTCCGTACTTGTGGACTCTATTGATGATGATAATGTCTGTTGCCGCCAGCTAAAGCCCTAGGGTTTCTGCTTAAAAATATGTTATTCAAAAGTGTTTATAACAATAATATAATCATCAACACCAGCCTGTTTTCATCAATCATTGGAAAAGACCTCCCCCATTAAATACAATGGAGGGATTTGTCATAATCACCACACTTGGCAAGCATATTGCTGATTGCAGTTTGATGTTAAATAATCAGGGGGCTGCTGCTGCCCACCCCCTGGTGCAATCTCTAAGTAAGGCTTTTATTACAACCGCAACAGGAAACAGAATGGTTTATTCTTAGTCGCTACTAATCTATTATTAGCTGATATAATTTTTTTTACATACCTATCAAATTACAATAACAATATGATATTATGATGTTTGCAAACAGATTTGATCTCTAAGCTGATGAAAACAGAATGTGAATAATAAACTCCTTGATAGATAATAATTGTATTTAAGCACAGTTAGATTAATTCACTATTCAATTTCAAATTTAATCAATATAATTTAACACAACATAATACTAAACAGTCGCATACATAATCTGAATCCCACACTAAGATTGCTTATGTCATAGGTACCAGGAACTACAAGTACCATGGTACCATAACACCCATATCCAGAATAAATATTTACAAATCATGCAAACATTTTTTTGCAACGTATCAAACCTGCAATCTCTTGCATCTCAACTGGCTACTGGCCCACTGCATCTCAGAAGTCATCGAATGGAAAGTGCATTACATAACAATTTGTTACATCCATACATAACTCCTTCATAGACATAATTTCAATATCATCATCAAAATGGTATATATGACCCGGTTAATTTAATACATTTATTATTTACAGGTAACAGAAGACAAAAATGAATGTCTTGAGAACTTTAATCCTTTTGAGAATCAAAAAGTCGTATTACTAAGTTCCAAAGAGTCGTCATCAATTGAAATATCTTCTCAAAATGAAAATGTAAGAAAACATAGTTATTTTCATACATCATTTCGCAAAGGATGCTATTAAAAACTTGTCTTAGTTTAGGCCTTACCCATTGAATATAATAAGAAGATTTGTCATAATAACCACCCTTGACAAACAGATTGATGATTGCAATATGGTGTTATATACTCAAATAACATAACATGATACCCAACAGTCACATACATAGTCATGATTACTCACAACAATTCCCTGTGTTGTGATTCATACTCACAACACAGGGAAACTTCGAATACCAAGGTACCATAACATGCAAACCCGGACCAAATATTTGATGATCATACAAACATTTGACCCTCAAGGGGAATAAACCCGTTAATCTCTCGCATCTCAAACTACAAGTACCATGGTACCATAATATGCAGACTCGAAACAATTATTTGATAAGCATACAAACATTTAACCCTCAGAGGGAATCGAACCTGTAACCTCTCACATCTCTCTGTGTCGTGAGTATCAAGAACTACAAGTACCATGGTACCATAACATTCAAACTCGAAACAAATATTTGATGATCATACAAACATTTGACCCTCAAGGGGAATCGAACCCATTAACCTCTCGCATCTCAAACTACAAGTACCATGGTGCCATAATATGCAAACTCGAAACAAATATTTGATGATCATACAAACATTTGATCCGCAGCGGGAATCGAACCTGTAACCTTTCGCATCTCAACCGGCTCTCATCGACCGCACCACATAGGTCATCAAATGGTTGCTACTACTCATTCCCTTATGAAATTACTCCGTTTAACTTATACATACTACATTCTCATATAGGGAAATCTATTCTTAGGTCAGACTCATCATGGCACATAGACTGAGTCTCGAAAGTACCTATACATTGGCTGTTATTACAACTATCCAATTAGTATGCATAGATTATTATCAACCTTATTTTCCCCTAATATTCTATTCTTAATTCAATTTAATTTATTTTTGCAGATTCAAAGTAAATGTTTTCAAAATCTGCCAAACTATAACAGTGACATTTTTGGCTCAAATGTGATACAACTATCAGAAACATCGTCTAATTCAATACACCATGATTTTGAAATGAACAATCCATTTGAGAATAAAAAAATAGTTTTACTATCTTCTGACGAGACTGTATCATCTGGACTATCTCAAATTAATAATGTAAGTAAAAATAGTTAATTTCATACAAAAATTTTAGGCGTCCTTACACAATGGATGCTATCGAGAACTTTATATCTATGTCAAGACCTCTCCCATTGAATACAATGAAGGATTTGACATAATTACTGCTCAAGTGGCAACCACAAATTAAACGACACAGTAAAGGAAAGCCTTCCATTCGATGGACTAATGACATAAATATCACAGAAAATCGATGGATAAAGACTGCTCAATACTATTCACTGTGGAATTCTAAGGGGAAAGCCTATATCCAACAATGGTCTACAGACTAATGATAATAATGATGACCCACATCTACATGCTTGGTCTATATGTTATACAATAACTTTTCTTAAAAAACCCACTTCCGCCATTGTATTTGACTAAATATTTGGATGAAAAAAAAATAATGAAAGAACCATAATGGTGAAAGGATTATGATACTTTCTGAATGCAAATGCTTGGTTTGTTGCTGAAAATATCAAAATCGCCATATGTATGCCTACAATATATGAGGGGTTCCCTCAATTCCTCTTGGATTCCATCATCAGAACTAGATTCTGAAAAAATGGGATCAATCTGGAAGTATATCTATTCAAATAAAAAAAGAATTTTCCAAATCGGTTCATAAACGCCGGAGACATTATGCGGTAAGAAACATAAAAAAAAAATACAACCGAACCGAGAACCTCCTCCTTTTTTGGGAAGTCGGTTAAAAATAATTTTGACTTTCCCCCTCCCTATAGCCAAATCGAATTGATCATCGTCATATCGGAAATCGGTGGATAGAGACGGCTCAAATTAATTTGGCTCAAAACCGTTCGTAGTGGCATTCCAAAGAGGAAGTCTATGTCCAATAGTGGACTTTTATAGGACGACTATATCTTAACATCTACATGCTTGGTCTAGATGCTGTACATAAATTATGTCAACTGTTCCTCTCCCTATAGCCTAAATAAATTGATCATCATCATCATCAGCCTGATTATATTCACTATACTAGACAAAGCCTTCCCCATTGAATATAATTAATGGAGATGTGTCGTAATCACCACGCTTGGTAGGTGGATTGATAAATTTGGAATTACGTACTCAGGTAGATGTTGCTGCTCATCCCCTGATGTAATCCTTTAGTAAAACTTTTACTACACCTATTGGTAAAAAAAAAGAGGTATATTCTTAGATTGAACTACATTAAAATTTCTTAAATTTGGATACGTCACTATGGAACATTGCAATTCATAATAGTATGCTTGAAGCGTTAACCGTTTGTATGTACTTACAGACCGGAATCCCATTTTTCATACTAACACTATAAATATGATAGTTAAACCGAAAACCACTTCACATAAACACCACTTATCATAAATATAAGCCAAATACTGTTATTTACATTAAAATGGTTCATAACCAAGAAATTATCTGATTATTAAAATAAAACTCTTAAATGAGTTCCGAACAAGTTTTCCTCATTTGAATCTAATTCGTTTATTATAAGATAATATATTACTTAATAGAAATTATTAATTTTTATTAATTCCTTCGATTGGCATTATAAAAAAATAGGTTGTTTTTTTAGGATTCCAAGAATAAGGTGCTATGGTGACCTTATACATTCTTAGCTTCATAGCTGTTGGTAGGTGATTTGGTAGAAATGAAAAATCCACTTTTTACTTATGATGGTTGTATTAGAACTTTTCAATAGTAAGTAGGTACACGAATAGCCGTGGTAAAATGGTTTGATAGTGAATAAATACGCACCGCCTTCTTGACGGCTGTTAATAATAATAATATTTTATTTATCAAGACAACTGAGTCCAATTTGTTAGTAAAACGCAACCTAAAAACTAGGTTAGTACTTAATAACTAATGGTTCGCCCCGAACTGAGACCTCGCGATAACACCTTTATCAGCCCGACTACTTAACCAAGTAATATCCATTTTTAACCGACTTCCCAAAAAAGTAGGAGGTACTTAATACGGTAGTTTTTTTTATTTTTTTTTATTAATGTTTTTTACCGCATATCTCCGGCGTTTATGAACCGATTTGGAAAATTCTTTTTTTATTTGAATAGATATGTTTCCAGATTGGTCCCATTTTTTTCAGAGTCCAGTTCTGATGATGGAATCCATGAGGAATTGAGGGAACTCCTCAAATATTGTAGGCATACATATGGCGATTTTGATATTTTCAGCAACAAACCAAGCATTTGCATTCAAAAAGTAGAATAATCCTTTCACCACTATGGTTCTTTCATAATTTTTTTTTCATCCAAATATTTTGTCGAATACAATGGCGGAAGTCAGTTTTTTAAATGAAAAGTTATTCTATTATTATTTTTGTAAATTTTCACCTCGAGGTCTACCAGTACAGTACAGGATCTATCAGTAAGAACTCTAATTTCCTACACATCATCGAAATAACCTTTGAATAGGGCTAAGCAACGTGGCGTAATACTACATACCTGTTAATACCTATATCAAGTACCTGACGAATTAAGTGATAACGTTCTTTTGACGTGAAACATAGAACTCCAGCGTCATTCAAATTCCTAGATATGGGAGGTCAACAATGGATGTTATATTGGTCTCTGTTTATTATTTACAGATAACAGAAGACAAAAAAGAATGTCTTGAAAACTTTAATCCTTTTGAGAATCAAAAAGTTGTATTACTAAGTTCCAAAGAGTCATCATCGATTGAAATGTCTGAAATTGAAAACGTAAGTAAACATAGTTATTTTCATACATCATTTCACAAAGGATGCTATTAAAAACTATTAAAACTTGTCTTAGTTTAAGCCTTACCCATTGAATATAATGAGAAGATTTGTCATAATAACCACCCTTCACAAACAGATTGATGACAATATTACTATATTATATATTATTTATATATGATTGCAATATGGTGTTATCTTTTATATACTCAGATAACATAACATGATACCCAACAGTCACATACATAGTCATGATTACTCACAACAATTCCCTGTGTTGTGATTCATACTCACAACACAGGGAAACTTCGAATACCATAGTACCTTAACATGCAAACCCGGACCAAATATTTAATGATCATACAAACATTTGACCCTCAAGGGGAATCAAACCCGTTAATCTCTCGCATTTCAAACTACAAGTAACATGGTACCATAATATGCAGACTCGAAACAAATATTTGATGATCATACAAACATTTAACCCGCAGCGGGAATCGAACCTGTAACCTCTCGCATCTTTCTGTGTCGTGAGTATCAAGAACTACAAGTACCATGGTACCACAACATACAAACTCGAAACAAATATTTGATGATCATACTAACATTTGACCCTCAAGGGGAATCAAACCCGTTAATCTCTCGCATCTCAAACTTCAAGTACTATGGTGCCATAATATGCAAACTCGAAACAAATATCTAATGATCATACAAACATTTGACCCTCAAGGGGAATCGAACCCATTAATCTCTCGCATCTCAAACTACAAGTACCATAGTGCCATAATATGCAAACTCGAAACAAATATTTAATGATCATACAAACATTTAACCCGCAGAGGGAATCGAACCCATAACCTCTCGCATCGCAAACTACAAGTACCATAGTGCCATAATATGCAAACTCGAAACAAATATTTAATGATCATACAAACATTTAACCCGCAGAGGGAATCGAACCCATAACCTCTCGCATCGCAAACTACAAGTACCATAGTGCCATAATATGCAAACTCGAAACAAATATTTAATGATCATACAAACATTTAACCCGCAGAGGGAATCGAACCCATAACCTCTCGCATCGCAAACTACAAGTACCATAGTGCCATAATATGCAAACTCAAAACAAATATTTGATGATCATACAAACATTTGACCCGCAGCAGGAATCGAACCTGTAACCTTTCGCATCTCAACCGGCTCTCACCGACCGCACCACATAGGTCATCAAATGGTTGCTACTACTCATTCCCTTATGAAATTACTCCGTTTAACTTATACATACTACATTCTTATATAAGGAAATTTATTCTTAGATCAGACTCATCGTGGCACATAACCAGAGTCTCGAAAGTACTTATACATTGGCTGTTATTACAACTAACCAATTAGTATGCATAGATTATTATCAACCTTATTTTCCCCTAATATTCTATTCTTAATTCAGTTTAATTTATTTTTGCAGATTCAAAGTAAATGTTTTCAAAATCTGCCAAACTATAACAGTGACATTTTTGGCTCAAATGTAATACAACTATCAGAAACATCGTCTAATTCAATACACCATGATTTTGAAATGAATAATCCATTTGAGAATAAAAAAATAGTTTTACTATCTTCTGACGAGACTGTATCATCTGGACTATCTCAAATTAATAATGTAAGTAAAAATAGTTAATTTCATACAAAAATTTTAGGCGTCCTTACACAATGGATGCTATCGAGAACTTTATATCTATGTCAAGACCTCTCCCATTGAATACAATGAAGGATTTGACATAATTACTGCTCAAGTGGCAACCACAAATTAAACGACACAGTAAAGGAAAGCCTTCCATTCGATGGACTAATGACATAAATATCACAGAAAATCGATGGATAAAGACTGCTCAATACTATTCACTGTGGAATTCTAAGGGGAAAGCCTATATCCAACAATGGTCTACAGACTAATGATAATAATGATGACCCACATCTACATGCTTGGTCTATATGTTATACAATAACTTTTCTTAAAAAACCCACTTCCGCCATTGTATTTGACTAAATATTTGGATGAAAAAAAAATAATGAAAGAACCATAATGGTGAAAGGATTATGATACTTTCTGAATGCAAATGCTTGGTTTGTTGCTGAAAATATCAAAATCGCCATATGTATGCCTACAATATATGAGGGGTTCCCTCAATTCCTCTTGGATTCCATCATCAGAACTAGATTCTGAAAAAATGGGATCAATCTGGAAGTATATCTATTCAAATAAAAAAAGAATTTTCCAAATCGGTTCATAAACGCCGGAGACATTATGCGGTAAGAAACATAAAAAAAAAATACAACCGAACCGAGAACCTCCTCCTTTTTTGGGAAGTCGGTTAAAAATAATTTTGACTTTCCCCCTCCCTATAGCCAAATCGAATTGATCATCGTCATATCGGAAATCGGTGGATGGAGACGGCTCAAATTAATTTGGCTCAAAACCGTTCGTAGTGGCATTCCAAAGAGGAAGTCTATGTCCAATAGTGGACTTTTATAGGACGACTATATCTTAACATCTACATGCTTGGTCTAGATGCTGTACATAAATTATGTCAACTGTTCCTCTCCCTATAGCCTAAATAAATTGATCATCATCATCATCAGCCTGATTATATTCACTATACTAGACAAAGCCTTCCCCATTGAATATAATTAATGGAGATGTGTCGTAATCACCACGCTTGGTAGGTGGATTGATAAATTTGGAATTACGTACTCAGGTAGATGTTGCTGCTCATCCCCTGATGTAATCCTTTAGTAAAACTTTTACTACACCTATTGGTAAAAAAAAAGAGGTATATTCTTAGATTGAACTACATTGTACATAAATTATGTCAACTGTTCCTCTCCCTATAGCCTAAATAAATTGATCATCATCATCATCAGCCTGATTATATTCACTATACTAGACAAAGCCTTCCCCATTGAATATAATTAATGGAGATGTGTCGTAATCACCACGCTTGGTAGGTGGATTGATAAATTTGGAATTACGTACTCAGGTAGATGTTGCTGCTCATCCCCTGATGTAATCCTTTAGTAAAACTTTTACTACACCTATTGGTAAAAAAAAAGAGGTATATTCTTAGATTGAACTACATTAAAATTTCTTAAATTTGGATACGTCACTATGGAACATTGCAATTCATAATAGTATGCTTGAAGCGTTAACCGTTTGTATGTACTTACAGACCGGAATCCCATTTTTCATACTAACACTATAAATATGATAGTTAAACCGAAAACCACTTCACATAAACACCACTTATCATAAATATAAGCCAAATACTGTTATTTACATTAAAATGGTTCATAACCAAGAAATTATCTGATTATTAAAATAAAACTCTTAAATGAGTTCCGAACAAGTTTTCCTCATTTGAATCTAATTCGTTTATTATAAGATAATATATTACTTAATAGAAATTATTAATTTTTATTAATTCCTTCGATTGGCATTATAAAAAAATAGGTTGTTTTTTTAGGATTCCAAGAATAAGGTGCTATGGTGACCTTATACATTCTTAGCTTCATAGCTGTTGGTAGGTGATTTGGTAGAAATGAAAAATCCACTTTTTACTTATGATGGTTGTATTAGAACTTTTCAATAGTAAGTAGGTACACGAATAGCCGTGGTAAAATGGTTTGATAGTGAATAAATACGCACCGCCTTCTTGACGGCTGTTAATAATAATAATATTTTATTTATCAAGACAACTGAGTCCAATTTGTTAGTAAAACGCAACCTAAAAACTAGGTTAGTACTTAATAACTAATGGTTCGCCCCGAACTGAGACCTCGCGATAACACCTTTATCAGCCCGACTACTTAACCAAGTAATATCCATTTTTAACCGACTTCCCAAAAAAGTAGGAGGTACTTAATACGGTAGTTTTTTTTATTTTTTTTTATTAATGTTTTTTACCGCATATCTCCGGCGTTTATGAACCGATTTGGAAAATTCTTTTTTTATTTGAATAGATATGTTTCCAGATTGGTCCCATTTTTTTCAGAGTCCAGTTCTGATGATGGAATCCATGAGGAATTGAGGGAACTCCTCAAATATTGTAGGCATACATATGGCGATTTTGATATTTTCAGCAACAAACCAAGCATTTGCATTCAAAAAGTAGAATAATCCTTTCACCACTATGGTTCTTTCATAATTTTTTTTTCATCCAAATATTTTGTCGAATACAATGGCGGAAGTCAGTTTTTTAAATGAAAAGTTATTCTATTATTATTTTTGTAAATTTTCACCTCGAGGTCTACCAGTACAGTACAGGATCTATCAGTAAGAACTCTAATTTCCTACACATCATCGAAATAACCTTTGAATAGGGCTAAGCAACGTGGCGTAATACTACATACCTGTTAATACCTATATCAAGTACCTGACGAATTAAGTGATAACGTTCTTTTGACGTGAAACATAGAACTCCAGCGTCATTCAAATTCCTAGATATGGGAGGTCAACAATGGATGTTATATTGGTCTCTGTTTATGGAGTACAAGTTTCTAAATTCTTCAGTTTCAGACTTTTCCCTGTAGTTGTGACACAAAAGCCACAAGCATACCAAATTTCAGCATGGTGGGATTGCTGGAAGTACCCTATAATTTTTGATTTTTACGTTTTTTATTTTCCCTAATATCTCAAAAACTACTAAAGCTAAATACTTATTAATAACAGTTTTGAAATGTCCAACCAAAGCGCTTTCATTAGACACCCCACTTGATCTGACTGTCTCACTTTTATTTTTTTTACCCCCTCTTGGACCCCAATATCTCAGCAACCCCCTGACCGATATAGCTCATAACCTTACCTACAAATTTTACCAATACTATCTACCCTCATACCAAATTTCATGAAGATCGGATTAACGGTTTGGAAGTTTTCATCGGACAAACATACATACATACATACACACATACATACAAACGCCGATTCTTCCAACTTGACTCAGAGAACTCGCTTCGCTCGTTCAATTAATAATGATCAATTAATAATGATTTAATGTAATGTTAATGTATTGGCTCTATGATAGATGCAATGATGCATTTTGCTTGTTAGGCAAAATACAAAATTGTTGTGTTCTTTGCAAACACAAACAGCTAAGCTCCGCTGTCCGTCCGTACATATGTCCGTTCGTCTGTCACCAGGCTGTATCTTATGAACCATGATAGTTATACAATTAAAATTGTAACAAATGATGTATTTATGTTGCCGCTATAACAAAAAATACTAAAAATAGAATAAAATAAATATTTAAAGAAGCTTCCATGCAACAACCATGATTTTTTTGCCGTTTTTATAGATAATGATACGGAACCCTTCTTACACGAGTCCGATTCGCACTTGGCCGGTTATTCACATTTAAATCGGTTCAATTCACAAGCGAAACAAATAATTTTTTGAAACAAAATATCTTATCTACAATAATTAAGATCCTTTTCTTTCATGTTGCACAGTTTTGATACGCCCTGTATATTATAAGCATAGTGTGTTCTAAAAATAACATATCATAATACTTGATTATATAAACTTATAAGTCTGAAACTATTACTTCTAAACTTTCTATTTTGATCGAAGTTAGTTAAATTAAGATGATACTCCTTGAAAAAAATACCCACACGAACTCCCAGATACGGAAACTCACGCGTCGTCTAAACATACAAAATTTTTGTACTTGATGTTGGGATAGCAAAGCTTAAGTAGGGTTAAGTTAAGTGGGGTTAAGTAGGGGGATTTAGGTACCGAACATTCGGCCGAATGTTCGTATTCGGCGAAACCCATATTCGACCCATCTCTATAAATTTGATAATTTTATTTTCCTCCAAGTTCCTAATTAAGAGTAAATACTAATCAAATTATAAACTTATGTATGTACAGCTTGAATGTAACATTTAATAATTTGACCCAGCTTCCGTTATCTGATTAAGGTGAAATTTTGCATACTTGCTAAGTTCCAATGCCAATACAATATAATAGTGACAGTAAGCTGATATTACTTAGTAGCGTTCGCCTGCAGCTTCGCTCGCATTTTACTGAAATAAAAAGTAGCCTCAATCCAGCTCATAATCTATCTATACAATAAATTTCACCATAATCGGTTTAGGCGTTTTGAAGTGATTAAGTAACAGACAAACAAATATCCAAATATCTTAGCAAACATCGTAACTCTGACATTTATAATCCTACTACTAATATTATAAATGTCAAAATTACGATGTTTGGACGATTGTTACTCAATCACATCCAAACGGCTGAACGAATTTTGGATGAAATTTGATATACAGATAGATTATGACCTGGATTAAGCTAAAAAAGCTGCCATGTATAGAAAATGTTAAAATTCATGGTCTTCCTTTTATTTCTGACACTATGTTATTTAGCAAAAAATAATCCTTATGATGAAGCCTTTCGATCGGTATGATAAAGCTACAGGCTGATTATTTTTCTCGTGTAACGGGTTCGATTCCCGGTTCAACCATGTAATTATTTAAATATCTATGAAAGCAGTTTAAATTGTTTTTTAAATTCAAATAATATCTTCTTTCAGCAAAATGTTCCATCTACAATATTCAAGGTATTTTCCCTCCATGTGGCATATCCGTGGGACGCCCTGTATATACATACATACCCACAAATACATAAATACATTCATACCCATACATACATGCACACATAACATAACACCCAACAGTCACATACGTAGTCCAGATCCCACACTTGAATTACCTGTGATAGGTATCAGGAACTACGAGTACCATGGTACCACAACACTCAAACCCGGAACAAATATTTGCAGATCATGCAATCATTTGTCCCGCAACGGGAATCGAACCCGCACCTTTTGCGTCTCAGCCGGCTACTCGCCCACCGCGCCACGGAAGTCGTCACATACACACACACACAAACATACATAAATACACACATACATACATACATGCATACATTCATACCTATACATACCTACATACATACAGTACGTCTACCTTTTATCGCTACGCATCCTAAATTAGCGGCATAGTTAGTTTGATATGATCGCTCGCATTTCATTCAAATAAAGTAAAGCCTATAACTCAATCCAACACATAATCTATCTGTACACTAAATTTCACCGTAATCGATTTAGGCATTTTGGTGTTATTGAGAAATATCAAAGATACGATGTTTGGATGTTTGTTACTCAATCACACCAAAACGGCTGAACGGATTTGGATGAAATTTGGTATACAGATAGATTATGACCTGGATTGAGCTAAAAAAGCTGCCATTTATAGAACTTTACAAGTATGTCTGCCTACTATACGTACATAAATGCATACATACATATACATACACATACATACCCATACATAGATACATACACACACCCATACATATATACATACCCATACATACATACATACCCATCTATCATTTTACATTAGATTACATCCTCAAGTAATCACTGTATAAACATGAAGTTTCTAACTTTTTAACCGACTTCACAAAAAGGAGGTTCTCAATTCGGTTGTATTTTTTTTGTATGTTTGTTACCTCATATCTCCGACGTTTATGAATCGATTTGGTTTTTTTTTTATTTGAATATATATACTTCCAGATTGGTCCCATTTTTTTCAGAATCCAGTTTTGATGATGGGATCCATGAGGAATTGAGGGAACTCCTCAAATATTGTAGGCATACATATGGCGATTTTGATATTTTCAGCAACAAACTAAGCATTTGTATTAAAGTTATTTGGGAAATCGGTTAAATATGTTCAAAGTAGTCATCAAAAAAAAGTCTGACGACACATAATTACGACAAACAACAACTTCATACAATAAACAAATAAAAAAAAGAGTTATTTTTTCAAAATTTAACAATCTTTTTTCCTCAGTTGTTCATGATCTGGATGTATCGATATTTTCTAGAATAGGAGTAAAAGAGACCATTCACACTTCATACAAGTTTGGGCCCAGAACAGGAAGTGTCGATTAATAAAAAAAATGTTATTTAAATATTGGACACATTGATTTGAGCTTATATTACTTACACCAAAACTAGGAAACCAATATTTTGGTTAATATCGCAGTTTGAAAAATCCAATTTCCCATACATTTCGATGAAAAATTAATATTTATATTTTAATGATGATATTTAGATATGATGTGAACTTATTCAGGAATCCATTATCAACATTATTTACAAGCGCGATAGTAATCTACGACCAGTCATTTAATTGTTATTGATGGTAAAACTTGGACAGTGGTATAATATTTAATTTAGACATAGAGTAAAAAACATACAGACAAACTCACCCTTGCACAATAATTGTATTTTTGTACAATAACAATTCTATTATTATTATCTATGTTTTAAAAAACTCAGTTCCATACGGCTTTGGTTACATTGGACGGCTACTTCGAACACAAACTAAACGCTTCTGTAACAGAATTGTGTCTTTGTATTTATTTAAAATGGATGAAATTGTGTGTATTCGGTGTCGTGAATCTATGCGGGATCAGAAACGATACTCTTAGACCTCGCAAAAAGATAAGCATATTGACATCGCATAGATTTCAAGAACTAATTGATCAACGGGTATGTTCCTACTTCTTATTACATACCAACTGAATATATGATCAGATAAAAAGATTTTTCCGAGTTTGTACTTCCTGAATATATCGCTTTCCTCATCAATGTTATGGCGTTCTAGAATATTGTTAAAACTATACATCTCGAGTAAGTATAAAACTGTCAAGACGCCATTTTACTGTCGCTCTCTCGCGCATCATAACTATACAGAGCGTGAAACAAATATGGAGTGAAGTTATCCACGGATGCAATTCTATTATTATTTGAGACGCATAGTATAGTTAAGACCTACTTAAAACAAACACAACACTTCGCTTGCGCTTTAGGAAATTTTCGATTGGAGTGTACATAACGGTACGCAAAAAAATAAAAACGATCTATGAAAACGTTGTCCCCCTCCACCCCTTCTATTTAATGCAATGATAAAAAAGAGTGGTTACGGGAATATTGGTAATTGAAAAATTATTCTAAGTGTTGCGTACCGTCAAGTATACATGCTAGGAAAATGGGACTTAGTTTATTTATTTTTCAATAGACAATATTAACATGACCCCCTTTTTTTATTACGGAAATAAATAGAAGGGATCAAGGGGAACAACGTTTTCATAGACCATTTTTATCTTAAACCCTCCCCCCTCCCCTCCACAGGTTTTTATAAAATTAATATTCCATTGTTGTGTTAAGGAGGGGGGGGGGGGAGATGAGGAGTAATTTTAGTAAATGGTCTATACACATGTTGTTCTACCCTACTCTTTCGGTCTAATGCTACGATAAAATTACTCGGTTAACAGTAGGTTAAGGTTTTTTTATTATGAACAATCGGAAACCCTTCCTTTGAAAGAACTACCCGGGTTACAGTAGGTTTAGGAACAACCTTACCTAACTTAACCTTATCTAATTTAACCTAACCTAGGTAAAAGGTCACGGTCTCGCATGATTCCCCCACCCTAATACTCCCACATCCCCCCGGTCCCGAATGTATGTTTTGGCGTATATTTTAACAAAAAAAATCTGAATCCTATTTTTCTTTGCGTACTGTTAAGTACACAGCGACCAACTTACTAACTAACTAAGAAAGTGTTAGTGACCTTGATTTTTCTACAGATTTTCTCATTTCGGATTCTATCACGTAATGCAACTTCTAGCATAGCTCTCGCCACAGCCTGCTGCATAACTTTAAGCTGATGACAGCTTTAAACTTTATTAATTAAATTAATTATTTTATTTATTATTTAAGCTTTTTTTGACCGTATGAACGGTCAATAGCTAAGCCCACATTATAAACCATTAAAAAAAATCTTTAATTTTTGCTCAAATGTATGGGAAGTATCATTTTTTATCACTAGCCAACACTTCCATTTCTGGACCCAAAATGAATGGTCTTCTTTTGTTTGCATAAAATTAACTCAATTGATATAAAAATAAGTTCAATATTTCGTTAGTTAAAAAATGTGTCTTAATTATCAAAACTTCAAGTACAATAATAATTTAAAATACAATTAATACCTATCTACTATGGAATGTGTAAAAAATTACTAAATTTATCCAGTTTATTCCTCTATCCTAAATATCACGTGCAACAATTATGCATCTTTGATAAATCAAATTATTATTTCTCACCCAAAGTTACAATCATAATTGAACGAACGAACTTTAAGCTTATCCCATCATAAAATTATAATTAAACAATAAAATATAGATACACATATTCAATAATTTCAGATGGCTGAAATAACAATGCAGATTGATTCCTGCAGTATACATGACGAAGAAAAAGAATCATCTGCACCTCAAAAGTCCATTGTATTGAAAAAAGTCCAAACTGAACGGCCTCAAACAGCCACTGCCGAACTCTGCACAAGATGTATTGCTACTGGAACTATGAATCAAAATCATAGTAGTTTAATAAATGGCCAAGGTCTTCAATGCGTAGTAATGGCGTCATGCGGTTTTGCTTATTCAGCGATTAAAAATCAAGCCGTTTTCACGACCGTAGATGTCGACACCATTTTACATTACGCTAATAAAATATATGTAAATTCTGTCCTTCGAGGTGATAAACCACATTTAATTGAACCGGAAGCGTTACCAACATTACTCGAAATAGGTAGTTACAAAATTAACGTAACTAGGCCAAATTGGAAAGACAACGGACTATATGCGCTTAACGATTCTGAATTGAACAATTCAATTCATCAGTTAGAATTAAAATTGAATAAAATTTTCACGTACAATGAATACAAATCAGTGAACAATGGCTTTTTATTTACCGGTCAAAACTCTACCGTATCATTTTGGCAATGTTCAAATACTTTGACTTCTAATGATGTCTACTATCTATTTAATTCTCACGCAGTAGACGACACCGGTATCTACAATACACAAAATCCCAACTCCAATCTTGCACGCTTATTTAAAATTTATGGAACACACAATTTAGCCATATTTTTATTAAAAAATTCCGCATGTGATGGTTATGAACGCCAGTATTCTATTCACCACATAAAAGTACAATCATTTGTAGAATTGGAGTGTGCGCAACCTATCGCTAGCACTTTAAACCGCGAACAAAGCTTTAATGCTGATTTATCGACATTAAAACCTTTGATTGAAAATAAACCTCAAAATGATATACAAACATCAAAAAATATAGATTCACAAAAAACCAAACGGGTTATAAAGCGTAATCGAAAAAAACAAACACCAACCGCTGATTTAACTGCTTCGTTAAAATACGTTTCAAATCCTTCAGAAAATAAGCAAACTATTTCATGCCATAAAAAGTCTAAACTAAATGTTTGCAATGAACACGACGAAAAAACAACAATTTCTGCATCGCAAGAGTCAATTACATCGAAAGAAGCTGTACAGGCTCAAACGACCACCACCGAACTCGGCACCAAATGTATTGCCACTGGAACTATGAATCAAAATCATAGTAGTTTAAAAAGTGGACAAGGACTTCAATGTGTAGTAATGGCGTCATGCGGTTTTGCTTATTCAGTAGTTAAAAGCCAAGCCATTTTCACGGCCGCAGATATAGACACTATTTTACATTTTGGAAACACAATTTATGTAAATTCCGTCCTCCGTGGTGATAGAGCACGATTAATTGAACCAGAAGCATTACCATCGGTACTCGAAATAAATAATTACAAAATTAACGTAACTAGGCCAAATTGGAAGAGAAACGGAATGTATGCACGTCACAGCTCTCTGTTGAACAATTCGATTGATGAATTAGAATTAAGACTGAATGAAATTTTCACCAACAATGAGTACAAATCTATAAACAATGGCTTTCTATTTACGGGTCAAAGTTATACCGTATCGTTTTGGCGATCTATAAATGATGCCAATAATACCATGACTTCTAATGATGTCTACTATCTATTTAATTCCCATGCAATAGATGACACCGGTCTCTACAATGTACGAAATACTAACTTGAATCGTGCACGTTTATTTAAGATTTATGGAGTCCACAATTTAGCCATTCTTTTATTAAAAAATTCCGCATGTGATAATCAACATCGTGAATATTCTATCCACCACATCAAAGTTGAATCTTTTGAGGAATTAGAAGTTGCTCAACCAATCGCAAACACTTCAAACCACAAACAAAATTTTGATGCTAAATTAACGATATTAAAACCTATTGTTCTCATAGAAAAATTGACTCAAAATGAACCACAAAAAACCAAACGGATAATAAAACGTGGCCGAAAAAAAGAAACACCAAACGCTCATTTAACTGCTTCGATAAAATATAACGCATCAAATCCAACAGTACATCGCCAAGCTGTTTCACGCTATACAAAGTCAAATCCTTCTGTAAATAGACAAGCTGTTTCACGCTATAGCTTATCACACCCTGAAATTAGCCGTGATTCTTCAACCCGTCACAGAAAAACTCATCACGAAGAGATTTGTGAATCCAATGTACACTATAATGCCACAGAAAGAGGTGTAAAACCCGAATTGAGGCGGACTGGTTTGATAGGTGAAAAATCTGGCGACGAATTAAACACTGTTAAATTGTTTAGTTTGAAAAAAACATCTTTAGACGCTGATGGCATTTTCCAATGTACTCATTGCAATGCAAAACTATTTGATGAAGAAAAAACTAGGAAACAATGGTGTTGTGGAAGCGGACGATACAACGTCCTGCATTTACCGCCGATCAACGAAAGGTTCTATTCAGATCGGCGATTTGTAAAATATGCTCGACCTTATAATAATCTATTCTCGTTTAGTGCATTAGGCGTGTCGCACGGATTTCAAAATCCACAAAGCGGTTTAAGTTTCGTAAAAATTCAAGGCCGAACATATCATCGCGTTTTCGATTTGTCCTATACAGCATCGACGAATCCCATCGGTCTGTACATAGATGATGGCGAAGAACGTAAAAGATTGGCTGAAAACCGTGGACTTAATCAAATTTTATTGCAGGAAATAAATGACTACATTATCAGTGTTAATCCTTTCATTGATTGTTTCAAACGTCTCAGCGAGGAGCCCTCGGACCAAGCAAATATTGTCTTCGAGCATACAACGCGTCGCACTCACGGAAATATTCTTGGTGATATGCCGCGTGGTGATCAAATTTCTGCTATTTTAAACACTGAACGAGAGACATATATACCGAGAAGTATATGTATATGGAAGATTGGTCAAAGTAGACCGCATACCGTCGATGTGTTTAGTCCATTGTATGAAGCATTACAATACCCATTATTATATCCTCATGGTGGTTCGGGGTGGACTATTAATACGCTCGATAATAATGGGCAAAAATTGTCCCAAGTGAAATATTACAGGTGCTTACTGCTATCAGAGCCTCGATTTTGGCAGACTGGACGTCTCTCCGAAGAGTGGCTGGTGGACATGTACTGCAGAGTAGAAGAAGAACGCCTTCGCTTCATAAGCAACTTGCAGAAACAAAATTCCACGACGCAACTGCGTTCTGCTACTGTTGAAGAAATTCAAAATGTGGAAATTGCACGTCAAATTGCCCGAGACGAAACGGTGCAAAGTGAAGGCGGCGTAGTACCAGGCCGCGTATACTTACCGAATACGTTTACGTCCAGCCCACGTTACATGAAATGCAAGTATATGGACGCAATGGCGATAGTGAGTCGTCGCGGCAAGCCATCTTTCTTCCTGACAATAACATGCAACCCAATGTGGCCAGAGATACAACAAAACACTCCTTCATTTGCCACTCAGCCGCCAGCTATATTTTGTGTGCGTGTATTCAATTTGAAACTGTTAGAACTGTTGCGAGATCTGCGAAGCGGAACGTGGTTCGGTATACTGGATTATCAGATGAACGTAATTGAATTTCAAAAACGAGGTTTGCCACACGCTCATTTATGTTTTCGCGTTAAAGGCGGTGGACCCGTTCAAAATGTCGATATTGATAAATTTATCCGGGCCGACATTCCTTCCGAAGATGAAGCTGGCGGTAGACTGCGTGAATTGGTGCTTAAACATATGATTCATGGCCCTTGCGGCCCTCCTCATCGAACAGATCTGCCGTGTTGGGATCAAGAAAAAGGTAGATGTAACAAAGGTTTCCCAAAACGAGCTACGGATACCACTTATGCAGATGAACGAGGCTTTATTCATTTGAAAAGAGATCCAATGAACACTGCCACTATCAAGTATAGAAACCAATCAATAACTGTCAGTGACTTGTATGTGGTTCCTTACTGCGCCGCATTAATATTAAAATTTGAATGCCACATAAATTTGGAGAATTCATCTTCTCGAAAAGTGGTCAAGTATCTTTTCAAGTATATAACGAAAGGTCCAGACGAAGCCCGCGTAGCGGTCGTACCTGAAGAAATCAGAATGGATGAAGTCGAACAATATGTGACGAAACGAATCATTCAAGGCAGCGATGCCGCCTGGAGAACATTGGAATTCGACGTCACTGCTCGTGAACCAAACGTAAAACAATTACCAATTCATACGGACGGACAGCACACTGTTTTCTTTAAGCATGGTGAAGAATCTGTTGCAGCCAAAAATGCAATGTCAGAATTGTTGAAATATTTCAACAGACCGTTAGGTGCAGAATTCGATAATGTTACGTACCTAGATTTCTATGAAAATAATATAATTCATGCGTCAATGCCAAATACAAAAAATGTTGCAATTCATTCAATGTGTAACGGCAGATATTTCGTGACAAAAAGACAACGCAAAAAAATGGTAGCTCGATTGTTTTTAGTGCAAGTGAACCGCGGCGAGCAATTTTATTTGCGTATGCTACTAAGCACTTTTCCGTGTCGCAGCTATGCCGATTTATATGCGCTGGGTGGATCTGACTGCACTACGTTCCAAGACGCGGCACGAGCTGTCGGCCTAGCCAACGACGAGGAAGAATACGAAAGATGTTTGCAGGAGGCAGCGACGTTTTACACTGGAAGACGAATGCGACATTTCTTCGTACTTCTCATCACAAACGGAGCACCAGCTTCGATTCTATGGGAAAAATTCAAAAAATCCTTGTGCGAAGACATTCTTGAACGCCAACCACATGAAGAAGAGCATGCCTTCAACAGAGGACTGATGGAAATTGATAGACTGCTCCGCAAACACGGAAGTCGTGTTCAAGATCACGGTCTGCCAGCTGTTGTAGATGACACTACCGAACTAGGCAGAGAACGAATGGAACACAGAGGTGGCAGACTTCTTGACTACATAGAACAGTGGTTACCATTACTGTCACGGGAACAAATGAATGTATTCGACTACGTCAAAAACTTATTGACAGATGTTAATGCCTCAAGCGACACCTCCAGAGCCTTATTCTTGGACGGCCCATCAGGCACAGGCAAGACGCTTCTGTTGAACGTAATAATTGCCTACGTTCGGGGTCCATTCAACGGTGTTGCACTCTGCACTGCGAGCTCCGGAATAGCTGCTCAAAATTACGATGGCGGATGTACTGCACACAGCATGTTCAAATTGCCTATAGATATCGTAGACGATACAGCCTACTGGAATCTAACGAATGGATCACAACGTGCTCAACTTATTCGAGAGTCATCTCTAATTGTGTATGATGAAGCCCCAATGGCACACAAATATCTCATACATATACTGGAGAGGTCTTTACGTGACTTGATGGGATCGACGAAACCGTTTGGAAACAAAATCATTATTTTTGCAGGTGATTTCAGACAAATTCCACCTGTCGTTCCGAGCGCCAGATGTCAACAAGATGTTGTTCAAGCATCACTTCGAACATCTCCAATTTGGCAAAACCTAACCAAATTCACACTGACCGAGGCACAGAGAACGCGGGACGATGAAGGGTATTCCGATTTTCTGCTAGCCTTGGGTTCTGGAGCGTGCGAATCACTCTCATTCGGCTCGGGTAAAGACGCGCGATCACTATTGAGTTTACAGCATTTAGACGTCGTCACCGAAATGAGTGATTTGATTGATTTTGTGTTTCCTGAAAATGTACTAGATGATCCGGACACTTGTGCTAAGCGAGCCATTCTATGTACAATCAATGCCAATGTAAGGGAAATAAACACACACATTCTCGAACGCGTGGTAGGTGATGTGTTGCATTGTTATAGTGTTGATCTTGTCGATGATGAGTTTGCAGAAGAATTTCATCTCGGTGTTGACACACTTAACAGAATTCAGGTTTCAGGTGTACCCGACTTCGATCTTACCATTAAAAAGGGATGCGTCTGCATGATCATGAGGAACCTTAGTTTTGTTGACAGACTTGTAAATGGTACCAAAGTAATAGTTATGGACGTGACACCGAGGTTGGTAACCGTTCGAAAACCAACAGAATCAGAAACGTATTTAATACCGAGAATCTTATTTAAAACTCCAGTGACACAGGGAAGTCCAATTGAAATGAAACGCCGTCAATTCCCATTACAAGTCTGTTATGCTATGACTATTCATAAAAGTCAAGGACAAACCATCGACAGAGTAGGAGTTGACCTACGATCTGACGTATTTAGCCATGGTCAATTGTATGTGGCCCTAGGTCGAGTCAGAAATAAAGAAAACATTCGAATATTAATTCATAGTATGCGGTTTCTAGGCGACATACCTTACGTGAATAACGTTGTTATCCAAAATTTAATTAATTGATTTTCCTTATGATTTCAGAATGTTCAAACAATGTGGTAGCTTCATTACTTAACCAATTAAAATTATGTTAAATATCCGAATTACAAAAAGTGTTTCACAAACACTCTATTAATTACTTAATTAATTAATTATATATAATTTAATACATAAAAATAGACGATTGTTAAATATATCAAAGTAATTGCTATAAATAACAGCCTAAAGTTTTTCTTTTTTCAATAGCAATTGTTAAGTTTTAAGTGTTTAGCACAATGATTGTAATCCACGACAAGTTACATGCAGCAACAGCTAAAAGCTTTGCCATAAACAAATCTAAGATAATACTAATCAAAGTAGCAATGACACACTTATATTTGCTATGTTTCTAGAAATTTCCAATAAAGCTGATTAAACTAAACAATATATAATAAATAAAAAATAATAGTAATATGTCCATCCAACGTCAATATTTTATGTAATAAAATATATATAATATATTTATAAGTGGATTAGGACGGTATTATATTTTAAATATTTATTTCGAAATATTCAAAGTATAATACTGTGAAACCACAATTAAAAAAAACGCGCCAAAGGGTTTTACCCCATGAATATTGTACATATCTTTTTGTGTGTATTTTTTTTTTATTAACTATTTACACCAAACTGTTATGTATCACATTCTAGGGTGGTGTGGAAAGAAACCCATATTATTATTATTATTATTTACAAGGCCGCCGAGCTGTCAAAATAATACTTTCATCGTTTACAGCATACACAACTGAAACACATAAAAAAAACGTCATCACTTACTATCATTATATGAATAAATTCATGAACTCTACAAGCATTATCTATACAGAAAGAAAGATATGACGAACTCAAAAGATGATTGACAATCCTCGCAATTAAGTACTGCATTAAACCGACTACCAAAATTAATAACAACTTAATTAATATAAATTGAACTTAGTATACACAAAAATACAAAACACTGATAAAAACTTGACGCATCATCAATCATTTTGTAATTTATTTATTATAATGTTTCTTTGTGGTAGATATATTTTCAATAAATTTATCTTAAACATTAATCTTTTGTTTCAATTATTTTACCTACCTACCTAATATTACATATATTCGCAGAAAATCTATTGATAGAGATGGCTTAAAACCGTACCTCGTGGCATTCTAGAAGGGAGGCCTATATTCAGAAGTGAACTTCTACAGACTGATAATAATAATATTGTATAAAGTTATACAAAAAGAAACCGATCCTGGGATTTGTAGGCACAGCTATGCTTTAAGAAAATGTCTCGAGTAGCTAGCAAAAGGGCACTACGAAGGTTGCTTCTAATTTGTCTATATTTTCCTCAAGCTCCATTAAACTTTAAACACATATTCAATACACTAATATAGACCAACAATGCGTTGGTTTCTTATAAAATTATAAGGTTACAAAATCATAAACAAAAAAAAAAACTTTAGTGTGAGTACTAATCATGTGAATAAATATTTTTAAGCAAATAAAGTCATTTTATCTAATTAAACGTATAGCACATTGGATTAAATTCATCATTATTAATCTGTATAAATTTACAGCTACATAAGCTTTATTTGTACCTAAACAGTATTTCATTAAAAAAAATCACATACCGTTACGATTGTTGTTAAAGACCTCTCCTATCATCGATAGTAGAAAGCAATCATTAATCAGTCATATAAATAGGACTTAGATTTTTTTTGTCGAATATATGCTTGCTTTTCACGCCTCAATGAGAAATATCAAGCGAAAAATCAACAAATAACCTGTTTGTACGCAACAAAAATTCTAATCACAGGCCCTCAATAGATTGTAAGGTTTTTTTTAAACTGTTTTATAATATTTATCCAAAAGAAAACTTCTAATCACAGCCCAAAGTATGTAGAGGTTATAGAGATTGAAAGGATTCTAATTAATTCTAACAGTAACAACACCTCACACGAGCTGCGTGCAATTCGCACACCAACCAATCTCAAAGAAAAATATCGAACGAAAAATCTACAACAATAATAACAATAAAAACACACGAACTGCTTGCAGCTCGCGCACCTACTAACCTCAATGACAATATCGAACAAAAAATAAATAAATTACCTACACAAGAAAACTTATGGTATTTGTATACAAGAAAACTTCTAATTAAATGCCATAATATACACAGGTCCTCGGTAGGTTGTTAGGTTTTATGCTTTTTTATAGTATTTGTATGCAAGAAAACTTCTAATCACATACAATAGTATACACAGGTCCTCGGTAGGTTAAGTTTTTTTTATACTATTTTATGGTATTTTTATCCAAGAAAACTTTCAATCACATGCCATAATATACACAGGTCCTCGATAAGTTAGGTTTTTTTTTTATATTATTTTATGGTATCCTTATGCAAGAAAACTTCTAATCACATGCCATAGTATACACAGGTCCTAGGTAAGTTGTTAGGTTTTTTTTTTTATACTATTTTATAGTATTTTTATGCTAGAAAATTTCTAATCACATGCCATAGTATACACAGGTCCTCGGTAGGTTGTTAGGTTTTTTTTTTATACTATTTTATGGTATTTTTGTGAAAGAATACTTCCAATCACATGCCATAGTATACACAGGTCCTCGGTAGGTTGTTAGGTTTTTTTTTTATACTATTTTATAGTATTTGTATGCAAGAAAACTTCTAATCACATGCCATAATATACACAGGTAAGTTGTAAGGATTTTTTTAATACTATTTTATGGTATTTTTATGCAAAAAAACTTCAAATCACATGTCATAGTATACACAGGTCCTCGGTAGATTGCTAGGTTTTTTTTTATACTATTTTATGGTATTTTTGTGAAAGAAAACTTCCAATCACATGCCATAGTATACACAAGTCCTCGGTAGGTTGTTAGGTTTTTTTTTTATACTATTTTATAGTATTTGTATGCAAGAAAACTTCTAATCACATGCCATAGTATACACAGGTCCTCGGTAGGTTGTTAGGTTTTTTTTTATACTATTTTATAGTATTTGTATGCAAGAAAACTTCTAATCACATGCCATAGTATACACAGGTCCTCGGTAGGTTGTTAGGTTTTTTTTTTATACTATTTTATAGTATTTGTATGCAAGAAAACTTCTAATCACATGCCATAATATACACAGGTAGGTTGTAAGGATTTTTTTAATACTATTTTATGGTATTTTTATGCAAGAAAACTTCTAATCACATGCCATAATATACACAGGTAGGTTGTAAGGATTTTTTTAATACTATTTTATGGTATTTTTATGCAAGAAAACTTCAAATCACATGCCATAGTATACACAGGCCCTCGGTAGGTTATTAGGTTTTTTTTTTTACTATTTGATCGTATTTGTATGCAAGAAAACTTCTTATCACATGCCATGGTATACACAGGTCCTCGGTAGGTTGTTAGGTTTTTTTTTTTATACCATTTTATAGTATCTGTACGCAAGAAAACTTCTAACCACATGCCATAGTATGTAGGGGGTTGTAAGGGTTTGTAGGGGTTTGTAGGGGTTGTAGGGGTTGTAGGGGTTTGTAGGGGTTGTATGGGTTTGTAGGAGTTTGTAGGGGTTGTATGGGTTTGTAGGAGTTTGTAGGGGTTGTAGGGGTTTGTAGGGGTTTGTAGGGGTTAGTAGGGACAAGTAGGGGTTCTAATTAATAACAACAGCTACAACAACCACACGCGAGCTGCATGCAGCTCGCGCCGCACGCAAAATCTAGTCGTCTTATATAAAATTAAATTACTCCTGTTCCAACGCGACCAAGCCTAGAAGAATCAGGCAACAAACTCGGCTTGGCTTACATAAATGGTCCGTCTTACCACTAGGTGAGAAGCGCCTGTGTGGTGCCTCGGAGCAAGGAGTTGCTGATAAATAAATAAATGAGAACTTAAAAACCTTAGGAAGGTAGTCAAAAGTAAATAAACATCAGCAAAAATATGCAAGACAGCACACGCTACGCTTGTTATACTTATAAATAATAATCTAATACAAACATGTAAATAGGTAAGTACAGATATTGCAAATTTCCATTTTAGCAGTCGAGGGGCAGAGCGACATCAGGCCACGCGGCTTTATCATTAATATAGTCATCAAGAGTGTAATACGCTTTTTTAATTAGATTCATCTTTATGTAGGATTTAAATCTTCGAATAGGAAGTTTAAATGCACCTTCTGGAAGTTTATTATAGAACCGTACAGAATTCCCCATAAAAGACCCACTTACTTTCTTTAATCGAAATTTTGGTATATTTAGTTTGTGTTTATTTCTCGTGTTAATACCATGCACGTCACTTTTTATCATAAAACTATCCAAGTGTTTATGTGTATGTAATAATATTTCATAGATATATTGCGATATTACTGTAAGAATATTAATTTCTTTGAAACGCTCTCTCAAGGAGTCACGCGACTTCATTTTATAAATGGCACGTATTGCCCGTTTTTGCAAGACAAAAATAGCTTGGATATCTGCTGCTTTACCCCACAGTATGATACCATATGACATAACACTATGGAAGTAGCTAAAATAAACAAGCCTAGCTGTAGCTTCATCAGTAAGCTGCCTTATTATACGAACTGCATATGCAGCGGAACTAAGTCTACCAGCAAGAGCCACAATTTGTGGTGCCCACTGCAAGCCCGCATCAATATTAAGCCCTAAGAAAATGGTAGACTTGACAAGATCAAGTGTCTCCCAAGATCAAGTGTTAAAATGAGAGTTCTCAACAGTAGGTAGTGTAAATTGAATATTTAGCCGATTAACGAGCTAAGCCCATACAGAAACTTGGTTCAGTTTAACACTCAGCTGAAGCCTCACAAAAAAGCTATGGCTACTCCTCATAGAAACAGCTTCGTTGACCTACAGTAGCTTGTAAGACTACTTCATGACTAATTATTCCTGGAAAACAATAAAGGGGGAGAAGTTAATGGTTTATTGCGTCTTAACTAACTGCTAGGCCACGATCCCAACTCTCTTAGCAATATCCCTTTCTCAAAAGCATAAATTATAAAATTCCAGGTTATTGTGGTCTACCGCGACCAATCAGTGTTTGCAACTGGCGAATTCTGGGCACCACAGATGCTTCCGTCACCGTGGCCTCAGCAAGACCGCATCACCGGTCTGATCTCGTACCTTAAGCATATCAGACGCAACCCTGGCACGGGTTTCGTGCATCAAGCTGTGTTGACGCCGACGCCAGCTTTTATTGTGCTTAGGTAAGTTGCTTGTGTCTTCAGCCGTTGTAACCGTAGCCAAAAAACAGAGGTAAAAATATATAATATTGAGCCTCATACACTCGAGAGCAATGAATCCGGGTCACTTAAAGAATCCTAAAAATCTCGGAAACTAAAAATGCTAAGTTAATGCAATAAATTGTATTTAATAGACAATGTAATACTCCTTAAATGAAGGTATTCAAACTTCTTAGTTATTGTAAAGTTATATCATAAAAAAAACAAATTTGAAAAAGGGCCACTTTCGAAGATGGAACTACGAAATTACAGCATTTGGTTTTGCTTTTGTTTGTAATCTGTCATTTATCATTGTTTGATTTCTGTTTTTTTGTTGTTTTTTTTCTGCGTAAACGCAGTAATGGAAGCACGAGGAGGCAATACGAAGTATTAAAATTCAAGAAAATCGTAATAAAGTTCAAAAATTTCATGTTTCCTATTTTTGTTTTAAGGAGAGATCAGCAGTTTTTTTCTTTATGTAATTTTGTGTTAATAAAATGTATGGTGACTCATATTTTTTTTACCTTCATTTAAGGAGTATTACATTGTCTATTAAATACAATTTATTGCATTAATCTATCATTTTTAGTTTCCGAGATTTTTAACATTCTTTAGTGACATTCATTGCTCTCGAGTGTAGTTTACAAAAACCTAAATGAAAATCCTAAAGGCCTTATTCATATTTATTTTTGAAACCTATTTTAGTTAACAAAACAAAACAATAGCTATTTAGCTTTTGTTTTGCTCTCTCTGAGGCCCAATTCTCTAATTTAAAAACATTCCAAACTATTCTAACTATTACTTAATCTGCGCATGTATATGCGAAGATTATGTAATAGTTAATATACGTGACATTGCGACTGACACGAGATTATATTGTGACTGGAATGTTTTTAAATTAGAGAATTGGGCCTCAAAGGCAAGGAAACTGAAAATATTCGTTAAGTATAAAAAGTGTTCATTAACTAATAAGTTTCATTGATCTTTTCTATTGGTTACTATGTTAGCCTACGCTACACTCCACGCGAGTCCGACTTGCACTTGACCGGGGTTTTTTTTTAAGTAAGAGGGTGCATTAACAGTGTAAGTATAACTTTCACTCATGTAATTTTCAGGTGGATATCTAACCTACGTGAGAAGTGCGCAGTGCCGGTCAAAGATCAAGTACTTCCTGCATTAGCAGAATTCTCCCCTGGACCGCCTATACCTGGCAATTCCACCGTAGGAATCTGGTCCCCAGTAAACGTAGTCATAGCTGACTTTGTAGAAATGGACGATGCAGTGTTCCCAAAAACAATAATACAACTCAACATGAAGTTGTTGAAAAATACAGATATTGGTTTTTCATAATAACGGGTAAGAAAAAAATTCGATAAGCGTCAAGTTACTTTGCTGTTGACATTACAATATAGATCCGGCCTGAAATATGTCTGTTTCATCTGGAGTAATCATATATATATATGTATATATTTTATCTTCAATCAAAAGGAGTTTCACATGGTAGAATTAGGTCGCCTACTCAAATACTGCCGCACTTTCTCAGCAAAACGTCATCTGGATTTAAAAGAAGTATATCTTTAATGACCGCTAGAAATATTCTCTACGCGATTCAATTTGATTACCTACCAAAAGCTGCCATACCTTGCATTCCTGCTATCCTAATTTTATCATGTGAAGAATACGGTTTAGGTCCGTTTCGTCTGGTTCCCTGTTCGTCTGACTAGTTCATTCCCCGTTCGTCTGTTTCCCCGTTCGTCTGATGCCCCGTTCGTCTGTTTCCCCGTTATAAGTGGCCAGTTGTTATCAATACAGATATGATAAGTATAAATTTAAATATATCATCCTTTGTAGCTACCATTACATATTTAGTATTTTTAACCGTCTTCAAAAAAGGAAGAGGTTTCTCAATTTGACCTTATTTTATATATTGTTTTTTGAGTATTCGCGAATCACTTCGTAGTGAAATTAGTTTTTAATCTTAAACTTTAAAAACCTACTGAAGTCAGTGCCATTTAGAAAAATATTACTTGCCACATGTCATGGACGAATGAGGAAATGGACGAACGGGGAAATGGACGAACGGTGCCGAATTGAAGAATACCTTTAGCTTTGATTGGAGTTATATCTGACTAAAGTCCCGATGACTGCAGACATCTCTTAGGTCGGATCTTAGAATATTAGCTGTAAGCATCTCCCACCTTACTGATCCCTCGACGTTCATAGAATTTGTTACTGCGACACGCCTTTTGACATATTATTCAGACGCGAAGTAATTTGGCGACACATACAGCAATAAGCTTTAAGATGTTTTGCATTGGCATTTGATTCCAAAAGTACCTGGTTATATTTTTTTAATTTAATAATTGGATAAGTCATGACAGCGTTACCAAGCTGATATTATGTCGCAGCTATATCGTTAATCGTGTACATATTTTCAGGCATAATATTGTCATATCTGTTAGTTATATAATGTGATACTGTGATATTTTTGTTTATGTTTTATACAACGCTTTATACAATAAAGTGCCTTATCATAATAATTGTAGCGATTCTGTGCATCATTCACTAAATTTAAACTGCGCTAAAATTATCGCAGTTTTATTTGTCTTTTAGAAAGGGCGTGCAATAATTTTAGCTAGTAAAATTTAGATAATACTGGACAGAATTGCTACCTCTCTCTATTTTAGAATACTCATTAATACAGTTTTAAACAAAATGCAAAAGTTTGTTACAAATAACATTGTTTAATTTACACAAAACTGGACATCACAAAATTACAAAGCTGATTTTCCAAAAACTCTGTTACAAAACTCATCTAGATGTATTCTTTCGCACAGATCTCTAAACGACCATTTTTGGTTCTTTTCTATATTACCATCCGTATTATCCAGCGCTGAAAACAGTTTGTCGGATAATTCGTCAGATATCTCGATAATTCTGCAGATTTTGTCCAAACGCACTAGGTCTTCGAATGAGTTCGTCAAATCAGTAATGTGAATGACTTGTGAATTTCGTTTACTAACTTCAAATGAGTTATTAGAATCAGTAGCACTGACACTGTCTAGCTTATCATATAAATCTTGTTTGTTTTCAATTCTATTACTTATAGTTATATTAGTATTCTCAGAAATGTCACACCTTGAGTTATCTTCAGAAACAACGACTACAGTTTCGGTATCTAAATTGATTCTTCCCAACATCCGACGTGCTAAATTCATATTTATCTTAGGCTTGGCGTTTTCTACGGTTAAGTCGTTAGATATATTCTCGTCTGATAGTGGTTCTGATACAAACGGATTGTCAACAAGCACTATGTTGCGTTTCCTTAGTTTTTCATCAATTAATTTCACGTTTGTGTTATCGTTATATTTTTCGAATAGAGTCATTTTATGTTTTGAATTCAATGTTGGCTCAATAAGCGATTGCTTAGCTGTTGTGATTTCGTTTTTGTCGCATATACTTTTCTGGCTAACTGTGGTTACAAATGATACGGAATCATTGAAATTTGCTTCTATTCTTTTGTTTATTATTTCCAGTTGTTCTGTTTTAGGGCCATTGACAGAGTATTGGACTTTATCATTTTGCGACAATCCATCTATCAATGCATTGACAGTTTTAGCTAGCTGTTCTTTGAAATTATCATGGTGTATTTTTCCTAATCCAGCTGAGATTTTACCAACAGTCTCTTTTGTCTTTATTTTGACTTCTTTACTTAGTGAAGGCGGGTTTAGAATATTTGTGGATCGTGTTACTTGTATGCTATCTTGATTTCCTAAAACCTTATTGTCAATCAGAGCACAATCGGATATATCTTTTTCATGTAAATGGGATGACACTTCTACTTCGTTGCTATCGTTGTTTAAAACTTGAATCATATTTTTGGAGCTTGGAGTCAAACTTTTGCAGTCACCACATTTGTCCATAGCAATATTTTGTTCAGTTTTCTTATGACTTTCAGTTTCAGCTATGAAATATGTCTCCTTTGTTCTAAATTGTACATCACTTTTATTAATGAATCCGTTCTTAGGTATTGAGTGAACATCGGATTGGTTGCTTTTTGTTTTCTTCAGTAAATCTTCAGTTATGTTGACCATTTTAGAAAATTCTCTTCTTACATTCTCCAAACGTGTTCGCGGGTGTATACTCTCTGCCTGTGCAGGATTTGGAGTTGCAATAGTTTCGCTGTTTTGATAAAATGAACTTGTATTCTTATTTATTATCGGTTTAGTAATTTCGCTAGTTTTATTCCATATTTTGACAAACTCATTCTTTGTTTTGGTATCACTTGGCAAAGGCGTCGTTCCCATTAATAAGGTCTTCACACTCTGACGAGAGGGAACTTTACTTTCTATTTTCTGAGATGTGTTACATGTGAGTTCAGAACTAAAGTCACTGTTGTATTCACAGCATGACACCGACATTTCTTTCTTATAACATTCGGTTTGTTGTGTCTCATCTTGTTTACGCAAATATCTTGATGTAACGTAAGTCATGTTGGATGAAATTTCCATTAAGAAATTTTGTTTTTCGCAGAAAAATATGGAATCTGCCACTCTAGTGGCATATGAATATTCGTTCTCATACCAACAAATTATTTTAAAGAAGTTTGGATTTAGTTGAATGCTTGAATCTTCGTCGAAAATGCAAGAGTGGCTATCTCCTATAAAATCAGAGGACACTGATTCTTCATTGGATATTTTAATTACATTTTGCATGGTGTTTTTGCTTGCTTTTTCCACACACTTGACGATTTCTGCTAAAGTTGTATTGCTATTCAACCTGTAAATTCAACAATAGGTATTTTGCAAATGCCTACCTATTGTTATGTTTTGTCCATTTGCAACTACCAACACTCAGCTTGAAAACGAAACTCATGTTAAAACAATAGTGATGTTTGACAACTATTTCGAAAGGTTAAACTACTCTAAAGTCAACTAGGCAAAGTGAATTGGTGCAATCAGGTATTGGAAAGGTTATTCCTAGCTAACCGTATAGTCAAGTCCAGTACAGAAACGTTGACAATAGGAATCCTAAAGGCCAATCCTGATATTTTGTCCTTCACTTGTGGTATAATTCTGCCGAGAGCCCTACAAGCCCCTGTTGTCGCTGGTATGATGTTTTGATGGATGCTCCTGTGGTCACGCCAATGCTAAAAAATATATTTACGCTAAAATTCAGAAAGTGACATTTACTATGTAAGTATATTTATTTTTATCCGACTTATGAATAGGGGATTATTTAGTGTGTATATTAGTGGTATTCATATTATTGTATACATAGGTTGATAGGTACTTCTTACCCCATATAATTTATAATCAAAGACACGAGATACCTAATCTCTTACCTTATAAGTATATATAGATATACTGAAATATAAGTAGGTATATTATTTGACGACCTCTGTGGTGCGGCGGGCGAAGGTTCGCCTGCGACGCAGGAGGTTGCGGATTCGATTCCCGCCTCGGAACAAATATTTGTACGAACTGCAGATATTTCTTCAGGGTATCTATGTATAACAAAAAATATCTATTATGTAATGTATTATATTAAGTATATCAGTTATCTAGTACCCATAATACAAGCTCTGCTTAGCTTGGGGCTAGATAATGTTGTGTGAAATGTCCAGCATTTATTTATTTAATGAATATTCTTCGAATAAATTTCGTCCACGTGATGACGCCACATCACGTATGACGCCCGTACAAAATTATGGTTATCATTCGTGATTTGACGTCATTACGTGTACGAGATTTTTCCGAGAATCAACCCTCTGAGGCATCACACGCGCGCCTGAGACTTAAGATGAAAAGTCTCATGTGCCTGTATTTCACCGGCACCCGTACCCTTCAAACCGAAACAGCAAATGCGAACACTATTATCTACTGCTTGGCGGCAGAAATAGGTACGGTGGTAGTACTTCCCCGGACGAACTCTTTCAACAAGAAGTTCTACTACTACTGAACACTACTACTATCTCACTTTTCCTCTCAAACATAAGCCGTCCAAAGGCTTAAGCGATGGTGTCATGGCATGGATGCTCGTTATGAAGCCTTCAGCTACACCGAAGCTATCCTCGAGGACTTTAATGATTGGCGCCAAACAGTAAAGCGTGCTTGACGCGCATGATAGGACTTTCTGATCTGAAAGTATACAAATTGAAATACACTTATTATTTAGTGAATTTTAGTGCTAAGCAAAGCGAGACGCGCATAAGTTACATACCGCGAGTAACATAAAACCGGGTTACTTTAACCCGAAGAGGTAGGTAACTTTGGCCCAAGTAGGGAAAAAGTTTGATTTCATGAATCTGTCACGAATAGTGACAGATTCATGTGAAATCATTCCGGGGCGTGCACAGGACCAGCCATCTGTCAATTTAAGTAGAAATTACGCTCACACCGCAGGGTGGGAATTCCCGATTTGGGCCAAAGTTACCTCTTAGAGTTAAAGTAACCCGGTTTTACGGTATGTTCTTATTTATTGTAAATAAAAAATTCAAAATTGACAAATTTTTATCACCTTTATCTAACTAACCAATCACCACATTGGTCAGAAATAAAAGGGACCGCGTCAAATTTCATTGAAATCCGTTTAGTAGTTTTTGTGAAAGAGTAACAAACATCTATCCAACCATCCTCAATGTTACATTAGTAGAATTTACCTATGCCGAGTTTGTTCTCATTTACACCCAAGATAATCATTGGAACGTCTACACTGGGAGCGGTTACTATAACTCGTTTGACGCCATCACTTGTAAGATGTCCCTAAAAAAAGAACAATGCTTTTAGGAGACCTATATCACTATAACATAACACCCAACAGTCATATACATAGTTATGATCCCACATTAATCGTGGGTTCGGATCAAGAACGAATGTATTTTTCCATTCGAAAAACTTAATGCAGAAACCGGCATGCCCTAGAAAAAAAAAGTTAAGACTTTTAACTTGTAGATGACACTCTGCGAGTTCTTTCACCATTTGTTAGAAAACCCTTTTCAGGGCAACATATCTCAAGCGGTCAAAATCAAAAGTATTTTATTCATTGAAATCACAAGGATCATTTTGAATCTTATAAACATAATATTACTCCAAACAACAACAAAATAATACTATGTACTAGGTACAGATATTACAAATTGTCATTTTAGCAGTCGACGGGCAGAGCGACATCAGGCCATGCGGCTTTATCATTAATATAGTAATCTAGAGGGAAATACGCTTTCCTAAATTATTATTCTTTCATCATCATCAACAGCCTGTCGAAGTCCACTGATGGGCATAGGCCTCGCTCCGAGAATGCAATGACGAACGGTATTCAGCCGCCTCCATCCACCGACTTCCAGCTACATTTATGACTATCATAGGAGGGCCTTCCTCTACTGCGTCGTCCGGTTTGTGGTATACCTAGGTACCTGTATTCCGGTTTGAAGGGTATTATCGGCCGGTGAAATTACAGGCACATGAGACTTTTCACCTTTATGTCTCAGGGTGGCGGGCGCAGTGCTATGCCATGCATGGCGCTTCCTAGGTGGCCGTGGCCTATGAGGTAATGCATTGCTATATGGCATCAGGCGGGCCATCTGCTAGTTCCGGTACATACTACTAACACACAAAAACTAACTAAGTACATAAAATCCCGCCTCGGAACAAATATTTGTACAATCTGCAGATATTTGTTCAGGGTGTTCTGGGTATTTTTCTATGTATAATAAAAATATCTATCTATGTAATGTATTGTATTAAGTAGATACTTATATCAGTTATCTAGTATACCTATAACGCAAGCTCTGCTTAGCTTGGGGCTAGATAATGTGGAGTAAAATGTTCAGCATTTATTTTAAAAAAAATATGGCCACTATTTACCCCTAGGTAGTTCTTTCATGGAAGAAGAATGCCAAGATTTTATTTATTGACGACCTCCGTGGCGCGGCGGACGACTAGCCGGCTAAGATGCGAGAGGTGAGGACAAAAATTATTCTGCTGGCTCTTTATGTTGTGTTACCTACCATGGTAAGAACTCGTAGTTCCTAAAACCCACGATACATGAATCCTATAGTGTGGTATTGGGCCTATGTAGGTACCTATGTGATAGTTGGGTGTTATCTTATACCTACTCACAGATGCTTTTTCGAGGTTGGTGAACATTCCAGAAGCTTCGACGATGTACTGCGCCCCGGCGGTATGCCAGGGCACATTTTGGGGCAGTTTTACATGAAACACTTTGATGTGGTTATCTGTAAAAAAAAAACAAAAAAAATCTTAAATAAGCCAGCAGACATGCGCGGTATTCTCTTGAACCACACATTAGGGTTCCGAAGTCAAGCCACACCCACCATAACTCGAAAAGTATTAATTACTAGGATAATACTTAAAAATTACTTTCATAATTTTATCAAACAACGGGAAAAGTTTACTCGATCCAAGACTAGATGTCGACACTAGTAGATCAGCAGGAGGTCTAAAAAGTCCACTTTTATATGAAACATAATATGAATCATAATACGATTCATATAAAGGAATTGCTAAGAATCTCTGCGAATTCGGAAAATGAATTGCTCAATGTGGCAAATTAGTAGCAATTCATTTTCCGAATTCTAAGCAGATCCTTTGGGGAATATCTACAAAGGTGTTAGGTGTTATAATTATTGATATTGCGCCGTGTATGGCCTATATTTTCAATGGATGTGTTGACGAGGGAGTCTTTCCTGATCTTATGAAACATAGTAAATTAATTCCTTTGTTCAAGTCTGGTAATGAAAAAGATCCAGGTAATTATAGGCCAATTTCTATATTGCCTGCGTTAAGTAAAATCTTTGAGAAACTTATTCTTACTCAGTTATTGTCACACTTCAACCTCCACGGACTTCTTCATAGTCATCAATTTGGATTTACTAAGGGTCGTTCGACAGCCGATGCTGGTACCATGCTCTTAGAACACATATTTGAAGCATGGGAGAACTCGCAGGACGCGATCGGAGTTTTCTGCGACCTGTCCAAAGCTTTTGACTGCGTGAGGCATGATACTTTAATTTCCAAGTTAAAACATTATGGCATACAAAATCAGGCAATTAATCTTGTAAATTCTTACTTATCCAATAGAGTCCAAAAAGTTGATGTTGGTGGTGAAAGGTCTTCAGGATCAACTATTGTCATGGGGGTGCCACAGGGTTCAATACTAGGCCCATTTTTATTCCTAGTTTACATTAACGATCTCCCTTTTTTTGTGAAAGACATATGTGACATAGTTCTGTTTGCTGACGATACTTCTTTGATTTTCAAAGTTGATAGATCTAAATCTAATTATGATGATGTAAATGATTCACTATCGCATGTTCTTGAGTGGTTCACAGTTAATAATCTTTTGCTAAAAAAACTAAATGCATCAAATTCACATTGCCAAATGTAAAACATTATCCAACTAATATTAAAATAAATGGGGAGACACTTGATCTTGTCAAGTCTACCATTTTCTTAGGGCTTAATATTGATGCAGGGTTGCAGTGGGCACCACAAATTGTGGCTCTTGCTGGTAGACTTAGTTCCGCTGCATATGCAGTTCGTATAATAAGGCAGCTTACTGATGAAGCTACAGCTAGGCTTGTTTATTTTAGCTACTTCCATAGTGTTATGTCATATGGTATCATACTGTGGGGTAAAGCAGCAGATATCCAAGCTATTTTTGTCTTGCAAAAACGGGCAATACGTGCCATTTATAAAATGAAGTCGCGTGACTCCTTGAGAGAGCGTTTCAAAGAAATCAATATTCTTACAGTAATATCGCAATATATCTATGAAATATTATTACATACACATAAACACTTGGATAGTTTTATGATAAAAAGTGACGTGCATGGTATTAACACGAGAAATAAACACAAACTAAATATACCAAAATTTCGATTAAAGAAAGTAAGTGGGTCTTTTATGGGGAATTCTGTACGGTTCTATAATAAACTTCCAGAAGGTGCATTTAAACTTCCTATTCGAAGATTTAAATCCTACATAAAGATGAATCTAATTAAGAAAGCGTATTACACTCTTGATGACTATATTAATGATAAAGCCGCGTGGCCTGATGTCGCTCTGCCCCTCGACTGCTAAAATGGAAATTTGCAATATCTGTACTTACCTATTTACATGTTTGTATTAGATTATTATTTATAAGTATAACAAGCGTAGCGTGTGCTGTCTTGCATATTTTTGCTGATGTTTATTTACTTTTGACTACCTTCCTAAGGTTTTTAAGTTCTCATTTACTATGTATCAGCAACTCCTTGCTCCGAGGCACCACACAGGCGCTTCTCACCTAGTGGTAAGACGGACCATTTATGTAAGCCAAGCCGAGTTTGTTGCCTGATTCTTCTAGGCTTGGTCGCGTTGGAACAGGAGTAATTTAATTTTATATCAGACGATTCAAAATGATCCTTGTGACTTCAATGAATAAAGTTCTTTTTGACTTTGACTTTGATCCTTAGCAATTCCTTTATATGAATCGTCGTATTATGATTCATATAAAGTGGTTTTTTAGACCTGCAGAACGCGCTATCGAGTTTATTCCTTGGTTGGAGAATTGTTGTAAGGGATCCCTTGGAGATTTGTTTTTGGCTTTTTTTATTTGCATAGGGTTCATGCCCAAACAGCACATAATCTGTAAAAAAACAACTGGCTACCTCGTAAGGTACAGCTGGTACAGCTGGTACAGCTGCCTAGATATACCCCCATACGGCGCGGGGCGGGGCGCTAGTACTAGGGTCCACTCTGGCGCCCTTTGGGTACGAAACCCCTAAAAACCGACTCGTACCAAGGAGTTTATCTTTATAAAAAAGATCGCAGGAAGTCGGTGGATGGCTCAGCTCAGACCGTTCGTGGCATTCTATGGAGGAGGCCTATGTCCAATAGGTCCAGCAGTGGACATCAACCAGCTGATGATGATGATTGGATTTAATTAGAGCAAAGAAGTGGAGAGCAAACAATGCCGATAGATTTCTAATTACAAAGTACCTCTTTAGTACATTACCGTCAACGCTAATCTCATCACAGGTGTGTGTAATATTTCCTTTTAATTTCCCATGAGTAGAATCAAACTTTATCAAATAGCTAATGTACTCAACACTGATAGCGGGGTCATTAATCGCCGATAGCTGCAAAAGAAAATGAACATTAAAAAAAACATTGATTTCGAAATGAGCGAAAATTCTGGTGGACATTTTTTTTACCTGAAGATCAGGATTTTGAAGGCAAACCCTTGAAATAATTCTGCCAATACGACCAAACCCGTTGATTCCGACTTTGATAACCATTGCAGACATGAAATCTTGGAAAACTAATTTGAAATTATTTTGTATTCACTCACAACGTGTCATTTTGAATTTCGCGGGCATCTACAGGTTGGCTGCCACGTCGTCGCTCATATTTATTTTACTTGAAAACCGGTATGTTGTAGAACTAATTGATTATTCGTTACCACATCACTATTATTCATAGACTAATGAATTTTCAAATTATTACCGTACAGATAAGGCAAGCAAGAGGTTGTGTGAAATGCGCACAGAGCGGTTCTAATAGCGGTTATTTGTTATTGCGTAGGTACCTACAGTGTAGTAAGATACAATCATTGACCTAGGGTGTTCAATAAAGTTATAATCTATCTACAAGGCAATTCAATCGCTAGTCCGAAATAGATGGTAAACCAATAGGTTCATACAATTTGCAACATAAAATTTGAACAAAACAAGAATGATGTCAAGGCATAGACCAACTTGGTCAAAAGAGAGCAGCGGCTGAGCAGCAGCCCTATTCTTTCTTTAGTATTAGTCTAGCTGGCTCATCTGTGCTCTTTGAACTCTTTGGATCATCGATCTTCTATGATTGTCTATTATTTAACCCTGCGCCTCCTCGCCCGCACCGCCCGCCTCCTGCCTCTGTCTTGTCCTGTCCTTCAGCTGACATTTCAAAACTCCATCTTGTAGAGTTATAACGTGCACAGTGGTACATTCTTATCCCTTGAAATAAACTAACTTTGGTAAGTAAATTTAACAGCAAATGTTTTGTCTGATATTCATTGTTAGTGTTGTATACCAAACAATGAACACATAAACCGACATTCTTTACGGATTATGAGTTTTACACATTGATTACCTCATACCGATCACGTAGGTACACCTAGTCACCATAGGAACTGAAGTCATTTTATCTTTCAATAAAGAAGTTAGAGCTAATCTTTTGTATTAAAATTAGAGGACCATCATTTTCCAATGTTTTTTTGTTTTATTGCATGGCGTTTTTGTTAAATTTGCTGATTTAAGCGTGACCTCTAAACGACCTTCATCCGGCGCCGCGGGCCGGTATACCGGTATATTCTGCCCACCAATTTTTGATGTTGAATAGTTAGGTACCTAGCTACTTACTGATTTTTGTAGGACTTTATTCATTAATATCCATTTTGTCGGTATACCAAAATATTCTGCCCACCAAATTTGATGTTGAATAGATACCTAATTACTGATTTTTGTAGGTCTTTTTTCATCAATATCCATAATATTATCGGTATTTAATATTTTTTGAATAATTGATGTCATAAGAAATTATGCCTTCGGATAGGTTATCCTATTAAAGGGTAGGTACTTATTAGTGGTTAGGTAATTTTATATTCTTTATTGATAGGTATCCTATTTTCAATTATATTTTGTTTTAATCCAATATTTTAATACTTTAAGTCTTATAATTGTTATCGTTAATTTTGTTTTATCCTGTTGGATGTCTGAAATTATTGTTTATTAATAGCTGTGGGTAGGTTACTAATGTGTAAAATTTCATTTAATATTTACTGTTAATACAGTACAGGGTGATTTAGTAACCATGGGTTAAACAAATCAAAATGGTAAAAGACCTGACATGACACATCCATCCAAATCACCTCTATTTTTTTGATTTTCTTGAGTTTAGAAGTTGTGGCTATATTTTGTTCACTGCTTTTGACAAATTTCTAAGGAAAGTGATCTTCTTAAAATATTGTTTTTATGTTCAAGATGCATGATGAAACTCACAGGCTAAATATCTAGTGAAATGAGAAAGTTTTAAAAAGTAATAGCTAGTTAGTAAGTACTAGTTAAATACTTAGTACTTACTAGTTTGTTTAATACTTTTGCCCAGGCAAAAGTATATTTTTGTTTCAAAAACTTTGTACCTCTTTAATGTTGGCTTTTCAGTAAACATTGTTTTATTTGTGAAAGTAATAATGTCCTGATTGCACCCAATTAATATACTAAAAGTAAAATGTCAAACAATAAGCTGATTTGGAGTAATTTTCAAAACGCAAATTTTCATTTTCAACGAAAATATAACAAAAAGTTCAAAATTCGTGACAAAAATCCCCAATTTATTTTATTGCTATTTTAAAAACTTCCTCATTTCATTGGCTATTTAGTCTCTAAGTTTTTTTTCAGCAGCTTCATCATAAATAAATATTCTAAGATCTTCCTTAAAGTTGTTCAAAAACGGCGAATAAATATAGCCTTCTAAACAAAAGAAAATCATCGACTATAAAGGGGTGATTTGGATATGCCTTGAAGGTCTTACCATTTTAATTCATTTGATCCATGTCACTCATCAAAAATCATCAGGAATCATCCTGTTTATACTTTTCAATTCACTATATTACATATTATTATGTTAAAAGTACCTAACATTATTTATTACCAAAAACATACTTACCTAATTATGTATTGTACTGTTTACATATTATGTATGTATGAGTCAGTGTCAATGACCTTGATATTAACCTAACTATATAGCTTGCTGAATTCGCAAATAGAGTCCAGGCCAAGAGTCTGTGACATTGAATACTATTTGACCTTGGAGCGGATCGGAATCTTTATACTTCAAGCTCATTATTATGGATTTCTCTTATTTCTTACGAAATATAAAACAATTGTGAACTCAATTTAAGTTATATAGTAGTAGGTATATTTTGTTATTTTTTTCGTCGGTTATTGCACCAGATGTTGTCAATATCTTTATCATAATATAAACATTTGTGCAACTTCTCGTCCTTAGTGTTTATAAATAAGAACGTAGTTTTAATTTACTACAATAATATAACCAGGACTTATTTTTTTTTTCTTCTTTTCAGGAATTATGTCGAAAATCGGTATCAACGGATTCGGCCGTATTGGGCGCCTTGTACTCCGTGCTTCTGTCGAGAAGGGAGCTTCGGTTGTCGCCATCAATGACCCCTTCATCGGTTTGGACTACATGGTCTACCTTTTCCAATACGACTCAACACACGGACGCTTCAAGGGCACTGTATCAGCCCAGGAAGGCTGCCTTATCGTTAATGGAAACAAAATCGCTGTTTTCTCCGAGAGGGACCCCAAGGCCATTCCCTGGGGCAAGGCTGGTGCTGAATACGTTGTAGAGTCCACCGGTGTGTTCACCACCATCGCTGCGGCTTCCGCTCACTTAGAGGGTGGTGCCAAGAAGGTCATTATTTCAGCCCCCAGTGCTGATGCCCCCATGTTCGTCTGCGGCGTTAACCTTGACACGTATGATCCTTCATTCAAGGTCATCTCCAACGCTTCCTGCACCACTAACTGCTTGGCTCCCCTTGCCAAGGTCATCCACGACAACTTTGACATTGTGGAAGGATTAATGACCACTGTACACGCCACCACCGCTACCCAAAAGACCGTTGATGGACCTTCTGGCAAGCTGTGGCGTGATGGCCGTGGTGCTCAGCAGAACATCATTCCTGCTTCTACTGGTGCCGCCAAAGCTGTCGGCAAAGTCATTCCCGCTCTCAATGGAAAGCTTACTGGTATGGCTTTCCGTGTTCCAGTTGCCAACGTATCCGTTGTCGACCTCACAGTCCGCCTGGGCAAGCCTGCCCCCTACGAAGCTATCAAGCAGAAGGTCAAGGAAGCCGCTGAGGGCCCACTCAAGGGCGTTCTTGCCTACACTGAAGACCAAGTTGTGTCCTCTGACTTCATTGGTGACACACACTCCTCCATCTTCGATGCCGCTGCTGGCATTTCCCTAAACGACAACTTCGTCAAGCTCATCAGCTGGTACGACAATGAATATGGTTATTCCAGCCGAGTCATCGATCTCATCAAGTACATCCAGACCAAGGATTAAATGTCTAGTAATTAAGTGTACCTACTTTACCATATTATTTGGAAGATTATAATACTTTGTCGAGATTATCGGCCCTTATTACTTTTAAGTTTTAATATGGACGTGTAATCAAGATTATTGATCTACTCTGACAGTAGTGTTGCATGATATGATTAATTTATCATTTTGTTAAAAAAACACCAGTTGATGTAGCAATAAAACCAAAAGCGTGTATGTGAAACGTTGTAATAAAATTGTATTCATAATGATTCATTTGTTTATTTTAAACCCTTAAGCATCCACAGTCTAAAACTGAACGCCCTAAAAGACCATTTTCGAGCGTTAAGCTTTAATTAATGGTGGTGGAGGGGCGTGCAGTTTTAGATAATATGACGAACCCTATAACCCTACCAGCATATCTCCCTAGTTATGCCATACATGTTTTTTTTTATTTGATTGAATCTACGGTTCATTGTAGTGAAAAAAAATGCAAACATTTTCTTTTGATAAGTACTAGTTTTACTACCTTTGAGTATTGAAAATGGTTATTATATTTATTTAATTAATGAAAAGTTAGAAAATGACAAGCAACCCACTCACCAGTCCTATATTTTTAACCGACTTCATAAAAAGGAGGAGGTTCTCAATCCGGTTGTATTTTTTTTTCTTTTTTTTATGTTTGTTACCTCATATCTCCGGCGTTTATGAAACGATTTGGAAAATTCTTTTTTTTATTTGAATAGATATACTTCCAGGTTGGTCCTTTCAGAATCCAGTTCTGATAATGGAATCCATGAGTAATTGAGGGAACTCCTCAAATATTGTAGGCATACATTATAGCGATCTTGATATTTTCAGCAACAAACCAAGCCAATATATACCCATTCCTCTCCTCAGCAGCATCCACCTGAGTACTCAACACCGGTCGTACAGCAGTAATACTGTGATCACCAATCCGCTTGCCAAGCGTGATGATTATGGCAAATCCAATCATTGCATTCGATGGGGGAGGCATCTAGTCTAGCAGATGGACGTCGAACGGCTAATGATGATGATGGTTATAACTATTGCGTGTTTTCTATTCTTTATCTTGCTAACCATCTATTATAATAAACCTTTTAATCTTTATAAACTTAACAGATTTTTGATCAGTTATCAGATAAAAATGCCGGCCAATTAAATCATTTTACTATAAATTCTCTAAGGGTGTTTTAAAAATTTTTTTGCGGTTTTTCTTACGATAGTCGAATGGGGTTTCGCTTCCCTAACTTATGATAGCCGCCGGCGCCGCCCGCTGCCGCTCGTGTGCGCTAGCATCGGTCGCACAGTCTGTCGTCTTCCGTCTGTCTGTCAGTGGTCTGTCACTCCACTGACTGACATTTCGTTTGCTTCGTGTAAATTTTGTAAATGTACAAACAGTTTTCAAATCCGTTTTAGCAATGAATATGGTTTACACGAATAGATAATGTTTATTTTTACTGTGTATTTTACGATAATCTAGATCAGCTCTGTAGAAGCCAACCAATTCTTTTAATTTTATTATAATGGAGGATCTCAATTTGACAGAAACCGAAATGAGATATTTCGGTGATTTGTTTTTATGTTGCGACGAGGAGTCCAATGGGAAAATACCGATTTTAAAAGCAACAGAATTATTTAGATCTTCAAATACATCAAATGACGTTTTAAAACAGGTAAACTTTGATACTGGACAAGTGTAGCCAGTGATAACAAGGTGTTCCTTAGTGTGTGAGTAATGGTGATAATTATACGTTTCAGATCATGGATATTAGCGTGTCCCCTAATAGCTGTGCGTCTCTGAATCACTTGAATAGGAAACAATTTTATTCTGCCCTGAAATTGATAGCTGCCCACCAATCTAACATGGCTTTGAAACCTGAATTGTTATCAACCCCGCTCGATCTTCCTCTGCCGAGGTTTACTTGGACAATTAGTTCTGAAGCTAGTGCGGATCTCATACAGCTTTCGAACTCACCTAAAGAACAGCATATTGTGAAAAGGGAACGGAATTTTGTTGGAAGTATCGGAGCCTATGAACCGATGAGGTTATCATCTTCGAATTTGTCTGACAGTGATGCCCCACAAACCCTGTCTCACGACGCGACTGAAGGACTCAGTACTGATTCCGAAAAAGAATCTGAAACTATGTCTCAGAGATCTAATTCAAGAGGGGTAAGTTTTGCTGTACCTACATGTTTAATTTGTAAGAAATTTGATCACTTGGTACTTAGATAATAAGCCTAGTGTCAATCCAGGCTTTATCTACCAAATTTTACCAAAACTGGTTCGGATGTGGAGGCAAGAATTGAGTTAGAATTAAAATTCTAAAATTACGTATTTTTTTTTATCGCTAGTGCCACCCGCTGTTTATCTAGCGATAAACTGGGGTAAAAAGCAGGGTATAATCTTTTTTGCCTTGTTCACCCTTTAGTATACCCTGACCCAAGTTTCACTGAAATCATTATCACAGCATGATTGAGAATTAAACACACTTCTATGTCAAAATTAGGGAAAAAAAAGCCACAAATAAAAGAAGAATAATCTAAACAGCCAAACTATTGTATTTATAACCTCATTGCACTAGTGGGTTGAGCCCCATGAGATGGGAAGGTGCATGGGATGTAGACCAATATAATTGATATTGTCATGGATATTTATTGCAATTATAACATAAGTTTGATTAGGATGTGGCCTTCCTGATACCGATGCAAATTGCTACGAATAAGTCATTTTTACTTGTTTTAGAAACTAGTTGAATTTATGCCTATTTTTATTTAAAATGTTCCATGAAAGGTGTGTGACCTCATTGAAAGTAAGAAAGTAGGTTTGTTTAGTTATTTAGTTGTTGGCACAAGATAATTCTCAAGTGGCTCACTAGTCGCTACGTATCTAGTGTTTCTAGTGTTATCATTTTATCAGTTGGGTTAACAGCCAACTAATTGATGCAATACAGGTGACGATGATGGTAAACATTTGCTGCATGTTTTTAACGTTCTGTAGCCAAATGGCAAAAAACGAAACCCATCTTATTTCGTCCTTTCCGTATGTCATCTTACTGACTATTGGCGTTATATTGATGAAATTTGGAAGGTAGGTGTATTCTATGAATCGCTATACAATGGTGTAGTGAAATTATGAATAAAATAAATGTTAGGAGGCACATGCCTTTAGCCTTTAGATGGCGACCTCTGTGGCGCGGCGGGCGAAGGTTCGCCTGCGACTCAGGAGCTTGCGGATTCGATTCCCGCCTCGGAACTAATATTTGTACAATCTGCAGATATTTGTTCAGGGTGTTCTGGGTATTTTCTATGTATAATAAAAATATTTATCTATGTAATGTATTGTATTAAGTATATCAGTCATCTAGTACCCATAACACAAGCTCTGCTTAGCCTTATTCTTTTTTTTTTTTTTTTTTAGATGTCCACTGTTGTTCGAGGCCTGTAACCTGGCCTAAATGTGTAATGTAGGGATTTGCCATAATCACCACGCTTGGCAGACAGATTGGTGATTGCAGTATTGGTGTTGCATACTCATACTCAGGTAGTGCTGTCCATCCCTTGCGCTAATCCCTTAGTTGGCTTTTACAATATTCCACTGGAGGACATGGAGTGCCTATTTTTAGGTCAGACACTCCACAGCCTAAGAGGCCTTGTATACTCATAAGTAAATAGTTGGTATGCATTTCTTAAGTCGTAAAAAGTAACTTACTTTTCAACTACTGAACGCCTCTCCTATAGAAAGCCAGGACGAACTATATTCGAGGAGGTTTGGTGTATCTCCCCCTTTTACCTTTCAACTGCTGAACATAGGCCTCATATAGAACGCCATGACGAAACTATAATAGAAGGGGTTTGCAATAATCACCATACTTGGCAGGCCGATTGGTATTTAGTACTCAGGTGGATGCTTCTGCCCATACCCTGGGTGTAATCCCAAATTCGGCGTTTACGACGCAATGATTGCATCTTTTGTATTTGTTGTTTGAATTGGAACACCTGCTACTAAATGAAACAAAAGTCTTTTCAATTTAATGCTTTTTTTTCTCATTTGCCCATCAATCAATCATCTACACCAGTCTTTCCCAAAGTGGGCGATAACGCCCCCTTGTGGGCGCTGCAGGCCTAAAGGGGGGCAGTAAGAGACCCAGAAAAAAAATGGTTGGTGCGATCAGGTCTCAAGTTAACTCTTGCGGGTTATAGTAAAAGACTCGTTTAGAATGATTGTTTAACTCTCCGCTAATATATCTCACAATAATTAATTTAATTTGAAGTTATATTGGTTTTTAAGTAGGTGAAAAAATGGGGGCGCTAAAAAATAATTTAATCTCAAAGTGGGCAGTAGACAAAATAAGTTTAGGAACCCCCGACCTACGCCATAACCATCAAATTATCCACTTTAATAGGGAAAAATCCTGTTAAAATTTAATGTCTTTTACAGCGGAGAGGCAAGAGCGGGTCACCCTGGAGTACAGCTAGTGAAAGTCCCACACCAACCAACAGTGTGGCTGAGCGCGTCCATCCAGTGTGGGAACACAGCGCCACCGGGCGGGGCGTGTGGCCGGTGAACACGGGCGAAGAACATACACAACTGCTGGGTAAATAGATAATAATATAAATCAACTATTATGACGACCTGTGTGGTGAGTAGCTGGCTGAGATGCAAGAACCCTCTCAGGGTTTGATTCCCGCTGCGGGACAAATGTTTGTATGATCTGCAAATATTTGTTTCGGGTCTGGGTGTTGTAGTACCATGGTACTCGTAGTTCCTGTTGCCCAGGACACAGGGAATCCTAGTGTGGGACCAGGACTATATGTGATTGTTGGGGTGTAATAAAGGGTTCGACCCCAACATTAATCCCTACGTCTTGATTTTTTTGCACAGTGCTAGAGTACCCTATCTAGAAGGGGAATATCAAAAAATCCAACAATAAATAAATAAATAAAAATTGTGCGGAATTCTTATTTTATCACACGTACGCGGAAGTCTAAAAGTGTCTATGTAGAGTATGTAGTAAATGTATATCTTACCAAGCAGATGTATCAACCATTTGAATATTTCAGTAGTATAATAACTTTTCATTTAAAAACCGACTTCCGCCATTGTATTCGACTAAATAATTTTGGATGAAAAAAAAATTATGAAAGAACCATAGTGGTGAAAGGATTATGATACTTTCTGAATGCAAATGCTTGGTGTCTTGCTGAAAATATCAAAATCGCCATATGTATGCCTACAATATTTGGGGAGTTCCCTCAATTCCTCATGGATCCCATCATCAGAACTGGATTCTGAAAAAAATGGGACCAATCTGAAAGTATATCTATTCAAATAAAAAAAGAATTTTTCAAATCGGTTCATAAATGCCGGAGATATGAAATAACAAACATCCTCCTTTTTGGGAAGTTGGTTAAAAAAGTGAATGTTGATGTTTTGAATGCATATTTACGGCGTCTTCTTTAGGCCAAAACACTCCACCATATTCATAATCATTTTTGAAACCTATTTGAGTTAAAATAGCTTTTGTCTTGTTTTGACGTATGACAATTTACATCGGAGAGAACAAAACAAAAGCTATTTTAACTAAAATAAGCTTTAAAAATGATTATGAACAAGGCCCCCAATATTCACATAATATTATAACTAGTTGCGCCCCGCGTGAATAATGATGAAAATTGATGATGATGATGATGATGAAAAGTAGCCTATGTGTGAATCCAGGGCGTAAAGTATCTCCATTCCAAATTTCACTCAAATCCATTCCGTAGTTTTTACGTGAAAGAGTAACAAACATCCATCCATACTCACAAACTTTCGCGTTTATAATATTAGTAGGATATATCGTCTTTGTTTTTTATTATGTTTCATGACTTTGCGTTGCAGCACAGAATGCCTAATAGTACAACTGAATGTTTACGCTAACTTTCGCATGGACACTTTATACACTCGGTACTTTGATAATTTCTAATAAACAAAGCAATTCGCGTACAAACACTATTAGTCATGGCTACGTCACGTTGACAAAGCATTACCAAATTCGTCGCGAATTTTGCCGTCGTTTGTCAAGTCAGGTTGGCCGAGTGGTCTAAGGCGCCAGATTTAAGCTCTGGTTCCCGAGAGGGAGCGTGGGTTCGAACCCCACACCTGACATACTACTTTTTTTTGTTTTTTTTTATATAGAATTTATTAAGTAAATAACAACTATACGTTACTGCCAATTAAACAGCTATACGAGGTAAATATACTACTTTTTTTTTGTTTTTTTTTTTATATAGAATTTATTAAGTAAATAACTATACGTTACTGCCAATTAAACAGCTATACGAGGTAAATAATTTCCCTCTACATTGTAAAATTGTAATCCTTTAAATTTCTTGCGTACCACAAGCCTCAATTAATATTTATGGTACAATAAATAGTTCGTTATTGGTATTTTTTTTTAAATATAAGAACCATAATATTTGGTAATTTGGGTGGGTGCAAGCAGTATTTCTTTAAATGTTAGTACAACAATAAAAAATGAGGTGTTATTAGGAAATACTAAGATTTAATAACGTTATGTTATGATATCCCAAAAAATACTTAGGCTTGGATAACCGCAAAACTCCTGTAGGTGGAGCTACGGGGAGCTTCGAGCTAATTATATCATCATCATCAGCAGTCTTTAAACTTCCACTTGTGGACGAGGCCTCCCCCATAGAATGCAATGGAGGATTTGCCATAATCACCACGCTTGGCAGGCGGAGTGGTGATCGCAGTATTGGTGTTGAGTACTAAGGTGGTAGCCGTGGTGTCTCGACCTAGGAATAGGACTCCCAACTTCTCTTGTGGATGTCGTAAAAGGCGACTAAGGGATTACGCCAGGGGATTGTCAGCAGCATCCTCCTGAGTACTCAACACCAAACTGCGATCACAAATCCGCCTGTGCCAAGCATGGTACATACATACATAAACATACGCTTTTTTCACCGGAGGAGTAGGCAGAACTTCAAAGGGCCTCTTTTCACCGTGAGTTACACAGTCGCAGGAATATGACTAAGGCAAATCCCCTTACCATTACACGCCCTTTCGGTACATGAGTCCTAATTACTTTTATTCACAATTCACAAAAATCCCACTTTCTTGATTTTACGTACTTTTTAAAACATTCATTAACTTAAACTCACACTTCATATAATATCGACTTCCCAAAATTCCCACTTTTTCAGATTTCTTATGCACGAGTATGTAGGTAGGTAATCCTCTTTACAATAATAACTGGCTACTTGAAATATCATACATAAAGAACATTTCTAACCACTCTGGTATCTTATGCTATCCTGGTACTTTCGAAATCCACACGATTTTCATAGGGAGGGTCGTTTATTCTCGTTTTAATGTAACGAGTAAAATAGTTTAAAAAGTGGAAATTTTGGGAAATGATAATTATAGGCAGTAGTGATTGTAGATAATGGGCAACATATGAGTAGGTATTTTGGTAAGTGGGAATTTAGTGAATTGTGAATAAAAGTAATTAGGACTCATGTACCGAAAGGTTGCACGCTATGCGTGCTATGGGAAGGCATCATCCAGCCATCATCCATCAGTGGATGACTATCGGCTGATGAAGACTCAGGTGGATGCTCCCGTCAATCGCATGGTGTAATCCCTTTGTCGGCTTTTACGACATCAACGGGAGGAGACGAAGGGGTATATTCTTAAGCCGAAATCGCCACGGCACTAGTGACACCTCAAAATTCAACCTGACGTGTAGCGGACCGGTAGAGTAGTTGGTTATCACATTCCCGTATCTAGGAATCAGTCGCGGGTTCGTTTCGTGCCCGGTAATTTTTGGGGTGTTTGGTTCAGAACGTAAGTTTGTGGTGCTTATACATGTAATTGTTGTCATAGGTACGGAGGAAGAGTCCTCGGACCGGCACTCTTCAGAGGAAGAGGGGGAGGGCGAGGCGGGAGACGTGTGGTCCATCAGCGAGGCGCAGGCGAGGCACTATGCAGCACAGTTCGCGCAGCTGCGACCTGACTGCGGTTTACTGCCTGGACATATAGCCAGGTACGTTTTGTCAGGATAAATTTAAGGGAAGTGTACTGCTGGCCCGCCCTATAAAAACGGAAATTTGCTCCTCATTTGGATATTTTGCTCCTCCTTTGTATTTAGATTGATGACTTCTGTGGGGCGACGGGCGAGTAGCTGGCTGAGATGCAAGAGGTTGCGGGTTCGATTCCCGCTGCGGGACAAATGTTTTTATGATCTGCAAACATTTGTTCCGGGTCTGGGTGTTATGGTGCCAAGGTACTCGTAGTTCTTGTTACCCACGATACAGGGGCATCCTAGTGTGGGATCAGGACTATGTATTGTGACTGTCGGGTGTTATGTTATATTAATAAATTCAAGTCTATGAAATTTTGTAGACACAAACCAATATCTAGGACCTGTTATTTGTCAGTTTCCCATTAAATTGTATAGAATCAATCTAGCATTGTGTTTAAGATTTCCATAAATCAAATCAAGTCAAAAGTATTTTATTCTTCGAAATCACACGGATCATTTTGAATCGTCTTATAAACAAAAATTACTCTTGTTCCAACGCAACCAAGCGTAGAAGAATCGGACAACAAATACGGCCGGACTTAATTTGATGATCCGTTTTACTACAGGCTGATGATGATGATATTTAGAGCACAAGATAACTATTTGTTCAAAACATTGTACATTTCATTTTATTTTACAACGTACAATAAAGTATTTTTATTCATTCAATCATTAATTAATGGGTCATCATCATCATCACTGAATCACATGAACACATCATCATCATCATCATCAGCCGGTTTAATTCCAATGCTAGACGAGGCTTCCTCCATTGAATACAACGGGATCATACGGGATTTGCCATAATCACTACGCATGGCAGGCGGATTGGTGATCGCATTTTGCTGTTAAGTATTCAGATTGATATTGCTGCCCATCCCCTGGTGTAATCCCTTAGTAAGGCTTTTACTACATCCACGAGAGAAGATGGAGGGGTCTATTAGGTCGGACACTCTATGGCTCACTCTGGTTTCCCTTCAACACGTACAAATCTTTTGCCTTTTTTTCACTAAAAATGGGTAGTCAGCGACAAGTCCCAACAATGTATTTAATACAAAAACTACAAACCGTGCGTTATCTAATCCAAAATCTTCTATTTACAGGCTGTTCTTCGAAAAGTCCCGTCTCTCAGTCTCGGACCTTCGCAAGATCTGGCAACTCTCCGACATCAATAAAGACGGTCTGCTAACCCTCGAGGAGTTCAGCATAGCCATGCATCTCATCGTACTGCGACGAAACAACATTCCGGTACCGGAAACCCTACCTACTTGCCTAGTACCGAGAGTCGATTCTCGCTTTTCACAGCGCGCCGTCACCACTGACCTAGTTGATCTAGGTGCCGATATGTTCGGTTCAGGAACTTCTGCTGATTTTAACTTCGCGCCAAAAGAGGCTACTGACCTCTATGAAGCGAAACCGATAGTTAAATCCGATGAGCGAAAGCCTTCGTTGACTCCGCCGAAGCCTGACTCACAGGCGAACAATCGCGAGTGGACAAAATTCGTCGATTCCCCCACTTCGAGCGTGTCCAGTCCTGGTCCCAAACCGGTCAACTTCGACTTCCAACGCGCGGCCGTCGAACGCGATCCCAAGATATTCCATCCAGTCGCGATGCGCGTGACACCTGATGCAAGTTCCATCCCGTTGGATGAGCAGAGAGTTGCCACGTCACCGCGACGCGATGATATCTCCCACGCGTTTGAGCTAGCAAGTCCTAAGCGTTTACATTCCCAACCACCTCCGGATCCGCCGCCGAACGGACAGGAAATCAGGGCGATATCACGTCCTCAGCCGAGGAAACCGATTAAAAGCGCGGGGGTGCTCCCCCCGCCGCCAGCAAGGGACCCCATACCATACGATGACGGTCCACAATCTCTTCAACTGGCGCCGCGTAAAGAGCCTCCACCGCCTCCGCCGCCGCGTCCTATACGAAATCACGCGCGGTCCAGTTCCCTCGATCTCACCCGTTTGAAGGGTCCCCCGCCGACTAATATACCGAATACAGCTCCAGTGCCCCCTCCGAGGACGTCCCCTGGAAACGGGGGTGCCAGTGGGGAGTATGAAGCTGAAGGTTTTGGATATAACCGTGAGGATGCGACGCGTGCTCGTGGTGCGTTTGAGGTTGTGGTCCGTCGCGTTCCGGAACCAGCGGTTGATGTCAGGGCATTGATGGAACAGAATGCTGTGTTGCATCGCGTGTGTCGCGCGCTTTGCGCGGAGCTTGCTGACGTACAGCGGGAGAGGGAAGGATTGCGAGTTAGGCTTAGTGAGGAGTCGCAACTCTAGTCATCTGTCGTTGCGACGTTGAATCCTTTCACCGCACTGGTTTTTTTGACGGGATCGCGAGGCCCTTTTCGGGGCTATCGTAACCCAACCTGGTTTATAAGCAGGGTGAAGAATAAAGAACTAGTGACACAATGAAAGCCGCTGCGCTCGAAGGCATGTATTCGCTTGACAAAGCCTACTCCATGATGGAAGCCTTGGGTTCAGCTTACTTGTTTGACTGAGTTGATTAGATTGGGGGGCTATTGTGACTTTGACAAACTACAGAAGTAAACTATCTAAGAATTTTTGATAGCGCCATCTATCGAGGCAGTTGAAACTACTTTCTTAAAATCAAAAATTTAAAGCTCTCATTCAACTCAGTTTGGGTTTTGTATGGCTCCTCATAGTAGCCCTGCTGGCCTCATTTTGAAAAACAAACAATTCCTTTAAGCTTGTTGCTTTGTCTTCCCAAGTGTTAGAAATTTAAGGTTTTACAAGATACACAACGCACCCTAACATGTATCAAATCGATTATCAAGCGAATACATAGCTCGAATCCATTTTGACGACCGCTAACGTATTTTTGCTAAGAAGCTTCTAATAATCTCAAAAGTCGAATTCAACCCATTCATTTATATCCTGTGTAGTCCCTACTTTTATTACTAAAGAAAGACTAAACAAAACTGGGAATCTTTGCAAGCTATTTACACTAACTTCTTGTAACTTTTTAAATCTCCATAATAAGAGGCTAATTTCTATATTCCAAACCCTTGATTACCTTGTCACAATGCCGTAAGGAACGTGAAATTTCGGCTAAAGTTTCACTTCAACACTATTTGTTTTTCTAGTTCATTGTTACAAAACAAAAGTTCAACAAAATTTGATTAAAATCTAACTTGTACTTGTTTTTAAAGTTAAAACATAACTAAATAGTTTTGTTCCGCGCTTTTCTATATTCATTTTGTTTTAGTCAGATCTTAACAAAATTTGATCTAGTCAGTCATGCATGAAATTTCGGTTCAAGAACGTTCGTCGTGGCATAGGTCTAGGTAGGAAGCCTATTTCCAGCAGTGGGCTTCTACAAGCTGATGATAATGATGATGCATGAAATTTACTTATTTTGAAAAAGTAAAATTACGTGAGAGTTGAATAGAGGTTTAACTCGGAATTTCACGTTCCATAAAATAACGACTATATTCGACATTTAACGACTTTATTGTCTATGAAAATCCATAAATAGTAATATGAGAAAAAAAAACTATGGTACACATTAGTAAATAAGCAAAATATTTTTCCATAGTAAATTTAGGAGAAACTGTTGCAAAATATTCATGCACATTACGATAAATTCTGCCAAATGGTTCGCATAGGACGTAAAAGTTAAATATTGATTTTCAATTGCTAAAGAATTTAAGACTAAAATTACTTGCTATAGAGCCATGCCAATATAGCTGCTTGTATTGAAATAAGTTTTTTGTTAAAACAAATTTTTTTTTAAAAAAGCAATTAGTGATCGGAACTGTGAGCTAATCAAAATGAGCCCAAACACTGCCAGGCTACTATTAATCATCGAGAAGTTCCGTTGTCCTCCTTCCGTTTCCATCATCAGATCAGCTCGCCTTCACCATAATTTTGTATTGTCATCTGAACTTGACAGGTATGAAAAATTTCAGCTCTATCGGTTGGGTGGAACTGGTTCAAAATTCAGTTTCAAGATTTGTCTCACTCTAACATACATACTAACAGGTCAAGTTAAATAAAAGCTTGTAAAAAGGTCACAAACATTTTTTATAAACATATATTTAAGAAATTATTCTTCCGGTTTAAATTATTCTTCTGGTTTGATGATAAAGTTAGTACCTACTTGGAACAGCAAACTGATCAAAATGTACCCAAACACTGCCACTGCTAAAGTTCCGTTGACTTTCCACCCTCATCATTATATCAGAAGGCGTATTACGAGTTTAGCATTGCAAAAATCGATTTGCGAGTCGTGAGCTTTTACCGTGACTTACATAGCAACTATTCATCTTTCTGTGCCGTGCAGTCGATAGAAATAGCACAGATTCATAAATAGTAGCGTAAGTCACTTTGAATGCTCACGACTCGCAAACCGATTGTAGAAATGCAAAACTCGTAATACACCCTCAGCTCGCTGTCACTATAACATCGTATTGTCACTGGAAATATATACATCTCAATCCTCCGATAGGAAGATTGAGAGATTGACTCTAGGTATTGTAGCGCACCCAGATTTTGCGCCAAAAGTACTCCATAGCCATAGTACACTTAACGCAACCCATTTGGGTGTGGTATACAAGCAGCTATCTTGACATGCCCTATAATATTGACCATCCTGGTTCTACCTCATGTTTCCACTTGTACCTGGAAGCATGAATTATGTATTATTTTAAGTGGTTGTGCTAATTTATATGTATTTACTGACTGAATGATTCGTGATGAATAACATCGTTCTATTTTAATGTTTCTTTAATTACTTACTTCATATATTTTTTTGAAATATTAATAGGATTAATTTTGTTAAAATTATGAGATGATTGTTCACGTTCATTATTGCTGAAAAAAATCACTTATTTGTTTTCTATTATTAGTAATACGTTAGACTAGTGAAACGCCGTGACTTCGTCCGCGTGGAGTTTTTTTCCATACAAACTTCAACATCCCGCTGCATCCCTTTAGGGGGTCCATTTCAGAAATTCCTTTTTTTTGATTACAAAAAATACCCTCCAAATTTCAGGTCTCTAGGACTTACCGTTTAGGCTGTGCGTTGATAGTCAGTGAGTGAGTCAGCAACACTTATATATACATATTTTGATGATAAAATCCAGCCCCAGTAAACAAACACAAACGTGCAGTTACGGCACCCAACGGCCAAATTAAAACTATCATGGTGTGACATTATACTATTGCATTATACGCTATAAGTTATATTGTATTATACGGCTAATTACCAAGTAAATATTATAGGCTCAGACCTGACTACCCCACCACAAGTCACGCGCCGCGGGCAGCGTGCCGCCGCTTGCAGTGACTGACTCAATAAACTTGTGAACAAGCTGGGCCAGCGGAAAGTCTATGCTTATTTGAGCCCATAATATTTATGTGGTTAGTAACTGTACGTTAAGGTGAAACGTTTAACAAGTGGCGCGAAATTCAAATTTTATTTTGTTTTTTTGCTGATTACAGCTCATCAACGCTTATTGAGATAGCGAACACTAGTTTTGCGGGAATCAGGAGACCTAACACACATGTTTTAATTAAAAGTATCTCATAAATGAACCAAAATAACACTATACAAATCATTCATTGACATTCGTAGCTAAACTAAAGATATTTATGAGATACTTTTGTAAAATAAGTAAATATGTTTATTAGGTTTCCTGATTCCCGCAAAACCAGTGTTTACTATATCAATAACCGTTGATGAGCTGTAAACAGCAAAAAAACAATAAAATTTGAATTTCGCGCCTCTTGCGAAACGTTTCACCTTAATATTAGTATCATGATGACAGATAATATATGACAACATCTGTCAAAAAGAATTGGTCAGGTGAATCAGCCATTGAACGGCCCGTTTGTGTTGGTAAACTTTAGCCTAAAATATCCCAACTATACCTTTATTTAGTCGTCGCATTTAGAGCTGTAAAGAAAGCTTATAAGAACTAATTATGAATATCATTTATCATACATATATTTGTTGTTTAAAATATATAAAGAGTGGCACTATTTCAATGTTGCTTGAATAGCATTCCTTATTTTAATGTAATTTGCTTTTTATTTTAATAAAATCTCTATGGCCACGTCCACCATCGTTGAGACTGCCATGCACGTACCTCGCGCTGTACTCTTCGGCTGTATTAGGCTTCAACTGGTTCTGTTCTGGTTCATTGTTTAAAAAATCTAGAACCCGTCGTATCTTGATAAGTTTTATCCGACTATATCTACAAATTTCGATAAAAATCTGTCCAGTAGTTTTTAAATTATAACATCTACACACATCATTCAATTTGCTTTTTCATTCTCTTAGAAATTTATTATTGATAAAAAAGAATAGAATGGAATAGAAAATACTTTATTGAACACTTCGTTGTGTGTGTGTAAAACAGCAAAAAAAACACGTTTGTTGTATGGGAGCCCCCTTAATTTTTTTTATTTTTTTTTTATTATTTGTTATTATAGCGGCAACAGAAATACATAATCTGTGAAAATTTCAACTGTCTAACTATCACGGCTCATGAGATACAGCCTGGTGACAGTCGGATCTATAAAAACGGCAAAAATATCACGTTTTTTGTATGGGAGCCCTCTTAAATATTTTTTTATACTTTTTGTTCTTATAGCGGCAACAGAAATACATAATCTGTGAAAATTTCAACTGTCTAACTATCACGGCTCATGAGATACAGCCTGGTGACAGTCGGATCTATAAAAACGGCAAAAATATCACGTTTTTTGTATGGGAGCCCTCTTAAATATTTTTTTATACTTTTTGTTCTTATAGCGGCAACAGAAATACATAATCTGTGAAATTTTAACTGTCTAACTATCAGGGTTCATGAGATACAGCCTGGTGACAGACGGACGGACGAACAGCGGAGCCTTAGTGATTTATTTATTATTTATTTATTTATTTATTATTTATTAATTAACACGGTTAATTTACCAGTTACATTAATTAAAGACACAGACAATAAAACAATTTAACAATGTCAAAAATGAAATAATAACAATAGTAATAAAATAAAGTCAACAAAAATTAGATTACGTCATGCATGTCATTAGGCTACAGTCACATCATACCATTATATCCATTCATACATCACGCTCACAGAACTTCAAGCATTCTGACAATATATTTGTCCACCCATCCGCAAACAAGTCAAACTCAGGATTGGCATTCAGGAGAGCATTGAGTGCGGCAAGGCAGCGAGGCACAGGCGAAGAAGCCCGAGCCTTGGTGCGACAAAACGATTGATTGGGTCCGTTTTACCCTATGGGTACGGAACCCTAAAAAGGTGCCTCACAAAATATTTGGAACGTCACCATCCTTCTTTTGTAGATATAATCGGATAAAACTTATAAAGGTACAACGTATTCTAGATTTTTGAAACAACAAACCCTGCTCCCCTATTACGAGAGCAAATTGGCAATGGGAAACGCAACAATGGGGATAATTTTGACAGCCCTAGCGCTATCTAAATCTTATGAAACTTGAATAAGGTAAACTTCTTGACCTAAATATACCTCCTTTCAAGTTTCAAATGATTTGGACATCGCTAAGCCTGCTAACATGATCGCCATTGTTTCGTAATTGCAATTTTACTGTAATTAGAGGGCTAGAAAAAAATCAGCTTAATTCAACCAAAAAAGTGGGACGTTTGAATCTTAAGATGGCAGATTATCTATGAAAATATCTGCCATAGCTATATGAGATACTGTATCCGTAGGTGGTGGCAAAAGCTATTATACATAGAAGATATTTATTGAATTTGTGAATGTTGTATAAAAGTAGGGTAAAGAGTGTCAACGTCAAGTTAAGAACTTATGAGAAAGACATTATAAGACTTGAGATGATGGAATATAAAGAATGTAATTTGTAAGTATCATAGGTAGTTAGGTGAAGTCTCATAGTGTGTTATGTATTGTATACCGCGCGTATAGTAAGCGGCAGTCAAGTTGAGACCTAGAGCGTGTACCACTTTACTGCGCAGCACAGGATTTTGTGTTAGAAATTGCTACTGCGCAAGTCACGTGGTTAGTACGTAGCTAGGTCTCCACTTGATTGCCTTTTATGCCACCCGCGCTAGTTACAAAGTATGAAATTGCAAAAGTAATTGCTATTGTCTATATTGTAATAAGTCCTATCATAAAATTATTTATCTTCTGTTTAGTGATATCCTAAGAATATAATCCTCGATCGAGCAGCTTAGCATCTATGTAAATAATTTTATTTTTGTTCCCGTCGCGTTATCCGTAAAGCTTGATATAATCCACTGATTATAAATTTTCGGTCCAATTTTTGTACTACCTAAAATTAGTGTTCTCCATTATATTTCTACTTATTTATGTTTCATAAAATTTATACAGTAATGCTTAAATATTGTAGTAAATTATGTACAATAAATATATTATAAAAGTTATTTGTATTTAAATTCTAATATAAGTTAAAGTAATATAATATATATAAGTAATATAATATATATAGTAAGTAATGTAAGTAACATTATTGTTTATTGGTGTCGATTATGTGATCTTGTCAATTTTAGCGCGATTTAGATTTAGAGAATGCTGTACCTCTGTCCTTCTAAACAAAGCTGCATTTATTTTTAAGGTAGGTTATCTTATCATCGGTTTTAGGTACAAACATAGCGTATCGACATATCGAAAAATCGATTTCGAGTAGGTATGATCAATCGGGAGAGATTACTACGATACGCCTCGCGAGTTGGAATCGACCCTCTGATAAGAACGATAAGCAGCCGCACACGCGTGGTAAGGGCCGGTGACTCCACAACGAGGCTCATTTCTCCCTTTTTCTCGCTACAGTGTGGCGCATACCTGCGTACCTTTTTTTGTAGCTTTGCTTCCCCCCGCCCGGCTGGCGCGCAAACAAACCGTCTCGAGACGTGCTTACGAACGCACGCTCCGCGCTCTGTGCCTGCGCCCGCGCGTAAACACTCGCGACAATGAGATCTTTTATGTGACTGTTTATTGTGAAGGATATCGTCATGAAGTGCATCGTACTCGTTCTGACCGTGACCCTAGTGACCGGAGCCGCCGCTGAGGCCTACGTGCGGACATGTGAACCCGTCAAAGTGGCAATGTGTAAGAACATCGGATACAACCAGACCGGGATGCCAAACCTCGCGCGGCACACATTACAGGCAGATGCGGATGTGACTCTTCAGACCTTCAGCCCTCTGGTCCAATACGGATGCTCCTCTCAGTTACACCTGTTTCTTTGCTCTGTGTATGTACCTATGTGTACGGACAAAGTGGCTTTACCCATCGGCCCGTGCAGAGGACTTTGCGAGAGTGTGTACGCCAGATGCTATCCGGTACTTCGCGGGTTCGGATTTCAGTGGCCGCCTGAACTAGACTGTTCTCTTTTCCCTGCTGAGAATAATCATGAACACATGTGTATGGAAGGGCCGGGAGAGCGCGCTCCACCAGTCGGAACAGTCCCACTAGATGCTGGAAGCGGACGACCTGGCTGCCGAAAGCTGATCAAACCAAATAGCTGGGTTTGGGTGCGGGGTTCCGGCCGTTGCGCGCAGTTCTGCGATGCTGAGGTTCTCTGGGAGGCTGGAGAACGAAAAGCTGCGGAAGTTTGGCTGGCTACATGGGCTGCTTTGAGCTTTGCCTGCACCCTGGCGGCAGTAGGAGCTCAGCTGGCTTGTGGAGATAGAGGAGGAGCCGGGGAACGAGCATTAGTGCTGGTGGCACTCTGTCGGTGCGCGGCTGCGGCTGGTTGGGGCGTCCGCGCGGCCGCCGGTCGAGCAGCTGCTGGTTGTGCAAAGGATTCTACATCCCCCACTCGGATGTTGCTGGCGCATGATGGCCTAGCAAACCCTAACTGCGCTGTCGTCTTCTTGCTGCTGTATTACTTCGGACTCGCCGCTTCAGTTTGGTAAGTGATTTTCCTTCAAACTTTGACTACATCCCACTGCATCCTGTATTATTTGCCTAATTGTTTTTTCCAAGTTTTGTTTACATTTCTGGATATCATAAACGTTGCAAATACAGCCAACGAGTAAAGTTTCTGCAAAACAATGTCCTCAGCAAAAAATCAGCAAACAATTGCCACCTCCGCACCTTCGGACAATAGAATCGACCTTATTGTTGCTGTATGCGCGACAAAGTAGGATACCTCATACCTGCGCTTATTGTTCAGTTTTCTAAGCGTTAACTTGTCGCCAATCAATTACGTCTTGTCACTTCGCTTTCTTATTTATCCTTGTCGGCGGAAACGATGACAATAACCAAGCTAGCTAAAGAAATTTCTTCAGAATTCAGAACTGCCTCTGCGGTACATTTGTTAAACCTACTAACAAGAAAGTACGCTTTGCCTCTCCTTTGTTATACAAAATCGAACATTAACGATATTGTTCGTAGTCAGTCCGCGGAGCTAAGACAATGCCATTTGAACTTGAATAAGCTCGAATTCCTGGCTATGTACTTTCATGTCAGTAGCCACATTGTTTCTCCGGCTCTTAATAAGTCATGCTTTGAATCGAGTTTCGTGTATTATCTTATTGTTCGTGGCTACTTCATCTTAACCATGTTGAAAGTTGAAACGGTGGTCAGGATGAACACTGGTATCAGTCAATCATCATTAGCCATTATACGTCCACTGCTGGACGAGGCCTCCCCCATAGAATGTAATGAGGGGATTTTCCATTATCACCAGGCTTGGGCAGGCGGATTGATGATCTCAACAATCCCAATAGTAAACCCGCGTCTTAGCTTCAATATACGGCGGCATGTTAGCCAACTTCGCTACGGTTTGAACTGCTATGCCGGTGTCAACTACACTCGAGAGCAATGAATCCGGGTCACTTAAAGAATGTTAAAATCTCGGAAACTAAAAATGATAGATTAATGCAATAAATTGTATTTAATAGACAATGTAATACTCCTTAAATGAAGGTAAAAAAAAATATGAGTCACCATACATTTTATTAACACAAAATTACATAAAGAAAAAAACTGCTGATCTCTCCTTAAAACAAAAATAGGAAACATGACATTTTTGAACTTTATTACGATTTTCTTGAATTTTAATACTTCGTATTGCCTCCTCGTGCTTTTTTAATTTAATTTTTTTTTTTTTTTTTTTATTATTAAATTTTAATTTTAAATTTTAAATTTTAATTTTAATTTTTTTTAACTTAATTTCGTAGTTCCATCTTCGCAAGTGGCCCTTTTTCAAATTTGTTTTTTTTATGATATAACTTTACAATAACTAAGAAGTTTTAATACCTTCATTTAAGGAGTATTACATTGTCTATTAAATACAATTTATTGCATTAACCTAGCATTTTTAGTTTCCGAGATTTTTAGGATTCTTTAAGTGACCCGGATTCATTGCTCTCGAGTGTATATTTGTGCAATGTCAACGTTGTCCGTTAATTACCATGTTTAGAAATCTGATTATAGCGCAACCAATTAAATTGTAGCCTTTAATGAATTGGTTCCATCCAATAAATTTACCCAAAACAGTTCGGCTCCGCTACAATATTTTATTTTCCCTTTTAATAGAACGAGACGATAAATCACACTTGTTCTTCGAAATACTATTTTAGAACGCTGAGGAACATCGGCCGTAAAGTAAAACGAATTGGGATATAAAATAAACGAGGTCCAATAAATCACGAGGTGTAGACGGTGCCGGTTGAAAGCGATGAAACATTCGGTACGGTTTCGTCGTCAGTATACTAAACTTATAAAACTTTGAATAGTCAATCTATTTAGATAAAATACATAACACAACGTCCGACCGTCTCGCACTATTCATCATCATCATCAATCTGTAGAAATCCACTGCTGGACAAAGCCCTCCTTCCTAGAATGCCACGACGAACGGTCTTGAGCCGTCTCCAACCACCGACTTCCTGCGACATTTATAATGTCTTTAGTCCATCGAGTAGGTTTAGGGCTTCTATATGATCGAGCTATATACCTGCCCATTGCCACTTCAACGTGCTAATTCCGAGAGCTATGTCGGTGATCTTGGTTCTTCTACGGATTTTCTCATTTTGAATTTTAACACGTAGTGAAACCCCTTTCATATCTCTCTCCATAGCCCGCTGCGCGACTTTAAAAGCTTACGACCAATTGTTTAGCGACCACGGGTCAGTGCCGTAAGATATCACCGGCAACACGCACTGATTATAGACATTCGTCTTGAGGCTCTGCGGTATCTGTGACGAGATGATATGGCGTAGTTTCCCGAACACTGCCCGTCCGAGTTGGATTCGTCGGTTAACCTCTTTGTTGAACTTGGACCTTCCTATTTGAATCTCGCGCTAGTCCAAGGGGCCAATTACATTAATCTGGTACTCGGTGTATAGAAAAACCCTGTTGTACAAGACCTCTTGATGTCTCGTATGTATCTTAGAACGAAAGATAGCATTTTATACATAATCATCATCGTCCTCATTAGCCGATAGATGTCCTCTGCTAGACATAGGTATGCCACGACGAACGGTCTTGAGCCGCCTCCATTCGCAGACTTACTACTACAATGTCATCGGTTCCCGATCGGCGGGCCGTCCTTCTGTTAATGTACTGATTTGTTGCAAATTAATAAATAAAAAAATTAAATAAAAATAAATAATAGGTAAATAATTAATAGAATAAATAAATATTTTGTGTTAGCATTATATTTTTTCAGTTGTTTGGTGTGAAACGTACGTAAAATTTTAGTATATTTAGGTACTTGTATAGACAGTAAATGACCTGATAAATTGGGATTTGGGGATGATTATTGGGAGACCAATCATCTGTAGGATTCGTACATGAGAGTGATTTAATGATTATAATATATACTCATGTTTTAGCATTTGGATGAAACAAGAATATAAATTAAATATAATGGGTTGAACCAAAATAAATACCAAAGCACTACGAACCAGTTAAATCTATGAGATGCAAAATTTCCGAACAAAACCACTAGGTACCTTGTTATGTTATGATCTCTACTACCGCAGTTCGAAAGGCGATAAATAACTCCAGCATTAAGTATAGCCCCGCCTATTAATTTTGTTCTAAGTGACACTTAACTGCATAGGAAATGAGTTACGAGTCTGAAAAATACTATCATAATAACACGTTGCAGCTGTAACTCCTTGGTAACGAAAAACACGTTGTTGACGAGAGCACAGAAAAACTGGGTCTGCTGGTAAGCCACATCGCCACATGTGATATTTCTGAACTGAACTGCTTAATGTTAATGCAATAGAGTTCGATTTGGGACAAAAAAATGTATGTAAGCGGAGAAGCAGGGAGTAAAAAGTTGCAGTCTCACATTTCTCCATAAATATTGGTTTAACTACCGATACTGATGTTGCGATTCACTTATTGGAATCTCAGGATGGTCTCGTTTTTGTATTTCGTAGAAAGCAAAGGTAGGTACATTACATACGTCTACAAACATATTAACTGTGCGGGCTTTAGTTGCTTATTCAATTCCATCACCCATCTTTTAAATGTGAATTTTAGCTGTAAGTCCATGGTGCTGCAGCTATCAAATAGTTATTTTTCACTTCACAATCTCGGAAAGGTTTTGTTTATCATTTGAAAATTTGCATGCAAAAGTGCTTTTTATCTGCTCCGCAAGAGTGGAAAAGGTTTTTGAAATTCGAACCATTCTATTCAAAAACTTTTTGAACGGTTCGAATTTTAAAAACCTTTTCCAATTTAGAATTTTATTTAGTTTAAAAAAATAAACAATTGTTCCTTCCGCATGCATAGAGTCACTTACCTACACATTCTCTCTTACTTAGAAGCATTTAACTTACCTATAATTACTTCTTCCATGCCTATAGTTATACTAACTGACTAACCTTCCTTCCTATCCTTACTAATTTCATACCTACCTTTAGCCGTTTATGGGAAAAAGGGACTTGACAGACAGACAGACGGAACAGGAAGTGATCCTGTTTTTTTCTGTTGAGGTACGGAACGTAAGCGTCTGAGTAATCTCTTCCATTTTCTTAAAGTCGTTTAAAAAATGTGAATACTCGCAACCTGTCTAATAGTTTATTCATCCACTTACGTCAACAATTTCGGCCATTTTCTACACATTATTTGTAAAAGAAATAATAATGAAATTAAATAATTCTTTATGCTCTCTCCCATATGAAGGATTCTCTCTGAATTAGTAAGTTAAACCCTCCTTGGAATTCCGGGCATACTACGCTGCCATTCCACCATGCATTTCTTTCGTCCGACTCGCAAAATGAAGCGCTAATGAAGACATTTTTTGAAATCATAACGCCTTTGAAATTGAAACCTCATTCTTCTGATTGTTTGAATTAAGCTTGGGGAGTAAACATTTTGTATAAATTGTAAAAGATAGACCGAGTACCTATCAAGCTGTTTGTAGCAACACAAAAAGTTAGAACTAAAAAAGTTGAAATCAATACCGTTAACAATTTTGTTTATTTAATTTTACTAGTTGTCAAAATAACAAAAGTTAACAAGTGTTTGGCCTCGCAATAAGCTATGAGAGGGTATTGAATTAAGTCCTTACCGTTACAAGTGGCTTATTCAAACTTTAAATTAATTGAGGTTGACATTTGAGGGCCCCTATCGATTTCAAAGCATTATAACCTCATAGAACTTCACAAATTTTAAGTAGGTACTTACATTTGCGTAACTAGTGCGGTTGGAAACACTATAGGCCTGTAAATAGTATAAATTATCTCCGTGGCTTAGCGGGTGAGCAGCCGGCTAAGACGCGAAAAGTGTGGGTTCATACGGATGTGGGAGAAATGCTTGCATTATTAGTATATTTGTTCCGGGTTGGTACTTAGTTTGTTCTAAGTTTCTATACCCGCGACTCGAAAAATTCCTTTGTTGCCCATGGTCCCTTATTTATTTTCCATCACAGTCTTTCTTAGAAAAAAAATACAACCGAATTGAGAACCTCCTCCTTTTTGTGAAAACGGTTAAAAAGAAAGAAATATATAGGTATGGGCTTACGACTTTAGCATGATCAGACTTCTGTGAGTTCTTGTATTTACAAAACAAGCAAACAGAATGGTAGTTAACTTTAGACCGGTGTTCAGCCCAAACCGTGTTCGAGCCTTGCCAATTAAACCTCCTTTAAATAATACCACGAAATCAATAAGGCACACTGTCCACTAAATCGCCTGCAAAGACGCTACAAAATGTTGCGGCAGCGGTTGCTGTTTAATGCCGCAACTAAAACGACCACGCACGATGCTATACAGTTCCAAGTTCCATTCAGTAGTTAGTTAAGAAACAAAAACAATGCTGTCGACCGTTTCTCTTATCGTTTATTGCGACCCCCTGCCAAAAATATGATTAAAATCCTATTTTAGGAATGAGAAGAGAATTCAAACTGGTAATGGTAATGCAAATGCGTCCCGGATGCTTTTTAACCGACTTCCCAAAAAAGGAGGAGGTTCTCAATTCGGTTGTATTTTATTTTTTTTTATTTTTGCTACCACGTGTCTCCGGCGTTTATGAACCGATTTGGAAAATTCTTTTTTTATTTGAATAGATATACTTCCAGATTGGTCCCATTTTTTTCAGAATCCAGTTCTGATGATGGGATCCATGAGGAATTGAGGGAACTCCTCAAATATTGTAGGCATACATATGGCTATTTTGATATTTTCAGCAACAAACCAAGCATTTGCATTCAAAAAGTATCATAATCCTTTCACCACTATGGTTCTTTCATAATTTTTTTTTCATCCAAATATTTAGTCGAATACAATGGCGGAAGTCGGTTTTTTAATTAAAAATTATAGATTACCTTTCTCAATTTGAGGTCTGAAGAAACGATGTGTAAAATTTCGCGTAGATATACCTACTCGTCTATGCAGCGACACGTGGTGCTTTAGTGGACAGACTGCCTTATTTAATTCGTGGTTCGTTACTTGCAGTAATCCCTTGTTGCAGTTATAAAGTATACGATACCATCTACACAGGTGTTTAATGAATTTTTGCAAGGATTCGGAATTATATAGAGGTGATTATACTTATAATCACCTGCCGTATTCTGTTTTTATTGTTAAGGGGGATGCTTTCGATTACTTAAAGCTCGTTTCACGCTAGATGGCGTGGAAAAACAGATATTGACTTTTTTATTTTTTATTAAAAACTCGAGCGTCTTTGGTGAGTAATTTTACCGTTTGCGAGCACGGTGTAGGTCATAGAATTTGATGCTGGATGAATTTTCGTTAAAGAGTCGTTAGAAATTTCAAATTCACTATAAATAAGATCTGTCAATTTGCCTCATGTAATTACACGCACGCACACTTCTACATTCACTGTTTTGTTTTTCACTAGATGGCGTAGTCATTATCCCCAGATGTTATATAGATGGCGTTAAAAAATATTTATAAGGTATCTCGATATTGATTGTTAGAAGGAATGAGCCGCCACCATCCACCGACTTCCTGCCATCCTATAAAAAGTGCCGTGGTGTGCGGCGTAGAATCTATAATCCTCCTCCCGTGGATGTCGGAAAAGCCGACTAAGGGTTTACACCAGGGCATGGGCAGCAGCATCCATCTGAGTAACCGATACTGCAATCATCAATCAGCCTGCCAAGGGTGGTAATTATGGCAAACACCCCCACAAAAATTAATGTCTTTACAGAAATGAATAAAAAGAAAAAATAAACAGATCGAGTATTTTTATTGGTTTATAATTACAAGTATTTTCCACTAGAAATATCATACACTGTCAACAAATACTCATCAATAGGTAAGCGATCAGTTGCAACTGCCCCCCGATTCCCTATCTTGAAAGTCACTCAGTGACCAACGTTTGACAAGTAGAATGACTATCACTTGCCCAAAGTTATCATCAAAAATTGTCAAATGACATAATTCGTATTCTCTATCTTCAGTGGGTTACTGAGATGACGTCACCATCGGTTGCTTTCCATCAAAGTCACTAGATGGTTTCAGCGCTTATCGACTCCATAGCGAATCTATGAATTTATTATTATTTGGTATTCCGTAAGCAAAATGACAGCTCCAATTAGTGTTGGGTAACTCGTCTATTTTAAACGAGGATGAGGGAAGGCCTCATTTTGCATTGTGAGTTACTCGTGAGGACCCCTCATTTGAGGTGAGGTGATGTGGTGATGAGTACGCCTCTCGAGTGAGGCGTGAGCGCGAACGAGACGAGCGTCCGGGGTGGCGCGTTACCGTTTCGTTGGATTTGGATGAGGGAGGGAGTAAATTGAGTTGTGTGAGCGCCGCCCAAAGTACTCGTCGCCCCGCACCATCCGATCCGAGCGTGCTAAAACTTGAATGAAGCTTTTATTTACAACTCTCACGCGCACGGTTTTGCAACTTCGGGAAATTTACTCGCTCTCTCTAATTTTTACGTAGTCTTACTCTGGCCAGTGCATATTTTTTTTATTTACCTACTACTAAAGTGTGTAAGTAAGTACCTACCCCATTGTCATAGAGGGGGCTACCTTTTAACTAAGCATCGACACGACAAGAAGAAGAAGTACCTACTTAGGAAGTAAGTAGGTGCCTAGTCTTCGTAAATTAGGTAGGTACTATTTGATAACCATTAATATGTGCTATTTATCCAAGTTACACTGGATAAAATGCCACCAAAATTACATTAACATAAAATGGAAAACAACAAAACATTAAAATGGAATTAAATAAATATAAAGACGTTTCTTTCAAAAATGGTAGATTGAAAAATCCCATAATACGTTTACTTATTCCTCCATGTTACGTTCACCCACTCATCACATCAAATCAAGCATCAGTCAATTCATAAGTTGACTCGTTTATCAGTTTTGCACTCGTTTTGCATAGTTTGCATCAGTCACTCAATCAGTCGGACGGACTCTAGCACAGAAAAGTGAGGAGTTAAATTGAGGTGGTTCAAAGTTGAAAAACGAGTAACTCTTTCATTTTCAATTTTGAGGGCCTCAAACGAGGTAACTCACGAGTGAGGGACTCATCACTAGCTCCAATAGCTTTCATTCAAAATCACTAACGTTTCGCGAAAGGAGCTAATCGAGGCTACGTTTTATAAATTGCGTTTGGAGGTAATTATCGTGTAAGGACAATTATTTATATTACGAAGAAATTAGGAATTATAGAATATTTAAGACCTGCGTTATAAGTACCTACTTATGTATTTTTAGCAACTCGTGACGGCGGTAAACAATAAAAAATGGCTCGAGCAATAATACTCGCCGCAGCCGAGGAAGAAAGGGCGCGAAATGCCGTCAGACTGGAGAGGAAGCTTATCCGCGACACCAGTGATCCCATGTCGTTGCCGGATAAGCAATTCATAGATTATTTTAGGCTGCAGAAAAATTCCTTCGCGGCTCTCGTTGAAGAATTAACGCCACATTTGAAAACAAAACGGCGTGGTACGGCAGTACCCCATCAATTGAAAGTAACCTACCTACCTAAAACATTACATTAATTTTATTGAGCAAGCGAAGCGCCATCGCCAAATCAATGCCAATTCGTCGGCGTTTGTTTGCATAGTCTAAATTATATGTCCCTATTTCAGATACTAGCTGCATTATCCTTCTATGCACAGGGGTCTTACCAGAGAAGTGCGGGAGCATCCTATTTATTTAGTATGGCTCAGCCAACTTTTTCTAAATGCCTGCGTGAAGTAACTAATGCCCTAAATGCAGTAGAAGTTCTTCAAAACCACATAAAGTTCCCTACGTCTCGTGAAGAGCGAGAAGTTATTATGAGGGAGTAAGTAAATTAGTGATAGGTACCTCCTACTCTATCTATGCCCATTTTTTTATTTAGTGGAAATTAAATACCCTTATAGCTAGGCAGGTACCAAGCTAAATATAGGAATACTTTCTAGTATGTTTGGGTAGCACAGACTCACTTCCGGCTTCTTGGTTTAAATTTAAATAATATTTAACACTATATACCTACTTACTATTGCAGTTTTATGGAGAAATTCGGATTTCCCGGTGCAATTGGGTGCATTGATGGCACTCACGTGGCACTTATAAGCCCCTTGGAGCATGAGGAGGCCTTCCTCAACAGAAAGGGATTCCATTCTCTGAATACATTAATTGTAAGAAGTATAGGGGTTTTATTATAATTATTAAGATCTAAGTACCTATGCGTATTCTTCTTCTAGCTTGTAATTATTATATAAATTGTGTATATGCGCAGACACACATCATTAAGTGTGTTTTCAGATTTGTGACTCAAAATTGCAAATCAGTCATGTGGATGCATCATTCGGCGGTGCAGCCCATGACTCATTTGTTTGGAATCAATGCCCCCTTAAATCCTACATGGAAAGTCTACAGAGGAATGGAGAAAGATGTTGGCTGTTAGGTAAGCAGATTCTTAGTTTTTGTCTAAGATCAACTAGGTACTAGGTACTTACCTATTTAAAAAAATAGTAAACGAACAAACAATAAAAATCACTTTTTAACGATTTTTGAACAGTAGAGTTGGGTCTTTTTTATTCCAGTGTACCTACAAGAAACTAGGGCTCGCTATAATTTTAGCAGCCCAGAATCGACAGTTGGCTTTTTTTTCTACAAATACTACTTGTTAAACTTTCGTACCTACCTACCTACATAACTATCTTTTTAGGTGACTCAGGATACGCCCAGCGTCCTTACTTAATGACGCCTATTTTAAGAGCAGCTGAGGGCTCTCCAGAAAAAAATTATACGGACGCTCATTGTCGAGTGAGAAACACGATTGAAAGGTGTATTGGTGTTCTAAAATCGCGTTGGCGATGTTTGCTAGGACACAGAGTTCTTCATTATGACCCAATCACTGCTGGAAAAATAGTGAACGGCTGTATTGTCCTACACAACATCGCAAATAGCCATAACACACCAATATCAGGAGATCTCAACATCGGTAATATGGATCCAGAAGATGACTATGCCGGCCAAGAAAGAGAAGGGCGAAATAATCAAGACATTGTTAGACAGGAACTCGTTCATAGGCTGTGGATATTGAGAATTACATAGATAGTCTCTCTCCAGTCTAGTAGTCAGTAGGTATTAGAAGTTTAGTATTCGTCTTAGTAAGTAGGTAGGGTATATACGACAAATGTCGGCCCCCCAAATTTTTCTCTGTAACTTTGTCAATTTCGACGTTTGGATTATTTCATATACATTTTTCGTCAAACATCAAATCATACGCTGCTGTATGTAAAAAGTTTAAATGCAGGAAGGGTGAAAAACCTTAAAGTCGGCCGAATGTGAAGAATGTGTTGGATGGGAACTGACTTTAGAAAAATTAATACTTAATTTTTCTAACTTTTTATGAATAAAATTCTTAATTTCAAATTAAATGTTTATTTGTTAAAATCTAACTGAATGAAGATTGATGAAACAATCTAATTGAGATAGTAGAGAGAGGACGCTATAAATGATAGCTTATAAAAGTTTATTTAAGGTATTATTTATAGTGTTAAAGCCTCTCTCTACTATCTCAATTAGGGTTTTCAGTTGTTGCCCGACAATGGCAACATTTTGAGCGAGGGCTTCGTCGTTTCGAATTCTGCGCTCTTCTATATTCATTACCCAATTCGGCACACGCTGCTCATGCCGTACTAAAATAAAAAAGGCTCTGTTAGTAAATACCTAATACTAAATTATTGTAACAAATTGGTCAACCATCTCTATTAGGTAGGTAGATAAAAGTTGGTACTTACGACGCCTACTTTCACGACGACTGTTCGTTTGGTTGTGGCTTTCTGTAAACAGTAAAATATCTTTAATTTTGGTAGGTAATAACATAACACCCAACAGTCACATACGTAGTCGTGATCCCACACTAGGATTCCCTGTCGTGGGTAACAGGAACTACGAGTACCATGGTACCAGACCCAGAACAAATATTTGCAGATCATTCAAACATTTTTCCCGCAACGGAAGTCGAACCCGTAACCTCTCACATCTCAGCCAGCTACTCGCCCGCCACGCCACAGAGGTCGTCCACGGAGGAGGGAGGGGAGGAGGAATAAACCAGGGGGACCTTGCCCCGCCGTGCAATGGGTACCCACGCTCAGGGTCCTACTAAGCATATTTTTATATGTACCTATAGGTACTTATTCACGCTGATCTCAAACTACTGATTTTATGGCTATTTATGGAGGGGATAAAAGTATTTTGTAAGCGGACCATTCTGAAGTTGAGGAGATTGGGGAGCGGGGGCAGGCTGCGACGGCCCTGGTGTGGCTGGAGAAGGCGGGTGTATGCACGACGCAGGACGAGTGGGGGCAGGCTGCGACGGCCCTGGTGTGGCTGGAGAAGGCGGGTGTATGCACCACGCAGGACTCTCTTCTTCCTCGCCAATCTCCAGCCATTCTTCCTGCATCGAAGGCACTTCCAAAATCTCTTCGCTGGGAGAATCAACGGATTCTGGTGGTATCTAATAAATAATACTTCATATACTTCGTTTCGTTTATTAAAACTTTATCTAGGTACCTAGCTTATGTGCCGGTGATTACGAAGATAAAGAATGTAATATACTAAGAATGTTCTGCAGTGCCTTGAAAAAAATCTAATTTGCTAGTGAGTATCTTATACAATAGTAGGTACTTACATCTATTGGTATTGGAACCCCAGGCAAGCCCTCAATCGCCACAGGCCCTATTAACATTAACACCCTTTCCTCCAGGGCAGTAATGGGGATCATCCGGTTGGGCCCACCACCTGTCCCTGTTGCCTGTCGTCTGGAGTCAGCCCCTTTACCCTTCGTTTTGGCCTTAAAGTCAGTCCAGTACTGTGGTAAAGAAAAAGTAAGCAATGCATAAAAATATGGCCTGTAATTCTTGTGGAAGTTATGGCGTTATTGTAAAGTTATACAAAAGCGAGTGAAACATACTCTCCGCCATTGCGTCCCAGTCTTGGTCGAACCATCTCCCAGGGAGTTGAGTTGGGCCGCCAAACTATCCCACGCTTTTAGTGAAGTTTGGCAGGCCATCGGCCCGCTGGCGCGCCCCATTGCAAGTTCGCGGTGTGTCTCCGCGAACTCCACCAGCAATTCTTGCTGTCTTATCGAAACTAATCGTACTCTAGGCATATCTAGAAATATAAATAATCCATTATTGATCTAAGCTCTCTGAAATAGATGGACATTCATTTATAGTCTCCCTTTACATGTTCCATTTTTCTAGCCCGATCCAACTCAAATCTTTTCATCATTAAACATCATTACACTCGACATCATTTAAATGCTGATAAATTACTTACTAACAAAGTAGGTACTTACTTTCTTTTATTTTAAAAATATCACTTTACAAGTTCACAAGAAAACGAGCAACTTTTCTCATTATTTAAAATTTGTTCATGTTGGCGCCAACAGTTTTTGTAATTATAGCCGCCGCTCGCTATTGGGCGCTACAACAAATCGTAACATTCTTTGCCCATAGACCACTCATAGAGTTCTATTTTGAAAGTAACTAGAGTTGCCAAAATAATATCGATACACATCGATAGTCACTGAGCTAGGGCTTGGTGCAGCAATGCAGCTTTCCGATACGTAATCGCGATTAATAACAATCTTCGGTTACCCACCAGGGCGAGTGAACAACTATCATCAGTTAGTCACTAAAGACAAAAAAGATAGGGAATCGGGGGGCAGATCATTATGCCTTCGTATTTTGTATTCATTGTTACCATTAGTACCCATTGCATCTCTTCTAAATATAACTTTTCATTTAAAAAACCGACTTCCGCCATTGCATTCGACTAAATATTAGGATGAAAAAAAAATTATGAAAGAACCATAGTGGTGAAAGGATTATGATACTTTCTGAATGCAAATGCTTGGTTTGTTGCTGAAAATATCAAAAACGCCATATGTATGCGTAAAATATTTGAGGAGTTCCCTCAATTCCTCATGGATTCCATCATCAGAACAGGATTCTGAAAAAAATGGGATCAATCTGAAGTATATCTATTCAAATAAAAAAAGAATTTTCTAAATCGGTTCATAAACGCCGGAGATATGAGGTAACAAACATAAAATACAACCGAATTGAGAACCTCCTCCTTTATTGTGAAGTCGGTTAAAAACCACTTTGACTTCAAGCCAATGTAGATCATCATCTTCATCATCATTAGATGTAGTTGATCATCATCATCATCAGCCTTTAGAAGTCCACTTAGGTGTCCCCTAGAGTGCCACGACGAACGGTCTTGAGCCGCCTACATCCACAGATTTCCTGTGACGTTCATAATGCCTTTAGTCCATCGAGTGGAGGGCCTTCCTCTACAGCCTCGTCCGTTTTTCGGTCGCCACTCGAGAACCTTTATTCTCCAACGGTTATCAGTTCTGCGAGCTATATCACCTTCCCATTGCCACTTCAACTTGCTAATTATGGTTGATCATCAGTGGCTAGAAAAAATACATTTCTTGATATAGTTTTGTTTTAGACAATATTGTAAGGGATTTTTATAAAAAAATAACCTACATGATGTCATTTCATTGAGATCTATGCACTTTGCATTTTTCCGAACACGTCTCAATATAATTTCCGGTAAAATCGCATTTTTGAAAAATGCTACCAGCTTTGGCATCATGCTGCTGATAAACTCATCATCACGGCAAACCTCTATGACAGTTACTGGTGCTGAGACTGATGTGAAGCAAACAAAATAACATTTGTGCATTTTGGTAACGCGTAATTGACCCTGAACCTGAAATAAAAAGCAATTGATTAGAAAATAAATAGATCAGTCGGAAAAATAAAATAATTGCAGCAACATTATTGATCGACTGACTTGATAATAATAATTATGTTTTTTATTCATAACCAAGACATTATTCTGCAGTTGTAAAGAAAAAGATCTGTTTTCTTTTGCTGCAGTATTGAGGCTTTGAGATTTTCTCAATAATGAAGGAAAGCACTTTATCTCTACAATAGCATTTTCTTCTTCTATAATACCTGTAAATGTACATAAGTATGAACATAATTATCACTAGAAACGGGATATTTACTTTTTTATTTCATGATTTTTGAGCATTATTGTTTCCCGATATTTCGGCACAATTTCATGCGCCATGATCACGGGGAAAAAAAATATCCCGTTCGTTGTTTCGGGGGGAATATCGGGAATGAATAATGCTCAAAAATCATGGTAAATATCCCGTTTCTAGTGATAATTATGTTAATAACCATGATAATTTCAGAAGTTGTGCATAAGTATTGTACATTACTGCCAAAATAATTAAGATTTTCTAGAAATAAGTAATTAAAATATTTACCGTCAGGGCTAGCAGCCATGAATCCGAATTCTTCATCAATAAAAAGACCGGCAGGCCTAACAGTTTTATTGCATTGTTGCATGAATAGACTCTTTGCGACAGTCTCATTTTGCTGTCCATGCAACATGTCTTTGGTAGTAATATTATTTTTATAAAGCACAGCTTTTACATGGTTATGACATGGTGTGGTGATACGGCGTTTGCAAACCTAAAAGTGTACAAATATTACTTACTGTGTTAAAAATGTATGATATTGGATAAACAATCAACAATCTGCCCCTCTCACCATTCCAAATTGACTCGCAGTCAGACGATCCGATCTGTGAGTAACGTATAATTCATTTTCATGCTGTCCCACGGTAGCCACTTCAATAGAAGCTATGTCCTCTGGAGATTTTTGGTATTCCAATAATCTGTATTTGCAAAGTTTTTTTAGCTCCAACACATCAATGTTAACCGGGTCACAAGCATCAGGGCCGTAGTCCTTGTCGTGTTTTTTCTCTCTTGCAGTAAAAAGTCGTTTCCTTATCACTAATTTTTGTCGCAATCTGCTCTTCTCCCTACGCTGTAGGTACTTCATGAAATGCAGTCCTGGGCTTTGTGTGGTATGTTTCTTCCACGCAGGAGCATGCCATTTATATCCAGCTGTGTGGGATAATCCTGAAAATATGGGAAACAATGCTAATTTTTGGTTCTATGTCTGATGTTGTAAAGAATTGTTGTTATATTTGCATCACAATATTCACAATAAATAAGTAAATAAAATTTTGGATTTATTTTTACCAGCCACATGCACTCGCCGTTGGTAAGAGCCACCTTTTCCAAGGTTTAGTCGTTTACCACAGTTAAATTTGTTGATCACACTCATCAAATTTTCAGCGACATTCGTTGTCTCATTAGTCAAACGTCCAGCTTTCAGAGCAATCCTCTCATTGGCTGCATAAATCAGAGCCCAAACTTCTGGCGCTTTTTTTTTCAAATTATCAACCACATTTTCATTTTTGTCTTCATCGGTTGAATTATTTTTGAATTTGCAATAATATTGCTTGCATTTGTCATGTTTTCCAAATACATGTTGTGGACCATTTCTCAAATCTTCTGCCATCAAACTAGGCTGACTACTGTTGTGCATTATTATCTTTCGTGCAACCAGAGTCAGCTTCGTCAATTTCGGCTTCAAAATGTTTCGTCCATAAAATGGGAGCTTGGTATTAGCTAAGATCTGAAACATTACATATTTATTACATTTTCATTCATTCAATTTTTAAAGATGTTTCTAGTTATATAAATAACTAGCTGCGCCTCGCGGTTTAATCCGCGTGAACAATGATACTGTTATTATTATTATAAGGTATCTTCATTCTAAATTTCACTCAAATCTGTTCAGCCGTTTGGGCGTAAGAAGTAACAAACATACTCAAAAACTTTCGCATTTATAATATTAGTGTGATCTGATGAGATGAAGAGGTCAACCGCCGAATCCAACTTGGATGGGCAGCTTTCGGGAAACTACGCCATATCTTCTCGACACAGATACCGCAGAGCCTCAAGACGAAAGTCTATAATCAGTGCGTGTTGCCAGTGATATGATAACTTATGGCACTGATGTGGTCGCTAACTATTGGCCGTATGGACAAGCTCAAAGTAGCGCAGCGGCCTATGGAGAGAGCTATGCTAGGAGTTCACTACGTGATAGAATACGAAATGAGGAAATCCGTAGAAGAACCAAGGTCACCGACATAGCTCTCAGAATTAGTGGCAGTGGGCAGGTCATATAGCTCGAAGAAGTGATAACCGTTGGAGAATAAAGGTTCTCGAGTGGCGACCACAAACCGGACGACGCGTTAGAGGAAAGCTCTCCACTCGATGGAATAAAGACATTATAAACGTCGCGGGGAGTCGGTGGATGGAGGCGGCTCAATACCGTTCGTCGTGGCATTCTAAGGGGAAGGCCTATGTCCAACAACAACAACAACGAAGGCTTCAAACAAAGGGCAGGCATCTTCTATAATAGTACTACTCTACTAGTAGGTAACACATTAAAATTATGTAAATATCTGTTTACTTACGAAATTTCACCGTGAAACCGTTATATCCTGGCTTGCACTCGTTTCAAAGACACCGCCCCAAAGAAAATTAATCGCATGACACCCACAGTGCACCATAGACAAGGACCATAGAGAAAAAAGTCAAGGAACATATAGGGAGAAATAAGTGCACTAGGCTAGGTAACCACAGACAAACAGAACACCTTAAATTCAAAAGAGCCACAAATCAAAAAAAACAATATCGTTTTTAATGCAAAAATGGCATATAGATGATTCCAATTTTTATATTCGAAAAAGACACCCATGGTTTTAGCGTTAAAAATAGTTCAATCACACAACTACCCATTTAGCATTTTGAGACTTTGATGACTAACTTCACAGCAAAGCAGCCATCTTTCCAGTTAATAATAATAATAATAATTTTATTACGAAACATAAAAGTGTCAGGTTTTGGAATGCGTTTCTTTTGAATGAAAGTTCAATAAGTTTGATTACTATTTTATTAAAACGAACCCGCAGTACTTGGAAATGTGTCTGTTTTGCATATAAGATTACCGTGATTCTGGTTGTAATTGTTTAAACAAACATGCAATATTTGTTAAATGACTGTTATTACAATCAGTCCGTACAATCAGTCTTAAAATACAGTGTTTCATTATCATACATAAGTATCCTTTGAAATAAATAATCACTTTTAAGATTATTAAAATTACTTTGGGATCACATCCTTTTCAATCAGTTTTTGGATGCCTTGTTTTTTGTCTCAGCAACTTGTAGCTTTTTGATATTATTTTATTTTATTTACTTGGGAAAAATCTGTATCCTGAGAAGTTTTGTACAAAAATATATTTTTATGTTGTTGATCAGTTTTAATAACTTTAAGGTATGCCTTTACGACTCTTCCTTTGAAAATCTTTGCCAAGAGGCTGAACACTAAGAGGTTCTGAATCATAACTGATTGGTAATCAATCGTCTGTACTGCTGTCTGAGCTTATAGATGAGGATTTACTGGAGTCTCTATCTTAATCGCTTCATCAAAAATGGTACAAATTCCATACCAGACAGACAGCCAACACAATCCTAGCCTATCGTTACTTGATGAAAACATTATCTGATTTTTTAAGTCCAGAGCAATGAATAAATTTAGTTATTGAGGAAAGTACAGACAGCGATTCAGATATACTCAAGTGAATCCTCATCTTCAAGCTCAGACAGCAGTACAGATGATTGATTACCAATCAGTTGATTCAGTACTTCCTAGTGTTCAGCCTCTTGACATAGATTTCCAAAGGAAGAGTCGTAAAGAGCAGACCTCAAAGTTATTAAAACTGATCAACAACATTAAAATATATTTTTATACAAAACTTCTCAGGATACAGATTTTTCCCAAGTAAATAAAATAAAATAATATCAAAAAGCTACAAGTTGCTGAGACAAAAAACAAAGCATCCTAAAACTGATTGAAAAGGATGTGATCCCAAAGTAATGTTAAACTTTTTATACTTACTTATTTTAAAATTGATTATTTAAGCTAAAGGATTTTTATGTATAATAATGAAACACTTAATGAGATTACTGCGATGACTTAGATATTATTGATCGTAGATCTCATCGTTACTACTAGTAAGTCAAAGATTTATGGAGTATTTTATTTTGTAATATTGCTAGATGAAGAGGTGATAGTTATGGATAAGTTTCTTCCGCATTTAATTACATTGATCTCAATGTAAATTTCAAGGTAGTGTAAGGTTCAAAATACGCATCTTATAATATACCATACATATATGTAGAAAAAAAAGATTTATAAAGTAATACAAAAAAAACTACTATCAAAACTTTGATAGGCTTTCCAGTAAAAAAATGAATTTTCGACTTGTGGCTCTTTTGCATTTAAGGAGCGAGATGACAACTTCATACTACACTTTGATATTGATATATTATCAGGGTTGCTACACCGAGTTTCTGAATCACAGCACGATTCACGGTCGGATTATAAAAACTAGTAGTTTTGCGAACAGAATACCTCAAGAGCACAAACTATCTTGTTTTGCGATAAAGTTTAAAAATCGCATCCATAGTCCGATCTAGCATATACCCAATCTTACTTGAACCACAAGTCGTTGAAACTCTAACAAATGAGAGCTCACGTAATATTGGTTTTCATTTTTATTTTTTCTCAAAAACTATATTGTAAAATAAATATATAAGTAAGTACATATATCAAGTTTCATCAAGATTAATTGAAAAATGCAACGTACGCGAGTACTTACGTACATAGGTACATACATCCGAACAGACGATAGCAAATTTTGCCATATTATATTGCAAGGACTTACCTTGCTTTGCTCGCTCGGTCAATGACTAATAATAATGTTTTTTTATTGCTGCGAATGAAGTTACGAAAGTATAGTTTTTACATATTCTTTCGTTGTTTTATTTTTATTTTATAAAACTGAAACTTGAGTTTCAATAAAGTACGTTACAATAAAGTATTTTCTCGAAGGTACCTACTTTGTTGATATTGCAAAGTATAAAGAACATAGCCGCAAATAACTTTGTAAACTATGATTATAACGAACGGTTGGCAACCCTATCAGAGCCAGCTCATAAAGCCTAATAATTACGGGTGACTAGCAAGCACTAAACTTGTGACGTAGCGTTGCCTGGCAACGTCGTGTTTCGCAATTTTGGTGACAGACCCGAAAATAAAGCGAGGCATACTTTTATTTATTTAGCGCCATCTTTCACTATCTTTCTCAAAACTCGGTGCTCGAGGTCCATTTAACCGCCATCTCTGTCAAATTAAACAAAACAGGGTGCTCTGCGTAAAAATATCACGCTTCGATGGTAGGTGGCGACTCAAAATGGACATTAAAAACACTCACACATACGTAAAATTGGTCGTATTTCAAACTAATTTTAAAAATTACCCTTAGTAAATTTTTATTTGAAACAACCATTTGCGAGTACGATAATCATTAGAAAATCGAAAAAAAAATACGATATAAAGAACGACAATCTGTGGATTGAAAAAATACTTAAATTATTTTGTATGGGCAAGGCAACGAGAGCATTCACCTTAAGTATAAAGCTCAAATGGCACGCTAAGTACGTCATCATAAATTATTATTTTATTACATAATCTTGTTTTGATTTGAATAGAATTTTCCATAGATTGAATATCGTCGTCAGTTATGGAAGTTCTAAAGTAATATTGGGGTTTAGAAGTAATTTATAAGACTTATTACTAATTTATAAGAGTAGGTACCTACATAGTTATAAATTAGTAATAAGTCTTACCTACTTATTAATTGATAATAGAATCTGTGGTTTAGATCCTATGAACTTTGATGTTACTAATTAGATCCTGTTTTTGAAGTAGTTTTCTTGTTACTAATAGATCCAATGTATAATGTATAATATTATGTATAATGTAATAATAATAACGACCTCTGTGGCGCGGTGGGTGAGTAGCTGGCTGAGATGCGAGAGGTTGCGGATTCGATTCCCGCTGCGGGACAAATGTTAGTTATCTGCAAATATTTGTTCCCGGTCTGGGTGTTATGGTACCATGGTACTCGTAGTAGAAATCCTAGTGTGGGATCATGCCTACGTATGTGACTGTTTGATGTTATGTTATTCAAGAGTTATTAAAATATATTTTTTAAACTATGAAGCAGAAAAAAAATAGAGGAAGCTTAATTCAGTCGAAAAGTTTGACGAAGTGTACGTGGAAACCATAACTTTTTACGACCTCTGGTGTGGCGGGCGAAGGTTCGCCTGCGACGCAGGAGGTTGCGGGTTCGATTCCCGCCTCGAAACAAATATTTGTACGATCTGCAGATATTTGTTCAGGGTGTTCTGGGTATTTTCTATGTATAATAAAAAATATCTATCTATGTAATGTATTGTAGTTATCTAGTACCCATAACACAAGCTCTGCTTAGCTTGGGGCTAGATAATGTTGTGTGAAAATGCATTTATTTAAAATAAAAATTTAAAAAAAACTGCAGATGAAGATGAAATCTTGAGGAAAAATAAGCTAATGTTAACGAGTGAAGTATCTTTCAAAAGCTCCAGCTGTAGTTAGTTGTTGAAGTTGTTAGAACGTTTAACCGTGAAAATGCAGTTTTAGTGGCATAATAAAGAAACATAAGAGTCCTAACCCAAAATAAACAACCGAGAATAAACCTCAATATATGGCAGACATTATAAATTTCTTAGAAAGGCAGGAATTAGTTACAACCAACTCGTTATGATAATTTCTAGATTTATGAGAGTGAGGCCGGGCTCTTTGATATTTTGAGGCTGTGTTCTTTGTAGCTTTAAAGTTGTTTGTTTAGTAAAATACTTTATGCAAATATATTTTTGTTTCTGGATAGCTCTAACTACCTAACTGGCTGTCAGATAATATGGGTTACGCGCAGATCCAAACATTCTGATGGAAGTTCTGCAGGTCTAAAAAGGCCACTTTATATGAATCACTAGTTGCGCCCCGCGGTTTCACCCGCGTGAATAATGATGGAAATTGATGATGATGATGATGAAAAGTAGCCTATGTATTAATCTAGGGTATAAGGTATCTCCACTCCAAATTTCACTCAAATTCGTTCAGCTGTTTGAGCGTGAAGAAGTAATAAGCGTTTATAATATTATACACATTTTGGCTGTATTGGCTTACACATAAGATATAGATATATACTGTGGCGGGCTTTTTTGTAGGACTATTTAAGATAAACATTTCTATATATCATACATTACATATGTATAACTCTAGCGGTTTTGGCAGCGCACGCCAGAATAGCTCGCAGATGGTAGATTTTTTCCTAATTACTTGACACTTATCGTCATATTATGGACAATTCACACAATATCTTTATAAATTGTAAGCTATATTATTGTAAAGTTTCATTAAAATCCATTCAGTAGTTTTTACGTGAAAGAGTAACAAACATCCATCCATCCATACTCACAAACTTTCGCGTTTATAATATTAGTAGGATAATACGATTCATATAAAGGAATTGCTAAGGATCTGCAGAGAATTCGGAAAACGAATTGCTACCAGATGAATTGCTCAATGTGGCAAATTCATCTGGTAGTAATTCCTTTTCCGAATTCTCAGCAGATCTTTAGCAATTCCGTTAAATGAATCGTCGTATTATGATTCATATAAAGTGGCCTTTTTAGACCACCTGATCATCATTATCATCATCATCAGCCTGTAGTAGCCCACTGCTGAAAATAGACCTCCCCCCTAGAATGCCATGACGAACAGTCTTGAGCTGCCTCCATCCACCGACTTCCTGCAACGTTTTTAATGTCTTTAGTCTTTAGGGTATTAAGTATTAGTTTTTACTTCTTGCTATCTACGTCAAATAAATGTACACCCCCGACCATTCTTCTAATCTTACTGATCTCTCTACACCCAAAGGTTGTCTGGAAGAAATACAATGGAAAAAAAACAAAACTTAACATGATAGTTAAAAGTACAATTGAGTGCAATCGGTCTAATCGCGTCGAAGCGATGGTGTACAACCTTAAGTTAATAAAAAAACAAAAAAACATTAAAAGTACAATTGGCGGTCTTAATAAAAAGTATTTTCTATTCTATTCTATACAATTCTCACAAATACCAAGTAAAAACTGGAATCGCGTTCGGAAATATCATCAGGTGATTGCACTGAGGCGAGGACTCGGTTATGAGTGTTCAATCAAACAGACAGACACCATTCGAGCATAGTGGAAAATAATTTAATTGTTTACACTGAACGTGTGCCCACGTCTAAACTAGACCAATTAACATAATAACAGATCGGTGCTCGGAGCGTAGGGCTGCCTAAATGGTAAATGAAAAGTACCTTCTGACCTGCTGCCCAATTACAGCAGCCAATGGCAATGGGAAACGCAACAATGGGGATCATTTTGGGAGTCTTAGCGGTTAGCGCTATCTAAATCTTATTAAACTTGAATAAGGGAAACTGCTTGACCTAAATATTCCTCCTTGCAAGTTCCAAAAGATTTGACAGCGCTAAAGCTGCAGCCCCATTGCCCATTTGCTACTTGTAATTGGGGACTGGGAGACATTGTGAAATGGGTACGCTCTTTTAAGAGCTTGGAGCTCCCTTGCTTAAAGGTTGTTTACAACCTTGGTGTCCTCGTTGGGTTGGTTAGAGGAAATAGTTGGATAGTTTTTTATGAGCTTTTCACGGTGGCATGTGTGTGAATTCTTGCTCATCTAAAATTGATCCCCTTTACTGCAAAAGAGATCATAAAACGCCTAGACGAATACTGAAGCAGCATTTGTTTTGCTGTCCCAGAGAGTTCTCCACGACTAGCGTGCGTCTACGTATGTATTTATTCAGGTAAAAAGAAACGATGGATGATTGGTACAGAGATCTAATCAAAATCATGTCAACCCTAAACAATCACCACAGATTCGGTTAAGTTCTCCGCGTTTGTGGTCGCAGCGTAATGAGAAACGTCAAATTGGTTTTTGTATTCATGCGCCCGCGTTGAGCCAGCTACGTTACGTCAGTTACGTGCTCCAATGTGCAGTTATGATTTGTTCTTATGTAGCTTTTAGGTATTTTCTTATTTTTTTAGTCAGAACCAATTCAAAGACTTCCCTTCTTTTTAACCGACTTCCCAAAAAGGAGGAGGTTCTCAAATCGGTTGTTTTTTTTTTTTTTTTTTTTAATGTTTGTTACCGCATATCTCCGGCATTTATGAACCGATTTGGAAAATTCTTTTTTTATTTGATTAGATATACTTCCAGATTGGTCCCATTTTTTTCAGAATCCAATTCTGATGATGTAATCCATGAGGAATTGAGGGAACTCCTCAAATATTGTAGGCATACATATGGCGATTTTGATATTTTCAGCAAGACACCAAGCATTTGCATTCAGAAAGTATCATAATCCTTTCACCACTATGGTTCTTTCATAACTTTTTTTTCATCAAAAATTATTTAGTCTAATACAATGGCGGAAGTCGGTTTTTTAAATGAAAAGTTATATTTTAGATACTGGCTTACCCATTTTTGGAATTACATCATCCTAGGCCGATGAAATAATTTAAATCTTCTTTATGGACAGATCTTTACAATGTTTAAAGTTTTTGTTTAGATATTTGTAGGATTTGACTTTCCTAGACTTAATTATCACTTAATAATAGCAACTTAATTATCAGTCAGATCTAGAATAGAATAGAATATTCTTTATTGCACAAAAAACAAATCATGTACATAGGCGAACTTAATGCTAGGAAGCATTCTCTACCAGCTAACCTTTGTGTAATACGGAAAAATTAAATCGGATCTAAAAATAATTCATCTGATTAAAGCTCAGCGTTGGATCATTTTCAATTTAAAACAATTCCTTTTGGTTTTTGAAAAGCTCCTACAGTTCGTTGGTTGTTAAATTAATAGTTCTCTTCATTTCCATTCGAACTTTTACTGAAGATGTGGAACAGTAACAGTGTTCTTCATTTCCATTCGAGCTACAAATCTTGTCTTCTGAGTTTGTTTATTCCACCTGCATGTATATGTGTACCAAGGCTTTGTAAATTCAATTAACCGGCAGAAAAATTAAAGCTATATTTTCTCAACTTAGCAATAACGAATAATTGGCTCCGTAATTTTCTAGTTACGTCCCGTCCGGCCAATACCAAGGTGTATAATCTGTGGGTCGGCTCATAATTTCATGTTTATTTAAAATTTCCTTGCGCTGCCGATGTAATCACGCGGCACGCCTGCATCGAACCGGCATCCTCGTTTTTAGGGCTGGCAGGCTGCATCGTTTGTTGCATGGATTGTTATCGATGAGACAAGAGGGTCTTTGTTTTCAATATCGATAATAACAGCACAAGGTTAGGTTTTAAAGTAGTAAGCAAGGTGTCCCATCTTATAAATCATCAATCATTGCTGCGCTAACCCCCATAATCTAAAACAACCACTACTCTCGCGTGGAAATAAGTATGATGGATTAACGAAATCATGGTTTATGCAGAAGTTTTCTCTTTACTCAGTTACTAGACCATTACTAGTAGTAAGACGGATCATTAAAGTAAGCCAAGCCGTGTTTGTTGCCCGATTCTTCTAGGCTTGGTTGCGTTGGAACAGGAGTAATTTTAGTTTATAAAACGATTCAAAATGATCCATGTGATTTCAATGAATACAATTCTATTGATTTGATTTGTTTTGTTTATTATCGTGCAAATAAAAATCGATATTCGATATCGATAGCACCCAGCCATTTCGTGCACAACACTACGTTCGAAGATTCGATCCCACTGCGCGCCCGCGCCGTAATTGGGATGCTAATCAGCTGCTGAGATCTCCGTCCCTCTCTCATCCACCGCAGATGATGTTCGTTCTCGTTCGCACGCCAGCACAACTGCATGGAGGCGGCGGGTCTTCAATCATCTGGCAATAAGCGAGAGCGACGCTTCCCTCGGGCTTCGCCGCCTGATATGTAATCACTGTACTTCGCGCTGGCAGAATAATTTACATTTTTAACAATCAAACTTCAAGAAATACTCAACAGTTTTTACCACGTCACTATTTGTTAACAAGCCATCATCACATTTTTATTTTTTTAACTCAAAAACCATCATCACTTTTGCAATACAGTTTGTAATTCTACCGGGCAATAAAAGTATTCTAGGGATTACCGATCGTTAAAGACGCATAGGTATTTTAGAAGTCACTTGTTTAGATGAGCTATAAATAGCTAGACGACGACCGTGGCAGCAAAAGTCACGAAAAGGAGCCATCTTAAAATGTTTTGAATTTGGAAAAAGAGTTCCAAATAATGTAACTAAATACATATTTTGAATTTGGAAAAAGAGTTCCAACTCCTTCGCGAAGGAACGGAACTTTTTAAATTGGGATTGAAGTAAACTGGCTAGAGGCTAATACATTCTGTGAACAAAGCCGTGTTTACCCTGACGAGTACAAAGGAGCCGAGTGGCGAGGATGCTGCATATCTCGGAGAATGATCGGCGGCGCGAGCGCAGAGCCTGATCGTATCGAACGATCCTCATTATTGGAACACGCTTTGTTGGATACAAATAGTAACGTACTTACTCAGAATTAAGAGTTTAAAAAAACAAGATGCTATTGCGGTGTTTACTATGGGCTCATAAGTGTTGCTATTATACGCGTTACTACCTCATGCTCCGGTGGCCTCGTGTTCAAACGAGGGTAATTAATGATTATAGCCCCAGAAGCGATGTACATGTATACTTTGTAAATTGACTTTTTGTAAAGGACACACACGTAGCGATTCAAGTTTTTGCGCATTAGATATGAAGATAATTGTATCTTTCGATGCAAAGATATATCGCAATTATAGTTGCAGTGTAGATGAATATCAAATTAATTTAAAATTAAAAATCTTTCGACTCAGTTTACCACCATAGCAGACTCGTAGTTTCTGATACCCACAGGGAATCCTAGTGTAGATTAGAACTATGTGTCTGTGGGCTATGTTTTGTTATTTATCATTATGACTGACTCTAAAATACGAGATGCGTGAAACCTAGCTGTCTACTGACAGTTTAACAAGCCATTTGATCAGAGAAAGCTCTTCCTATTTTCTTGGCTCGTTATGGTTCGTTATCGCCTCTCTACAACTTCTCAGGATAAACACAGTAGGTCCCAGAATGGATTCAGTTTAATTTCTCCCTTCCGAACTATCTCTTGCTGCTTATACTTACCTCGTTAGCCGCGATGCACGGACCTGATACTAGCTCCATGCCAAGCCTGTTTCTGTAAGCGGGATGATAATCTGGCCCATTGTTGCTTCACGACACGAAGCCGGGATATAAATGACTATAACTTTCTGTTTTTTATTGAACCTTTGGTATGATGTGGAATGTGGTCTGTACTAGGTTTTGTCCGAATTTAACTTGTAGGTTTTCGACATTCACGACATTGCAAGTTGACATGATACGTTATCTCCTCAAGGTCAATGAGAAGATGCTAACATAACATATAACTTTGAGAAGTTTACATTACATTTCTTTGTTTGTTACGCGATAACTCTGCCGTTATTATGAATTCATTTTGATGATTCTTTTTTTGTTTCGTAGGTCATACTTCAGAGGTGGTCCCATATAATAATTTTATCGAAATTGATTGAGCGCTTATTGAAAGAAGTAGTTTTTTTTAATGTAAACTTTATATATATTATTTCTGTTACGAAGCGAATCCGAGGCGGATGCTAGTACCTAAGTCTTGTCAGCTTTTAATTATACAGTTGCATTCTAATACTTAACTTGCGTAGTTTTCGTAGTATGCTTCGTTCATTTGGCTAAATATACAACGTTTGAGTCATGCATGGCGAATGGAAACGAGGGAGGCAGGACGTCTTCCAATTTTGCCGTCAAGCCGGTGGGTGGTCGGCTCCGAAACCATCTCGTTTGTTAGTTTTCGATGATGGATAGCCGTGTAATTAAGGACGATTATCTGCAGTGAAGACCAGCGAGTTTGCCTCTTGACAGCAATTTTAAAATTGAGCATAATGCTAGATAGTCTTATGATAATAAGCACAATTATCGAGCACTACGCAATTTGCGTTGCGAGTAACTGAATGATCGGATAGTCACGAAGAGATATCACGTTGAAATGTAAAAAGTTTATTCTATTTTAAAAGCTAAGGTGCGAATTGGATTTATTATCGGCTCTAATAAATCCGTTACAATCATAATCCTCATATTCAGAGTGTTCAAAGTTTTTTATGAAGATTAAAAATTAACCCTAATGGGTACCAGTTTGCTGCTGAAATTGAATATAGTTTTTGAATTAAAATATGCAACATCTTTAACTTTAACTAATATTATAAATGCGAAAGTTTGTATGTTTATTACTATAACGGTTTAACGGATTTGAGATAATTTTTTAATGAAGATATACCTACCTTATACCCTGGATTAACACGTAGGCTACTTTTCATCAGCATCATCATAAATTTTCATCATTGTTCACACGGGTGAAACCGCGGGGTGCAGTTAGTTTTTGAATAAAAATATATAACAACTTTGTACACACTTCAATTACTGTACTGTTACTTTGTACTTTTTACGTGAAATTGAGCCTTACCAATCAATGTTGTTAACCTTGTTAGTACGTTTTAATTCGAAGGTTCAGAATGTGACCAAAAAAATTAGCCATACCAAAGCGGATGCGTGTGCGCAGTCCTTTTAACGCCTCCACTCAACAAGACGCGCCTGCGCTCGTCTTTCCAATTAAAAGCCATTACGTCTCATTTCCATGTTTATCGAGCTCGTTATGAAACACCTTCAAACAGGTAAAATATCAACCTGTTTCCTTGTTCACTACAACAGTTATCTCCACCGTTGTCCTTCTAAAATTTAAATATTAAAACGCGTGTAGGTAATATTACACCAGGGAAGCAGCCTGAGTACCCAACACCAATACTGCGATCACCAATCTGTCTGCCAAGCGTGGGGATTACGGAAATTTTCCCCTTTTCTATAAGGAGGCCTTGTCCAGCAGTGGACATCTACCAGGAGATGAGGTAAAATAAATTAGGCAAGCAATTTCTTATACCGCCCAATGCCAAAGCAATTGTAGGTATGATCTTAGCAGAATTTTACTAGTACCTAATTCATGTGATGCGCAATGGTTACTGTAAGCCTTGCCATACTTAGTGCCTACCATGTTAATCTTTATAAGTTTTTCAGTTACCCAGATTTGCCTTATTCCAAAACACAAGGTCAACTCTCGTTTCATTTCAGAAAATGCAAAGGCTTTGTATAATGTAGTCGTTTTTTCCAAATACGAAAACGTGATATGTTACGACGCTGGGCCAAATAAACGAGGGTCCATTGTCTGGAAGCAGGTAGGCTTTTTTGCCGACCTTACCCTGTACGGTTTGAAAAAAATACTAAATTTATTGTAGCCGGGTGTTTTTGTACAGCCTATGTGGTTTGGGGACTCCGCGGACTCTTAACGAGAAAGTCAACTTTTTGCCATCGCTGTTGTTAGTCTGGGTTTTGCGAATACAATGTGTGTTGCTCTTCCAAAGAGACCAAACTTCCAAAGTTTGGAACTATTTTTAACCGACTTCCCATAAAAGGATAGATAGATAGAAGATAGAAAACACTTTATTGCACACCACATCAAAAATGTAAACATTAAAACAATCATAATTATAAGTATACGTATGTACAATGGGCGGTCTTATCGCTGAGAGCGATCTCTTCCAGACAACCTTGGGATGGACTGGAATTGATGAGAACGAACCAGGACGGTGGTGTAAAACCAATAAAAGTATATGCATACATACGTTGTACTCAAAATATAAATACCTACCTATATAACTTAACTACGTATACAATACATAAAAATACAAATAAAATATAAATATATATACATATATAACACAAGAGCATAATACAAGAGCTAACTTATCAGCTTTGTGACACGGACATAAAGTGATTGAACAATAACTTTTTGAAGATAGGAAGAGATTTGGCGGTTCTGATAACAAGAGGGAGAGCATTCCATAGACGGACAGCTTGTACCGTAAAGGAGTATTCGTAGAAAGTGGAAGTGTACTCGGGTGTTTTAAGTTGCAAGGTCTCAGAGGAGCGCAATATGTGAGAGTGGGAGAGATGAAGATATTGAAAGCGCTCCTTGAGGTAGGGAGGAGTAGAAGGATTAAATAAGATATTGTACAAGAGAGAGAGAATGTGAGTATTTCTACGATGGTGAATTGGCAACCACTTTAGCTTAATGCGGAATTCGGAGACGTGGTCATATTTGCGTAGGCCAAATATAAACCTAATGCAAAAATTCTGAAGACGCTCAAGCTTATCGAGGTGTTTTTCGAAGAGGTCGGGATAGCAGGCGTCAGCGTAATCAATAATAGGAAGTAAGAGTGATTGTGCCAGCGTAACCCTGGTGGATGTTGGCAGAAAATTCCGCAGCCTCCTCAGTGAGGCGGCTGAAGCGAACATCTTCCGACTTAATTCGGCCAGATGAGGTCCCCATGACATATTTTTATCTATTATCACGCCTAAGTTTTTGACAGTGTCACTAACAGGTATAGGAACACCATCAAACATGATTGGAGGGAGACCAGACCAGTCAATTCTGGGGATCATCCTGGAGCTGCCTACAACAATAACATGCGTTTTCTTGGGATTTACCTTGAGACCGTAGGCATTACTCCACGTGAGAATTCGTGCTAGGTCGCAGTTAATAATTTGAAAACCTTCCTCTAAGTTTTCAACTGGAGTTTGCGTATAAATCTGGAGATCATCTGCATAAAGGTGGTAGGATGAAGACAGCGTGTTAGAGATAGAGTTTATAAAGATAGCAAAAAGAAGAGGAGAAAGAACGCCACCCTGAGGCACACCGGCAGCCAAATCACACCTGGACGAGTAAGTGTCATCAATAAAGATACGCTGCCGACGTCCAAACAGGTAACTTCGAAACCAATCAATAGCCGTTGGAGATATGTTAAGAGAGCGAAGAACAGCCAGAAGAATGTCAAAGTCTACATTGTTGAAAGCGTTGCTGAAGTCTAACAATGAAAGCACAGTCACATGTCGATTGTCCATACCCTGACGAATGTCATCAGTGATCTTGGTCAAGGCCGTCGTGGTACTATGACCACGGCGGAACCCAGATTGGAGAGGATTGATGAGGGAGTTATTAGTAAGAAATGTGTTCAATTGATAATGAACTAAACGCTCAAGAACTTTAGAGAGAAATGGAAGTATGGATATGGTGCGAAATTCAGAAAACGAGGAAGGATTAGATTTTTTGGGTAAAGGAATTATCTGAGCATTCTTCCAGACTGAAGGAAAAGTCCCGCTGGAAATTGAGAAGTTGAGGATGTGGGTGAGCACATGTATGACCTCGTCGAGTATGGGCACTAACATATTGCGACTAATGCTGTCATTGCCGACTGCATTGGATGTTATGGCTGTCACGCTTCTCTTAACATCACAATCCGAAAATTGACAAAAGAGAAAAGGAATGGAATCTAGAGGTGGTAGTAATGAGAGGTTTTTAATAGTATTTGATTTTATTAGTCCATCAATAATAGAGGAAGAAGAGAAATGTTGATTCAATAGGTCAATGTTTAAATCTTTGGGTATATTATCCAGACGAGACTTACCAACCCCTAACGTTCGGAGAAACTTCCAAACTTTGGCAGGATCATCATTATCAACAGATTTGTGAATGTGTCGGCGTTGTGCATCCCTACACACCTTATTGCAGAGATTCCGGCGCTCAACGTATTTCCTATAATTATCATCCGTTGGACGACACTTGAATTTAAACTTTGCTGCGTTTTTCCTATGCATAACGGATTTAATTTCGGCTGTCAACCATGGTGCTGGAAGATGTTTTATTTTAACGGTTCTCAAGGGAGCGTGCTTGTCGTACAGTTTAATTAGGGCATCATTAAATAAACAAAGTTTGTCGTCAACATTATTGGCGTTAGCTAGATCAGACCAATCAATCTGGGCGGCGTCTTCACGAAGACCCTCCAGATTCATACCACCAAAATTACGCTGCAGAATGACTTTAGGTTTTGCTTTCAACGGACGAATTTTATAAGACAGGAAAATTAAATCGTGATAAGAGAAGGCGTCCGCAGAGCACTGACCATGTTTGAGAACATTATTAAAGGATGATACAAGTATTAAATCCAGAAGAGAGGGAATACAATTTGGAAAATAGTGAGGCAGAATGGCTAGATTACAGGATTTTACGAGAAGGAGAAAGGAGGAGGTTCTCAATAAGGTTGTTTTTTTTTATGTTTGTTACCTCTTATCTCCGGCGTTTATGAACCGATTTGTTTTTTTTTTTTATTTGAATATAGATATACTTTCAGATTGGTCCCATTTTTTTCAGAATCCAGTTCTGATGATGGGATATGGCGATTTTGATATTTTCAGCAACAAACCAAGCATTTGCATTCAGAAAGTATCATAATCCTTTCACCACTATGGTTCTTTCATAAATTTTTTTAATCCAAGTATTTAGTCGAATTCAATGGCGGAAGTCGGTTTTTTAAATGAAAAGTTATAATCATTATTGACAAATCAATAACTTAACAGTTAACTTAACTAGTAACTTGTGGGACGATTTAGCGAACTGTTTTATGTTATCAGTGACTATAAAATACCTCAAAGTATCATACAGGAAAAGTTGTCCGTCAATTGTAGTGTACATAACAATTGAAAGAGAATATTAGGTAAGACACTTTAAAACTCTACTTTTAGGAATTTACTTGAAATACTTATCAGGAAAAGCCCCCTTCTCTATATGTATACGAGTAAGCTGCTAATAACATTATGATCATCATCACCAGACTTTAGACGTCCATTGCTTGAACCGTCCCCCATAATATACAATGGGGGGAAATTGCCATAATCATGACGCTTCGCAGGCGGATTCAAATCAAATCTTTACTCTGCTTTTAAGACATCCACGGGAGGAGATGGAGGGGTCTAGTCATAGCCGGACACCCCACGGCAGCACCCAGACACACCACGGCACAATAAGTATATAATAATATAATATAGTTATTCAATCAATATATTTTGTTATGTTTGTTAGTAGTAGAACTTCTTGTGAAAGAGTTCGTCCGGGGAAGTACTACCACCGTACCTATTTCTGCCGCCAAGCAGTAGTGTTCGCATTGCTGTGTTTCGGCTTGAAGGGTACGGGTGCCGGTGAAATTACAGGCACATGAGACTTTTCATCTTTATGTCTCAGGGTTGGCAGCGCGCGTGTGATACCTTTGGTGTTGCAGGCGTCCATAGGCTACGGTAACTGCTTTCCATCAGGTGGGCCGTATTATACTTGTTTGCTTGCCAAGTAGTATAAAAAAAATATATATACTGATTTAGCGACATTTATAATGTGGCTTTCAAATTTATAGTCAAATATTTATAGAACCAAGTATTTAGTCTACCCGTATTTTAAGTAAGAAAGCAGGAAACGCACCACTGCTTCCGTTTAATAACATGCGGGATCGACCTAAACAAACACCATTTCCATTAATGCTGGACAGACGGACAGGCCTAGCCGTATGTTTATTGATTTATTGATCGTAAGGAGAAATCCCGTATAACCACAGAATAAACCAATAGTGCTAGTACAGAAGTTCCACTCTGAGACCTCACTACCCACTAGTATAGTAGTTCTGTGGCACGCACGTAAACAATATTGAAACTTGAATTTGGTGTGTTTACAGCTCATATTCTATTTGACAAAACTAGACGATCACGGCATTCAAGCCATTTTGAATCTTAAACAAGCGCATTAAAACAGACATGGGGTGAAACAGGCCGGATAACAACCCAAATGTTTCGGACAGAGCTGCATTGGACAGGGAAATGTTTGGACATGTTTATGATGAAATAAATAAATCTGGTTTATTTATAGAAATTCTGTTTTAGATTTTGGAATAACGTTGTAAATTTGTTTAATGGAATTTATTGGAGACAAGCTTTTCTATTTGTGCCTCTATCTAAAGTTTATACCTTTGCAGGTAGGCAGATCTCACTTCTTTGAACTTTGTACATGTACACCTAACCTATGTCTTGGTTGTTGTTTTCACTTCTTTATTTAACTTTACTAAAAGAATAATACAACTAATAAAAGAATATACAACATTTGAAAATACGATGACTCAACTGATGCAAATCGCTACCAGACAGCAGCGTACCTAAGACGCTGGCTGAATTACCACATTTACCACGCTGAATGGCAATACTAATGCGTTTAATAAAAGTGCAGGGGCTGTAGTCTAAGTTTTAAGCAAACAACTGTTACGGACGTAATTTGTTGTGTAGCACGGATTTTGTATGGAGACACTGATGAGTGCCCCTGGTTTACACTTTGTGAACCTTAATTTTGATACAAAATCCGTGTTACACATACACCATACGTCCATAACAATTGTTTGCTTTTTAGACTCAAGGCTCAACTCTCGGGTCACGAGTCGTTTTATTCTACACTAACATTTGCTCGCGACTCCGCTCGCTTGAAACCTCTATCATAAATTATTAGAAATTATAGTCTATAAGTTGTTCTGATGTATAAGCTATAATAATTGATCCAAATCCGTTCAGTAGTTTTTGCATGAAAGAGAAACGTCCATCCATCCAACCTCACAAACTTTTTAACCGACTTCCCAAAAAGGAGGAGGTTCTCAATTCGGTTGTATTTTTTTTTTTAATGTTACCGCATATCTCTGGCATTTATGAACCGATTTGGAAAATTCTTTTTTTATTTGAATAGATATACTTCCAGATTGGTCCCATTTTTTTCAGAATCCAGTTCTGTTGATGGAATCCATGAGGAATTGAGGGAACTCCTCAAATATTGTAGGCATACATATGGCGATTTTGATATTTTCAGCAAGACACCAAGCATTTACATTCAGAAAGTTTCATAATCCTTTCACCACTATGGTTCTTTCATATTTTTTTTTTCATCCAGAATTATTTAGTCGAATACAATGGCGGAAGTCGGTTTTTTAAATGAAAAGTTATACATTAATAATATTAGTAGGACTATTTTCTAGAAGCCCTCCGTATCGTCCCTCTGTTGATGAGAATAAAACTAAAAATTAGTTTCTACCTATGTACTTAGAGAACTTACCTATCATACATTTTTTTATTGAATAAAATAAAGGCGACTCTACCACTCCTGCTCTTCCGAGGCCCGGCATGCTAAGCAGATGCACATGCCCACGGGATACCTGCATCCCACTATCTCCTACATCTCTCTCCCACGCGATGCTGTTTCAATTAGACGAGAGGGATGCATAACTTACAAGTTACAAATTATTTTATTACTGTCTTGTAACCATATTGCTAGATGCTGATCGTAGATTATAAGATTTTGTTTAGAGTTTTTTCTTAGATGATTTTTGGATAACGAATAATATTTTTTATATCAAGCAAGAATGAGAGCACAGTTTTAATGGCTAGTGATCAAGGTATCGTGTAATAAATGTATTCTTACACTAAAAAAATAATTTGCGCTTTCAAATGTTGAATGAAAATCTTGCATATTTATTTTCTAATGACTAATATATATTTCCTAAAAAATCATGATTTACATTTACATAATTAAAACTGTTAATGTGTTTCTTATTATTGATTCAGTATATAATTCAAGTTACTTGGTTAAGTAAGGGACCTCGAAAGAATGCATTATCGATATAACGAGAAGTCGAGAACCAGCGGCATGTCATTCGCGTCCATCAACTTATACCCTGCTCACATAACACAGGATAACCTGTTTTTGACGTGAATACGTTCTTAACATTCAGAACAAGGATATACAGTGGTGGTCATATAATTAAGAACGCTGATATAAAGGGAAGATTTTTTCCAACTAAGATGCAAAACTAATTGTATGCATTTGTTTTTATTTCTCTCGGTATCGTAAAACATTTCCATATTACCACTGTATTCATTGATACACATGATTGGCTAAAAATCAATAGGCAAACTTTTTACACTACTTTTAAACAAAGTATTCCTTATTACTGGCTGGTCACGTAATTAAGAACGCTAAGTAGTTTATACCTTTATTCATATTTAAATAGAGAACACTCAGTCGATTTGTTACTGTTTGTATAATTTTGGCGCCATTACGTGCTGTAAAAGATTAAAGGTGATTGCTTCTTTAGAAAAACAATGGGCAAAAATAAAAGTTGTGATAAATCTACAAGGGAAGTAATAATAAAACTTCGCCGGAAGAATTGGTCTTATAAAAAGATAGCCGACCATCTGCAATGTTCAAAAACGATGGTTTTCCACGCTGTAAAACATTTTGCTACGTATCAAACTACTTCGAATGTTCCACGTGTACCTAAACAGAGAAAAACAACTCCTCGACATGACCGAAACATCGTTCGTATAGCAAAACAAAATCCTTTTAAAGGGTCCAATGAGCTTAGAAAAGAATATTTTGGTGAAAACAACCCTTCAGCAATCTCAGCACGCACTATTCGAAGACGTTTGGTAGAAGAAAAATTGCACGGTAGGATAGCAAGAAAGGTACCCATGTTAAAACTTTGCCACAGGCAAGCCCGGCTTGCATTTGCGAGAAAGTATGAAAACTGGACTGTGCAACAGTGGAAAAATGTACTTTTTTCTGACGAGACGAAAATAAACAGAGTATGTTCTGATGGAAAACGATATGTACGACGTCCCCCGAATACAGCATTCGACCCAAAGTACACGAAAGTTACATTAAAGCACGGTGGTGGAAATGTGAAAATTTGGGGTTGCTTTTCTGGACATGGTGTAGGACCTGTAAAGTTGATAGAAGGTAACATGGATCAGTTCCAATACAAAAATATACTGGAAGAAACAATGTTACCCTACGCTGAAGACGTTCTACCGGTCATTTGGACATTCCAGCATGACAATGATCCAAAGCACACTGCACGCACCGTAAAGGAATTTCTTACAGCGCAATTAGTTTCTGTCTTAGACTGGCCTGCTAACAGTCCAGATCTGAACCCAATAGAGAATCTGTGGTTTGAAGTAAAGAAAAAGGTTTCAAATACAAAGTGTGGAAATTTAAGAGAGCTGTATGACGTTTTTTTAGAAAAATTGAACTCTATTTCTCTTGCGAAATGTCAAAAATTAATAGAGTCAATGCCTCGCCGGTGTAAAGCTGTAATTAAAAGCCGTGGATATGCTATTAACTATTAATTTTAGTTAAATATTTATTAAATTTCTTTTTATGTTTCCTGTGCTACATAATATTGTGATTTTTTAAATCTAAGTGTCATACAAAACAATTCCCGAGCAGTTAAATAAATCGTTCTTAATTATTTGTCCAGTTTCAGTACTATTTAAATGTGTTACTTTGATAAAATCAATAAAATGTGCAAAAATTAGTTAGCGATTTCATACTTTATTCTTAAGTCAGGTTGCTCTATTAATGTGACTATTATATAACATAACTAGTTGCTTCTCAGAAGGTACACATCTCTGTGTATGATACGATTTAAATAAAAAACTTCTAGAACTTCAAATCGTTCTTAATTATATGACCACAACTGTATATTTTAGGTCCATGATTCAGATCCCGAAACTTTATATCGGGATTCCAAATCGTATAGGTAAAAATTGTGCAAATTAACTATATTATCCTAGATGTATCATGTTTCTCTTTAAACACCACAAATTAAAGTTTCTGAGAAGTTTGTTGTTCAAAAAATACCATTAAGGTGAAATTACACGGTTCACTTTTGTCTTTCAATTTGGATGAAGCAACCAAATTGATCCATGTAAACTTATAAGTGAATCATTCAATGTAATTGAATGTTGTCGTTCAACGGCGTTGAAAGAATTGAACATGCTCAATATTTTCACTTTTAGCGTTCAATCTTCAACGCGGATGAATGAGAAATGAATGTGTAAACACAAGAATTGAACGATTCACTTTTACAGTCAGTCGTGCGCGTCAGTCTTCCAATGATCCAAAACAATCCCCAGTAGCAAGATGTCTGAGAACGATTTGCAATTTCACTCTTGCGGGCAAAGCATCCCTCATCATAGTATTTTCTTTCTGAATTAACGGTGTAACCATTCTAAGAAGTTCATCAAATTTTGCTTCATTCATGCGAAGATGATTGAGGTATGCATCTGGATCCTCTTCTGCCAATTCTCTCAATAGACGGTTTGACGCTCCTAAGGCTTGCCTTCTTAATACCCATGATCGTACCCACCAACGACGGCGTTTCCTTAGCTTCTTTTTCGATAATTCTTTTATTAAATGATCACATATTATTGCAACTCCTAAACGTACGACCTCATTCGACGACATCTTTCGAAGAATGTGTGTTGAACAGTTCATTTTCCAGATACCGTGTAAACAGCATTCCTTTCATTTCTGCTCCATTCAACCAAAGTGATTCAATTTGGTTGAACCGTGTAATTTCACCTGACAAGAGATTTCGTCCAAGTATGGGACAGTAAGCTCATAGTGGCGTGGTCCAGTGCCGCGTTTTAATGAAAAGATAAGACAAAATCACGAAGCGTTTGAATAATATGCCAGACTTTAGGGTATACAGACGTGTTATCAAGAAGCTGCATGACGCGACGTATTCACGTTAATCAAGCAGTCTGATAAAACCTTCTCATATTTTTATACATCGCATATAAAAGGTTCGATTGTATGTAAAACAAGTGTCCTTAAACGGATAATAAAGCTTCATTTAACGAGGTGCGGTTAACGTAGCTGCTCGCTGCAACCCACTCACGCCATTAAAGTTTCACAGCAATTTATTTACTTGCCCTAAGTATCAATCACACCATAAGAGTAGAATTCGCTGCATACGACAAGATGTAGAGAATTACAAGAAACAGTCGTAGAATTGAAACTCATCGAACGCCTCTAAACCGGCCGGACTTCTAACACGTAGACGATTGCTATAAGTTACACTAGAGAAGGGCGGGCCATGTTATCGTAGAGCTTCTACGACATAAACGATTGCTACGACTTACACTAGAGGGGCGGGCCATGTTATCGTAGTTCTACGACGTAAATGATTGGTACGATTACACTAGAGAGGGGCGGCCCATGTTATCGTAGATCATCTACGACGTAGACGATTGCTACGACTTACACTAGAAAGGGGCGGGCCATGTTATAGTAGATCTTCTACGACGTAGACGATTGCTACGACTTACAGTAGAGGGGCGGGTCATACTATCATAGATCTCCTACGGCGGAAGACTGCTACTAACTGAATTGCTTCTACGTTGAAACCATTCGTATAATAGGCATTCAAATTAATTTCACTAAAATTTCAACGTGTAACTGAGATTGTATTCACGTGTCCAATTTATCCAATTGGTTTCTTATCTCGATAAAGTCGAATAAACTTAGCGCCGACGACGTCGATGTGACACTTTAAAATTAGCTTGTAAAAATTACAACAAGGACGATAAATTTGGAATTAATTTTCGATTTTGGCTGTGAAACTGAGAATGTTTGGGCATAATGGTTCTGGGTTGGCCGCAGCACATTTTGATATCGAAAAGAGTTAAGACCAAAATACTTCGTAATAGCGCAGCGTTGAGATTGCTGTGACGCTTAAATTAACCATATATAAATATCCCTACCTACCTAAACACTAGATATTAATTATTTGTATTACGATAAATTATTCAAGCTATGGACGTCTTAAAGCTTGGATCCTTATGTGTAAGTATAAAGGCTATATAAAATTTATTAGAACACATTACTAATACATGAATGTAATTAGGCTCGCTTCCTGACTTCTTTACTTTGATGTGACCATAAAATTATCCCCTGAACAAAAGCACACCCATAAAACAGTAGTTATTTTACAATAAAGTGTAAAACTTGAACCGAACATTAAATTCGATGTCTATAACGAATAGCGAGAGCGTATATGAATTTATTAAGTTTACGCCGATTAGTTTAATATTTTGGGGGGATTTTAATATTAGCTCTGTAAAAAATTAGTAAATTTACGATTTTCAAACTATACTTAGTTAATATTCCGTAAAGATCAAAACATACACACTTAGAGCGCTGCCACACGGGCGTTGCGGCTGCGCCGCGCCCGCAGCGACGACAGAGCGGTGACGCTCCGTAGCTCTACATACAAATCTGCGTTGCCGTCGTCAACGCAGCGCAGCCGCAATGCCCGGCGCGGCACGGCGCCCGTGTGGCAATACACTAGATGTAAGAGCTATCTTGTTAGGAAAGCTTCTTTTTTTTTTAGTGAACGAGAAGCTTCTTGTTTTCACGTGACACTGTCTTCGAACATATCGGATCTCTCGCGATATCCATCATCAAGCCTTTTTTAGGGCCACCATGTTGCATAATGTAATTTAGTATACATAAGTAACAAGAACTATATAGTGATTTAGTTGGTCTTTAGTTGGATCACTCATCACTGTCCGTCTGTCTGTCTGTCTGTTTGTCGGTCACAGCCCATTTTATGTAATGTAGCCCATGTAAAATGTCATACGTCAAAACAAGACAAAACATATTTTAACTAAATAAGGTTTAAAAAATTATTATAAGGGAGGTAAATCTTTAAATTACCACGAAAAACGGGAAATCCTCGTAATGAGAAAATACGGATAAAATTGTGTTAATTGACTAATAAGTTAATACAACAAGACGAATCAATACAAGGACGGAATCCTCTCCACGCAAGTCCGACTCACACTTGACCGGTTATTATAAAAATAAGGCTCTACACCACATAAATACCTAAAGAGAGAACCGAGAGCGTGCGTGGCTCTCCCATAGAGTGATAAACTATTACGATAATAATCAAAGCGTGGCTGCGGCTCTCTTGATCTCTATTTTGCATCTCGATGAGGCGGGCGCCGACAAAGGTAATCACGGCCCACCAATACTGTCTATAACCACACTCTGAAAGCGCTAAGATGCTGCTTGTTAACGTTTCCACTACCGGTTTGATGGTTACATTTTAGTGTGGTAGGTGGATGTGTGAATTTTTGGAAGTAGCTATGCGGAATAAGACAGTACAGTTCAGTAAATTAGAAAAAATCTGATAAAAATAGGAAAATTTAAGCATATTTGAATAAATATTGATTCTCTTCTCGCTTTTAGATTTCTGTAATTTGTATCCACTACAACAAGACTAGTCCAAGAGCCAAGAGCCACACATAGCCAAGTGTAGCTCTTGGATATTTTGATTACTTTAGTCAGCCTGTAAATCAGCGTCCACTGTTGGACGAAGCCTCCCCCATAGAATGAAATGTTGGATTTGCCATAATCACCACACTTGGTTGATTAATGATCACAGTTTGGTGTTAAGTACTAAGGTGGATGCTGTTGCCCATCCCCTGGTGGTAATCTCGTAATAAAGCTTTTATTGGATCCACGGGAGGGGTAGGAGGGATCTGCTGAAGTCCACTGCTGTACATAGGCCTCCCCCATAGAATGCCACGACGAACGGTCCTGAGCCACCTACATCCACCGACTGCCTGTGACTTTTATAATGTCCTTGGTTCATAGAGAAGAATATCGATGTAGAAATGCCCCCGTCGGTCGTTGGGTTAAATTAAACCAAAGATCGAACAATACATTTATTAGTAATTCTCACTTATTATAAAAAAAACCTTAGCTAACCTAAGCTTTACCTATATCTCGACAGAACACTTTATTCATTTTCGAAGCGTCAGATTACCGACTGTTTCTTTATGGAGTAACATTTTTCGACTATTGGGCAACGAGGCGTAGTGTAATAAAATTGGACATGATTGACGACCTGCCGTGTTAAGGCTTTAGTTTGAGTCAGAGGGTAATAACGACGAAGCTATAGAGCTGAGAGCTGCATGTAAATTGTAAGGTATGAACCGCGTGCACACCATATTTTGACAGAATTCGTGGGGATACGTTTGGTGGGTGGTAGCTCATATTATAGTTATAGATTTCAAGGATTGCCGTTCTGATTACGGGTATGTAAATCCGCTGCTGTTATGAATCTTAAGATGCTGATATGAGCCAAATACTACTTTTCATCATCATCATCAATTTTCATCACTGTCCACGCGGGTGAAACCGCAGGTCGCAACTAGTATTATTATAAAGAGCCAAGTAAATATTTGTTTTCCGTGATTTTCGCCCACCTTTAGCTTCACGAACGCTATTTTGTCACTTTCTAACTTACTTGAACTTTAAATAGTTGAAAATAAAAACAATAAAAATAGTTTTATTTATGTATCAGGTTTGCAATTGTTTTCATTAAGGTTGGAAGTGTTGGAACCTTCTTATAAGTAGCAAAATACTTGAGTTAGAAGGTTTCGCTCTAACATAGCTATAAGGTATGGTTACAAATTAGTAGGTACTAAGATGTTCCTAATACTAACTACGAGTAAGTAAGTACTAACATTATTAGTTAGATAGTGACAGAATTTGACTGTTGTCAGCGCCTTAATCTCAACAAAACGCAGTGAAAGGAAGAGTCAGGCGGTAAACCTGCTTACGCTTGCTTCTCAACGCATGCTGCACTCCCTACCTTACTTATTTATACTCTTTGGTTATCGGTATATTGACTACAAGAATGGATTTTGTTTAACGTTTATAATTGAACCGGAACTTATGTATCGAGGTATTTGTTTTGACTTGAGCGTTAAACATTATTTTCTCTTGAATAAACTGTTTCGTGAGTTTATTAAGGCAGAATTTAAAAAAAGATTACATAATCTTCTACGCCAGATTAAAATAGATTTTCAGAAACATAAATTTAAATTGTAGTTCTATTAGAACTAGAGAATAAAGTACAAATTACAAGAAATAAGAAAAAACTTTGGAAGAGACATCTGCATTGACCAAGGCAGGTTAATTTTTATCCCGACACCTCGCGAGCGAAACCGCGGGCTGATGATAGTTTTATTTTATTTTTAACTGACTTCACAAAAAAGAGGAGGTTCTTAATTCGGTTGTATTTTTTTTTTATGTTTGTTACCTCATATCTGCGGCGTTTATGAACCGATTTGAAAAATTCTTTTTTTATTTGAATAGATATACTTTCAGATTGGTCCCATTTTTTTCAGAATCCAGTTCTGATGGTGGGATCCATGAGGAATTGAGGGAACTCCTCAAATATTGTAGGCATACATATGGCGATTTTGATATTTTCAGCAACAAACCAAGCATTTGCATTCAGAAAGTATCATAATCCTTTCACCACTACGGTTCTTTCATCAGTTTTTTTTCATCCAAATATTTAGATTCATCCGAATACTATGGCGGAAGTCGGTTTTTTAAATGAAAAATTATTAAATGAAAAGTTATTATTTATTAACAACAACAAACAATTACACTCATGTACTACTAAATTCTACTAAAAATAGGATTTCAAATAAAATAGTGATTCTATGAGAATACCAAACCAGCCCCGTGATACTAAGTTTTATTAAGAGAGTATATAATTATTTTACGAGAAACTTTGCTGTACGACAATCTTTGATAAATAAAGTCAGATAAAAGGATTGCCTTCGTAAAACAAACTCAGCGGGGCTCACTTTTAATTTAATAGCTAAGCTGACAGACAGACAGGTGGAGTGGGCGATTATCTTATGATTAATCCAGTGTGTTTTGAATTTAACATGTACGGATGCTTAAGAGAAGGTTACTGCTAAGGCGCTTACGCCCTTTAGTACGCGAACAAAGTTTGCATCTATTTTGGTTATTATTTCTTCCTATGAAACTTTGTACACATGATCAGTACACTAATATCTAGCTCTACATGCATGTCAAACTCCAAAGTCGTAGAATCAGTGGGCCGTAAAACCCAAATACTAAGAAAACAAACTCATTGCATAGATATACCTATCTAGACCCTTAATCCTTCCCATTATATGGTAAAAAGAAGCCTTCTTGTTTCCTATCGAATCCTTTCACCGCATATTATATACCCTGATTTTTAATTTCAGACAATTTTTGTAAACAAACAAATGTCAAGATATGCCACTGTCTGTATAAGTGTCATGTATGTGTGTCATATGAGAATTTACACGTATGCTACACAATCATGACACACTGTGGCATATCTTGACATTTGTTTGTTTACAAAAATTGTCTGAAATAAAAAATCAGGGTATACAACAGTCAAAAACAAAGACTGTTTTCAGAGCAAAGTGACCAAGAAAAAAACAGTGACAGAAGTATAAAAGATTCCGGATTGGTTGTTGTTGGACAAGAGACGCGAGCGCGTTGATGTCTTTTGCATGGACAAGTTTTTTAATCAAAACAAAAAAAAACAAAAATTGTTTGTTTTGATAAGATAAGATAAACCATTTATTACAAGAAAATACAGTACAGAAATAGACAAGGAACTAATAAGGATATATAAATTTAGTAACATATATATAAATTTCTATAAATAACTTAAAGTATGACACCAGGCTCTAGGCCCGTGTTGCGGGTGCCCAAAGCGATTAACAAAAGTAAAGGAAATACAGGTTAGAAATATCAATAGCAAAGATATTTCTAACCATAACTATTTTGTTTTAGATATTTTCTTATGTTTCCATAAACTACTTATTATATCCTATCCTTTCTCCCTAAAATAAAGACTTTTTTAAATGTGCCTTATTTCTTTATTAGAGTGTTTCTTGTTTAATCCCACGAATGTTCATCTCAACTTGGTTCAACCCATTTTATTTTATTTCTATTCTTGTTTCATCCCAATCCTAAAATATGAGTCACAGTGTAACTCAAAAACTAAAATATTATTTTGATATGAAATTATGTTTGATTAATTTATTCTTACCAAAATAAACATTTGAACTATCTCTACATAAATTCAAGCAATTATTTGATTGCTAAAAAATATTGAAAAACTACTTTGGTCCTGGCACTCACCGGCCAATACCGCGGCACGCTTCGCTCGGCTCATGCTTAGTCTATTGCTATTCAAACCAACTGATTTCGATCTAATCAGAAAAGTAAGTAAGTTCTTATAGTAAACGATGTAGACCCGGACCAGGGCTTTTGCTTCCATGTAACACTGTGTCAAATGTTTGAATTTAGACAATAGTTTGCAATAGTGCGGGATGGAACTAGAATAGATATAAAACAAAATGGGTTGAACCAAGAAAAAATACCTATTGAGATATTAGGGTACACTTAAAATTGTATTTGTCTTCCTAGCTAGAAAAAGCTAAGCTTTAACTCACAATTTTTATGATGACTTAAATTATCTCTTGATAGTATCAAATAAGCGCTTCTAACATTCTTTATAGCTACGATTAGCTCTCGGCTACGTGAAACCAATTTAAATAAATTTCAAAAAGGTATTTATGAGAAAACCCCGTAGAGCGGCGTACTCCAATCTAATTTAAGCCCTCCTGTTTGACTGAAAGGTTTATTTCGGAAAAACAATAAAAAACTGCGCCTGAGTCATTCTCGTTAGTCAGCTGACCCCCGTCGGCGGTATAACAACTATCAATAGTTAATCGTGGGAAATCACGCCCTAAACAAATACACGTAGAATGCATAATTAAATGCATGATGGCGGCGTTTAAGACATTCTCAAGCTGGTAGCCGGTCTTGTTAGTAAGCGTATTGTTAGACGCGTGGTTGTTTGTCTCGTTCTGACTTGGGCGGGTGTGATATGTACCTCTCTGTCTAGTCGTTATGGCAAGGTTGCTCGTTAAAAGCTCTTAACGAGAGGCGAAGGAAAAGCACGAGCCTCTGTGCTTGTCAAAGTTTTTATCAGATGGTTTAAATTCAGTTATTGTATCGAGACTATAAAAGGAGGCTATATTTTATGTTGTTAAGATTTATTATAAACTGATAGCGCAGAGTAGAAATTTTTAAGCCGTTGTAAACTTTTAGTAGAAGTTTTCTTATAATGTCCACCCACAGCATTTAAATACATATTTCAGTGCGATATTTCATTGCTAGAATCCTAAGTAAACTTGTAAAATAAACAGTTTATAATTTTTTCAATGAATAGTTTGAGTACCACCGTCGAAGGCTTGCACGGCATGTTCCGCGCGTGTCCCGTTCACACTTTCGGCTTGCGTAATAGCGCTATCTCATTTTCACACTAATCGTGTCTCGATTTGTATGTACACCACATTTTCAGGCATTTCAGGACAAAATTTCATCATGAACTAAAATGATATCTAGAGATGTATAAACAAATCTTGAGACAAAATGTAAAATAAAATAAGTATTTTTTTGGAAAACTTAATTAATTTATTAAAAATTTGAAAAGTATATTAACGTTGTTCTTAATTTTTGCTACTTATACTTAGAACTTAGTTATAGGCTTGAACGAAAAGCCTGAATCGTGTTGTCCCACAAAACCATCATGTGGGTACTTTTTCGTGTTCATGAAATTATGACTTAGAGTTTACTTTTTCGTGTTCATGAAATTATAAATTAGAATTTTATCCTATCCCTTCAAACGTATGGGCACTCGGTTACTTGTTTATTATGGCGAAGGCAATGCTCCCGCGCCGAACAAAAATAATAAAAAACGCGGTATTCAGTGGAAAACGACTGGCGATTGCCTCGTTATGGCCCCATCGATACTTACGTCGCATTTGTATCGAGTTCACATAAGTATTATAGGAACTTCGAGAAATTTCTGTCGCACTCGTAAAAGTCTTTGTTGGAAGGCATTTCCAACATTTTTGAGACACATCTTTACGGAAAAGAAAGTAAAAAGTTCTTACAAGTAGTCTCAAATAGTAATTAAAATAATACTGGCAATTGCGAGCGAGACTCGCACCCTGTGGGTCCCGTATCTGTAAATTATTTCAAAATCGTCAGTTCTTTCCGAGTTTCAGCTACTTTTTCGCACAAACTTCATTTTTTGATTAAAAAAACTAAATTCCTCAATTTTGGACTTATTTCCTTTATTTGTGTCACAAAGCTTCCTAGCATTCTAAATTTCAGAATTTTGAGGTTACTGGAAATATCCTAGAGGTTTTTCATTTTTCTCGATTTCCATACAAAATTAATACATTCATTGCCATATCTATTAATAAATTGAGTTAAAAGCTTGATTTTCGTGCAGCACTATTTTTATATTTCGTATACTTATATTTCATGTTACCTTAAGCCGTTCCTGAGAAAAAGGTTATTGGCAGACAGACAGACGGACGGACAACAAAGTAATCCTACAAGGGTCCCTTTTTTCTTGTTAAGGTACAGAACCCTAAAACCTATCTAGGTTACAACTAGAGAATACAATCCCGAGCATGTTTTTCAATCCCGGGATTACGGGATTTTTGATGCGTAATCCCGGGATCCCGGGATTAGGCTATGTGGTATTATGGGCAAAATAATAATTTATTTCGACTGTACCTAGTAGGTATGTGAATGTGCGCGTTGTTGCGAGTCGCCGAGTTAGTTTTGGTTATTTAACAATTTCTTATTTGTTATAATTGATCGTTTTTTTGTCATCACAAAAAAAGGAAGTACAGTGTAATCTCACTAATCCGGCACTATTGAAAACCGGAGGATGCCGGATTATTGGAATGTTCGGATTACTGGATTATACTGAAAAAGTCATGGGTAATAAATAAATTAAAATCTAGTGTCTTGTGTTTGCGTTTATTTGACATTTTTAACTATAAACTATTCTCACTTGAAAAAAACAAATACGTTAGCACGTGCACGTGATATGTTTTGAGGTTTGACTGCTAGTCGACGACGCAGCGACCAAGCGCACAGGTATAGAGGGGTGAGGGAGTCGTGGGCGGAGGGTGCCGGATTATTGGATGTGCCGATCTATTGAAGTGCCGGATTAGTGAGATTGTACTGTAGTAGTATATAAGACTCTTACCCCCTTATTCATAATAATTTTTAAACCTATTTTAGTTAAAAAATGTTTTGTCTTGTTTTGACATATGACATTTTACATTAGAGAGAACAAGACGAAAGCTATTTTAACTAAAATAGGTTTAAGAAATTATTATGAATAAGGCCCTTTGTCTTTGTTTGGTTTTAATGGGGTTTTTTGACCAATATACTGACAAAATGTTTAGGTCGAATTTCAAATATTAATTTTATTGCAAATGACAACTTTAATTATTCTCAGTTAGCAAATATCAAGCCTATTCTAACAACATAAGTTTTTAGATAGTTTAAAAAAAAAAAATTAGAGAGATCGTAAGTTTAACCATGCGCGCCGGTATTTCGCTAGTTCGTGAAATTGCCGCAACTCAGGTGGCCTGTCTGAGAGGCTAAATAAAAAAAAAGTAACGGTTGTTTTATGTCGTTATGTACTAAATGTTATTAATATAATCTAGGCAAGGTTTTTGTCAAAGTGCAACGGACTACGGAATGCAAACTAGACCTGTTTGTGGCAATCCCGAAAATCCCGAGATTAGCCAACTATAGTCCCGGGATTTTCGGGACCAGAAAACGGTCGGGATCCCGGGATCCCGGGATTCGGATCCCGGGATTGTATTCTCTAGTTACAACAAACGTGAATCCACTATTAAAACCCAAGCTACGTATACTTATTCTGTTTATATAAGTACCAAAATTAAAAAGTGAACGTTCTGTCATAACATTTCTAATGTTTGAATAGATCGGCATGAATTATGGACGTTATAACCGGAGCCATTACAATAAAACTGTTTCGTGGATCACGTCGACGGGCCAATCAGTCAAAATAATCACTCTAGCATAACAATTTTAAATTTTACGAGAGCATAGAGCAATGCTCGCTTGCTTTACATCATTCTCCAGAGGCCTTACCATGAGCTCTTATAGCAAAAAACAATCAGTACAAAATATCGGTTCCGTGATATCCGCAGCTATATTTAAAGGCACAGTAGCAGAAGTTCTATAGACTTCTGCGATTAAAGTTATTCAATGATGACGGATGTCAACGACGAACCGATATTTTGTACTGAATAATTTTTGAACTGAATCGGTATATAAAGCCTCTGTTCTTCCTACAGTAGCAGGCCGACCCAATTGTCACGGTAAAAGGCATAATTATGTCGCCCACGACATTTTCATACACGATAGTGTAAAATCAAAACTGATAAATATCGTGAAAATGTCGTGTTCGGTAATTTGTCTAATGACGCGAGAATTGTGTCCTTGAAAAGTTTTCTTTTTAATCTAAAGTAGGCCAGTTTTGTTCTATGCTGACTAGATGGCACTAGTATCAATGGATAGGTAGTCAATTTTGTCAGTTAATTTGTATCTGATAGTGAGAGCCATCTGCTGTATGCCTAAGAACAAACAAAAATAGGTTAATAGCAGTACCGAAGTTATACATAAAGAAGTACTGTTTTAATATATAAAATAAAAATATATATAATAAATTAAACACTATACCTACTCGTTAACTAACAAACTATAGTCAACAAACTTCATAATATCATATCTTCAACAAAGCGATAGACTAGACAGGTGAGCAGAGGGCTCTACCACAGCTTATCACACACTATGTTGTATTTACGCCTACATAGGTACATCGTAAGCAATTCGATTATGTTTTGAAAAGCCCACGTGCATAGCACTGCTTTAAAATAGTAATCGTTCTAAACGAGGTACGAAAGAACCGCTTTCAAATAACTCTGAAATCACCTTTCAATCTACAATAAAAGGTTCTTGCTTATAGTATCCGATACGATTCAACGATACGGTATAGAACTACAAGTGAGCATTTTCCGTATATAAAGAGGATGATCAATATCTATACAAGCAATCGGTTTTCATAACAACTGCAGGTACTCATAAGAGAACTGAATTTGCTTGAAGAACTTAACAGATCTTAATGTATTAGGCTGAATTTCGTTAGTAAGTACAGGTTTCATAATTTCTAGTACGTCAAAAATCACGAGGATGACCAATGCCAGAAAAAAACAGCAGGTTTTCCGAGTTTGTATCTGTAGGTCGAATCGTATCGGATGCTGTAAGCCAAGCCCTAAAACCAGCGCAGTCATCTCTTGAGAATTGACTGTCATTCACATCGGAACTCTAAAAGCGTCGAATTATGCGTTGAATCTTGTTATAGCCGACATATTTTTGAGTTATTTTAAAACGTGTCACTCAAACGCTCGTTATTCAATTGAAAATAGCCGAAGTTGAGTGGTTGGGAAACGATGTTTTCCCGTGCACACTATTTGCTAAATTTTCTAAGCACATTGATTTATCCCATCTAACTGGTCTCCAGCATGTACTGTTGCGTATAGGCCTCCTCCTTATCACGCTTATGTATATTGTAATAATACAATAATAATAAATAATAATGTGTTAGTTATAGTATAGTGTATGTAGTTCGGTGGTCATTGGACCACCAGGCTGGGATGTCAGCCATACGGTCTTCGTCCATCTCTCTGCCAGCATTCTGTCATTGCCTTGTTCCAGCTGTTGTTCCATGTGTTTCCCGCTACCTTTATATCCCCAAGAGATCCATAAGTGGCCAATAAAAGTACGTTTCACTTCTTCATCAGCCGTCACACGTCCACTGTTCGACGAGGCCTCTCTCATATAATGCAATGGAGGATTTGCCACAATCACCACGCTTGGCAGGCGCATTGGATCTTAGTATTGGTGTTGAGTAATCAGGTTGATGCTGCTGCCCATCTCCTGGTGTTCCTTAGTCGACTTTTACGACATCTACGAAAGGAGACGGAGGGGTATATTCTTAGGTCGGACACATCACGGCACAACTTCACTTAGAGCTAAATATTACTACTCTTGACGCTCTACTCGATCCTAATTCAGGATTTAGTGTAATTTTTCGTCAGAGAGTACTAGATTCCTTGGTCATTTGGTACTCTTGAATTCAATACTAGCGCACAATTTGGAGTGGAATTTTATGGAACTAAGTGATATCGACTTTCTGTCTCAATTGTTCTTCTACGCAAAGTCAATCGCGTGCTCTATCTCGATTTCAAACTCCATTTGGTTCAAGAGTGCCAAACAAGCGTTGAAACTGGATTGCGATTGGAACTGTTTTCAAGAGTAGCCCCACTGTTTTAAGACGATTTATTTTCATGGTATACAAACTGCTCAGCACCTACTGTGATTGATAGGTGTCCAAAAGGCTAACAGGATTTAATTATACATCCAAGTCATTTAAATCTGCTAACAAGCATAAACACCTAAAAAGTAGTTTAATAGCGGAAATCCTGCTGTCAACATGTTTCAATATGTTTTGGCATTGTGATCAAAGGCATCGTAAAATCCGTAAAAATGTTACTAGCTGACTACTAAAACTAGTTTCTCTGCTAAAAATGCCATCAAACCTCAAACCTAGAAATGAAATATTGAGGTTTTCTCACGAGATTTCTACGTTAGTCCATAAAAATTTACATCCAAGAAAACAAGACAAACCAAGTGCACCCTATTCGTAGAAAACTTCTTTACATTGGGTGGGGATATAAATCAACCCTTTCGATGAACATGCGTCTTGAAATTGATAGGCTTTCGCGAACCCCGTTCAATTATCGAGTTATGGTGTCCACTAGAGATTGGCTCATTAAGTTGCTGCGAGATATAATTACGGAAGATTGATGGAGTAGTGGCAGTCTAGTTAAGCCTTTCAAGTCGCTGTACTTGGTAGCTTGTTCGAGGCACTTATGCACTTACGGCGATGGAAATGAGGGGAATAATCTAGGCTGGATTCATAAAGAAGTATTTTATGTAATTTGGTACGTAAAAGTATCAAGCAAGGCAGGACAACATAATTACCCAAGTGCGTTACAACATCGTTCGCTCGTCATTCGGTATTAGGTTCTATTCAGTAATTATACAATGAAATTTTTTATATTTAATTCTCCATACCGGCACGTCGATAAATAGACGTTACTAAGTCCGTACTAATGCTTAGAACTGTCCTTGTCACTGTCACACAAATGTTAAAACACGCGTGCTAGAGAGTGACAGGGGACAATGCTAAGCATAAGTACGTGCTAAGTAACGCCTATTTATTTTTATAAGCCACATAAGCTATATTTTAATACGCTGACTAGCTTGCCTTATCTTTAGATGCATATTGCAATGAGGTCTCTGTATCTTCTCTTCTGAGACCAATGCCAAGTTTGAACAAGCAATAATTGTACCACGGTTTTTAATAGGGAAAAAGAGATTCACAAAATGTACGTCTCCATACAAATATCTGTGTTACACAACACGATAAGTCCGTGTACGGTGTAAATTGCTTGGTAAGACTCCGACTTCTGTCTCTGGCCAGGCCCCAATTATACCCGGTTTACATTATTCCAGTCCAGCGATCAAATCCAGTGCTGGATTGCTTACTGGAAAAATGTAAACCGGCACTGGAATGCACTGAATCCAGTGAGCATTGGCGGTCTACTTTTGAATCCAGTACGACCAATCCAGTGCTACTGGAATAATGTAGACGGCCAATCCAGTGCCTTTCAAACATTTTCGAAACAGATCTCTTCTTGGAATCATTGTCACTGCAGTGTTCACACATCAACGGCTTCTAAATGACTGGAATAATGTAGACGATACAGATCCAGTCCAGCACTGGATTGGATTCTCGCTGGATCACTGGACTGGAATAATGTAAACCGGGCATTACAGTAACAAAAGGCAATGGGGAACGCAACAATGGGGATCATTTTGGCAGCCTTAGCGCTGTCCAAATCTTTTGAAATTTGAAAGAAGGAATATTTAGGTCAAGAAGTTTCCCTTATTCTTGTTTCATAAGATTAAGATAGCGGTAAGGCTGCCAAAATGATCCCCATTGTTGCATTCCCCATTCCCATTTGTTACTGTTATTGGGGGGCAGCTCTATCAACGGTAGAGCTCGTGCAGGCATGTTTATGCCTCATAAAAATGCAAATTCTCCTTGTTTACGAACAACAATATCTATGCGTCTTCTAATGGTGCCATCATTGCCTATTACCAAATGGTTGTCGCCAATCAGCGGTACAGGTTCAGTAGTCAGGAATACGTAAATAAGTAGTTTGTATGCGGCAGAGCATGTTTCGTTAAGCGTACCCGGGGCAGCATTATGTAAATAAACAGTATTTTCGTCAGGCCATTGTTACATACAATGGCCTGACGAAAATACTGCTCCAAACGAATTTTTAACCGACTTCGAAAAAGAAGGTTCTCAATTTGGCTGTACTTATTTTATTTTTCATTATCATCATCAGCCTATGAAAGTACACTGCTGGAAAATACCCGTAACACACAATAATGTCAAAAGCTTTAAAGCTCAATATTTACCTGGTTCATTTCTGTGCATCGATAACAACAACAAAAGCTTTTTCAAGAACCGTAGGTGTTGATTATTCAGGTGCGGATGCTGCTGCCCATACCCTGGTATAATACATAAAAAACTAAAATTTTGACACTAAGATTGAAGATGGTTTTAATTTATTATTAGTATTTTTGTTGGACCGGAAAAGGTTTTTCATCCCACCATCTCGGAAAGAGTATTTTTGCTCTTCGATATCTGAGTGCAAAAGCCATTTTTATCCGCTAGAGGATAAAGTAAAATTGAATTTACAACATTGTGTGCACTAAGTTTGTGAATTCAAAACATCATTAAACCTTATTTACTTCTACCTCAATGGTGCCGAATTTATCATATACAACCTTTTTTAATTTGTTAAAAACTCAGACTCGGAACCTTCTTGGTGTATTTTTTTTAATTTGCTTTACGCGCGCCATTTTCTTTTCACGTCATATTGTTAAAACCTTAGGTTAAAAACAAGAAACTTGAAAACAAGTGAAAAACCTAAAATGAGTGATTCTAGCACAAGGAAGTTTATTTGACACCAACAGAATTGACTGAAACTGTTAAAACTGAAATGCGCAAAAGTATCTTGAGATTGTAAATGTTTTTTTTTTGCATTTAGTCATTTCCTCGCTGTGGTGGGATGAAAAGTTACGTGTTGCACTCGAGTGCAAAGATTTTTCACATGTGCTCTTTTGATTCCCTCGCTAACGGATTCTAATTTTTGAATCACTGTAAGTAAACGTCGAATTTAAACTTATTAAAACTCTACGTTGTTCTAGCATCACCGTAACATAAGATCTTTACATTACAATACATTAAATCTTCTTACCTTACTGCACTGCATGATATTATTGACTAATACGGCTGTTAGTTTGCATGCAATATCTATAAATTGTCTAATTTATGGGCTGTAAAATAGGTTGTAGATACCTAAAGCTGGGTAAGTGGTATTATCATATTACTTACTACGTTAATATACGAGTACCTAGTTTATCTAGAGTGGTAGTTATCAACTTACTTATTTATAACTTAACTACCTATCACTTACATTACATAATGTATAATATTCACTCAGGTACCTACTCCACGCACGACTCATGAGCCATGTTTGCAATTTGCCATTATTAATTGAACCCGCAAAGCTATCAATAATGCATTACAAGACAAGGCAACACTCCTGCCACAGAGTAAATAATAGTAGCAGAGGATAAATCAATCATTATTTATGAGTTTAAAGAAGATAGGGAACTCAGTTAGTAACAATAGTTATTTTTTATACAAGAGTGCAAAGTTGCTTTTTAACCGCGTGCTCAATTTTGATAACCGAGCAAGCGAAAGATTCTAAAATTGACCACCTCAGCGAGGAAATGACTAATTGCAAAAAAAACACATTAACAATCACAAGATACTTTTGCGCATTTTTAACAGTTTCAGTCAATTCTGTTGGTGTCAAATAAACTTCCTTGTGCTTGAATCACTCATTTTAGGTTTTTCACTTGTTTTCAAGTTTCTTTTTTTTAACCTAAGGTTTTAACAATATGACGTGAAAAGAAAATGGCGCGCCTTAAGCAAATAAAAAAAAAGTAATACACCAAGAAGGTTCCGAGTCTGAGTTTTTAACAAATTAAAAAAGGTTGTATGATAAATTCGGCACCATGGAGGTAGAAGTAAATAGGTTTAATGATGTTTTGAATTCACAAACTTAGTGCACACGATGTTCTAAAGTTAATTTACTTTATCCTCTAGCGGATAAAAACGGCTTTTGCACTCTGATATCGAAGAGCAAAAATACTCTTTCCGAGATGGTGGGATGAAAAGTTTATTGTTGTATTTTCGCACGCCATTTTTGCTAAGTAGGACCCACGACATTACTGAATATGTCTAATGATTGTGTCTGCTCATATACTACCTAAACTTGTCACGTCTATACTCCAGTATCCGCCGCACCTACGGTGAAAAGAGGCCCTTTGAGGCTCTGCCTACCCCATCAGTCATTGCAGTCTGTCCCGCTCGGCCCAAAGAACAATTCGAGACAAAACAGATTTGCAATTTCAACATTGTTTTCGTTCCCGCGGCCATTTTGGTAGCGTTAATTACTGCTGTAACTTAAGTAGGTAATAAAACAATAATAAAACTAAAATAATTTAATATAAAATTACATCACACTTCAACCTACGTTACAAATTACGAATAGGTAATTTATTTCACTAATTGGCTTAAAAATTACCTTATCTCATCGACGAGGGAATAAATTAAGCATTTTAATTATTATAAGGTAAAATTTAACTATTGAATGTTACTTCTATACTCTTAACTTTTATAACAAAGCATGAAGGTTAAAATTCGCATAACAGTCGGAGGCTTAGCGATTATTCCACGTGGTGCAAATAACCCTTTAGTTTCATTCGTAACCATCCATCATACTCGATCTAGACACCTTGATCGAATACGAATCTTACTTAACTGGCCATTATACCCAGGCCTCCGAGGTACCAATAAACTCCTTTCCTTACCCCAAAAAATTATAGAAACTGTTGGAGAAGACAGGTCTTCTATAGCTGGTAAAATTGTTGAGCATGGTATGTCCAAATTTAGCTACCTGTTGTGCTCGCTTACTTGCCATGTAAAGGCAGTAAACGATTGGGTTCAAAGATATAACCTAAAGGGTAAATTGCTAGCATTGCTCAGGTCCATATACGAAAAACGATCTGGGTCCTAGTATACGTGTTAGTAAGATTTCAATACACGTAGGATGGAGGCGGATCGAAACCGTTCGTCATGGCATTCAAAGGGGGAGGCCTATGTCCAGCAGTTGACTTCTACAGGTTGTCGATGATGACGGTGGTACTAGATATGTTAGTATATTTATAGTCTACGTTCAAACATTCGTGGTTGTGGGCGTCATGCATAGCTTGATACTGTTGGTCACCTGCGATAGGGATTATCTGCCCCCCTATTCCCTAAATGAAAGTCACGTGCGTTTGGCAAGTAAAATGACTATCAATTGACTATCAATTCTTAATGATAATTTTGGACAAATGATGGTCATTTTACTTGTCAAACAGTAGTCACGGAGTGACTTTGAGTTTGGGAATAGGGGGGCTGGTCAGCAAACGACTGTCAACGGCTGTGGCGCGAGGGATCAGTGTCACATTCCTGGAACGACCATTAGAGTTTGTTTTGATGCTGTTATTGTGCATGTGAGGTCATGAACGCGTTATTACATTAATATTATAAATGCGAAAGTTTGTGAACATGTTTGTTACTCCTTCACGCTGAAACAGCTGGAACGATTTGGTATGGACATAGCTTATACCATGAAATAACATATAAGATACCTTTTATCCCGATATTCCCATTAAATCGAGACTTATGCTGGTGAAAAACACAAACCGGACGACGCGGTAGAGGAAGGCCCTCCACTCGATGGACTAATTACATTATAATCGTCGCAAAAAGTCGGTGAATGGAGGTGGCTCAAGACCGTTCGTCGTGGCATTCTAAGGTGGAGGCCTATGCCCAGCAGTGGACTTCTACATGCTGATAATGATGATGATGATGCTGGAGAAACAGCGGGGCACAGCTAGTCAGTAATAAAAACAAAATTATTGCTTGCCAGGTGTCATTCGTAATTTAGTACATGCATGTAAGACTTGGAAATTTAAAAAAAAGTATTAGGGTAGTTTCATAAGTTATGCCAAGGGCGAATATCCCTAACGAAGGTTTTGGATAATACCTTTGTTGCGGGGCGGCGGGGTGTCGCCGAGCGGTAGCGCGGTACGGTGCTGGTCCTCAAGGTACCGCGGTCGCTCGAGGCGTAGATGTTGTTGCGCCCGCCTGGTTTCAGGTTCTGCACCGCCGTCCGGAGCTGGATGTGGAAGACGCGAGGTAGATGACCTCAAGGGGATTTGTAAGATCCCGAGCCGTGGGCAACAGCCTATCCACGCATGTGAAGGGGTAGTGGGGGGTCCCTCGACAGAGAAACAACGATTCCTTTTGGATGGTGCGGTGCGAGGCTGCCTAACCATAAATTGCGACCTCGTAGACGATCGTGAGAGTGAGGGAGACCTCCTCGTTAGAGCGAGATGCCCTATACAGCGCCACCTCAAACTACTTCTTTCTTGCTGACTTCTTCTCTCTTCTTTCCTCTTGTAGGATGGCTTGTTTCTTCGTCTCATTCGCACGTACACACACATATCGTTTTCTCACAAACCCTGGCTCCCTAAGGTACTTCCGAGCATTACCGTCGGGAGACCGGGATAAAATTGATCGATCTAGGTCACCGTTTTCTTTATGGATAAGCAGCCTTTCACCTAATAACTTTATTCAGAATAAATCTAGGTACATACAACTTTGCGTTTTACTTAACCCTTATGTGTAGCTACCTAGCTTTACCTATGTCCTGCCTATCAAATAGGTATCCTGGCTCGTAGCCTTAATTTACCAAACTGAATCCTTACTATTATGAAACTAGTACATAGAAATTGTCTTGCATCTTTACTGGCCGGAAACTACTCTTAATCCTCTGGTCCAGCGAAGATGCAGACACCTTCTCCCTACGTGTTAGAATAGGCGGCAATATAATCCTGCCTCTCGTTTCGCTACGGCAGACACTTTCCTAAAGCGAGTGTGTCGCAGTGTCGCCCCGTCGGCCGAGTTTATAAATATTAGCAGCGCGCACGCAGCTGCACAGCCATTCTGCGCGCGACGCTCACACCGACCACACGTATTGAGAGGCCTGTTCACGCTAGACCAGCCAACTGTCCCAGCTGGTTGGGCGAGCGTACCCAGGCTCCGTGATGAGCCCTTACCGATTACCTTTAATTACCATGGTACTCCATACCTAGTACCAGACCATTACCAGTGAGTACCTACCTATATACCTACCTAACCTTTGTTTTAGGGTTTTTTACGATTCTACTAAGGTGGGGATAAATAAATACAACCCTGCCTAGTATCCCTACCGTTTTGTTTCATACATTATTTAATCCCTAAGTTCAAGTAACTAAGCACTATGGGTATTTTAACCCATTAGTTACCTAAAGTACCGTTCTTTATTCCTACGTTATTTCTAACTACATTTTACGATTCTAAACAATAACAAATTCCCTACTTAGGCGCTACGAGTCGCGTACATCCTCCCCCACGATGCACGGCATCTTCCACTGGCTCGTCGACTCGCAGTGTGGTGGAGTCGGGCCCCTCGAAGTGAAGTGGAGTCGTCGTGGGATGACCGTCGCTCTGCCCCCCGGAGTGAAGTGAAGTCCTTGCTCGGAGTACACGAAGACCGGTGATTGGCTCACTGGCTCCCTGCGAGACATTAGGGTTGTCACCAGGGACCAGGAGTACCGCCTTGGAGCAGGGGCGCTTGAACGTCCCATGTGACGTGCGTGCGTCGATGACCCTCGTCCGGCCGTCGGGTCCTTGATAGGTGCGGACCACGACGCCACGAGGCCAGGTGTTGCGTGGAAGTGTGGGGTCCACAATGAGGATAGTGTCCCCACACTGAAGATCTCGTTCGGTGGTGTTGTTATTGTTTGTTCTTCTTGGTACGAGAGTGGGTAGGTACTCTCGCACCCATCTAGCCCAGAAGTGGTCGGCTAGTCGCTGCGCCACTCGCCATGACCGCCGCCCGCTGAGGTCCTCTTCGGTGTACGCCCCCATCCTGAGGGCGCCGCAGGACTTCCCCATGAGGAAGTGGTTTGGTGTGAGCCCCTCCTCTTCTGTGTCATCGGTGGTGATGAGTGGCCGTGAGTTGACCACATGTTCGGCCTCCAGCAGCAGCGTATGTAGTACCTCTTCTTTGGGGTGACGTTCCTTGAGTGTCACCGCCAGCGCCGTCTTGACTGAGCGGACAAGACGCTCCCAGGTCCCCCCCATGCTTGGGGCACCTGGTGGAATGTACTTCCACCTCAAGCCCAGGGTTTTGGCTTCACCCATGAAGCCGCCGTCGGAGTGGAGGCTCTCGACAGCCTCCCGCAGTTCTTTGTCAGCACCGACAAAGTTGGTCCCGTTGTCACTGAAGATGGTGCGTGGCATCCCCCTCCTTGCGGCCATCCTCCACAAGGCCAATATCATTGAATCTGTGGACAGAGAAGCAGCCAGCTCCAAGTGCACTGCCCTTGTAGCTAAGCAGGTAAATAGGGCCCCCCATCTCTTCTCGTGACGACGTCCAATCGTCACTGTCATTGGACCGAAGTAGTCCACCGCCGCGTTGGTAAAGGGCGGCTCCCCCACCTGTAGCCGTTCTTTTGGTAGGTCCCCCGTTGGTAGCCGTTGAGACCCCCCCCGGTAAACCCTGCACCACTGACAGCCGTGTCTCGTCGCTCGTACCGCCGACCGAAGCCCCATTACATAAAATCTTTGACGTACCTCGTTTAGTACTGTAGCGTGGTTCCCATGGTTGAACTTTTCATGAAAATGAGCTATGAGAAGACGCACCAAGTAGCTCTTGCTGTCTAAGATGATAGGTCGCTTGTAGGCACGATCGAGACCCGCGGCTGCATCGATTCTTCCTCGTATTCGTAGGAGGCCATCTTCTTCTATGACATCCAATTTTTTCAATTTGCCTGAGTTCTCAAGGCAGCTCTCGCGTTGACTTCTCTGTAGTAGTAACCGTTCTGCTTTCTCTACATAAGTCACGTCTAGAGATAGAAACTTCTTACCGGTTTTCATATCTGTAGGCTTCTTATAGACTTGTCCCTTCTTTTTCTTAGAGGTTCTTCTCCAAGTAGGGTCCTTTTCTTTTGCCGCTTGCACGAGCTCTCTCTTGCTGCGGCACAAGTCTATGAACTGGTACATCCGGGCAGTCGCTCTCAGGAGTCTCGTCCACCTCGAGAATCTGAAAGGATCGGGAGTAAGGTACTCACAAACCTGGGCTGCTGCAGTGACTTGCAGCTCCCTCTCTTCTCCTGTTGTCGCGCGTTTGAACGAGCGTACTGCCGGCCATTCTTCTTCTCCCCCCTCTAGGAACTTCGGGCCTGTAAACCAGCGATGCCCCCCGTTGAAGTCCTTGGGAATTTCTCTGGTAGAGTCGTCTGCCGGGTTTTGCTTTGTAGGTACCCAGCGCCATTCTTGAGGTCTCGTTGTATCTTCAATCTCCGCCAGCCGATGCGCTACAAAAGACTTAAAGGTCCTCGGATCGGCTTTGATCCAAGAGAGTACCGTGCTAGAGTCCGACCAATAAGTTTTACTCGTCGCTTTCAAGTCCATTTCTTCCTCGACTGAATGCGCCATTCTCGCTCCCAATAGCGCGGCTTGTAGCTCTAGCCGCGGTATAGAGACTGGTTTCAATGGAGTGACCCTCGCCTTCCCTGCTAGTAGAGTCACAGAGTACCGATCTTCCTGGCTTTTCTGTCTCCAGTAGACCGCACACGCGTATGCCTCTTCACTGGCATCAGTGAACACGTGCAGCTCTCCCTCTGTGTTGTAGCGTGAGACGCATCTAGGGATTCTTAAGTCATCAAGTAGGTGTAGGTTGCGTAGGTACGCTTGCCATGAAGACTCATCGGTCGATGTCACCTTCTCGTCCCATCCGACGCCGCTCCTCCAAATGTTCTGAAGAAGCTTCTTCCCTTGGATCAGCACAGGTGACGCTAAACCAAGGGGATCGAAAGTTGACATAACGGCGCTCGTGACTTGACGTTTCGTTGGAGTCCTTTCTTGTTCGACGACCTCTACCACGTTTCTTAGATGGGTCCTGAAGCCCATCTCATCCTTTTCTGTGAACCAACGCAGCCCGAGGGTTTTTTCTTCCTTCGACCCGAGCTCTACCTGCGTGGTTACTTCGGTAGTGAGTTCTTTCAGAACTCCTTTCTTGTTTGACGCCCATCCTCTCAGCTGGAAACCGGCCTCTTGATGGATGGCGTCCACCTCTCGCGAAATTTGAAGCGCTTCCTCTTCTGTTTCAAAAGAGTGCAAATAGTCATCCATATAATGGCTTTTTATCACCGCTCGTGCTGCTTCTGGATACTTCTTCTGGAACTTCTGGGCGTTCAGATCTTTTACATAGATCGCCAGGCTCGGAGAGCAAGCAGCGCCGAAGATGACAGACGTCATTCTGTACTCTTTCGGTGCTCCCGTTCGCTTCGCTCCCCTCCACAGAAAACGCAAGCTGTCTCTGTCTTCTTTTCTAATCTTCACTTGAAGAAACATTTCTTTGACATCGGAGACCACAGCGACAGATCTTTGTCTGAAGCGAAGAAGTACTCCAAACAGTGATTGAAGTAAGTCCGGCCCCGGTAAGAGCGCGTCATTAAGGCTCTTGCCTTTACACTTGGCCGCTGCATCGAATACCAACCGTTTCTTTTGTTTTGTTGGATGCGTGACGGCGAAGTGAGGTAGGTACCACTTCCTTGTAGACGCCGACTCATGGGCCACTTCCTCGGCATAACCACTGCTGAAGAGGTTCTCTACTTGTCGTTGATACTCTAGCTTCAGCTCTACATCTTTGTCAAGTTTCCGCTCTATGTTTCGAAGTCTACTGAGTGCAGACTCATAGTTGTCTGGCATCGTTTCTTCATCGCTCTTCCAGAGTAAGCCGGTCTCATAGTGCCCATTTTCCAACTTCTTTGTTGTTTTCTCTAGTATCCGTAGAGCGCGTTCCTCTGAGTCCGTGCTCGGTCGACGCGGTTGTACTCCCAATGCTTCCATCGCGAAGTGTTGTCTGATCAGCTCATCAGACTCTCTATCATGCGCCGAGACGTGCGCGCAAGTAAGGTGGCCCGTCCGCTGAGCCGCTCCCCCGTCCATCCCATGAAGTACCCATCCGAGGTATGTCAATGAGGCAGCCGGTTGGTTCCGTTTTCCCTTGCGCGTCGCTCTTGAAACTATAAGTTCCCAATTGTCCTGCCCGATGAGCAGTCTCGGCGACTCTTCCCCGTAGTGTAGTCGGTCTACCAGTTTCTGTAGATGCGTACACTCTTCCAATCTTGACTTGTCGATCCGTTGAGGCGTAAGCCGCAGCCCATCTATTGTGCGCGCCCCGTTGATCTTCCGTCGTTGACTCTGGTGGAGGCCTCTTAACTTCACGTTCACCCGCATAGAGTCATCCTTCTTGATGACTCGTCCGCCCACTGTCTCTAGTGAGAGAGCTTCTTTGGGTCCTCGAAGTCCAATCTCTTCTGCCACCGCCGAGTCGAGTAGAGTTACTGTTGAACCCTCATCTAAAAGAGCCATCACTTTGGCCTTCCCTTTAGGCCCGTAAACTTCGACAGGCACCATCTTTAAGTACGCTCTTGCGCCTTTCATCGCGTTTACCCGGCTTAGGTAAACGTTATTGGCCACTTCCTTGGCCCCTTCGTTGCAAGTATCTGAATCACTCTGATCTCTCGGTCCATGGTCTCTCTGCCTACCCTCTTCGTGTAGTAGGCCATGATGCCACCTCCGGCATAACTTACACGGTGGTCTCTTGCAGTTCTCTTTCCTATGCCTGCTTCTCAGGCATTTAAAGCATAGACCCACTTTCTTCACTATGGACCATCTGTCGGTCACGTTAGCTTGTCGAAACTTCTTACACTCTTCCAATGAGTGATCGTTTTCGCAGTGCGGACATCTAGGCAGCTGTGTCTCTCGCTCCGTTGTCGTATGCGTGCTCTGACGCTGTGGGTGCATTACCCTCTTCGACACGACTTCCTGTGATGCGTAAGGTCCGCAGCGCTCAGCTTCTCTGTTCAGGAACTGAGCTATCAACGACAAGTCTGGGTCTTCATGTTGAGCTGCAAAGTCGTACCACCTGTACTTCAGCACCATGGGTAACTTCTCTATTATCACTTTGATCATCTCTGGTGATTTCAAATAGTGCGGTTTCTTCAGCCCATTGATCGTCGCGACGGTGTTGTTGATTGTGCTAGCAAACACACACACATCCCGTGCGTTCTCAGTTGTTCTTGGCAGGCTCTTCACCTTTTCTAGTTCTGCCAGAACCAGGGCATCCGGCCTTCCAAATCTGCGGCGAAGCGATTCTAGTACCTCTCCAGGTGTGCACTCAGAATACAAAAGGCTTCTCACCGCCTCTCTGGCCGTTCCTCTGATCGCCTTCCTCAGCCGTGCCATATTCTGCACGGAACTGAACAGCGACGCGGTGTCTTCGTACACCGTTCTGAAGGCCAACCATTCCCCACAGCTGCCGTCAAAGACGGGGAGTTCATACATGTACGCCGACTGTTGCGTAGTTCCCGGTCTCGGAGCAGACGTGATGGCCTTCATGATAGCTTCGGCTAGCGCTCCGGCGCCACTAGCCTCCATGCCTGTAGGTGATGTGTCTTCTGGCTTCACGACGGTGGCAGTTGGATCTTGAGGTTTTATGATGCACTCCTTCCCGAGCACTTCACCTGGTCGCCCCTCCGCGGACGTCCCCTCTTCACCTTGATGTCTTCCACCAGACATCCTGCTCACTGTGGTCTCCACCCACTTCTTGACACCTTCCGTTCGACCTTCAGGTTCTTCTTCAGCAGAGTCCGATTCTGCCGCGTCCTCCTCGTTCAACTTCAGCAGTTCCATTTCTGCTCTTGCTAGGTCAGCAGCGGCCTGTGCTTCCTTCAACGCTTGACGGTTGATTTCAACGCGAAGCTCCACCTCGCGCCTTCTTCTTGCCTTCTCTGCTGCCAGCGATGCACTTCTTGAGGTAGGACGGGCATCGGACTTACCTGCTTCCCTTGTGGTTGTTCTCTCCTTACTACTGCCTGGCTGCGCCTCCAACGTAGTGCTATCAGTGGTACCTGTAGCAGTGGTCATTGTACCTTTTGTTCCTGAGGAACTAGCAGTGTCGGCGGTCCCCGATGACTCTCCTTCGACAGGCGATTGACGTGCCGTCAACACCTCTGCCGGCAGCCGACGAGACTCTCCTCCCTTCTGGCTTCTTGTCATCGGCATCTTGAGACGAAGTGAGAAAAAAGTTGAAAAAACTTACAGTACCGCCGATCCAATAACACTGTAATCCAATAACACTGAAATCCAATTCACTGAAATCCAATAGGCGTAAGCCCAGTAACCTCAACGGTCGCGGCCTGCTACCGGAGGTTACCGGTTGGAAGGGGAATCCGTTCCCCTTCGGCGTAGTTCCAGCAATCTCAACGGTCGCGGCTTGCTACCGGAGACTGCTGGCAGTGGAGGGAATCCGTTCCCCCCTCGACGTGGGTAGCCACAGCAGCTTCCTGCTCCAGCTCTGGTTTCCAGCAGCGCCGATCCGGCTCGAAGGACCAGCTGTTGCGGGGCGGCGGGGTGTCGCCGAGCGGTAGCGCGGTACGGTGCTGGTCCTCAAGGTACCGCGGTCGCTCGAGGCGTAGATGTTGTTGCGCCCGCCTGGTTTCAGGTTCTGCACCGCCGTCCGGAGCTGGATGTGGAAGACGCGAGGTAGATGACCTCAAGGGGATTTGTAAGATCCCGAGCCGTGGGCAACAGCCTATCCACGCATGTGAAGGGGTAGTGGGGGGTCCCTCGACAGAGAAACAACGATTCCTTTTGGATGGTGCGGTGCGAGGCTGCCTAACCATAAATTGCGACCTCGTAGACGATCGTGAGAGTGAGGGAGACCTCCTCGTTAGAGCGAGATGCCCTATACAGCGCCACCTCAAACTACTTCTTTCTTGCTGACTTCTTCTCTCTTCTTTCCTCTTGTAGGATGGCTTGTTTCTTCGTCTCATTCGCACGTACACACACATATCGTTTTCTCACAAACCCTGGCTCCCTAAGGTACTTCCGAGCATTACCGTCGGGAGACCGGGATAAAATTGATCGATCTAGGTCACCGTTTTCTTTATGGATAAGCAGCCTTTCACCTAATAACTTTATTCAGAATAAATCTAGGTACATACAACTTTGCGTTTTACTTAACCCTTATGTGTAGCTACCTAGCTTTACCTATGTCCTGCCTATCAAATAGGTATCCTGGCTCGTAGCCTTAATTTACCAAACTGAATCCTTACTATTATGAAACTAGTACATAGAAATTGTCTTGCATCTTTACTGGCCGGAGACTACTCTTAATCCTCTGGTCCAGCGAAGATGCAGACACCTTCTCCCTACGTGTTAGAATAGGCGGCAATATAATCCTGCCTCTCGTTTCGCTACGGCAGACACTTTCCTAAAGCGAGTGTGTCGCAGTGTCGCCCCGTCGGCCGAGTTTATAAATATTAGCAGCGCGCACGCAGCTGCACAGCCATTCTGCGCGCGACGCTCACACCGACCACACGTATTGAGAGGCCTGTTCACGCTAGACCAGCCAACTGTCCCAGCTGGTTGGGCGAGCGTACCCAGGCTCCGTGATGAGCCCTTACCGATTACCTTTAATTACCATGGTACTCCATACCTAGTACCAGACCATTACCAGTGAGTACCTACCTATATACCTACCTAACCTTTGTTTTAGGGTTTTTTACGATTCTACTAAGGTGGGGATAAATAAATACAACCCTGCCTAGTATCCCTACCGTTTTGTTTCATACATTATTTAATCCCTAAGTTCAAGTAACTAAGCACTATGGGTATTTTAACCCATTAGTTACCTAAAGTACCGTTCTTTATTCCTACGTTATTTCTAACTACATTTTACGATTCTAAACAATAACAAATTCCCTACTTAGGCGCTACGAGTCGCGTACAACCTTTAATATGGATAATTATTGATGTCTGTATTCTGTAGTATTAAAAGTAGCCACTATTCATAAAGCCAACGATTGTGAGTGAGTTAAGAGTTTTTGAACTTAATATAATCGGTGAAAGATTGGTAAAAAGACAAAATTCAAAATCAGTACCTACTCAATTGTCTGCACCTTGAATAGACATTCAAAGAATGGGTTGTCTGGAAGAAATCGCAATGAGCGATAAGACTGCCTCTTGTGTTTTTGTTATTTCTTAAAAGAAATGTGTTTCTGTGTATTATAACAGTTGTTTTGTGCAATAAATCATGGAACATTTTAGAGTGCAGTCTCCTCTGGGGCAATCAGCTGGAGTGTCCGGTACTGTGTTCGAATGTGTGGGGGACGTGCCTCTTACACGTTTCTCAACCGTACAGGTTAATAAGGTCATAATGAAAATGACCAGAGGCAAATCACCCGGTCATGACGGACTCAGTATCGAGCATTTAAAATATGCGGGGGAACACTTGCCTAGAGTCCTGTCCATGTTTTACTCGATGTGCCTCAGTCATGCGTACTTACCTGAAGACCTTATGAAGACTATGGTTATACCCATCGTCAAAAACAGAGCAGGTGACATCTCGGACAGGGCGAACTACCGCCCAATCTCCCTTGCCACTACTTTAGCCAAAGTATTAGACACTATGCTTGACTCCTACTTACAAGACTATCTAAACCCGCATGACGCTCAGTTCGGTTTTCGGCCTGGACTATCAACTGAAAGCACGATTTTAGGGCTCAAGCATACTGTTCAGTACTACACTTGCCGTAAAACGCCGGTATATGCATGTTTTCTCGACCTCTCCAAGGCTTTCGATCTTGTATCTTATGAACTGCTTTGGAGGAAGTTGGGGGACAGGGGTGTACCGGTGGAAATACGGAATATTTTTCAGTATTGGTATGGCAACCAAAGTAACACCGTAAGGTGGGCTAACTCGCTCTCCGATGCATATAGGTTGGAGTGCGGGGTGAGGCAGGGGGGGCTGACATCCCCCAAGCTCTTCAATTTATATGTCAATGATCTCATAGTGGAGCTCAGCAGCATGCGTGTTGGGTGCCGCGTGGATGGTGTTTGTTGTAACAACATCAGCTACGCTGACGACATGGTGCTGCTGGGCCCGACTGCGGGATCAATCACGGAGATGCTAAAGGTCTGCGAAGCCTACGCTGCATCGCATGGCCTCATTTACAATGTTAAGAAGTGTGAGTACGTCGTCTTTAAGGCCGCTGGTAAGTGCCCTGAGAAAATACCCGATATAATGCTAAATGGGCTGAGTCTAAACAGGGTGAACAAATTTAAGTACCTTGGGCATTACCTTACCGACGACCTTAAGGACGACGTTGACATAGAGAGGGAGCGTAGGGCTTTGGCGGTCCGAGGTAATATGTTGGCCCGTAGGTTTGCTCGATGTTCTGACCAAGTAAAGATCACGCTCTTCAAAGCGTACTGTCAGAGTTTTTATACGAGCAACCTATGGGTCAGCTATACCAAAAAATCGCTGAACACCCTACGTGTCCAGTATAACAACACTTTGAGAATGCTGTTGGGTTTGCCTCGTTTTTGTAGTGCCTCAGAGATGTTTGCCAAGAGTAGAACTGACGGTTTCCACGCCATCATTCGAAAAAAAACCGCATCTCTGATGAGCAGAGTACGGGGCAGTCACAACAGCATTCTTAAAACAGTGGCAGTGAATTGCCTTTCCCCTATCTGGGTACGATTTGTTCAGAGAGTCATCTCAGATCATGGTTTGATGGGGGGATGACTCCTGAACAAATTAATTAATTAGTTTTTAGTTAGATTTAGACTTTCATTTATTTTTACTAACCTAGCGTAAATCAATTTACTAACACAATGGACTATTTGTTGTCTGATAATAAATGATTTGATTTGATTTGAATAAAGAATCTATATATAGAGTTAAGAAAGCGTCTAAGGCTCTAAGCTCTTCTAGAAGCAGAACCATAGAATAACACAAAACACCGAACTGTCTATTTTTCGACAGTGTTGTCATCGCCTATTTCTCAAAGATGCTTTTCACAGCTGTCGTAATAGATTCGAATCAGCATACTAATATCAACACTCGCAGTCAGGCGCGTCAGAAATAGTGCATCCTGTTACTGCTGATCGGTCGTCAGGCACACAGTCACTCTTATGCAGCTAGTTCATTCTCCACATGACAAAGCCTTACACTACCTAACCGTTCTGAAAAACTAGAGGACAAAGAAAATAACCATGACCCAGCCAAAGATTAGCTTGACTATATGTTAAAAACAGTTGACGTGATGTTCAAAAGGAAAATGTCTGGGTAAAAATGTATGGAATCGGGAATTCGATTTAAACGGACTGTTTCTTCAGTGTCTTCATTGGTTAAACAACCGTTGCATGTCTTTCTGTTTCTTGTGCGATTGTATTAAGTTCAAATCCGGAATGAAAAAGTATTCTATCATTGTCAATCATAATTTGGTACCGGCTTGACTTTGTACTTTTTTCTCGTTCAAGAGTTTATTGAAGACTGTCATAAAACAAAAGGTAAAACAAAATAGTAAAAAAAAGGAACTCAATTTAGATAAATTTAAAATAAAATAACGAGCCAGTAACACTGAGGTATTACGTAGTAGTAATAAGAGATCTATTAGTACAAGGGATTACCACAGGATCTATCAGTAGGTAACTACTCATATATTCAGTGGCCAGTACAATACAATGACATATTGTATTGTATTGTAGCTATCGACGTGACATGTCGATAGCTTACGTCAATCTCATACACTGTTGGACATTTCTACTAGTGTCATCGCTAATAAAATTTTACTTTGTATGTCTAATACCACTATGCTACAAGTAGAGATAGGTAGGCTCGCTGGCTTATTCTATAAACGCGAGAATCGGTTTCTAGCGTTCCGTTCAACTGCGCGTATCATTCTAAATACGAATAATATTCGAAGTGAATCAGCTGTTTTGCTAAAACTCTGTCAGTCAGTTCGAGAACGAGACGCACTGGAATCGGACGGCAATCGATTTTACGAGATCCCGAAATAGCCCGACCCTTCGACGCAACATGCATCATCGGCGCTCTGCGTCCACCTTGTTCCTTGTCCTGTTTTAGGTTGCCGTTTATTGTTGAAAGTCGATGTTGTATGTTAAGTAATTTCGGAGAAAATACTAAATTAATAATTAATAATAATAATAAATTATTTACCTACGTGTTAAACGTGCCTGCCAAGCGGGTTGATTATGGCAATGGGGGGGATCCATTGCATTCGATGGGCGAGGCCTCGTCCAACTATGAACGTCTTAAGGCTGATGATGATGATGATGACCTACGTGTTATATGGGCCATGGTTTCTTTCTACAAAAGATCACACAGCGCAAAGGGTCTTTTTAGAGCCTTTTACGAAAGCAAAACGAAACGCTCAACGCGGTTAAAGGTGAAGAAAGAGCTAGTATATGACAAAAGAAGTTCGGATATGTTTCGGTCGTGTCGATGGATCAAACGAAAATAAGACAATTTAGCTAGGAAAACTTGAATACTGGAATCAAATAAAAAAAAATGAATTCAACGAGGTAATTGAGGCACCACACACAGGCGCTCCCACCAGTAGTAAGAAGGATCACAAAAAGAAAGCCAAGCCGTGTTTGTTGCCCTGATTCTTTTAGTTTTGGTCACGTTGGGTTTGGAACAGAAGTAATTTTTGTTTGTGAGACGATTCTAAATGATCCTTATAATTTCAATGAATAAAATAATTTTGACTTGACTTGATACTTACAAACCAACATAACTGGTATATGCGTGAAAAACATTATCCCTTCAGCAGTTGGGCAAAAAGAGGCATTTACGAACTTGCAGACAAATAACAATTTTAGAAAAATTACAACTATACACCACGTATACTTTACTATTCTCCTGCTGACGTTTCGTTGACCATTTTGAGGTAACAATTTCGCGATGAAATTAGCTTTTTGATTTATGTCTAAATTTTATCTAGTCCACCGATAAAATCTGACACCAAAGACGTCCGTCTAATGTTATTAGAAACCCACAGTATGTACCAACCACACTATCCGTTACAGAATCCCGCCCCGTCTATATAAATGGGTCCATTCACCTAATAGTGCCGTGGGTGTAGGATTTTATTGTTACGACGTGGCTTAACGAGCCTGGTTTATGCGTCCCTGCTTGGATTTCATCCTCGTTCATTCTATATAAATAGGATGCTGGCTTGTTTCCTCCTGGTAGCATTCTTTGACTACTAACCTATACCATAAAATTCACACCACGTAACTTTGCGGCTGTGACATCAACTCCAATTACTTCGCCTCTCCGATGCCTTCTAACATCCTCCTACAGTCTACCTGAAAGGATGGGTACCTGACAAACATTGAAAGTGTTTGCGCTATCAACGGGGCAATTTATTGTGTTTTTTATATTAGAAAAATTCTTAAAACTGAAAATCACAGTTTATCCTTTCGCTGTAAAAAAAAGTAAAAAAGTGTATAGTTTCTTTTATGTGAGTGACGGATCTGGTATGTCCATCTTTGAGTATTGATTCCATGGACCCACCTGATGTTAAGGGGTAACATAAGCCCATTATAATTACAAGTGTGTACTCTTAGGCCACGCCCACCTAGGCCACGCTCCATTTGGCACTGCACTGCGCCCGTCATTCTGAGAGACTAGTAGAGTCCTTAGAATAATGACGTAGAGTCAGTCATATTAAGTAGGTAAGCTGTCAAAGTAGTCTATGAAGTTATAATGCCGACCTAAACTAAAAAACTAGCTCTATGATAGGATCGGTGCTCTTCAAATCAGTGCTCTTAGTGCAACGCTTCATTTATTTCGCTACTCTCCCAACACACACTTCTATTACGGTAATAGAAGTGTGTTTGGGAGACTATTTTCGTAAGGTGTATTACCTTACGAAAATAGTCTCTCAAGCGGTCAAAGTTATTGTTATGAAATTCATCCCATTCCCTACGCCATTCCAGTCCATCCCAAATGTTATACAATTAATTTTTGGAAAAAACATAAACCGACTTCAAGCCTGTGCCTATAATGTAGATAATTCATATTTTAATAAACGCTATCTCTATCGGCGGGTAGGTATTTAAGTATTTCTATAACGCCATCTGTCGACGTCTAGCAGTATCATCTAGCGCTTACAAAACCATGAATGACAGTAAAATATTAGGTTTTTTCTATGGAAACCACAAAAAACCAAATTTTTCAAAAAGTGCAGAATCAATTTCGATAACCTATCTAAAAAAAAAAGAATCGTCAAAATCAATGCAAAATTGACGGAGCAATCGCGTAACATACATAAAAAAAAAAAAAAAACATACGGGTCGAATTGAGAACCTCCTCCTTTTTTTGAAGTCGGTTAAAAATAGCGACGGTCACCGGTAGCTAGCATAAAAACGCTTACGCCCTTTTGCACGCGAACGTGCTTCTGATTTGACTATATTTTCTTCAAACTCCATATGAAACTTTGTAGACATGTACACTAATATAATAATAATAAATCCTGGACATTTCACACAACATTATCTAGCCCCAAGCTAAGCAGAACTTGTGTTATGGGTACTAGATAACTGATATACTTAATACAATACATTACATAGATAGACATGTTTATTATACATAGAAAAATACCCAGAACACCCTGAACAAATATCTGCAGATCGTACAAATATTTGTTCAGAGGCGGGAATCGCACCCGCAACCTCCTGCGTCGCAGGCGAACCTTCGCCCGCCGCGCCACAGAGGTCGTCACCCCCCGATAATCAATATGTAGACCCGTGGTGCGTTAGTTTCTTGTTAAATTATATGGTTACCATCACAAAAGGGCGTAAGCGCCCTACCTTCCCTGAACATTCAGTTTCATTCCCTTTGCCAGTGAGTAATAATAAACACAGAGTGCTCGGCTAATTAGGAAGGATTTGTCTGTCTGTAGTAATGTTTCATGGCACATTATTCTTTGCTGGTGTATTGGGGATGATGCATGAATCCTTAGCCATTCTGTCGACTTTGTTTTAACTTTAGAACAGTGTTCGTTTTAGTTTAAGTATATTTAGTGGTCCTTCGAGCCGGATTCATTTTAAAAACATTTAATTATTTTTTCACGGAATATTCAATACTAACTGGAACGAACTGGAAGGTTATGCATCATATTTAAAATTTACGTGAACAGCCAACTGTCGCTTGAGTAACCTACAGAAGATACAAAGATCTATTGTATCGCTCAGCTAAATAACATTCGAACTGGGTCATCGATTGATTGAACAGATGGCAAATACACTGACTGAATACTGCCTATCACATTACCTATCACTGCTAGATGGATTCTTGTGCAACCCTAGGCTCTCTTCATCATGTCATAACTTTGCGAAATTACTAAGAATTTTACTAAAATAAATCCTCAGAATTGGGGCGACATATGACTCAGACCGGCTGAATTCAACCAGTGCCCTACCCTGAAATGGATGAAAACCTATATCGTCATTTTTGGGCGAGGTCTTCCCCATAGAGTGCAATGTGGAGAAATTTGCCATAATTACCTCGCTTGGCAGGCGGATTGGTAATCGCTGTATTGGTTTTGAGTACTCTGGTAGATGCAGCTACCCATCCACTGGTGTAATCCCTTGGTCGGCTTTTACGACATCCACGGGAGGAGACGGAGGGGAAAATTTTTAGGCTGGACTACACCATAGCTACACATCCTATCCTACTAATATTTATTATAAATATAAAAGTTTGTGAGGATGGATGGATGGATGTGACTCTTTCATGCAAAAACTACTGAAAGGATTTTGATTAAACTATTCAGTATTATAGCTGAAAACGGGCGGAGCCGCTAGCAAATGCTAGTAATATAAAAATAGTTAAAACAAGTCTAAGGAAAGCAGGAGGTTGCGGGTTCGATTCCCGCCTCTGAACAAATATTTGTACGATCTGTAGATATTTTAATGTTTTGTATTAAGTATATCCGTTATCTAGTACCCATAACACAAGCTCTGCTTAGCTTATGGGGCTAGATAATGTTGTGTGAAATGTCCAGTATTTATCCAAGTTTTTAATATCTCTGTCTTTTACTGTGAAATGACGTTTAATAGTGAAGGGACCAGTTTTTTTAAATGAGACCGAAAAAGACGGTACCAAATGTGGCAAACAATTTATAGTTATTCCTGTCACAGTAAATCATATTTTCATAGTGACCGAGGTATCTGTCATGTTGACGTTTACGAGGCCCGACATTTGAAATGGGATCACCACCGCGGCGTGTGTGGGCTCGTAAACCTGCCACCAATGATGAGAGGGTTGGAAATGTCAGTATCAGCTTACGAAAGAAATTCTCACTTTTGTTGACTGTGAGACTAATACCTACTCTACTCTTCCGGAGTCAATGTTATCATATCAATGCCTTCCAGGAGTATTTAAAGAAAGTTTCGTTTTTTCAAAGCTGAAAATATTACAACTTAGAAGAATTCAGTTGTTAACTAACCTAAGTATAAGTTATAACTATTATAATATTAGCTATAACTATGTTCTTTTTAGTTAAACACTACATTCACAAAGAAACTATAAGTAATAGGTATTTACTTGGTCATAATATTCATGGAGTAACACTATAAGTAAGTAAGTAAGTAACAAGTAACACCCGGACGAGTAACACTGTTACTCGTTCGATCAGAAAACATCTAAAAAGGTCTCCCGCGAGTGACTGGCAGCTTATAAAATAAGTAGGTATGAATCTTCGCGAAGCTTGCTACAATGGCTCTACTCCACCTCTACTCCATAGATAAACTTATAAGATGTGTTCTAATTTCAAATAATTGCCTGTAAACAAATGCCACTTGGACTTGTGGCAACCATAACCAAAATGCAAGATGCAAATTGTGGTCGAAGCGCGAACTGAACAAGCGCGTTTATTTTACCACTTTTTAGTCAGCATCGCGTCGGTGTCATGTCGACGCTCAACTCGGCTCAAGTGACCATTAAGCGATAAGGTTTATATCTCGAACGATTGGTTTCACGCCGTAAATAAATATTTTTATTCGCCATCAATGGGAATTTATAACATGTTGCGTAGATAGACCATCATCGTTACGTTTATGAACACTTACAGAGATGGGAGAAAACGGCTTTTAGTTTTAATATGTAAAGTTTATGGTCAACCATTTTACATAAACCTATTAGCTCTGACAAATACTGTTTCCCATGCGTCTTTAATTTTATGGGACTCTACGGCGACAAAAATGTTTCATAATTTGTGGTGGTCTGACAGTCAGACCAGTAATTTTCATTAGTAACCATTTTGATTTAGTGCATGTTACTCGGGATTTATTTTGCAATTTGGGTAAATAGTACAGGCAAATTAGCAAAAAGTGTGGACCTAAGTCGTGTAGTCGTGGATTCTTATGGAAACGTTAGATGACATGAAAAGAAGCTTATCCTAGGTTTGCACCGTTTCTCGCGCTTACGGAACCCTTTTAAATATTAGGTATAAACTTAAACGTATGTCGGATTTAAAAAATACTTGGTGCAAATGTAGATCATAACGGTTCAAAGTCTATGCCAAAATGCACCGACTACTTCTATTTCCCCCATTAAGTTACGAATATTATAAGGTTTTCACCCTATTTCACCCTGTTCCGGAGGGTGAAATTACTGATGCTTATTATTAGAGGTGATTTTTAAGCCATACAAAACAATTAGAAAAGTTTTCATGACTACATCTAATTAGTTCCACACTTTTGCAAAAAAAAACACCTAATTTGACTTTACTAAAACCAGACGACAATGTAGGTACCTATTGAGACAAGCTCGTAGGTATTTTCATTTTACTTTTTCGGTCTCTCACTCCATTACTTTATCTTAAAAGCTTTCACTAAAAAACTCAAGAGGCCATTATATTAAACGGTGCTAATAAATGTAAATTCACATCGGACCAAGCATCTATGTAAATGTCTTGTGCAACAATGCTTAAAACCACATTGTAGAAATAGTACCTGAGTGTAGGCACAACTGTACTTCAAAATAACCCTAATTATCACAATGCAAATCGTACAAACAGTGGAAATGTTAGCTAACATATGCCATGCCGGATCAAACACGCAAGCACGCTAGCAAACAGACAACCAGTGTTTGGTCGCCACTTTCTGTTCTCTACAAACAGGCCCTGTGTTTGTTCAAGTGCCCGGGGACACGCCACTGCAGTGATCCACGACCAGGATAATCATGCCTTCCCCACACCATCATATCCATCATCTCATAAGGAAATGTAGAGGTCTAACTAAGATGGTGTCGGTTCGAAACAAGGCGACACCTTTCTCGGCAATGGATTTACCTGTCCGATGTTTTAACGAGCTAAGTAAGGGTTGACTCGGGCTATAATTTACTGCATCTACGTTCTACAGCCTTGGTATGTAATAATAGACTTCTTTGTCTCCTCCCGCGGATGTCGTAAAGGCCGACTAAGGGATTACACCAGGAGATGGGCAGAAGCATCTACCTAATTAACACCAATACTGCGATCACCAATTCGCTTGCCAAGCGTGGTCATTATGGCAACCTCGTCCGGCAGTGGTCGTCTAAAGGATGCTTGTGTTAACAATTTAACAGGTTAAAAGCCCCAGTAGAATACAAATTACAAATCAAATTACTATAATTACAAATCATTTAATTTGTTTCCAAAAAACACGGATCATGTAAATAATTTATAGGTAAGTATCTTAATATTATTGTAAGTAGTGAGTACCCTAGGTACCTACTCACTATAAGTACTATATACATAGGTAAGTAGGTAATTTACTAACCCCCACAATAGGATTCCCTGTGTTGTGGGTGGTTAGTCTCTTCCAGGAGTCTAGTAAATAAACTGATTTAAGTAGATATGCGATATACATGCAAAAAAACTTAACAAAAAACTACTACATAAAACTACTAAAAAACCAAATAAAAAGTAGAAAACAGGCGCTGGATAAATTAGTGATGTGATAAAAATCATCAACTCTACCCTAGCGCTGTGGGTTCCGTCGAACTTTTCCTGAAAAGTTCAGAATGGAGTTAACTCTAGTGTTTGTCCGTGGAAAGACCTATTCTCGAGAATAGTTTTGGAAGTGGTATTTATAAAAACTTAGAGGGAACCTGAGGCCTTACCATGAGCTCTTATAGCGATTCAGTTCAAAAACTATTCAGTAAAAAAAAAATCGGTTCCGTGATGTCCGCAGCTTTAGTTAAAGGCACAGTCCTCAGTCAGTGGTCTTGTATACTTTTGCGATTAAAGTTATTCAATGATGACGGATATCAACGACGAACCGATATTTTGTACTGAATAGTTTTTGAACTGAATCACTATAAGAGCTCACTGGTCGCTTAGTTATAAACAAAGATTTATCGGTCACAGACTCAGGTTGTTAAGAATATGAACAAAAAGTTTTATTATCGAGGGCGAGTTACCGCGGCGTCGGATTACCAGTGTCTTGATTACAACCACTTTTTGTGTCATCAGTTTTATAATGTTGCTACTTTGGTTCAACCGAACTTGCATGTACCAATAAAGACACCTAATTTAAATATCTTCAACAGCCTTTAGCCGTCCACTGCTGGAAAAAGCCTCCCCCATAGAATGCAATGGGGGGATTTGCCATAATCACCACGCTTGGCAGGTGGATTGGTGATTGCAGTTTGATGTTAAGTACTCAGGCGGATGCTGCTGCCCATCCCCTTGTGTAATCACTTAGTAAGGCTTTTACTAAATCCACGGGAGAAGGAGGGGTCTATTCATAGGCCGGACACACTACGACACTATTCACCTATAGATATATTTATTTATTTATTAGTGCCACCAACATCGTATACACACCATTACAAGTTGATAATACGTGATATTCATAAACATGCCAAGTGTTACTATACTTACAGATGGCAGACTACGTGCTATTATTAAATGACGCTGATCGAGTACAAAATTAACACAAGTCCAGTCAATTAATCACAAATTAATTAAAAACCAAAACAATGTTATATAAAACATCATAATAGTCATGCACTAAACCTAAAAGTAAGCAGTTCCATACCTACCTCCAAAAAACCTACAAAATTTTAATTAAATATAACCTACTGCAGGTTCGATATAAGTAATTAGGTAATAATACTAAAATAACTGAAAATTAAAGAGACTGAAACCTTTAGATGTATACCTAGTATAGCAATCGCTTCTATGGGCGTTTTACTTAATTTAAGAAGACAAAAGTTCACCAAAAATACACTTAATTTACCCAAAGATATACTCAGTAATACTTAGATAACTGAAAATTGATAGAGGCTAAACAAAAACTTTGGATATAGGCAAGATAGCAATCGCTTCATGGCTGTCTTAATTAATTTAACAAGTCGAGAATTCAAGTTAATAATAATTGCCTAGGTGACCAAAAGATAACTTACTTACACAAATAATAATTAAATTGTTACACCTGCCTGGATAAGTTTAAACTCGTTTACTGACTGTTTCTAATTAATTTAATTGCCAGCTTCTGTCAATAGGCTGCTTTATCAAGTTAATCGTAGACGTACGAATAAAGATGGACACTTTTTATTTAACAGCAAATAGAGTCCTTTTTCTCGGATGATAAAGAACTATCTACCAAGAAAATAAATAAAAATTAACGAAGTATAATTAAAAGGTACTATAGGTACCTACCATTAAATTTACTCCGAGTAATTTTCCACTATAGCGATGCTATCAAAAGAGCAAAGGTACGCTTACTTACAATAGTTGACTGCAAACGGTTTTAGGGTTCCGTACATCCGATGAAAAACAGAACCCTTATAGGATCACTCTCATGTCTGTCTAATTGTCCGTCTGTCACGGTCATTTTCTCCGAATATACTGGACGAAAAAAGTTAAACTTTGGTTGCTGCATAATTTATAAGATAAAAAATGGATTCTGATTTTAAGGGTAAATTAGAAAATAAACGTAAACTTTTGTTAAGTACACTATGAAACTTTTAAATGACTTTCATTTAACTTGTATTTCGCATAACGTGCCCTTGGCACGACTTGCCAGTACAACTTGGAAATACTTATTTTTTATAATTCTAAAATGTTTGTTTAAAATGTAATCAAAGAAAATATACAAAAATCGAGTATTCTCTTCCGGTTTTAAATAGTATAGTAGTGTTAAAAAATAAGCTCTGAAAGGAAAGTTTGTCGGCTTTATGTAAAAAGCCAAGCTAGTTTTGAAGAATTGTTTTTTTCCAGGTGGGTGGTCGTAGCTGGTGCATGGCGGGCCAGCGTGCTGCGATCTCCGACGGCAGCAGTGGGGAACGGGCGTGATGATAGGCACTCTTCACTGCTGCAGCTTTGCGCGTGGGGTGTGCCAGCGGCTTTGGCAGCAGCTGTGCTCGTCACGAGAGATGTGGATGCCGATGAGCTTACAGGTGGGTACTATTCAGTATGCTTTATCAACCCAAAAAATAAAGAAGCCTCGCTGTGGGGCACACTGATACCTTTCACCACGCTGGTTCTTTTAGCCACGTTTACAAGCCATGGCTCTTTTCGAAGCCTACAGTCACAACTAAGAAAGAAATAATCCAGAAACTCGAGAACGCTATTACTTCAGATGGGCATTTTGGACTTGCCTTTGTCCAGCCCCTGTTGCAGCGTCCTCACAGATAGGAAATCTGAGGACAGATGTGAGACTACATTGTACCTATCTAATTCTAATTATCTAATACAACAAACAAATGTGTGGGACAAATGTTTGGAATCTGCAAATATTTGTTTCTAGTCTGGGTGTTATGATACCATGGTACTCGTAGTTCCTGATACCCACGACACATCCTAGCGTGGGATCAGGACAACTTAGGTGACTGCTTGGGTGTTATATTATGTTATGAATCTATACATATATCCATAGAAAGGACTCTACCGAATTCAAAGTTAAAGGTATTTAATCATAGAAATCACAGAGATCATTTTGAATAGTCTTTTAGACTTTAATTACTCTTGTTCCAACGTGACCAAGCCTATACAAGAATCAGGGCAACAAACACGCCTTGGTAATCCTTACTAGATGGGAAGCGCCTGTGTGGTGTCTCAAGAACAAGGAGAAGCTGATACAATGAAAAGAGAACTTAAAAACCTTGAGTCAAGAGTAAAATGTAAAGAGAACCAGCAAAAGTACCAGCGCTACACTTGATATACAGATAATACTTTTAAATAAATAAATAAAATAAAAATAAATAAATAAATAAATGCTGGACATTTCACAAAACATTATCTAGCCCCAAGCTAAGCAGAACTTGTGTTATGGGTACTAGATAACTGATATACTTAATACAATACATTACGTAGATAGATATTTTTTATTATACATAGAAAAATACCCAGAACACTGAACAAATATCTGCAGAACATACAAATATTTGTTCCGAGGCGGGAATCGAACCCGCAACCTCTTGCGTCGCAGGCGAACCTTCACCCGCCGCACTACAGAGGTCGTCAAAACACAACAAACTAATAATACCATGTAGGTAGGTACAGATATTGCAAATTGACATTTTATCAGTCGAGGGGCAGAGTGACATCAGGCCACGCGGCTTTATCATAGTCATTTAGAGTTTATATAGATTATTCTTTACGTCGGATTTAAATCTTCAAATAAGAAGTTTAGATGCACTTTCTGGAAGTTTATTATAGAACCGTACAGAATTTCCCATAAAAGACCCACTTACTTTCTCTAACCAAAATTCAGGATTAAGTTTTGTATATCTCTTATTTATGTCTGTTGATTGATACCATGCACGTCACTTTTTTTTCATAAAACTATCTAAGTGTTTATCTAAGTTTTTATAGATATTACTGTGAGAATATTGAATAATTGAATATCAACTTATTCAACCCATTTATGGCTAACACATTGTATTTCCAATTACTCTTATGCTAAGCTAATTAACAAAGATACATACGTATATCTACCTACACATTGACTTACAACTTAACGACTCAGCGGCTCCATAATCCATAACAACTTGTTCTTATAACACCCTATTTCTTTGTAACTGGGCCGACGTCATTACAAGACGAAGGGTAATAGGCATCTGTTGATGAAAAAAAAAACTTGTCCTATCTGATCGGACCTCTATAAACAGCCATGCTACAGTTCAATGTTTCTTAAGAAGTGCTACCATTAAAGGGTAAACCACTCCTTATTAGTAAATTTAAACAACATAGAATATAAGAACTGTATGCGTTGTTAAATTGACATCTTTGTCAAGAGAAATATTGTATCCGTTAGTAAAAGTGACGTTTTGTAGAAAATGTAGAGACATCCGTGAAGCTGACACGCCACGTAACTTTGCGGCTCCTCCCCCACACTGCGCTGCTTTGCTGTTTTTTTTGTCTATGATGTTGTCGCTGTGAGTCACATTATGGAAATAACATGTGTTTTTGATTTAGATTATACCTACCTAATATTTCCCTAGGAAAATTACTATTTTTTTATACTACCTTCTTGGTAAGCAAACAATATGCGGCCCACCGGACGGAAAGCAGTTACCGTAGCCTATGAACGCCTGTAACACCAGAGGCATCACACGCGTGCTGCCGACCCTGCGGCATAAAGATGAAAAGTCTCATGTGCCTGTAATTTCACCGGCACCCGTACCCTTCAAACCGATCACAGCAATGCGAGCACTACTGCTTGGCGGCAGAAATAGGTACGGTGGTAGTACTTCCCCGGACGAACTCTTTCACAAGAAGTTCTACTACATATTAACATATTACTAACTATAATCTCTAGACTAGGGGAAATATAATTTTGGTTAACTTGATTTGTGTGATTCAGAAATACGATGAAGATCGATGGGTGGTGAAGGGTGTGTGGGGGGGGGGGGTACGGAGAGCCCCATCCATAGTGTTCATCATTTTACCCCATTTCACCTCCAATCAACCCCCTCACACCTCCTTCACACGACCTTTGAGCATGGTCGCGGTCGGTGCTCATGAGGAACGACCTCAAAATGGTCAACGAAACGTCAGCAGGAGAATAGTAAAGTACGTGGTGTAAAGTCGTAATTTTTCTAAAATGATAAGCCACGACAACTTAAATTCTATAATTAGATATAATTATCGTATTTGTTTATAAATCTCTCTCATTAGGTTGACAAAAAATATATTTCTACTCCCTACCTACTCTAAATATCCTACTGATCATGTGTACAAAATTTCATGAAGTTTGATGAAGTAATAGCCAAAATAGGCGTAAACGCCCTACCGGTGTTTTCCTGTAAACTATGAGTGAGTGATATTTATACCAGCAATGTTACGTAGTGAGCTAAGTAGGTACGTATTCTCTTCACAACTAAAGGAAGTAGCACAAAAGAAGTAACGCTCGTATTTTACAAACAATGCTCCCATTCCATTTATCAATCAATATATTCTAATACACATCCGTATCAAAATACAATGGCAAAATGGCGATTCATATTTTAATAGTCCTTTCTTGTTTGATCGGCGGCTTTTTCAAAGCGATTAAATCTGCTAAGAGTGCGCAGGAGCACGCATTCATATACGATAATGGCATTCGGTCTGTTTGTGTTGAATTGTATGGAAGTACCGGCTTATTGTTTAAGGTTTCGTGCACATGGAAACTTGACTTAAGCAGAGCTTATGTAAGACCAAGAACACACCAGAGAAAATAAATATGTAACCTACTTACTTGCATTATTTAGTCGCTACTGATTCTGTTCGTACCTATAAGCTTATAATTATTATGTTGGTAAGCCGTAGAACAACTTAAATTCTAATTCAAAGTTTTGCCGCGTCTGTTTTCTGTTCAAACAAACGGCAACTCAAGCCGGAATGTTCAAAAGTAAATTCTAAACAGTAGCACGACAGTTTGCCCAACGATACCATATCTTTAATTCCGTAATAACAAAGCGGCTGAAACATAAGGACCCATTTATCAGGCTCTTATCATTTTAAGCTAGAGAAGATTAATTTCAACGGACTCTACGATTTCAAGAACACCGCCACTGATAGTGAAAAGTAAGAACTTATTTCTTTTAGAACTTGCGACCGCTGTTGTGTTATTTTATAAACCGACTTGATAAAAAACGGCTTTACGTTAGGTTATCCAGCAAGCCTTTAGCCGTCCATGGCTGGACGAAGCTTACTCCATAAAAACAATGGAGGGAATTGCCATAATCACCACGCTTGGCAGGGGGTGATTAGTGATCGCAGTATTCGTGTTGAGTCCTCAGTTGGATGCTGCTGCCCTTCCCTTGCTGTGATCCCTTTGTCGGCTTTTACGACATCCACGGGAGGAGAGAAAGGGGTCTATTCTAGGCCGAGCACACCACGGCATTCGTTTAAAACTTTTTTAACCTATAGGTAAGTTAAGATAAACAAAATCTCGAAGGCAAAGGTCGTCTTTATCTTAGGTACTAAAAATCAATGGTACCGAAAGCTACCCTCAAGCTTTTGAAAGGAACATAAACATTTACACAATACATAGGTTTATAAAAGTGATATTTCGAAACAATAAGCAACATTCAATTATTTGACGCAAAAAGCTCAGTGTAAGCTCACGAATTTTAAGTTGCACTGGCAAAAAACATTGCACCAATCATCGATATATCGAAATGTTATCAACTGATTTTATGTCCAAAGCTTTTTGGAATAATTTGACTGGCGTTAATATAAACTTTTGAAGATAAATCATGGTTTTTCTGCACATATAAGTGTGCACTTAAAGCTGCATCAACGATTCCTTCGAAGAACGCGGGTTTATGCAAATGGGATAGCTTGAAGTACTAACTTACCTCGCAATATCTCGGTATTTGCAGTTACTTGCCATATTTGGTTTGTTAATACGGTAATACGACTCAAGTTCCCGAGGAAGGCAGCTGTGTTTAAATAGATAGGTATTGCAGTTATACTCAGCCATATCTGTTCTATCTGGAGCCCAACAGGCCCTCACTTTAAGCTCCTGAAAAATTGCGTTTGATACAAAAATATGGAGCTTCGTGTTTATTACTAAGTGCGAGGCTTTAAGTGCTTGCCACACGATCGTTTCTCAGGCATATTTTAATTTCAATCATGCCCCGAGTATTGTGCTTTTATTTTTATTATTTCACTCCTTTCATTATCGCGGCCAAAAGAAATGCTCGACCATTATTCGAGCCGTTAAATACGACACCTTTCCTCCTCTCACGCTCGTATTTCAATTTTAAATCGGTCCTTTTAACCGCCTTATTAATGCAAGCCTTTTTACTCGCCAGTGTTTGTGTAGGTGTCTGCTTTGAGGGCAGCTTTAGTGGAAATTGGAATGTTATTCAGAACTCTTGGCTCGAGAAAGAAATCGTATTCGCCGAGCGCATACTGAGACAGCAATCTAAGGTTTTGTTTGTTTTGTTGCAGGCACTTGTTACGTCGGTAACCAGTCAAGCAAATCCTTGCTGGCGTTGGTTATCATCCCGGAAGCGATATGCCTACTACTGGGGTGTGTGTTCCTTTCATCTGGTCTCCGAGCGGTGCTAAGGCGACCGGCCCAAGTGCCTGCCCCATCAGTCCTTCTCAACACGCCTCCTCAACAGCGAACGGACCAAACCGTGTTGAGATTAGGAGCCTTCACAGCGTTATACGCAGTTCCGTCAGCGTGTATACTCACCACGTGGGTGTATGAATACGCATGGAGGGATGAATGGCTGGCCGCTCCCATGCCATCTTTAGAACCATCGACGCACCCACATCCAGCATTCTGGGTGTTCTTATTCCGGATATTCGCGTCGCAGATCCTCGGGGTGATGGTCGCGGTCTGGATAGCTACTCCTAGGTTAAAGGCGTTATGGCGTCGGATGACAGGGCCGCGGAAGCCTACACCAGCGAAATGTCCGTCAGGTCCACCCCCGACGCCACTGACGCTGCACTGCTACGCCACGCATCCGCATAGCTTGCCCAGGCATCCGCAGAAGTATGCTACCTATAGGCCACCGCAGCAGCACTCATACAGAAAACCGAGGCATTACCACTACTCTGCGGGGGAGACTATCCTCTGACAGGGATGAATTAATCACGCGGTTAAAGACTGTTTGAAGTAAAGAGATAATGTGAATCCTAAAAGTGAAAAGGAATAACGCATTTATTGTGTTAAACGTTTAACCCAGCCAGTGCCATTAGTTTTGGTTTGAGTTTGAATGTGGTGTTTGTTAAATTATATGTCTACTGTGTAGGCTTATGGAGGAGAGTGTGATAGTTTATAAAACTAAATGTAAAATAAAAATTTACTACCTAGATAATTAGAATACAAAAGTCTACAAATCTGAAGGTTTACTTAGATAGGCACTGCGTTGTGCGAGTGGACCACTAACATTTTTCAAGGTAAACTCGCAATGAATATTTTTCCGTGGCGTTTGAAATAGTGTGGGTATTAGCCTCCTTGACCAATGTGGTAGGTATATCGAGTAACTACCTCAAAATTCCCAAGGAGGGTTGACGTTGGGCAGGGCACCGCGACCGGTTGTAAAAACATAGCCAAAACTTTTGACAACATGGTTAACGTAACATATTGTGCAGACCTCGCTGAGATATACAAAAAATACATAAGTACCTAACAAATTGCCCAATAAACTAGGTACCTTCTCCTTGCCAAAATAGCTTTAAATCCTTTAGACGTTTACTGTATCATAGACTGTATATAAAAGTAATGTTACTCTTTTTTAGGAACTTAGTAAAATATTTAAGTGTAAATAAATGACTGAAATTTTAATTAACAATTATTGTAAATAGGTTATTATTAAATACATAATCTAGAACCTAAATAAGCTTAATTTATTTTAGAAAAATTACGACTATAGGTACATCACGTACTTTACTATTCTCCTGCTGACGTTTCGTTGACCATTTAGAGGTTCTAGAGAGGAGCGTGGTCGCGGTCGGTGCTTATGAGGAAGGACCTCTAAATGGCCAACGAAACTTCAGCCGGAGAATAGTAAAACTAATACGTGGTGTATAGTCGTCATTTTTTAAAAATGATTAAATTTTACGTATCTTACAAAGTATGTATCTACCTACATACAATTACGCAGTCTACCTATTTATTACTTAATGTATAGGTAAGTAAATGTTTAAGAATGGATTTATTTAGACTTGTGTTTTGTTCTTAGATAGCTATTTAAGTAGGTAGGTAGGTAGGTACTTTCCAAATGTTAGATAAGTGTATCTTGCCCAGTAACTTACTTATAGGTACATGTACATGCATACTTGGTAGATAACTTTGAATACAAAGGTGTAAACAATTATGCATTTCTAACAACGAAAATATTAAAGTTTGAAAACTAAAACCCAGACTAGTTACGCAAAGGCTGAAAACTAGTATCAAAATTTTGTAGAGGCCAAATCCACGACTCTATAGTCTAAAGATCTTCAACTTAATCGGGAGGCCAAAACAATGATTTTTATTTGAGGTAGCCTCCGAGTTCTAGTTTATAAACTTCTATTTTGTTTAATAGGTACTTACTTACTACTTTTTAATATAGAGTTGTTAATAGTGTATATATTTTTGGAATGTAAGTTTTTTCAAGCCTTTTCATTTGAAACCGAACTGAATAAGTTCATGAGAATATAGGTATATATTTTGCATTCATTATATTTTTTTCGAGGTAGAAAGTTTGCGTTTTGTTTTCTGCCATAATGAACGTCGTTCATTATGGCAGAAAACACATAACGCAGAAAACGTACATAACGTTAGCCCATCACAGCCCATGGATATAATTAGGTAGGTACTATAACCATGGCGTAGCCCTATTACTGGTAGCTGGTTACTGGTATACGCGAAACGTCAAGACGCCATGGATACCTCTATAGTACCTACCTACCTCTTCCTTAGAATAAGGACTGAAGCACTCCTTATTCTAAGACCTCTTCATATGCAACTTCATTTGTCAAAACCCGTCAAGTGGTTTCGGAGCTACGAGGGAACAGATACACCAACTTAGGTACATACCTACTTACAGACTGCTAAAATCATATCCCACCTTTTGCTTTGCTGTAGTCTGGTAAAAATAACTTTTACAGTAATTTATCTGAAAATGTCTGGAACACCTGTTTCTTACACTTTGTAGGTATACCTTATATCTAGTAGTGAAACGCAAAGAAGTTTGACTTCAATAAAACTTGTTCGAAATACTATATCTTGTCGGAGTTATTGCAAAACTCTATAAAGTTGCTCCTAAATATGTGTAGAAAACCCCTTTCGGTATTGCATAGGTAAATTTAATTTTTCTTAATAGAAACATTGGCGACCCCTGTGGCGCTGCGGGCGAAGGTTCGTCTGTGACGCAGTAGGTTGCGGGTTCGATTCCCGCCTCGGAACAAATATTTGTACGATCTGCAGATCAGGGTGTTCTGGGTATTTTCTATGTATAATAAAAAATATCTAACTATGTAATATAATGTATTAACTATATCAGTTATCTAGTTGCCATAACACAAGCTCTGCTTAGCGTGGGGCTAGATAATGTTGTGTGAAATGTCCAGCATTTATTTATTATTGGGGTATATCTACCTACCCTAATTGCTCTTTTTACATACAAAATACATTCTTAGACACCCCTGTATAATTTAATTTGAGCTAAGTACCTACATACCTATCTAATAAATTACTTAAAAGTAAAACTTTGTGTTAATTCACCTTCCTTCAAAACGGACTAGTTACTTTTATCCTACCACAGAAGACCACATCCACACGCTTCGGTAGTAGATCAAACAGAAGGCCCATACGGGTGTTCGGAAGACCAGCCCCCTAATTACAGTAGCCAATGGCAATGGGGATCATTTTGCAGCCTTAGCGCTATCTAAATCTTATTAAACTTGAATAGGAGAAAATTCTTGAACGTAATATTCTTCCTTTCAAGTTTCATATGATTTAGATAGCGCTAAGGCTGCCAAAATTATCCCCATTGTTGCGTTTCCCATTGCCATTTGCTACTGTAATTGGGGGGGCAGCCCCTTTATTGGCTTACGAAGTGATAATCGCTTTTGATTCCGATTTTACAGTACATTGCGGCTTATGTTTTGATTATTGACGCTTGTAGTTGACAATTAAGCTAATTTATGTTACGCAATGTACTGCGAAATCGTAATTAATAGGTAGCGATAACCAGTTTGTTAAACAATAATTAAATCCATAGTTTATAATGTATCTAAACAACGTATTAGTGCTAATATGCGTTTATGAATAGTAAAAATCGACCACCATACATTAGAGAGACTTTAGATGTCCGATAACTTTTTATGCATAAGACCGTAAAGATAAAGGGGGAGGTAGAGTGCGTCCAGCCTAAAACAGCACGCTCCTCCATCGCTTTTACTTGGAACTTGACACCAGCTTGACGTTCGAAAATGGTCCTTGTGTATACGAATTATGGAATATTTTATCTTGACGTAATTAAAAAGTGGGGTGTGCAGTTGATTGGACGCACTCTACTTGTACCTATTACCATACTTGTAAAAACCACGCGTAGGTACCTAGTTATGCCTTTTATGTAGGTACTCCTCTCATACTCACGCAGGTTTGTCGATGGACTAAAGATAATTAAGGTAGCCGGAAGTCGGTGGATGGAGACAGCTCAAGACCGGTAGTCGTGGCATTATTTTTGGGAGACTTATGCTGGTTATCCAGCAGTAAACTTCTTACGAATGATGATGATTGATAACACAGATTTTGATGATTGATTGAAAATGATACAGTGTGGTAACGAGTGTGGTGTGGTGAAACCCGTGTGTGAAACCAATAAAATTGGGAAGGACTTTCCTCTCTAAGAAATTATTATGATAAGGCTGGGGGGGTTCAAAATAACCGTCTTCTTCTTCTTTTTTTAATTATAGCTTCTGTGCTGTGACTAACCCTCAGAATAATGACTAACTAAGTAAGCAATCATTAATGTAAGACTATTTTGCTCTTAGAGAATTCAATAAATTCTCTTTGCTAATGAAAATAGCAAAATATAAGCTGTCTACGAAAATAAATATACCATTTTATCTGTCACTGTCACTGTCGAAAATCATGCTCCGCCGTCTTAGTCATATTTTCTACTATCTGTCGCCTCCGATTGGGACACTGTTGCACACCTGTTTTCTTGGCTAAAATTCGGATTAAGGACCATTCACTGTGTGAATGTGGTCTGGACGAGGGAAACGTGAATCACATATTTTTTAGCTGTTCGAAACTTCGCCGCTCTCTTTACGACATCATCCCTCCTGAAATTCCCCGTCCTCTATCTCTCAACTGTCTTCTATCCCTTACATTTTCTCCTATGATTAATTATATATTATGTAAGTTTATTAATATAAATAAGATTAAGCTATAAATTTATATTCCTAACTCATATACTAATTTATTTTATACACAATATTCCTACTACCTACAATAATACTAACTTATTACTGTTTAGAATTTAGATCAATCAAAAGTTAGAAAAAAAAAAAAAACATTTAACTGACCATATTCCATCCGCACTCCTTTACTATGTTTATGACACTAACATGAAACGGACACTGGCAGAATTGTGACAACTAGCCACAAAAGCCATAAATCAAGAAGTCAAGTCAGTCAACAAAAAATGCTCCGCCTTATAGAGAAACCCTCGAGAAACCAACGTGCTCCGGACTGCACGTTTACTCCCAGCGTCCCCCACCGGTCTGACCCCACTGGGGGACGTTGGGAGAAAAAAGTGCCAACGTCCCCCACTCGTGACAACGTGCAGAAATGTAATATTTAACAGTAGGAGAACTTTTTTTTTCTGTTTTTATGTGTCCATTATGATGATCACTGAACACGATTCTGCTGTCAGAATTGAAAATAGTTGCCGCGATTTGAAACTTTTTTTTTTTGTTTCTTTGTTGTTCGATTGCTTTCAAAATCGATATCTGAGGTTCCCTGTGATAACTGAACAAGAATCAGCTGTCAGAAATGAAAAAACGTGGCCGCCATTTTGGACTTTTTTGTTACCGGACCGATTGCTTTCAAAATCGATATCTGAGGATCCCTGTGATCACTGAACAAGAATCTGCTGTCAAAAATTTAAAAAAGTGGCCGCCATTTTGAACTTTTTTGTTACCGGACCGATTGCTTTAAAAATCGATATCTGAGGATCCCTGTGATCACTGACCAAGAATCTGCTGTCAGAAATGAAAAAAAGTGGCCACCATTTTGAAATTTTTTGCTATCGAACCGATTGCTTTCAAAATCGATATCTGAGGATCCCTGTGATCACTGAACAAGAATCAGCTGTCAGAAATGAAAATAAGTCGTCGCCATTTTGAACTTTTTTGTTACCGGACCGATTGCTTTCAAAAACGATATCTGAGGTTCCCTTTGATCACTGAACAAGAATCTGTTGTCAGAAATGAAAAAAAGTGGCCATGGCAGTGATTACGCCATCAGGGTCACCAAGATTATGTTTAGGTCTTCCGAGGGACTGATAGGACGTCAAGCGAGCATTTGATACCAGACCAATAGAAGCCTAGAGTGTTCAAATTTAATCGGCCAGTATTCTTTCGATTATTCTATATTCAGGTACTTAGACATTTTAGAAGGTTCGTAAGAAAAGATGCAGCTAAGAAGCTCTAAAATGCGTTACCTCATTTTTGCCTTAATAATATTATTAAAAAAATGTGAACTTCAATCATCTATTTATTATTAGTAACTATGTGCATAGTTGTGTGTAACTGCAATTACACACATGCTTTTTTTTCTATCCACCAAAACAATGAGTTTCTTACACGTCAAATTACTAGAATCAGTCCCGTCATTTAAAGGTAGGTACGGTTAAATCACGTACGAACGATAACAAATAAAATATTCTTCATTTCCCTAAGTTAAAGAGTATTAGAAAAATTCGTCTTCAATAGTACAACAATCACCTTTCATCACCAATCATGTACAGTGGCGGAATGAAAACTTTCGTCAGGTTTCAAAGAAATTTCCTTAGCATATCACGAGCACATAATATTACTTTTTCTAACTATCTCATTCCACTGCGCAGACTGCTATATGGAAAACCATAATTTAACTGTTTATTAACAAAGATCAAAATTGCAAACCTTGAATCAGTTGCTTGTTTATATTATGACACGAGACCTTTTTTATTGAGTAGCCATGGCATGCACAAGTCTCTTATTTAAAAAAAAAAAGTCACAATATAATCTCGTGTCTGTCGAACTGTCACGTAGTAACTATTACTTAATCTACGCGAAGATTAATTTATAAATACTACGTGACAGTGCTACTGACACGAGATGAAATTGTGTCTATATTTTTGTATAAATAAAATAAAAATAAATTGGGCCTAAAAAGTGTAAATTTTCGTGATATTGACACATTATGGCAGTTCAAAATAACAATTAAAAATAGACCCTAAGATGACGAACGTTATCTTTCTCCCACTGTACTTACAATAATCGTCTAGAACTATACTTTGATAACAAATAAAATAATTTACAGAAGTTAACAGAAACATACAGGATTCAAAAATAACGAAATAATATACCTAATATACTAAACCACTAGGAAAATCTGTTTTCATATTATTATCACATCAATCAGAAAAGTAATGTACATCATCAGGTAGCCGAACAGGCTGCCGTCCAGCAGTGAACGTCTAAACGTTCACTGTTGGGAGAGGTCCCATTAAGAATGCAATGGGGGGTGATTTGCCATAATCCCCACGCTGGGCAGGCGAATTGGTGAACATAATGTACATAAATAACTATATTAGTTATTTTAATACCTAGTAGAAAAATCAGTCTTTATTGATATCATAATTATTATTACAATCACTACTTAACGACTAGAATCAAACTTTGATATAAATTGACATAATTTACAGAAGTAATAAAAAAAATAAAGAACAAGAACAAAAATAGATAAGATTTAAAAATAGCCAAATAATACCTTATTAATTAATACCTACAGCACCAGGAAAATCAGTTTTCTGCAGGGCTACTCTAAAACGTCGGAAGAGTTTCCGATCGGATTCGTTAGTTTTTCATTTTGATGTGGTAAGTAACTCACGCATAGTTACTACGTGACAGTGCGACTGACACGAGATTATATTGTGACTGTTTTTTTTTTAAATAAGAGACTTGTGCATGCCATGGCTACTCAATAAAAAAGGTCTCGTGTCATAATATAAACAAGCAACTGATTCAAGGTTTGCAATTTTGATCTTTGTTAATAAACAGTTAAATTATGGTTTTCCATATAGCAGTCTGCGCAGTGGAATGAGATAGTTAGAAAAAGTAATATTATGTGCTCGTGATATGCTAAGGAAATTTCTTTGAAACCTGACGAAAGTTTTCATTCCGCCACTGTACATGATTGGTGATGAAAGGTGATTGTTGTACTATTGAAGACTAATTTTTCTAATACTCTTTAACTTAGGGAAATGAAGAATATTTTATTTGTTATCGTTCGTACGTGATTTAACCGTACCTACCATTAAATGACGGGACTGATTCTAGTAATTTGACGTGTAAGAAACTCATTGTTTTGGTGGATAGAAAAAAAAAGCATGTGTGTAATTGCAGTTACACACAACTATGCACATAGTTACTAATAATAAATATATGATTGAAGTTCACATTTTTTTAATAATATTATTAAGGCAAAAATGAGGTAACGCATTTTAGAGCTTCTTAGCTGCATCTTTTCTTACGAACCTTCTAAAATGTCTAAGTACCTGAATATAGAATAATCGAAAGAATACTGGCCGATTAAATTTGAACACTCTAGGCTTCTATTGGTCTGTTATCAAATGCTCGCTTGACGTCCTGTCAGTCCCTCGGAAGACCTAAACATAATCTTGGTGACCCTGATGGCGTAATCACTGCCATGGCCACTTTTTTTCATTTCTGACAACAGATTCTTGTTCAGTGATCAAAGGGAACCTCAGATATCGATTTTGAAAGCAATCGGTCCGGTAACAAAAATGTTCAAAATGACGGCCACTTTTTTCATTTCTAACAGCAGATTATTGTTCAGTGATCACAGGGATCCTCAGATATCGATTTTGAAAGCAATCGGTCCGATAGCAAAAAAGTTCAAAATGGCGGCCACTTTTTTTCATATCTGACAAATGATTCTTGTTCAGTGATCACAGGGATCCTCAGATATCGATTTTGAAAGCAATCCGTCCGATGGCAAAAAAGTTCAAAATAGCGGCCACTTTTTTCATTTCTGACAGCTGATTCTTGTTCAGTGATCACAGGGATCCTCAGATATCGATTCTGAAAGCAATCGGTCCGATAGCAAAAAAGTTCAAAATGGCGGCCACTTTTTTTCATTTCTGACAGCTGATTCTTGTTTAGTGATCACAGGGAACCTCAGATATCGATTTTGAAAGCAATCGAACAACAAAGAAACAAAAAAAAAAAGTTTAAAATCGTGGCAACTATTTTCAATTCTGACAGTAGAATCGTGTTCAGTGATCATCATAATGGACACATAAAAACAGAAAAAAAAAGTTCTCTTACTGTTAAATATTAAAATTCTGCACGTTGTCACGAGTGGGGGACGTTGGCACTTTTTTCTCCCAACGTCCCCCAGTGGGGCCAGACCGGTGGGGGACGCTGGGAGTAAACGGGACTGCACAGCACTCAGAAACTCAGAATAATTCTGAGGCACAGCAGACAAACTTTTATTTTATTCCTCCAAGAGACAAGAAACCATGAACGAGTATTAGGTACACCGTCTATGCAAGAACGGTCCCAACCTTGGACGAATTATCACAATGGACGTAGTCATAAGACGTTGCCGCTCTTACATCTGTGTATCGTATTAGTGATCAGATATCTTTGTCCATCCCACGGAACCTTGCTACGAGTAAAAGAGAAAGTAGATATAAGTTTGGCAACGCCTTACTTCTTTGTAAATCGTGTCAGTTGAGAACCGACTAGTCGGTGTAAACATTGCGGTGAAGTTTGTAAAAATAGCAAAAAATCGTATGAAATTGCAGTGTTTCATCAAAATAAATTTGAAAAAGTGAAAATATGCCATGTTCTGCTGTGTGTTGTTCATCAAAAACAACAAAAGAAGGAGTAAAAGACCCGGGATTGACATTTCATACGTAAGTCTTGGTCAATATATTTAATCTTTTTACTTGCTAAAAGAGCAAGTTTTTTTAACCGGAAAAACTGTAGTAATTACTTATTATTGGTACTTAGTCATATTTCCTGAGTGATAATCATGAAAGTTAAGTGTAAAAGCATTAATTATTGTAAAATAAAAGGCATTGTTTTAGGCATCTGTGCTAGTGATGTACTACACCAACCAATTTAGTTTTATCGATAATATTTTAGTTTCCGTTTTTGATGTACACACAACACATGCTTTGCGTATGTGTTTACTGCGGGACAAATGCTTGTAAGATCTGCAAATATTTGTTCCGGGTCTGGGTGTTATGGTACCATGGTACTCGTAGTTCCTGATACCCACGACAAGGGAATCCTAGTGTGGGATCATGACTACGTATGTGACTGTTGGGTGTTATGTTATGTTTGTATGTTAGTTTCTTTGTTTAGGTCTTTAATCTTGAAACTGAAATTTGAACCAGTTCCATCCACCCAACCGATTGAGCTGAAATTTTGCATTATCGTGTTCCATTGATAATACATACATGTAACAAATTAAAGAGTTGATATCTTATAACGCCTTTTTCATTAATTTCGCTATTATTCATCGATAGGTTAGTCAATGAAGTCACTTCTCTAGTCACTCACACTAATACATATCTACAACTGCACACTGACAAAAAACGGACATGCTTTGAACCAAAATGCTCTGTCCATTGATAATTCGTCCAGGGTCCCAACCTTTAGTCCATAGTCTAAGGCAGTCCTTATTCTAAGGTCTAAGGCCTCAACCTTGTGATAATTCGTCCAAGCCTCAACCCATGGAACTTAGCAACCCGTCCGTCAGCCGTCACGTCAAACTCCACAGACAAACAGTCAAACAAACTCGTTAGCGTCAAGCTTGGAGCAAGGAAGTCAAAGGAAGGAACGGATTTAGTACTATACTTATAAATCTGTGGAACGGATGATTTTTTTTTCTCTTTAGACCTTTTTTATTTTATTTCATTTTCTAGTGTTTTATTGTAGGTGTAGCTTAGAAAGAGCACATGGTAGTGAATTTAAAATAAAATTTGTGTATTTTGTGTCTTTTCGAAGGGGTGGAAATTGTCCAGGAATATTTTAGTAAACTGCCATCGATTTACTAGAACATGACTTGAGAGAGGACTTGACGACTGGCCATTGTTTGTTATCTATGCTACTTGACATTGGCAAAATTTTGCATATACTCAGATGTAGACATGGGCGTTTTCGTTACATTTCACCAACGATGCACATCGTTGTTTCTCAAACGTCATCCGATGTCAACATCGTTGTTTTCAACATCGTTGTTTTCGACAACGGTGCCGAAGCGAGGGTGCCGGCATCCAACTATACTAGCACAGGTGTGATGTAGTATGTTAGTTAACCGATGCCAACATCGGATGTTTTAGTATGCACAGTGCCGAGGTACTAACAAGGAATTTATATCCATGGGTACTAAATGTATGTACTAAAGTAAGTTGAAGTTCGGTTGTTTAGACAAAATACATTTTTATTTATAGTTAAAGACAGAAAAAGTAGCTCAATGTAAAAAAAATATTTTATACTTACCTACTTTTATAAACATTTATTTAGTTTAAAAAGGATGCATTTGCATAAAAAAACTTTTTAAATTTTGTGGTGGTTTTTTTATTTAGGTACACTCAAACCACACCTAAATGACTAATTACCTACACTTAAATATCGATATTTTTTTGTGTAAATAAATAAGTGTATAATAAACACTTATTTTTACATAAATTATTTTTCGATATAAATTTATTGAAAACACTTGCAACCTACAACAATTATTTTTATAATTCACGCACTCTGAAGTTTTTGACCGTACCGTACTTACGTAATGAAAAATTCAAAACTAACGCTGCGTACATACTCAAATAACGTTCCATAATTTTCCGCGGGACTTCTTACGATGGAAGGTGGAATACTATCTATAATACGTTGTTGTTGGTTTGTCTCGCTCACACCAGTATAGCCATCCGGTCGCATCGTTGTGTGCGTCGCGTTGGCTAACGACACCGACCGATCGGTGCCGGACCGGGGCAACGATGTGGTGTCAACACCGTTGCCGGTCCGGCACCGATGTTGGTCGGTCGGGTGGGTCGGTGTTGCTAGCATCCGTTGTTCATCATTTCAGCAACGGATGCCTGCATCGTATACTGACATCGTTGTGTAACATCGTTGTTTTAAAAACGACCACCTCTACTCAGATGCCATAAAAAAAAGGAAGGAAGTTTAAATAGAAACAACAAACAAAATACGAATTTATAAATTCGTGGTTTCATTCGTAAAAGTCCTCTGTGGTCGGCTACTTACTTTTCCGAGTGTTTGTTCTTTGTTATTGTTGAATTCAAATAAATTTTCTCATTGCTGGTGCTTTACAATGATGTCTTCGTTTACTCAGCTGTATCGTTTGAGTAACCTTGTGATAGGAAGCTATAAAACCGTCCTACATGGAAGGTGAGTTTTAGGTTATGACACTTTAGATCATTGTTTATTTTAGAGTGTTCTAATTTTATAGAATTCTACTCATTTATCTACGGAACACTTGTAGTTTTGGTCGGAGTGTCGATAAGGGGGCGCTGAGGAAAAAAGACTCTGCCAAATTTTGACGAAAAATTTTTTTTTTGCTTTTTTTATTTTTTTTTTCGCTTATCGTGTAGAGTTTTCTTCAACCATCAATTAATGTTAAATGCACTTTCTTCGTCAGACTTACTTTTATTGAGATATTACCACTGAAATATGTTAAAATTCGTCGCTCGTAAAAAAGTCTTATGACACATAATTATGACAAACAGCAACTCTATACGATACGCAAATAAAAAAAAGGTTTTTTTTTTTTTTGGCAAAAATTCGGCAGAGTCCTGCGCCCGTAAGTTAAATAGCACGACTTTTGGGACTCTGACAAAATTTTGATAATAAAATTATTTTAAAATATTTTGTCAGAGTCTTTTTTCCTCAGCGCCCCCTTATCTACACCCCAACCGTAGTTTTATGTATTTTCATGTAGTTTGTTCTGTCTAGGATTGATTTATCTAGTCTTATATGATCAAACATTTCAGAACGAACTTTTTGGGAACTGTACAGTCATGCAGCTACACCAAGAAATCGGCAGAAGACAAGCTCGGGCTCGATAAGCCAAAGCGACCGTTGACGCCTTTCTTCAAGTTTATGGCTCAGATGAGGCCAGCTCTGCTGGCTAAAAACCCTGGCATCAGTTCTAAGGAGGCTATTACATGGACTTCAAAGCATTGGCAGGAGTTGGATGGAGAGGTACCTTGACAAATTTGTATATAAATAGTAGGCCTGTACTGTAGGGTTGCCTGACAGTGCCAACAGTTGTTGCATACTACTACATAGTAAACTTGATGGTATGTTTGGGTAGGAGGGCTTCAGATTTCCGTTTTTCTCGCTCTAATTCACTATATTATAAAGAGTGAAACTGAAAGCTGACACCCTCACACTCAAATATGTCTCAACAGCAAATATTCAGGTGTGTAATTCTGTGGCTAGTGCCACACTCTATTTATATCCAAGATTCAAGATGTTATTGTACATAAATAAGTGTTACAATGTCTTAAACATAAATTAACTACTTGCCTACTTTAGACTTCTTCACCATTAATGGTAGGAACCTAGTAAAATTCTCAAAAAAAAGTTTTGTAATAAATAGCAAAGGTTGTTTCTGAAGAGGATCTTAGCACTATGTTTACTGTAGTTGTATAAAGTGAGTAATTCTACCATGAAGGTAATGCATAAAGGTAAGGCATATGCATAGGCATGAAGGTAAGGTATAATAAATAAATTGATTTTGAGATAAAATAGATACCTACCATAGTCATATTTTATCGTATTGACCTTGAAATAATGTAGCCCTGCAACAATGCAAGATGATAAAGTTTGGACATGCTACCTAATGTTAAACAAAACAGAAAATTTCCTTGGTACCATTCCATAGTTCCAGTGACAATAGAACTGAACTTCTCCACAGATAATAGTAGACTGGCAGTGTTTGGGCTCATTTCGATAAGCTCACACACACACTAATATTGTCACCCTGAGGTTTAATTTCTTAAGGGGGATGCTTTCGATTACTTAAAGCTCGTTTCACGCTAGATGGCGTGGAAAAACAGATATTGACTTTTTTATTTTTTGTTCAAAACTCGAGCGTCTTTAGTGAGTAATTTTACCGTTTGCGAGCACGGTGTAGGTCATAGAATTTGATGCAGCATGAATTTTCGTTAAAGAGTCGTTAGAAATTTCAAATTCACTATAAATAAGATCTGACAATTTGCCTCATGTAATTACACGCACGCACACTTCTACATTCACTGTTTTGTTTTTCACTAGATGGCGTTGTCATTATCCCCAGATGTTATATAGATGGCGTTAAAAAAATGTTTATAAGGTATCTCGATAATGATGGCGTTAAAGAAAATTGTTAGAAGGGATGAGCCGCCACCATCCACCGACTTCCTGCCACCCTATAAAAAGTGCCGTGGTGTGCGGCGTAGAATCTATAATCCTCCTCCCGTGGATGTCGGAAAAGCCGACTAAGGGTTTACACCAGGGCATGGGCAGCAGCATCCATCTGAGTAACCGATACTGCAATCACCAATCAACCTGCCAAGGGTGGTAATTATGGCAAACACCCCCACAAAAATGAATGTCTTTTTACAGAAATTAATAAAAAGAAAAAACAAACAGATTAGGTATTTTTATTGGTTTATAATTACAAGTATTTTCCACTAGAAATATCATACACTGACAACAAATATTCATCAATAGGTAAGCGATCAGTGCAACTGCACATTTTGTCTTCGTATATTGTATTCATTGTTACCATTAGTGCCCATTGCATCTCTTCTAAATATAACTTTTCATTTAAAAAACCGACTTCCGCCATTGTATTCGACTAAATATTAGGATGAAAAAAAAATGATGAAAGAACCAGTGGTGAAAGGATTATGATACTTTCTGAATGCAAATGCTTGGTTTGTTGCTGAAAATATCAAAATCGCCATATGTATGCCTAAAATATTTGAGGAGTTCCCTCAATTCCTCATGGATTCCATCATCAGAACTGGGTTTTGAAAAAAATGGGACCAATCTGGAAGTACATATATCTATTCAAATAAAAAAAGAATTTTCTAAATCGGTTCATAAACGCCGGAGATATGAGGTATCATCTTCATCATCATTAGATGTAGTTGATCTGATGATCAACTACATCATCATCAGCCTGTAGAAGTCCACTTAGGTGTCCCCTAGAGTGCCACGACGAACGGTCTTGAGCCGCCTCCATCCACAGATTTCCTGTGACGTTCATAATGCCTTTAGTCCATCGAGTGGAGGGCCTTCCTCTACAGCCTCGTCCGTTTTTCGGTCGCCACTCGAGAACCTTTATTCTCAAACGGTTATCAGTTCTGCGAGCTATATGACCTTCCCATTGCCACTTCAACTTGCTAATTCTGGTTGATCATCAGTGGCTAGAAAAAAATACATTTCTTGATATAGTTTTGTTTTAGACAATGTTGTAAGGGTTTTTTGTATGAGAAAAAATAACGTACATGATGTCATTTCATTGAGATCTATGCACTTTGCATTTTTCCGAACACGTCTCAATATATATTTCAGATAAAATCGCATTTTTGAAAAATGCTACCAGCTTTAGCATCATGCTGCTGATAAACTCATTTATAGGGTGTGGTGATACGGCGTTTGCAAACATAACAGTGTACAAATATTACTGTGTTGGAAATATATGATATTGGATAAACAATCAACAATCTGCCTCTCTCACTATTCCAAATTGACTCGCAGTCAGACGACTAGTTAGTAGTTTTGTTAGTAGTAGAACTTCTTGTGAAAGAGTTCGTCCGGGGAAGTACTACCACTGTACCTATTTCTGCCGCCAAGCAGTAGTGTTCGCATTGCTGTGTTTCGGTTTGAAGGGTACGGGTGCCGGTGAAATTACAGGCACATGAGACTTTTCATCTTTATGTCTCAGGGTCGGTAGCGCGCGTGTAATGCCTCTGGTGTTACAAGCGTTCATAGGCTGCGGCAACTGCTTTCCATCTGGTGGGCCGTAAGCTTGTCTGCTTGCCAAGTAGCATAAAAAAAAAACGTTCCGATCTGTGAGTAACGTATAAATCATTTCCATGCTGTTCATGTTGTGGACCATTTCTCAAATCTTCTGCCATCAAATCTGGCTGACTGCTGTTGTGCATTATTATTTTTCGTGCAACCAGAGTCAGCTTCGTCAATTTCGGCTTCAAAATATTTCGTCCATAAATTGGGAGCTTGGTGTTAGATAAGATCTGAAAACATAACATATTTACTTATTACATTTTCATTCATTAAATTTTTAAAGATATTTCAAGTAATATAAATATCGAGCTGCGCCTCGCGGTTTCACCTGCGTGAACCATGATATTATTATTATGACGTTGATTTATTTTAAAACTCGTTATAAAATACATTTTTCACTATAAAGAAATACTACTTATCTATAAAAACAAATAGTATATAAAAACAGTATAGTAAAAAATATATTACAAAACGGTAAACCACCGACCGCGGAGCAAAGGCCCAAGCGGTCGGAGGCTAGGGCTGCAGAGAGAGGAACCTCCTGACTATGCGTGCCGAGTCCAGGAGTACTGCCTTCTGAATCTGACCGTTGATCCAACCATTTAGTGAGAGCCTCTCAAGGTATTGGTCGAGGCTCTTTGCTATAAGGCCATTCACAGAAACAACTATCGGGACGATAATCGTCGAAACCACATCCCACATGGCGGTAATCTCGTGGGCCAAGTCAAGGTACTTGCTTGCTTATTATTATTATTATTAGGTATCTTCATTCCAAATTTCACTCAAATCCGTTCAGCCGTTTGGGCGTGATGAAGTAACAAACATACTTATAAACTTTCGCATTTATAATATTAGTGTGATGTGATGAGATGAAGAGGTCAACCGACGAATCCAACTCGGATGGGCAGCGTTCGGGAAACTACGCCATATCTAGTTTGTTGGTTTTGTGAAAACTTCTTGTGAAAGAGTTCGTCCGGGGAAGTACTACCACCGTACCTATTTCTGCCACCAAGCAGTAGTGTTCGCATTGCTCTGTTTCGGTTTGAAGGGTACGGGTGCCAGTGAAATTACAGGCACATGAGACTTTTCACATTATGTCTCAGGGTCGGCAGCGCGCTTGTGATGCCTTTGGTGTTGCAGGCGTCCATAGGCTACGGTAACTGCTTTCCATCAGGTGGGCCGTATGCTTGTCTGCTTGCCAAGTAGCATAAAAAAAAATCTTCTCGTCGCCGATACCGCAGAGCCTCAAGACGAAAGTCTACACGCCAGTGTTGACTTACGGCACTGAGACGTGGTCGCTAACTATTGGCCGTATAGACAAGCTCAAAGTTGCGCAACGGGCTATGGAGAGAGCTATGCTAGGAGTTTCACCACGTGATAGAATCCGAAATGAGGAAATCCGTAGAAGAACCAAGGTCACCGACATAGCTCTCAGAATTAGTGGCAGTGGGCAGGTCATATAGCTCGAAGAAGTGATAACCGTTGGAGAATAAAGGTTCTCGAGTGGCGACCACAAACCGGACGACGCGTTAGAGGAAAGCTCTCCACTCGATGGAATAAAGACATTATAAACGTCGCGGGGAGTCGGTGGATGGAGGCGGCTCAATACCGTTCGTCGTGGCATTCTAAGGGGAAGGCCTATGTCCAACAACAACAACAACGAAGGCTTCAAACAAAGGGCAGGCATCTTCTATAATAGTACTACTCTACTAGTAGGTAACACATTAAAATTATGTAAATATCTGTTTACTTACGAAATTTCACCGTGAAACCGTTATAACCTGGCTTGCACTCGTTTCAAAGACACCGCCCCAAAGAAAATTAATCGCATGACACCCACAGTGCACCATAGACAAGGACCATAGAGAAAAAAGTCAAGGAACATATAGGGAGAAATAAGTGCACTAGGCTAGGTAACCACAGACAAACAGAACACCTTAAATTCAAAAGGGCCACAAATCAAAAAAATTCAGTATCGTTTTTAATGCAAAAATGGCATTTAGATGATTCCAATTTTTATATTCGAAAAAGACACCCATGGTTTTGGCGTTTAAAATAGTTCAATCACACAACTACCCATTTAGCATTTTGAGACTTTGATGACTAACTTCACAGCAAAGCAGCCATCTTTCCAGTTAATAATAATAATAATAATAACTTTATTACGAAACATAAAAGTGTCAGGTTTTGGAATGCGTTTCTTTTGAATGAAAGTTCAATAAGTTTGATTACTATTTTATTAAAACGAAACCGCAGTACTTGGAAATGTGTCTGTTTTGCATATAAGATTACCGTGATTATGGTTGTAATTGTTTATAAACAAACATGCAATATTTGTTAAATGACTGTTATTACAATCAGTCTGTACAATCAGTCTTAAAATACAGTGTTTCATTATTATACATAAGTATCCTTTGAATTAAATAATCACTTTTAAGATTATTAAAATTACTTTGGGATCACATCCTTTTCAATCAGTTTTAGGATGCCCTGTTTTTTGTCTCAGCAACTTGTAGCTTTTTGATATTATTTTATTTTATTTACTTGGGAAAAATCTGTATCCTGAGAAGTTTTGTATAAAAATATATTATGCCTTTACAACTCTTCCTTTGAAAATCTATGCCAAGAGGCTGAACACTAAGAGGTTCTGAATCATAACTGATTGGTAATCAATCGTCTGTACTGCTGTCTGAGCTTATAGATGAGGATTCACTGGAGTCTCTATCTTAATCGCTTCATCAAAAACGGTACAAATTCCATACCAGACAGACAGCCAACACAATCCTAGCCTATCGTTACTTGATGAAAACATTATCTGATTTTGGAAGTCCAGAGCAATGAATAAATTTAGTCATTGAGGAAAGTACAGACAGCGATTCAGATATACTCAAGTGAATCCTCATCTTCAAGCTCAGACAGCAGTACAGATGATTGATTACCAATCAGTTGATTCAGTACTTCCTAGTGTTCAGCCTCTTGACATAGATTTCCAAAGGAAGAGTCGTAAAGAGCAGACCTCAAAGTTATTAAAACTGATCAACAACATTAAAATATATTTTTATACAAAACTTCTCAGGATACAGATTTTTCCCAAGTAAATAATATAAAATAATATCAAAAAGCTACAAGTTGCTGAGACAAAAAACAAAGCATCCTAAAACTGATTGAAAAGGATGTAATCCCAAAGTAATGTTAAACTTTTTATACTTACTTATTTTAAAATTGATTATTTAAGCTAAAGGATTTTTATGTATAATAATGAAACACTTAATGAGATTACTGCGATGACTTAGATATTATTGATCGTAGATCTCATCGTTACTACTAGTAAGTCAAAGATTTATGGAGTATTTTATTTTGTAATATTGCTAGATGAAGAGGTGATAGTTATGGATAAGTTTCTTCCGCATTTAATTACATTGATCTCAATGTAAATTTCAAGGTAGTGTAAGGTTCAAAATACGCATCTTATAATATACCATACATATATGTAGAAAAAAAAGATTTATAAAGTAATACAAAAAAAACTACTATCAAAACTTTGATAGGCTTTCCAGTAAAAAAATGAATTTTCGACTTGTGGCTCTTTTGCATTTAAGGAGCGAGATGACAACTTCATACTACACTTTGATATTGATATATTATCAGGGTTGCTACACCGAGTTTCTGAATCACAGCACGGTACACGGTCGGATTATAAAAACTAGTAGTTTTGCGAACAGAATACCTCAAGAGCACAAACTATCTTGTTTTTCGATAAAGTTTAAAAATCGCATCCATAGTCCGATCTAGCATATACCCAATCTTACTTGAACCACAAGTCGTTGAAACTCTAACAAATGAGAGCTCACGTAATATTGGTTTTCATTTTTATTTTTTCTCAAAAACTATATTGTAAAATAAATATATAAGTAAGTACATATATCAAGTTTCATCAAGATTAATTGAAAAATGCGACGTACGCGAGTACTTACGTACATAGGTACATACATCCGAACAGACGATAGCAAATTTTGCCATATTATATTGCAAGGACTTACCTTGCTTTGCTCGCTCGGTCAATGACTAATAATAATTTTTTTTTATTGCTGCGAATGAAGTTACGAAAGTATAGTTTTTACATATTCTTTCGTTGTTTTATTTTTATTTTATAAAACTGAAACTTGAGTTTCAATAAAGTACGTTACAATAAAGTATTTTCTCGAAGGTACCTACTTTGTTGATATTGCAAAGTATAAAGAACATAGCCGCAAATAACTTTGTAAACTATGATTATAACGAACGGTTGGCAACCCTATCAGAGCCAGCTCATAAAGCCTAATAATTACGGGTGACTAGCAAGCACTAAACTTTGACGTAGCGTTGCCTGGCAACGTCGCGTTTCGCAATTTTGGTGACAGACCCGAAAATAACGCGAGGCATACTTTTATTTATTTAGCGCCATCTTTCACTATCTTCCTCAAAACTCGGTGCTCGAGGTCCATTTAACCGCCATCTCTGTCAAATTAAACAAAACAGGGTGCTCTGCGTAAAAATATCACGCTTCGATGGTAGGTGGCGACTCAAAATGGACATTAAAAACACTCACACATACGTAAAATTGGTCGTATTTCAAACTAATTTTAAAAATTACCCTTAGTAAATTTTTATTTGAAACAACCATTTGCGAGTACGATAATCATTAGAAAATCGAAAAAAAAATACGATATAAAGAACGACAATCTGTGGATTGAAAAAATACTTAAATTATTTTGTATGGGCAAGGCAACGAGAGCATTCACCTTAAAAGCTTTTTTCGAAACACAAATTTTACACAAAAATCTTGTTTAATTTACAGACAAAAACACAAATGGCAAAGGAATATGCTAAAGATCTGGAGGACTATAGAAAAATCAAGGCAATGTATGAGGGCTCCCTTACAGAACAACAGAAAATAGACATCAAGAGGGTTAAAGAAGAAATGACAGAGGCCAAGGAGAAAAGGAAATTAAAAGCTGTAAGTAGAAAATTAACCAGTTTGATGTGGGCCTGTTTCAGAGTGTGTTGGCTGCGCAAACATCAGATGCAGCGAACATAGAGCATTTATGCTCTAAGTGGGTCCACATATGGGTTCATTCAAAATAATTAAAAGTAAAAAGAATCTAATAATTTATTATGTAATTAAATAAATACTGGGTGGTCTTCCTTTCTTATCCAGCACTAGCAACTAGCAGTAGCACTTTTTCCTACTACGTTTTGATCCTAGTTATAATTTCTACAAAATTTCATTAAAATACTTTCAGCCGTTCTGGTAGGGAGTAGCAAACAAACTTCGAATCCTTCACAATTACAATACATAGTTAATTTTATTTATTTCCACTATTAGGTACAGCGAGGATTACTTTATTATCATCAGCCAAGAGAAGTCCACTGCTGGACATAGGCCTCCCCCATAGAACGCCAAGACGAACACTCTCAGGCTGCCTCTATCCATCAACTTCCCCAACGGTTGTCAGTTCTGCTAGCTATATGGCCTGCGTATTGCCACTTCAACTTGCCTATATTCTTAGAGCTATGTTAGTGATCTTGGTTCTTCTTCGGATCTCCTCATTTAAGATTCTATCTTGGTATACTTAATTAACGTCAAGTTATATCAATATCAAGGTCTAATAAATAAGCATTATTATTAGTAGGATTTATGTTGCTATGACACTAAATTAAGTAACTAAGAGTAGGCTTGGCGCACACCGCACTTTAGGTATGAAGCTACAAGTACCCGGGCCGCCCGGCAAGCCGGGTTTGTTCAGTTAGGAGTGACGCGCGCCTTACGCTAACAAAAAAGTAATTCTTGTAGGTTTTTAACCCTTTGAGCTGTGCGCGAATCGTAACGCGCAGGTCCCTTGAGCCGCAGGGTTACTGGAAACCCAAAGCAAAACCAAAAAAACCAAAACCCAGAACCGGTTTCAACACAGAGTACTGGCGTGTACCTATTCGTTAGAGTACCTATCTTGTACTATTATTGAACGAGCGAAGCGAGTTCTCTGAGTCAAGTTGGAAGAATCGGCGTTTGTATGTATGTGTGTATGTATGTATGTATGTATGTTTGTCCGATGAAAACTTCCAAACCGCTAATCCGATCTTCATGAAATTTGGTATGGGGGTAGATAGTATTGGTACAATTTGTAGGTAAGGTTATGAGCTATATCGATCAGGGGGTTGCTGAGATATTGGGGTCCAAGAGGGGGTAAAAAAAATAAAAGTGAGACAGTCAGATCAAGTGGGGTGTCTAATGAAAGCGCTTTGGTTGGACATTTCAAAACTGTTTTTAATAATTATTTAGCCTTAGTAGTTTTCGAGATATTAGGGAAAATAAAAAACGTAAAAACCCAAAATTCTAGGGTACTTCCAGCAATCCCACAATGCTGAAATTTGGTATGCTTGTGGCTTTTGTGTCACAACTACAGGGAAAAGTCTGAAATTGAAGAATTTAGAAACATGTACTCCATAAAATAGAAACCAATATAACATCCATTGCTGACCTCCCATTTCTAATAATTTGAATGACGTTGGAGTTCTATGGTTTTCATCAAAAGGACGTTATCAATTAATTCGTCAGGTACTTGATATAGGTACTAACAGGTATGTAGTATAACTACGCCCCGTTGCTTAGCCCTATTCAAAGGTTATTTCGATGATGTGTAGGAAATTAGAGTAGTTACTGGTAGATCCTGTACTGTACTGGTAGACCTCGAGGGAATTTTTTTCAAAAATAATAGTAGAAATAAGTTTTCATTTAAAAAACCGACTTCCGCCATTTTATTCGACAAAGTGGTGAAAGGATTATTATACTTTTTGAATGCAAATGCTTGGTTTGTTGCTGAAAATAGTAAAATCGCCATATGTATGCCTACAATATTTGAGGAGTTCCCTCAATTCCTCATGGATTCCATCATCAGAACTGGATTCTGAAAAAAATGGGACCAATCTGGAAGTATATCTATCCAAATGTAAAAAGAATTTTCCAAATCGGTTCATAAACGCCGGAGATATGCGGTAACAAAAACTAAAAAAAAAAAAAAAAAATACAACCGAATTGAGAACCTCCTCCTTTTTTGGGAAGTCGGTTAAATATGGAAATTACTTAGTTAAGTAGTCGGGTTGATAAAGGTGTTATCGCGAGGTCTCAGTTCGGGGCGAACCACTAGTTTAAAACGTGCAAAAATAATAACAGCAATGTCGTCGTAAGCACATAACACTAGTCGTCAACCCTAACGAGCCGCGTCACTCCGCACCAGACAGCGACAGAGTTACGCGTTAGAAGAGAGCGGAAATGTTTAGGTGAATATCGCGATAGGCACTAAGCGCTTATGCGCTGAATTGCACTTTGTTGCGTCACAGCAAAAGTCGCTATTTATATAAATTTGTTCGTGATGTGAGCCTTCTGTGCTGTCTTTATGCTGTGCTAAGAGGCCACGGCGAAGCATTGATCTCTTCAATCATACAAATAACCATAATGTACACAATGTTGTTACAAAATTGTAGTCTACCTGAATAATCCAAATGTGACCACAAAGGTTTCTTGGTGCATTCTTCACCAAGGTACCAAATAGAATATTTTTCTCCCCATTGTACACCCAATCAAATAAACACAGAATTTAGTATGTAGTTGTACCACATACATGAGTGAATAATGTGCTGCTTAATTTTCAGGAATACAAAGAACTAGGCAAACCAAAGAAACCAATGTCCTCCTACTTCCTCTTCATACAGTCCAGAAAAGACATCTGTCTCGGAAAGAACCTCAAAGAGTTCCAAGACCAGATCAAGGCTGACTGGGTCAAATTACCTGCTAACGAGAAATCGAAGCTTCAGAAACAGGCACAGGACTTGATGAAGCAGTATATGTAAGTATCAAAGACCAAGAACTGATGCCATCACTTTATCTGGAAGACAGTATTACTACTATTATATGTCACTGGTTCTTGGTCATCTTGCGGTAGACCAGAGATAAACTTAAAGATATATAGTGGTGACGAAGGCGAAAAATTCATGTCGTAAAAGGGTTCCAGGCGCCAGAGGCCTGGAGAAAATCTGTTGATGGACCGGATTTGAGCCCACGACCTTAGGATAGGAAGATGGGGTCCATCCCACTAGGCCATCAGCGCAATCACTGCCACGCCCTCGTCTCCCACGCGTGCTCTAAAGGCCAATTCACGCGCGTCACTTTGTATGTACACACTTGCGTACACGTCACGCAAGCGGTGTGCCTTTAACCAGGGGTCTTCAACCTTTTTTAGTCCAAGCGCAGTCGGCCGAAGAGGAGACCTTTTTTAGTCCAAGCGCCGTCGTCCGAAGAGGAGATCTTACCTTATCATAATAAAAAAAACAAGCAAGTTTAAAAATCATAATAATCTTTGTTTAAAAAGTTAACTAAGACTTGGATCAATGCTATGTTTAACACATTATTTTTGATCAGTGCATTTTTTACCTGCTGAAACCATTTTTCACAAGCGCGGCGATTACAAAAATGTACCGTCGACAACAACGAACCGACTGATCACGCGCCAACTCGTTGAACGTTGACAAGACCGCAGTCAGTAGTGCCCTTTCACTCTGTGTCTTCCTCTCACCAATGCGTCACCCAATTTCTTCACTTTGTCTGAGCGGAATAGTAGCGCTTGAATAAAAATTGTGGCTTATCATTATTATAGATATTTTCTTTAGTTCTTGCGGTCCCTGTACTGCAAGAAAAGATCTGGCGGGCCGCATGCGATCCGAGAGCCGCGGGGCACCTAAGTCCAATTTAAGCAGATTACCTTAGCTTTTCCATTGTCAATGCAATGAAATCTCAATGAATTGTTTTTTTTATTTCAGGAAAGACATTCAAGCATGGGAATTAAAAATGATTTCAATGGGACGATCAGACCTCGTCCGTGCGAAACCTATACGGGTTAAAAAGCCAAAAAGCGCGGAGAAATCACTATAGGAACTCGGGTGCTCTGACGTACTAACTGACTCCATAGACCCTAAGGACACTGTACAAAGTATTGTTAAGAATAGTTCTAGTCCAGAAAAGACTAAATCACAAGTAGGAACACCACAGTCTAATAAGACTGAAGACTTGAAAGAAAATAGTATCAAAAGTGATGAAATAAGTAATAAACAGTCAGTGGAAAGTTGGAGCACGGGTGAAAAAGGCCTTAGTGAAGCCGCAGAAACCTCAAAACCTAAACAGAGTAAGGACCTAATGAGTAGTATTAGAAGTTTTTTTAAGCGTTAGTTATCTATCATCCATGCCTGTATCAATACATTCTGCCATTTGTTTAGATGCATTTTTGTTTGACATTGTTTTGTAGATCTTTTACTTCTTTAGTTATTACAAGTATCTTTAAGTAAAGTATTTAGTTTTTTATTGGCATCATCCCATTTCAGTTTTTTAACATCGCTAGGACCTTGCATATGTACCATTGGTGTTAAATCTTAAACTGCGCTAAATCAACACCACCTCAGGGATTCCACATTCGATTGGTCATCGATTCTGATTCAATGGTCAAATCAAGAGGGCGGCTCGATCTATCTGTCGAAGTCCACTGCTGGACAAAGGCCTTCCTCCTAGAATGCCACGACGAATGGCCTTGAGCCGCCACAGACTTCCTGCTAAAAACGACCTGCGACCTTTATGTCTTTAGTCCATCGAAAGGAGGATCTTTCGCTATGCGTCGTCCGGTTTGTGGTCGCCACTCGAGAACCTTTATTCCCGAACGGGTGTCGGAGTTTGGAGATATATGACCTGCCCATTGCCATTTCAACTTGTTAATTCTGAGCTGTGGTGATCTTGGTTCTTCTACGGATTTTCCTAGCATAGATATTTATCTGCGCTACGCGACTATGAGCTTGCCTATATGGCCAATAGTTAGCGACCATGTCTCAGCCGACAGCAAGTCATCACTAGCAACACATACTGATTATAGACTTTCGTCTTGAGGCTCTGCGGTAAAGGTTACCGGTAGGGCGCATACGCCCTTTTGTACGCGAACGAAGTTTGCTAGCTACCGGTGACTACAGGTCAAACGGGCATGAGTTTTTTAGTGTGTGCTCAGAGGGTTCTATTTTTGCGATGGGTCTTGAAGAACTCCGACCCAACCGCTTGGACAATTTCCAATAGCCCGTTGTTTAGATCGTCCACTGTATTGCGTTCAGCCAGGCATTGGAAGCGATTTTGGAGTTAGTAGTTCCAACTGAAAACTTTCCGAGATACAACGCATAAAACTTCTAATCAGAGAAATAAACAACTTAAAAGAGACTGCTCTTAGTGATCTCTTCCAGGCAACCAACAACAGAATGCACATTTATATGTAGGATAAATATCCATGTTACGCACTAAAATACATTTCACTTATCTCACTATAATAGGTATTATAATTGCGCAAGTTAGCGAGTATGTGCACTAAGCTGGAACCGGGTCATCCTCTATTTGCGTAGGCTCTAACTATTTCCTCCGTTAAACCCCGCTCCTTGGAGCACGTCGTCCTCGGTTCTCTCGGTCTTCTATGATGTTTGAAAAATCACTTGGCTGCTCCTTCAACTAAGTCATGCGCTCGCATGATGGCCGTACTCTAGTTGGTAGTCCTTGCGTTGTAGTTTCACCCACGTGGCTTTTTGCAATTGGTGTCAGGTACCTACTGTTTAAATAAACCCAAAAGTCAACCCATATTGGGATTCCCTGTGTCGTAAGTACCTACCTAACTAAAAGTACCTATAACAACAAATATGAGCTCATGCAAACATTTTTTACTGCAGGGGAAATCGAACACGCACCTCTAGCGTCTAGCCGGCTACTCCCCCTCTGCGCCGCAACACTGAGGTTTCTTGCTCGAGGAGAGTTGGTCAGTTCTAGCATAAGGGCAGGTGTTGATGATGTAGTGTAGAATGATTCTAAATCACTAGCTCATGGCAAGTCACAGATGCCTATTGATTTGGAAAAACCGTACTTAATCTACCTATTTTATTTCAGCTGACTTGGTGATTTTTCCAGTGATAAAAACCAATGGGATTTTTTTTATTTTATTTCAACTGATTTGTTACAAAATATAAATTAATTTGTTACAATACCATTAGTTTATTGTTGTTTAACCTTTAATTTATTTACAATCTAAATTAAGCTGATAGATATTATAAATAGATCAACAAAAAGAAGTTACGGAATAGTTGCAGTGTGTTAAGTACTTTTGTTCTACCAGCTTAATTTGGATTGTAGCTAGCACATATGAAAAACATTTAAAAAAACTCACTTTTGACACAGAATATCCTTAGAGCAAATCCTAGTATGTACTTAGGTAGCAAGGTTTGCTCTAATGTATTCAGCACTAAAAATTGTATGCAAAGAGTTTATGTTAGGCTTCATATACACGAGCGGCACGATGTCAGAGGTAACTGCACCCGTCGGCGGCAGCCGTTGACAGCTGCTGCAACAACTGCAAGCGTCGCTGTAGGTCGACGGGTGCAGTTGCCTCTTCCGTAGACATCGTGCCGCTCGTGTATTGACATCGTGCCGCTCGAGTATATGAAGCCTTAGATAGAGCTTTGGTGCAAAGCCTATCTTACAGTTATAAATTCCTTTCTAGGTCCCTTGTAAGTGGCTAGTGTACCAAAGCCCTAGTTGCAATGCCAAATACAAACATAATATTACACCCAACAGTCACATTCGTAGTCTTGATCCCACACTAGGATTCCCTGTGTCGTGGGTATCAGGAACTACGAGTACCATGGTACCATAACACCCAGACCCGGAATAAATATTTACAGCGGGAATCGAACCCGCAACCTCTTGAATATCAGCCGGGTACTCGCCCACCTCGCTACAGAGGAAACATGAGTAACATAGCTAGCGTTGTTATAAAATACAAAATACTAGTCACATGCAAGTTTACAATTGAGGCCAAGGATTGCTTCCACTAAATTGTCATCACAGTACATGAGGTCCTCAATTTTCATACATCATAATTTATATTACAGCATTTTTAATTTGGCATTCTAATTATTTACAACATTTTACAAAATATGAGCTAATCCAGAAGTAAATACAATTGAAATGCATAGAGCAAATGCATAGATGAAGATATGAAATTAAAATTGATTACTTTATGAATTAATTTGCAGAAATAATTTAAAATGAATTTAAACTAAACCATCTCTTCATTAGCTTGTATGTACAAATTGATTCTAATATAAAACTAAGGTCTGAATTCCAAACAAATATCAAACTGAATCAAGACTTGAATCACAAATTTTTGAACAATCAAAGTTCTTGGAGTCATCTTGGGCGAATCGGCGTTTGTATCTATGTATCTGTGTTGTGTCTGACGATAACTTTCGAATCATTCATCCGATATTCATCAATTTTATTAAAGAAGGATGGTTTTAGACTTTATATAGGTACTAGCAACTTGTCATGCTAATAGCTTGTGACACAAATACAGGCAAAAGTCCAAAATTAAAGAATTTCAACTTATCCTATGAAATTAAAACCCAATTATGTTGAACTCTCAATTTCTAGGAATTTATTTATTTATTTATAGATGAGTAACTTTCGCTGATATGTCTACATCGACACACAGTGAGGAATGTCTAATTTTGGGTCACTTTTTTAAGTTCCGAATTGAATTACGTTGAGGTTCAGTTAGGTTGGACAGTAATTTCTATGATAGAATAAACTTGCACAATGTGTACCTTCAAAAAAGGAGGTAAACAATTAATTTGTCAGCAAGGTACCTACAACTAGGTATGTAGCATTTACCGCCCGTTAGTTAATCTGATTCAAATAGTTTTGTTGCTGTGCAGGGAACATCTCAGGACAACATACAGGATATAAATCTTAAAGGTGGTACTGTGAAAATGTTATCTCGGGTCAAATAGGTCTTGTGTTCGTGGCAAACCACTAGTTTCCCAGTTTTTAATTGAAATTGTGATAAAAATCTATGCTAGAGTCTTGGTTCAGTTAGAGACTAGTTCTGGAATACGGGCCTCAACATGGCAATGTGACTAAAACGCACACATCTTAAAACTTCTCACTATTTAAAGGCACAAGCAATCAAAATAATGGGACGCAGTGAACTGCATGCAAAATTTACCTTTAAGCTGCTCATTTTAAGATTCTATGAACAGCCAAGTGAAGATGTGATTTTTGATTTGTAATTTTGAATGCAGATCAAATACAAGCCAGCTATTGTTGTATTGCTGTTGGTGTAATACCTACAAAATAGATACAGACATCTATTTCACTATGTAACCAGGAAGTCTCGCACAGTTATCCACAGTGATTGTATGCAAATTGTGGTAAATAGGTACACAAAAGTGTCACGGAAAATGACACTAAAACATTGTGTTAGGTACAAAATGTTACGCACCCTAGATTGTGACATACCATTGAGAAGTAGCAGGACATTGGCGATGTTTGAAGTATTCTGTACCGGACACCACACTAACTTTGTAACAATGTAAATAATAACAGGTAGGAAAAAATAACCACCTATATCAAATGTGATCAATGACATTCCATACAATATTTGTATTATCAGAGATAGGAGCACTATGTCGTATTTGTATGAAGTAATTTTCTCCCAGAGAGGCACTGCAAGCGTTGGTACCGCTTCCGTTATAGGAGTACGAGGCACTAAAGGTGTCAAATCACTCATTATCTCGCCGTCACCGGCCGCGTCAATCTCGTGCCTCGGTAAGAATTGAAATGATTCTGGTTCATTATGAAATATTCCATTTTGTAGTAATGTATTGCTGATACTGCTAGTGGTTGCTGCGACCGGGATCTCGTTATCTGATTCGGGGACAGGCCTGATACTCCTGCTAGGGGATTCTGCAAAAGTAAGCATTTGTAAACAACACGTTTTCAGGATAATTCGATGATTGTTTCGGGTAATTTATAGAGCATACCTCTGGGAGACTCATCGCCACTTTTTCCAGCTATCTTTTGAAGTCTGTTGCCAGAGTTTTCCAATATTTTCCTGCGACGAGCCTCACGACGAGCTGCTGCGGCATCAGCCATTTTTGACATAATAACATAACCACAAACAATCACCACAGACAAACAAACAGTAGTAGACAACAAATAAGATTTTTGAACGAAACGAAAAGTCGATCAATTTTAGAGCAAGCAAGCAACTAGCATTCTATCAAGCAAGGCAAGCAAAGAACGGAACGAAGCAAGAGCAACGCCAAACGGCAAACGCCAAGAAATAATTTTTGTTTGGCGCCTTTGAGGCCGGTTGGTTTTGCAAAAAAATCTGCAAATTCCTTCTCAGCCTAGTGTTCAGTTATCGATAAAATGGGTGATAAAGGAGACGGAGGTAATTTTGTGCCTTATGATGTGTTGTTACACTGCAAAGCTGTTTTTTCTTTGCCTGCCTGCCAGCTTGTATTTTGTGGTTAGCGAGGATTCCTGTTCAGTAAGTTCTTGTCTTTTTTGTAGAAACTTTCGACGATGCGGTTGAAGAGCGCGTGATAAACGAGGAGTACAAGATATGGAAGAAGAATACACCATTCTTGTATGACCTGGTGATGACCCATGCTCTGGAGTGGCCATCGTTGACTGCACAGTGGTTGCCGGACGTCACTCGGCCAGAAGGGAAGGACTACTCTGTTCACAGGTATACTCATAATATCTTTGATGATCACAAAATTGATGATAGGAAGTTCCTATCCCATTGTTATTGTTCTTGATGTACAGGCTTCACAGTGGATGTTGTTCAGGCCGGCTCATGAACCATTCTTTGGCATTTTACTTGGGTCAAAGTTCAGTGACCTACGTTACAAAAGCTAGAAGAAGTTAATTTCTTCATCACCTCCAACCTGAAGGTAATGCCATCCCAATTAATGTGAATTACATTAAATTTTCTGATATCAATGATCTATGTGGCAATGAAACAACATAGCTATATCAACGTTAATAGGATTGATTATTAAAGATATTCACAAAACTGAGATGTTGGATTTATAATCTTATCACAACCAGGATAATGCATGAATTGAATTCCTTTGTCATCCAGGTTGATATTAGGCACACACACATCAGATGAACAAAACCATTTGCTGATTGCGAGCGTCCAGCTTCCAAATGAAGATGCACAGTTTGATGCCAGCCATTACGACAATGACAAAGGAGGTAAGAGATATTGTGCTGTGCTGCCTTAGAAAGTAAACTATAGACTCAATTTGGCCCCATAATTACTAAATTTGGAGCTTGTATATAAAAAAAAGGTGTAAGCTCTAACAGTAATTCTCATGGTTGTATCTTATGTTTTATTGCTTATCAACTCTAAACAAGGAAAACCCTTTATAAAACTAGAACAAAGTAAATATTTCATTCATTTTATGACCCATTATTATTACTTTGAGGACACTTGTACGCAAGGACTTCTACAGCAGCAAATAAATAAATAAATGCTGGACATTTCACACAACATTATCTAGCCCCAAGCTAAGCAGAGCTTGTGTTATGGGTACTAGATAACTGATATACTTAATACAATACATTACATATATAGATATTTTTTATTATACATAGAAAATACCCAGAACACCCTGAACAAATATCTGCAGATCGTACAAATATTTGTTCCGAGGCGGGAATCGAACCCGTAACCTCCTGCGTCGCAGGCGACCCTTGGCCCGCCGCGACACAGAGGTCGTCGGAAATAAAGCTCTAGGTAATTAATAAAGCTTAATATAGCTTGACTAATAAATTTACCTGTTACAATGTGTGCATAAATAAATGAAAGATGTAAATAACAAAAAAAAAGTCATAATTAATACAGTGCAATGGCCTGACTCATCAAGCGATTTTATCCAGGCAAACTTTATAGTATTCAAATTATTCTCAATTAGCAAAAAAACTAATAATATAACTATTTTAGTGAAATTACTCAATAAAATTAATGCAATGAGCCAATAGAATTGAAGTTATCGTGGCTTGGTATCATTTTAGAAAAATTACGACTATACACCACGTACTTTACTATTCTCCTGCTGACGTTTCGTTGACCATTTTGAGGTCCTTCCTCATGAGCACCGACCGCGACCACGCTCAAAGGTCGTGCGACGAGAACTCAATAAAATATAAGAATAGTAAAGTACGTGGTGTATAGTCGTAATTTTTCTGCAATGAGCCAACATCATAGACTTATATAACAGCTACATTGTTTAAACAAAATTCTTGCAACTTATGTTTTCAGAATTTGGCGGATTTGGATCTGTATCTGGCAAGATAGACATTGAGATTAAGATCAACCATGAAGGTGAAGTGAACAGGGCAAGATACATGCCGCAGAACCCTTGTGTTATAGCCACAAAGACTCCATCATCCGATGTGCTCGTCTTCGATTACACTAAGCACCCCTCCAAGCCCGAGCCATCAGGTGAATGCCATCCTGACCTTAGGTAAGGATTCTCACAGTTTTTAATAATTTTCAGAGTTTCATATATAGTAAATTCCGAAATAGAGTTGTAGTGCAGACTCTTTTCCGCAACTAGGCCGCCCTTTTTGCGTAGCGATTGGCGGCTGCTAATCCAGCCACCCGATGGCCTCCAGGAAGGCCAGCAGCTCACTAATCCCGGCGCAGGCCTGCCCGGGAGTCCTCGGTGTCCCGAGGAAAGTTTTACGCCACGCCATGCTACTATACTCCAGGAGCACATGCGCTGGCGTCTCATCTGCTTCTAGGCAGCCCTTGCATAGGGGATTGTCCGTGATACCCAGTGTAAATAAATGTTTGTTAAGAGAACAGTGCACAATCCCGACTGAGCTGTAGCTTGTCCCATCTCAGATTGAGTAGTTTTCGGGAGTATTTTGGATTTTCCAAAATAGAGTAGTTCCATTGTTTAAAATTACTGTTCCAGATTGCGCGGGCATCAAAAAGAAGGCTATGGCTTATCATGGAACCCAAACCTCAATGGTTATCTTCTATCAGCCAGGTATGTACCTGTACATTTTCCATTAGTGTTATTTATAGAAATCACAAGTGCGCGTCCACAGTGCGCCCTAGCATAGTGCACGCCCACAGTGAAGTAGTGCAGTGTCCTAGCGCGGTTGTGACGACGGGTGCGAAATATCAAACATGCAACCGCCGTTTCCATAGTGTAGTGGCTAAGGCGGGCGCCTAGCGCGACGGTCATGAGCGATTAGCGCGCGTAGGTTTCAAACGTTCCTATCCGCGTGTTATGGACACACTACGGACCTAGTAGGCAAGCGTCTCAATGCGCGGGTGGCGGAGATATCAAACCAGTTTGGTCTTACCGCTCGGCTTACGCGCGTCTAATATTTTACTAAGCACTACAACAGCTCGCGCGTCACTGTGGCACACCTCCGCCGTCGCACCCGCGAAAGCCCCCGTCCCCGCGCGTTCAGTGTGGACGCACACCAAGGATAATTTTGAAGCTTTACATCAAAGAGTAAAGATTCATATTTTTTCTCCCTAGGTTAAAAGTTTACACTCAACTTTACTCAACTTACTTTTTATGCCTTCATGATTACTATTCCTTTTTTTTTTTAATGTGAATCAGTTTATCGAATGTGACTGAAATCAGCATAAAAATAAATATCAATTCATTTCAAGGTTTCCAATAATTTTTACTATGAATTTAATCTACGGTCACCAACGCCAAATATGCCACAGTCAAAAACTACCTAAAATATTAGATCACGCTTGTCCTATTTAACCAAGCATTTGGTAAGTTTTGTATTTTGCTATCCCCAAATCAAGATTCCTATTGGTCATTGATGTTAAAATTATGTAAACTAATTTGAATCGCATTTTGATATTGAGGCGCGAGATTTTTGGGTACCGGGTATGGGCATGATCCGTGAACGGAGGTTTGTAGGATGAGAAAACAGTCTAGCTAATAATAGTCATAATATAAATTTATTGATAATATACATTAAAGGTCAATAAGCTAGATAAAACAGATGGATGACAGATCGACAGGGGATGGGAAGCAGCATCCACCTGTGTACTCAACAATAATACTGCGAAAATTAATCCGCCTGCCAAGCGTTGTGGTTATGATGGAAATGGGAGGCCATTGCATTCTTATGGGGGAGGCCTCATCCAGCAGTGGATGGGTGAAGGCTACTGAAGAAGGTCTTACAGCTGAGTGTTCAAGTAATCAAGTTGCTTAATGTTACTTGTATTACAACACCGCAAATATGTATTTTTTCCGTTTTCTTTTGAATTTAATTTGATATAGAAAAAAAAACCCGCTTTTATTGCGACATTCGCGGTGATGCAGTTTTTGAATTCTGGCTTCTGATTGGCGAGATTTCATGAACGCGATTGGTGCAATAAAAGCGGGATTTTTTTCTATGTCAAATGAAATTCAAAAGTACGGAAAACATGCATATTGGCGTTGTTGTAATATAAGCTACGTTATGCAACCATTTCTAAGCAAACTTCTGTGTCCAACATTATGATGTGATCAGTATCTAACCACACTTTTTCCACAGTGATGACCACACAATCTGTTTGTGGGATATAAATGCGACGCCTAAAGAAGGTCGCGTCATCGAAGCCAAATCTGTATTCACAGGCCACACCGCTGTGGTTGAGGATGTTGCATGGCATTTACTGCATGAGTCCCTTTTTGGATCAGTGGCTGATGACCAGAAGTTGATGATTTGGGACACCAGGTCTGTGTATGTTGACAAGCTGTTTCTACTTTATAGTTTTAAGGTAGTTAGTTAGTCATTATCGCCCATGTTGGCACGCGGCGGGGCTGGCGCCCACTCTTTCTCAAGCAAGATGGTGCCTGTCATCGATTTGAGGTATGTAGCTTTTAAAGCTTGTGAAGGTTTTAGTGTATAAAAACACCCATGTACAAGTACTTCGGCAAAAGTTATGCGGCTTCGGCAATCTTCGTTCGTGGCTGACTATCGCTTTTTTACTCGCTTGCAATCGTGTTTTTGTTTCGAAATGACAAAGATTGATGAGGCTCATAACTTTTTTAATAGTGCATTAAGTACTACCACGTGGGCTGAGCCGCGGGCAAATGCTAGTGGTGATATTTATAGATTGGCATTTTATAGTCATTTGTTTTACGGTTAACATTTTCACAAAAAAAAATGCAGTCTCTCAATCCAAAAAACACGTCTGTGTTTTCAGCAGGGAAAGTGTTAAGGCTCTACAGTACAGTCGAAAAATCTTCTAAAACTAGGCCGCCCTGAAGTTAGCTTTTAAAATATGCGCAGCGTGAAGCTCACTTCAGGGCGGGTTAGATACATCGGCAGAATATCATATTAGTTTCTGTTTGACAGGTGTAACAACACATCGAAGCCATCTCACACAGTCGACGCGCACACAGCCGAAGTGAACTGCCTGAGTTTCAACCCCTATTCGGAGTTCATCCTAGCCACAGGCAGTGCTGATAAAACGGTAAGCTACGTTCAGGAAGACGTATCGAAACGGCGCCTGTCTTTTAGAAAACATTTTTGAGTTTGGGTGAGCTTTATAAATAAATAAAATAAAATGCTGGACATTTCACACAACATTATCTAGCCCCAAGCTAAGCAGAGCTTGTGTTATGGGTACTAGATAACTGATATACATAATACAATACATTACATAAATAGATATTTTTTATTATACATAGAAAATATCCAGAACATCCGGAACAAATATCAGAAGATCGTACAAATATTTGTTCCGAGGCGGGAATCGAACCCACAACCTCCTGCGTCGCAGGCGAACCTTCGCCCGCCACGCCACAGAGGTCGTCAAAGGTCCACTGAGGTCGTCTTAGGTTGGGCTAAGGTACAGACAGGTGCCCCAGGCGTATAATAGTTGTATTGGATCACTTGATAAACAAGCGTTGCAATTTGTCTAACACTATAAAATAGAGCCCTTCGCGTCTTTATGTAGTTTTATTCTTAATTGAGTACTGAGTGGATTTGAATGCGATTTTCACTACAGTATAAAGGGGTTTCATACTCATAGTTTATGTACCAAACTTAGGCAAAGCCAGGGTGGGTCAGCTAGTGTAGGGTTGGACTACACTTTGTCCATATGGAACGGCATTTTCTCGTAACTCTTATCAACATGATTAGTTCGCAGTTATTAGATATATTATTAGCAGTTTGTAAAAGTCTTGTTATTGTTGTAGGTGGCGCTATGGGATCTGCGTAATCTGAAACTAAAACTACACTCTTTCGAGTCGCACAAAGACGAGATATTCCAGGTGCAATGGTCGCCGCACAACGAGACCATCCTTGCCAGCAGTGGGACTGACAGAAGGTATAGTTGCCGCCACGAGACGTAAGCACGGAATAACAGAGAGGCACCGCGCGTATAGCCAATGGTCGAAAATGTTCGACTAACACGCAATCTTGCGTCTGTTTATGACATTTCTGGGAGAGGTCTGTTCTGAGGCTGCGTTTCCACCAGATATGAGCGAGGATGCGTAGCGAGGGATGTGTTTGTTAAGAACCAATAGAATCACTTCATTTACCTAGCCTCGCTCAGCCCAGCTCTGGTGGAAACGGCTTAGCGAGCGAGGCTTTTATACGTACAAAACAAGCGAGGGATGTGTACGAGGAATATAAATAATAATAACAATAATTAGTATATTAGCATAGTCAGAAGGTTTCTCTCTCTGCAGCCCTAGCCTCCGACCGCTTGGGCCTTGCTCCGCGGCCGGAGGTTTCCCGTTTTGAGATATATTTTTTACTATTATGTTTTTGTAGATAGTCCTTTATAGTAAAAAATGTACTTTTTTAACTAGATTTAAAATAAATTAGTGAAATAATAATTACATATAGTGTGCAAAGAATGGAAGCGAGCAAGAAGCTACTAGCAGTCAGTCTGAAAAGAGCCCGCTACACATCCTCGCACCGCTCATCTACGCACCGTTTCACAGCCTCGCTACGCATCATCGCACCGCTCATCTACCTCGCACATCTTTGGTGGAAACGCAGCCTTAGGCCGGACACACGACGGCATAGTCGATTTTCAAGTCTAAGGACTTGGCTTATGCTACTGCTGTTACTGGAGCTTGTCTTATTAACTCCGTAGTCTAAAAAGCATTATATTTTGTAAACACGCAACTTTTAATTGGCAGACTGCACGTATGGGACCTGTCAAAAATCGGCGAGGAGCAGACGGCAGAAGACGCGGAGGACGGTCCCCCTGAGCTGTTGTTCATCCACGGAGGACACACCGCCAAGATATCAGACTTCTCCTGGAACCCTAACGAGCCCTGGGTTATCTGCTCCGTGTCTGAGGATAACATTATGCAGGTGAGCACTGCATCAGGTGGGAAGGAACCTGGCTTTCGATGTTAAGGTTGTGGGTTCAAATCCCGGTTGTGTAAAATAGGACGTTTCCACTCGAAAAAAACGTCGTGGTGATGTGGCTACGTAGTCATGATCCCACTATAGGATTCCCTGTGTCGTGGGTATCAGGAACTACGAGTACCAGGTACCACAACACACACTGCAGTGGGAATTGAACTTGCAACTTCTCGCATCTCGGCCTGCCGCGCCACAGAAGTCGTCAGTGAATCCTTTTACCACACTAGTTCTTTCGCTATTGGCTAGTTACTAGTAACTTGGTTAGGAAGCGAGGGAAGGTGAGGAGAGGTTCATTCACCTCCTTACCCTCATGGAATTATATATCATTCTATGGAAGAGAACTCCTCCAGTAGAGGGCGTCTAAAGGCCTCAACTGAGGATACCGAACTAAGGATATTGATCTGTCATTCCAGGTGTGGCAAATGGCGGAGAACATTTACAATGACGAGGAGCCCGAGACGCCGGCGTCGGAACTGGAGTCCGGAGTGAATGTGAACCACGGGTAGACTGCATCCGATCAACCCTCTCAAATTACATAAGGCCCGCGCACACTGATGCACTCGTATGCTACTCTTCTGTTGTTGGTCAACGTGTGAAAACTTATGCCCGTATTCTAGAACTAAACTAAGCTGAATTGGGACCAAGTATAGATTTTTGACAGGAAAAAACAACTTCCTATAGGTCGCGCAACGAGTTATGAGCGCTCGGCGTAAGTGGTGTTGATTGCGCATGTGTAAATGTGTGCGCGTCTGTATCTAGGGAGCGCGAGACGCGAGTGCGGGGCGCGCGGTACGGGAGGCGACCAATACGCGCCGGCGATGCCCGCCTCTCCCGTTGCGCCTCTCTCCCCCCGCTAAACAGACCCAAAAAATTATTACTGCGCATTGAAGGACAGCGCTCATAACTCGTTGCGCGACCTGTACCGTTGGGGGCCGTCCATTAATCACGTGATGTTTTTTTTTACATTTTTGAACCCCCCCCTCCCCTTGGTGATACGTGGTGAGGTTTAAGGCTCACGTGTATTTTTAAAATTAATTAGTGTATCTTAATTTTTTTTTAAATATTATCTTTAAATACAGGTATAAAGTATAATCTAATTTTATTCCGAAAATAAGGCTTTTCGGTTTCGAAATCGCGCGTTTGACGAAAAAATAAATTCACGTGATATCTTACAACAATGATTTTTTGTGATTTTTTTCTAAACCCCTAAGGTCCCCTTTCAAGCCTCACGTGATTAATGGACGGTCCTTTGGCTACATTTCAAATGTCGTCAGTCCACCGGGCCTTCCGACACTGTGTGGTCTGTTCCGTGGTCGCCACTCGAGAACCTTCATGCCCCAACGGTTGTCAGTCAGCTACATGGCCTGCCCAATGCCATTTCAACTTGCTAATTCTGAGGGCAATGTCTCGACTCAAGACCGATCATCGTAGCTTTCTTAGGGAGGCCTATGTCCAGTTGCGGTCTTCTGCTTTTTGTTGATGATGAATGAATTAATAAAACACCGGTCAAGTGCGAGTTAGACTCATTTGGAAAGGGTACCGTACCTTAGTAACCACTAGACACGATTTATGGCATTTTCTCTTCACGTTTTCTGTTTTCCATAGGAATTAGAGACTTGGGATGTTCATTCAGGCTTTCCTGTAAGCTCAGTGTGGTCTAATATTCCTTATTTTTTTCCCCCCACGGGGGATGTTTGATTTCCGTTTATTTTCCTTAACAAAACTATGCATTTTAAAATTATAAAAGGACGGCTGTGACAGACAGACGGACAGACACGAGTGTTATCTTATAATGGTTCCGTTGACATCTTTTGAGATACGGAAGCCTAAAAACTGTCTAAAAATCTAGTCTCGATTCTGTTTGAGATTAGTTCATAATACGTATATAAAAAACTACTTTTGTAGCATAATATTACTTAAAACAGTAACTGTTCTGTTAATTAATGTGTGCACTGCCTTATCCAGACATAAAAATATTCATAGTTCATATGTTGATTCGTTGTTTGTATGGTAAAGTTTGTTACGCAACTTCTACCCCATAATACCCATAGTATCAAAAACAATGTTTGAATGTACAAAAAACCTCTCTGTGGTAGTGGGCGAGTAGCCAACTAACACGCAAGAGTTGTGAGTTCGATTCCCGCTACGTGACAAATGTTTGCATGATTTGTAAATATTTGTTCCGAGTCTGGGTGCTGTGGTACCATGGTACTCGTTGTTCCTGATACCCACACAACACAGTGAATCTTAGTGTGGGATTAGGACGTTGTTTGCGACTGTTAGGTGTTCTGGGTGTTATGTTATGTTTGAATATCAGAATTGATCTCCTAACTAACATTTCAGTCTTTCGGACATAAGTTTAATGTTAAGTGAACTATTATTAGTTAAATGTTAATTAGGTAAAAAATAGTATCCGGTCTGGGATAAGGTAGACAGTTTCAAGAACAGTTTATATGCACTAGAATCTCGAGCTGTAATTTTTACGCCATGAAATTCCATAGTAAATTGTAAGGGTGCAAACACATCTGACGGAATTTACGTCGTTGATCTTTACGGTAACGCCAGTGCACATAACAAACAGCTGTCATGGACGAATGGTGTAGTGTAACACGAATATTGTGTGGAGACACCGATGAGCGCGCCTAGCGTACACTCAGTGAACATCATTTTCCATTAAAAAATCCGTGTAACACTACACCATAGTCCGTGTAAATTCCTAGTTAAAACTCAAGATCGGCCTATGCTATGATGTGTTTGGGCTCTAATAAGTTTGTGCATGTAAACCTTAAATATTTGTAAAAACGCCAATTATGGCTGCAGCACACATGACGTTGAAATGTATGGAACTCTATGAGACATGGCACACCGCTTGCGTGACGTGCACGCAAGCGTGTACATACAAAGTGACGCGCGTGTCTACGTTACATGCTGCATACGCATCCGGTGTGAATTGGCCTTTAACTAGATTGTAGTGTCACACCGCTAACCGTGAAAACTCAATTTTTTATTTATTTTATCCTGTAAAAAAAAAGGTAACATGTTTTGTTGAGTTCCATGACACAAGGGTCTGATGATTCTATCTGTCCTATCCAGTGTGGCGATGCTGTCCATATCTTGGGCACACATTGCCTTTCTAAGTTTCTCTACTATTATTTTTGATGGACCAGAGTAAAGGAGGTTCTTAGTTTGGTGAAGCGACTGACCGAGGGTGTTTTATAATGCTAAAGTTGTGTAGTGGAATTTATTTTAAACTTTGCTAATAATTATTATGAAATAAAAATTACGGATACAATAAAACTTTTATTGATTGATAATATAACCTAACCTAGGCTTAGAGCATTTGCCGAAATACCTAGATGGTACCTAAATATAGAAATAATGGTAAACAGTCTGTGGGAGACGTGGGCACGCAGTGTTTTTTTTACCGATTTTGTGTCGGCACTGTTTCGTCATCATAACTCGACTACATGGAAGAATTTCTTCCATGTGTAGTTAACGATATTAGTGTTAATTAACACTAATGCTAGTTCCAATTTTCGCCGCGCCTATTCTCTTTCCGCACAGACTCGAGGTTCGAAGTTCAAACATTGATTTTGTCCGAGAATAGTTTGGGCAAGTTCTGCCAACACTCGTAGTACTTTGCGTCTAGTTTCTGGCAGGTCTCGGCGCCCCACTTTGTGATGGCCATACTGAGCGAAGACTCGAACATGAAGGCCTGCGAAAAACAATTTAGCAAGTAGGAACTTGAATCATTTGGTAACTTTTTAATTAAGTATTGAGTTAGTGAATTCATTAACAAAATTTAACAAGCGTGCGTTCGCTTTCTTCAGTCCGTTCATATAGCGCCTTAAATAAAAGCATGTTGACAACCTCTGTGGCGCGGAGGGCGAAGGTTCGCCTGCGACGCAGGAGTTTGCGGGTTCGATTCCCGCCTCGGAACAAATATTTGTACAATCTGCAGATATTTGTTCAGGGTGTTCTGGGTATTTTTCTATGCATAATAAAAATATCTATCTATGTAATGTTATTGTATTAAGTATATCAGTTATCTAGTACCCATAACACAAGCTCTGCTTAGCTTGGGGCTAGCTAATGATGTATGAAATATCCAGTATTTATTTATTTATTTTTATTTAAATATGCAATAAACTAAGTCCCAAGGGGTCATCAGTCAGTAACAAGTGTTTTTCGACCAAGAAATAAAACCTTTTTAACTCCAATTTTACCTCTCGTAATCAAACTCATTTGTAATTGTACCTAATATTTGTTCTTCCATGTGTAATTCATGGCTTATCACTACTGTCATCGAGAGTCAAGAGGTGCGGGTTCGATTCCCGCTGCGGGACAAATGTTTGCATGATCTGCAAATATTTGTTCCGGGTCTGGGTGTTGTGGTACCATGGTCCTCGTAGTTCCTGACACCCACGACACAGGGAATCCTAGTGTGTGATCAGGTCTATTATGTTTGCGACTGTTGGGTGTTATGTTAAGAGAAAAGGCATTCGATCAGCAGAGCGACTCCAAAACTACCTGAGTGCCAACAGCAATTTTCTGCGGCACGAGTTCATCATGAGAAGCGCCTTTGAAGCACTTGTCATCGGGTCCGTGAGGAGTCATCATTGAATGCAGCGATGCTCCGCCAGGCAGGAACCCGCCTTCCTTAGCCTCGTATGAACCGAGAATCAGCCCCATGAACTCGCTCATACAATTTCCTGCAAAACAAAAGTTGATATGAATTTACAAGTCACCGGCCGCGTCATGTATAACCACACCTTGTAATTTATAAATAAATATTTTTTTTTTAGTTTTTTTTATTATAATCATCATCATCAGTATGTAGAAGTCCACTGCTGGACATAGGCCTCGCCCTATAGTAGATTCGTATGTCTAAGCAGCTCCAAATAGTGTGAGTAAACCTATCATTGAGCGTAAGATAATGGATTATATTGTTGACAATCTGCTAACACTTAGCCACTCTTTCAGAACCAATGTATTTAGATTATGAAACGCTAATTTCTTTATGCCGATTTTCATATTAAATGTTGTGCAAAAATACAGACTCAAAAATAAATTTTCGCTGAGGACAGGATTCGAACCTGCGCGGGAAGAACCCATTGGATTTCAAGTCCAACTCCTTAACCACTCGGACACCTCAGCTGTTATGAATAGACGCAAAAAAATTCTACTAGATTTAATTGATTAAACTTATTATTGATACAGATGTCGGCAGCAAACCATCAGCTCCCAAACAATACGAACTATTAGTAATCTCATTAGGCTTGTATTGTGCCATTCATCATCATCATCATCAGCCTGTAGAATTCCGCTGCTGAACACATGTGAATGTGACACACACCGACTTCCTGCAATCTTTATAATAGCCTTGGTCCAGCGAGAGACCATAGATTTAGCCATTAACAATGGGCGGATTCTTATGTTAAATAGAGATAACGGAAATGTAACAAAATGTGGTGTGTTACTGCCTTTGAATAGAACCTTCCCGTGGATGTCGTACAAGCCGACTATAAGGGATTACTCCAGGGGATGGGCAGCATCAGCAGCAGCATCCACCTGTGTATACAACACCAATACTGCGATCACAAATCCGTCTGCCAAGCGTGGTGATTATGGCAACTCCCCCAATTGTATTTTGTGGAGGAGGCCTCGACCAGCATTGGACGTCTACAGGCTGATGATGATAATAAAATAAGTATAAACAAACCAAATTCTTTTTAAAAATCCGGGGCGCCTTTTAAAATAAGATGACCAAGTAGGTACCTGAGTGCTATTAGGTGATATTTTGTTTTACAAGATTCCGCACCTATTGCAGGTGCGGGTTCGATTCCCGCTGCGGCGCAAATGTTTTCATGATCTGCAAATATTTTTTCCTACCTACATTTTATCACGTGACAAATCTTTAACACCACTTCGTGATCTAGGGGTACCTACTAACAGTTAATTTCAATTGAGTACTTGGAGCTATTAGGTACTATAAAAATCACTCGATCACTCTAACATCGAATTAACTTTTTTGACACTCCATCAGCAAGCTGAGGTGTCCGAGTGGTTAAGGAGTTGGACTTGAAATCCAATGGGTTTTACCCGCGCAGGTTCGAATCCTGTCCTCAGCGACTTTTTGCATAAAAACAATTATTTCTTTTGTACACTTTCTATACCTAACCTACATCATTTCAGTTTCACAATACGACCCACCATACAGAATTTAATACTTATTTTTTTGTACTAAGTAGGTATATTTTGTTCCAAAACCGTGGACAACAAGGTTCGCTACCCGTCACACTAAAATAAAAAAGTGGCCTAAGTATTGAGGTTCTGCCTAGCCCATCGGTAAACATACATAAGGGGACCAATATCCAGCCGTGGCTTATAACTGGATACTGTGGTAATAAGATGTCCAGCTACGTGGACTTATGACGATAGAAACTTACTGTGGTAATAAAATGTCCAGCCGCGGACTTACTATTGTAATATGTCGCCGTGGACTTTTGACGACAGTTACTGACTGTATGGCAATAAGATGTCCAGCCGTGGATTCGACACGACAGAAACTGACTGTGCGGTACTTAATAAGATGTCCAGCCGCGGACTTACTATTGTAATAAGATGTTACCGTGGACTTTTGACGACAGTAACTGACTGTGGTAATAAAATGTCCTGCCGTGGACTGGAGTGGACATAAACTTACTGTGATAATAAGGTGGTCTGAAGGTGTTCTCTTGGACGGACCACCTCGGCGGGAAGATGACAAAGTCTGCAATGGCCACGCCGGGCTTTGTGGATGGGCAAGTCAGCACTGTGAAGATGGAAGGGTCCTGAAACACAAAATATTCCAACGGGAACATTCATATTTCAATATGAGCCAACAGAACTCGATGCCGCGTTACCGCCTAAACGACGACGTCACTGATTCTTAATTGACGGGCCCCGCGTTATGTCAGATTGTCTAACCTTTTATACCGACTCTGATTTTGAATCTTAGACAATTTTTGCAAACAAACAAATGTCAAGATAATGCCACTGTGTGTATAAGTGTCATGATTGTGTATCATATGTGTATATATGTATACACGAAAAAATAAAAATCAGAGTATACTAGATCCGCGCGCCTTTGCATAAAAAACGCTTGGACCTTTTATATTTATTTCATATTATTATACTATATTCATTTAGGCTTTAGTATAGGAAAAATAAGAGTTGCTGAGGTGCCAATGATAATTTTGAGTGTGAGACCTGCGAGTTGCTCAGCTACTTCTGATAGGACTATACTCGTTGGACGCGAGTTTTAACCTGCCCCCCTATTCCCTAACTGAAAGTCACTCGGTGACTAACGTTTGACTAGCAAAATTACCATCAATTGCTCAAATTATCATCAAGAATAAAATTGTCAATAATTGATGGTCATTTTACTTGTCAAACGTTGGTCACTGAGTAAGTTTCAAGATAGGGAATAGAGGGGAAGATCTCTTTTTCTATCTCTCCTTTAAATTAGAAACTTACACAGTGATCATAAAGTACAGCATTGATGACCATGAACTTGCTAAGATCATACTTGTAAGGCACGTAGTTCCCGTGCCATGCGACAACGTCGAACGGAGAATGATTCTGCTCGGCAACAAATAGGGTGCCTTGGTATTTGTTTATTATTTTGAATCCTGGAATTAAACAACGATAAGTAGGTATGTACTTGTTTGGGATTTTATTATATTTTTTGTATATTTTTTTATTTAGTAAAACTCCAAGCATACCTCTCTTTATAGCCCGCTATGCGACTTTGAGCTGTAGGTATAAGTGGCATTTGCCAACACAGCTCTAAGTCGCAAACCATTGAGTTAGCGACCGCGTCTCAGTCCAGTAAGTCATCACTATAACTTCCAGTTCCATTCACCTCCTCAAAGCCCGTCCCTCTCCCGCGTAATCATTTATAGTTCATTGTATTTGTAAATCACTCAAATCAAGTAAAAAAAAGTAAATTCACCTACTTTATAAGACGATTCAAAATGATCCTTGTGAATTCAATGAATTCCATACGTGATTGACAGGTTGAACCTCAAACCCATAATCGCCGGTTATGGGAATAACAACTGAAAACCCATTTGTGTAAAACCAGTCCAAACAAAACCCAGCACGTAGTTAAGGGTAGATGATATTTTACAACTACACACCTGCAATTTCCCCGTCATAATAATGAGCAACCGGCGTCAGGAAGTCTCTTGGGTTGGCCAGTCCATTCGCTCCAATGGGACCTAGATCAGGCAGTTTGAAATGTCCGTCGAATACCTCCAGAATATAGCCCCTGTAAACATGGAAACAAGTCGAATTTACCATCTTCAGCCGGTAGAAGCCACTGCTTGAAGAAGCCTCTCCAAGTCCCCATGAAGAATGCAATATTTTCAATAATTAGCATGCTAGGCAGGCGGATAGGTGATCGCAGTATTGGTGTTGAGTACTCAGGTCAATTCTGCTGTCCATCCCCTGGTATAGTATTATTCCTTGGTAAATTTTTACGATTTTCACGGGAGCAGATGGAGACCCCTCCATCTGATGATGGGGGTGGAGGGGTTCTTAGACCAGAGACACCACGACGATCAATGCGATCCTTAAATTTCAAAACTAAACTGACCGAACCTTGAAAAAAGTGTTCAAGATTTTCTTCACCAGCCCTGCTATTAAATTCTCGATTCTAAAACGTCGGAAACGTTTCCGATCGGATTCGTTAGTTTTTCATTTCCATTTGGTAAGTAACTAAAACAATTTTCTCTAGTAAAACACAGTAACAAACAATAAATATTGTATATTACTGTGTTTTACGAGAGAAAATTGTTCGAAAATTGTTTTAGTTACATACCACATCGAAATGAAAAACTAACGAATCCGATCGGAAACGTTTCCGACGTTTTAGAATCGCCCTGCAGGTCATCTCGGATTCTTGAAATTGCCAATGCATCGCCAAATCAAGTCGAAGGTGTCGTTTGTGGGTTTGCGTTCATCTGGTTCGAAACTGTTAAAGCTCTTACCTGGTCGGTCCATCGACAGCCACTGAGAACCTCATGCCTTGCTGGACGACGGCTATTTCATTGGGTGCCACGTGCATGATGCCGAACTCCGTTGTAATTTTTAAAGCTCCTTGTTGTGGGACTGAAACGAAAAATAAATCAACACTTAGCACAAAACATTCGTGTTCTTTTTATATTTAGTGGTAAAATACCGCGATAATTTTATAGCAGCTGGCAAATTTAATTTAGCTTTACTTAGTAAAATGCTGTACAGAACTCTGTTTACATGGTATTCTTTTCTAATTAATTCTTTCAAAAATCTAGAACACTGCGTGCATTTATAAACGTTATCCGATTATATTTACAAATTTTTATGAAGATCTAACTTGTAGTTTTTACATTAAAAGGAAACTAGAGCCAGACGGAACGAAAAACGTAGTTTCTAGTTAAGTTAAAAACTACAAGTAATTTCTTCATACAATTTTGTAGGTAGATACAATCGGATAAGACTTAATAAGACTCCATTCTATCCAAAGGTTTTCTGGTAGAAACCGCTTCAAAGCGATAAGACCGCCAATTGTATAACATAGTTATTTTTTTGTTTGTGTATTTTTTGTATATTATGGTGTGCAATTAAAGTATTTTCTATCTTTAAATTTAGTAGTTAATTAATAATATGATCATTATGGTACCCTGACGTCTCCGGTAAACTTAAAAAATGCGCGCTGCTTAAAGTGCTCTTGCATGCAAACTTATTTTTATAAAATATAAAGTGTCCAATATTTAAAAAAAAAAATTGTCCAAAAACTTTTATAAGCGTCTTAGACTGCTAAGTTACTTCTAATTTTAAGCTGTATTTTTACTAAACTGTGTTTAGTTTTAATAATTTGAATATTTTAAAAGTAATGAAGACCTTTTTTTTAAAGAAAAACAGGGTACCCTGATTTCTCCTGTGTCATTAGACCATACAACACTCTCCTAACTCTTAGCAAGATAACCTTAAGGTTTTACCTATAAGAAAGTCCCCATCGCTGCTGTAGAAAGCGCTTTTCTCCATGGACGCGTTGCACAGGAATACGTGTATGGCGATTCCATGACGTGAGCGAGTGTCGCCAGCGCCGCAAATCGTGTGCAGTCCACCGACGAAGTCCACGGGCGATGACGGAATGTCGAAAGGTAGCCAGCGAGACTGGACAAGTGGAGATGTTGGTTAGTTTCACTGGTGCAAGCAAAACATTGGCACAACTTCCAGGCAGGAAGTTTTTCGCGTTTTATTTGTTGTAGGTATTAAGTCAACAGACTGCGGTTCTCAGGCTCTCTCCTTACAGTTTAAAATCTGGCAACACTGATGTGGGCATTACAGCTGTCAACCTAAAATGGTATTGGGCGGGTCATGTCACCCGAATGCATTGGAAAGGTGGAAGGTGAGTCAAGGTCGCCACTGGTTGGATTCCTGTGCCTAGATAGAAGCTGCGATTGGCAGGAGTTGGCACAGAACCGAAAGTGTAAGGATTCGCTGTTCCCTCCCATGAGCCTGCTAAATTACATCCAACAGTCACATACATAGTCCTGATCCCACTCTAGGATTCCCTATCGTAGGTATCAGGAACTAAGAGCACCATGGTACCACAACACCCAGACCCGGAACAAATATACATACTCAGACCAAATATTTGTCCCGCGGCGGAAACCGAAGACGCACCACTCGCATCCCACTGGTTACTAGTCCGCTGCGCCACGATTAGTAAAGATGTTACCTGGTTAGGATCCGGTTCCTGTTCATCCCAGTTGTGTGTGAAATATTTGGCGACATCCAACTTCTTGAAGGGCTTGTGGATTACTGATGGTCGGATCCTGTAGAGATGAAATACATTTACCAGTGTATGTTGTATGTGTTTGTCTAACAGAAAGCTATTTCACAAACATCATCACCTGGGACAGTATCAGAGAACATGCCTCCCCCATAAACCTTCCTGCCACCTTTACAATGTCGTGGGTCCATCGTGCCACTGAATAGTTGCACTAGTTCGGTCAACCGGACTAACTTCCTGCTACTATACAGGGCGTCCCACGGCTATGCCACATGGAGGAAAAATACCTTGAATATTGTAGATGGAACATTTTACTGAAAGAAGACATTATTTGAATTTAAAAAACAATTTAAACTGCATTCATAGATATTTAAATAATTACATGGTTGAACTGGGAATCGAACCCGTTACACGAGAAAAATAATCACTCTGTAGTTTTATCATACCGATCGAAAGGCTTCATCATAAGGATTATTTTTTGCTAATAACATAGTGTCAGAAATAAAAGGAAGACCATGAATTTTAACATTTTTAATACAAAATTAATCAATATATCAAATGCTCAAAATGAGTCGCTTTCTGTTGAATACAAAGACGAACTTTTTTATTATTTCGCTCCCTATCAATGTTTTGATCTTGTTGTAGTGGATATTTAGAATAATACGTCTAACTTCTGCATGTAGCTCGTAGACACTTTCATACTGGTTCTTGTAAACTACATTTTTATCATTTTTTCATGCATTTAAATTATTAATAGGGAAATGATGCGTACTTCTCAAGTGGGTACATTTAATAGTAATAGGTACTTATGATAATGTCTGTTGTATGTCCTTACGACCGGCAATGTCGGCTTTTCATTTTTCTGAACAAAATACCACATCAAATGTTAAAATTCTTGGTCTTCCTTTTATATGTGACACTTACGTTATTTAGCAAAAAATAATCCTTATTATGAAGCCTTTCGATCGGTATGATAAAGCTACAGGCTGATAATTTTTCTCGTGTTACGGGTTTGATTCCCGGTTCACCATGTAATTATTTAAATATCTATGAATGCAGTTTAAATTATTTTTTAAATTCAAATTATGTCTTATTTCTGTAAAATGTTCCATCTACAATATTCAAGGTACTTTCCCTCCATGTGGCATAGCCGTGGGACGCCCTGTATAGTGATGTGGATTTTGAGAATAATGTTCCGTCAGATCCAAGTTATTTGCTTTCCATCAAACTAATATTAACGTATCTATAATAGGCTCTCGGCTCTGGCCTTAAGGTAACCTACCGGTACAACCAAGACCGCTTATTGTCATGTCTCGGAGCAGTGAAGGCAGTTCCAGACAGCTGCTCGGCGTAGAGTCCGTAGGGGCAGCGCTGAGGACTGTTTTGAGCTTCAGGGAGCGCGCCTGGCCTTCTGGGGTCTTCTGATGAGAACTCCGAGCCAAAACCGGAGAGATACTGAAAAATATACTCTCGGTTACACGAAGGTGGTTCCATCCCAGCCATGTAAAACTTTTGAAAACCAACAGTAAACTTAGACTCAGCCTTCAGTATGTAGTGTGTACGTGTATCCATGTTACACTATACACCTTACGTACGTCCGTTCATGTTACTAGCTTGAATCATCTCTGCAATATTCATGGTGAAAGTAAGCAATCGGAATTATGTAACTTCAGGGATAAAATATAGGAAAAAATACTCACCTTTAACTCCGTCATTTTGAACACGACGATCAGTCAGCACTGATATAAGTAGACTAGAAGTGATCTGAGCTATTCCGATGTTGTTTACCGAACTTGTATGTAAATGTAGCCGGTTTGTTTGTTAGTGGTTTAGCCAGAGTTGTTACCCGATAAACACCTCTACCTACTCATACTTAGTTGATAAACATTGTAGAGGTGATAGCGAACAAAAACATTGCAGATATTGGGTTGTCCTTCCCGACACATTTGATAAAGAAATTGTTTTTTCATCCCATCTATTCGAAAAGGACGACTTGGTTCGCCTTTAAATGCGCCCAAAGGTGGTGTTTTCTGTATGAAACTTCTATAAGTGCGCCGCAATCAACTTTGCGGCGTACTTTTTGAATTTGGAACATCTTAGTGTTTGAACACAAATATTGTTTGAATAAATACTGGCTGGTACACGACCGCCCACAGTCGCGCCCCGCGCCGGCTGAATAAAAGAACAAATGAAAAACGCATTTTCGTAAAATTTCAGGGATTGTTGGAAATTCATGGTTTTGTTTTGAAACTAGTGGTTCACCCCGAACTGAGACCTCGTGATGACACTTTAATCAGCCCGACTATTTAAGTACCTACTTAAGTCATAACATATATTCCATTATTATTTTTAAAAAAAATCACCTCGATGTAATTTCCTACACATCATCGAAATAACCTTTAAATAGGACTAAGCAACGGGCGTAATACTACATACCTGTTAGTATATCAAGTACCTGACGAATCAATTGATAACATCCTTTTGACGAAACATAGAACTCCAACATCATTCAAATTCCTAGAAATGGGAGGTCAACAATGGATTTTATATTGGTTATTGTTTTATGGAGTACAAGTTTCTAAATTCTTCAATTTCAGACTTTTTCCTGTATTTGTGTCACAAAAGCTACCAGCATACCAAATTTCAGCATTGTGGGATTGCTGGAAGTACCCTAGAATTTTAGATTTTTACGTTTTTGTTTTTCCCTAATATCTCAAAAACTATATTGTCTAAATACTTATTAAAAACAGTTTTGAAATGTCCAACTAAAGCGCTTTCATTAGACATCCCACTTGATCTGACTGTCACACGTTTTTTTTTTACCCCCCCTGGAACCCAATATCTCATCAACCCCCCAACCGATATAGCTCATAACCTTACCAACAAATTGTACTAATACTATCTACCCCTATACTAAATTTCATGAAGATCGAATTAACGGTTAGGAAGTTTTCATCGGATAAACATACATACATACATACAGACGCCGATTCTTCCAACTTGACTCAGAGAACTCGCTTCGCTCGTTCAATAAAATATGAGGCGCCTTTTATTTTCTCATAGGGGGTGATGAAAAGTAGAGTGTAACACTCGGGCGCAAAATATATTTTTGGCTCGGGCGACGTACTTTGAATCCCTCGCTACGTTCGGGAAAAGAATCTCTCGCTACGCTCGGGATTCTACTCTAGAATCCCTCACTTCGCTCTGGATTAAAAAAAGCGCCCTCGCCGTAAAAATATTATTTTGCTCCCTTATGATACAATCTACTATTTACGGTTCAGTACCCAAAGGGTGCCCATCGAGACTTACTAAAGCGGTCGACGCCTCTGTATTATTCTGCCCCTGGGGTTTATATCTCAGCAGCCGTAAGAGGTAGCCAGTTGAAATTTTCGCATGTTATGTGTTGTTTGGGCAGTAACAAAACCGAAAAAAACTAAATCCCAAGGGGATCTCAAGGGGGGGAATCCCAATTTATAGTGTTTTTTAGTAATATCGTGCAATCCCTACCAGTAGGGATACCTTGGTAGGGATAGGTGTACCTGGCGAATTTTGATGGCATTTTAACCGGCGTGGCTTATACTCAGTTATTTACGTAAAGAAGACATGGTAATGAATTTAAATATAAGTAAGTTTAATGCGAGCCTTTTCAAATGGGTGAAATTGCTCACCAACATTTTAGTAATACTGCCATCGCTTTACTAAGACATGACTGAGACCGTTTAGCCTCGGTACTAGTTTTATCAAAATTATATATCTACTTGACACTGACAAGATTGAGGGAGACTTCTCATAGGTCATAATTAAAAGAAGAAGAAGGCTGCTGTTCTTTCATAGTTACATTAAATGTTGATATTATAGTAGTGTTAAAACATTAATTATGATACAAATGACCCAGTGTTGGAAGGTGTGCATACCGGTCGGTATGGTAATAATACTGGTTTCGATTTACCTAGATAGTAGGTATATAATGAACTTAGAGAATGGCATTCGTATAAATGTTTATCGTTTCATAATATGGTGTAAGAAATAGGAATTCTGTCTGACCTTACCTCGGGTGGACTGCGGGAAAACATATTCCCTATTAGTGTCTGCCGGTGGCTTCGCTCACGTTCACCGGGATAATAAGTAGCCTATGCCTCAATCCAGTTCCTAATCTATCTGTGTACCAAATTTTATCGAAAATAAACATTTTGAGCTCAAACTGAAGGTTCCAGAAGCAAAAATGCCACTGTTCCCTCTAAAAAAAGTTTTGCAAGCTCATGATCCTGGAAACGGCAGCACCAATTTCCACCAAACATAGCTAAGGAACATCTCGCAAACACCATCTTTCATACAAAAAAAAACTGCATTGAAATCAGAGCACCCGTTTCAGAGGTACAAGGCCACAGACAAACAAACTTGGTGAACTTGTTAACACCCTTTTTTTAGTCAGGAGATAAACAAGGGCCAGGAAATTGATTAAAACGATAAAAATACTTCTGCAAAGAATTTATAATATTGTTTATACGAACAATAATGTCAAGCGATAATAATCCAAATTACCTATTTATTATGATTACCAAGTTACAATATATCGGTAAGTTACAATTTTTGTGCGAGTGTTTTGTCATTACACTCATTTGGTTTGGAATATACAAGGTTTGTATAACGCGGGTAAAACGGATTTCTTTTCTTTCCCCCTCAACTGTCAACATCATAAAACCAATTTGATTTTACTCAGGGCCAGTGTCTACCAAAGTAAGGGTATGATTATAGAATTTAATGCAAGCTCTTGCTTGAAGTTCCATAGGTGAAAATTTGTTGATACAATCTTCGTATATTGCGTACATTTGAAAAAACACTCACACATTCGAACAACACCAGTAAAGTTACAATAATAATTTTAGGAATGATTAAAAATTTAGCCTCTACGGTGTGATATTTAACATTATTATTGTTCTTATTAATACTTTAGCTACCAGTGTATTTAATTTGAAGGATGGAAGGTTACATTGTCTATATTAACATTATGTATATTCGAGAAACGCATAAAATTTCGACCATAGGCCTGTTTCACGTAGTTTACAAGCTACATATAGATTATTATTTATAAGTATAAGAAGCGTAGCGTGTGCTGTCTTGCATATTTTTGCTGATGTTTATTTACTTTTGACTACCTTCCTAAGGTTTTTAAGTTCTCATTTACTATGTATCAGCATCTTCTTGCTCCGAGGCACCACACAGGCGCTTCTCACCTAGTGGTAAGACGGACCATTTATGTAAGCCAAGCCGAGTTTGTTGCCTGATTCTTCTAGGCTTGGTCGCGTTGGAACAGGAGTAATTTAATTTTATATAAGACGATTCAAAATGATCCTTGTGATTTCAATGAATAAAGTTATTTTTGACTTTGACTTTGACTTTACAAGTGTAGCCTTGATAACCAGTTATTTTGTAAAATGACAAGCGTTACTATGGCTTATACTGTAGCTTGTATCTTTCGTGAAACATGCCCCATTTCTGTTGAAAAATTGGTCAAAAACTGGTTTCAAAATGTTAATGGAGTATATTAAAGTATTGAGTATTATGAGATGAACGATTAGGTATAATATAACAACAATCATAGCCAATTTAATAAACTTGTGAATACAATCTCGTAAATATGCACTTACTTTTAAACATTTTGTCAGAATACAATTTTTTTTAAACAACAATACATACTTTTAATTGTATGTTGTTAAATTTGAGGTGACAATTACTCGAGTCTACAGACACTGGGAAACGAATACCTACACTGCAAGTTGCAATATTCCTTTTATAACCTAACGTCCACTATTTGGAAACTTCAATTATAACAATCTAAAAACCAAATCTAATATTATGCATAAAACAACAAACTTAATAGTTAGAACACAAATCACAGCTAAGCGGTATCCGAGTACAAATCTCCAATTTCAACTTCACCAACTGGTAATAAAGTCCAACAGTCTTGTAACGTATTTGAAACAGACTGCATAATATTAAGCAATCAAAAATACAAAAGCAATAATACAATTCATAAATTGATGTAAAATACAATTTTGGTACCAATTACAAAAAAAAAGTATTATAACAGGTGAAAAATAAAATAACTCTTCATAAATTTAAATAATGATATTAAAATAAAAAAATGATTTTATAATGATTAACAATGTAATTATATTGAATTAAATAACTGGAGATTTATTTTGTTTGTAAAATGTAGTGAACATTCTAGACCCTACACATAACATACTCTAAACATACATTAATATCACACGGCCTATATAACGGCCTAATACACATACGAAACAATATCATATGTTTCTTGATATATTTGGTAACAAATAATATAATTGCTATACAAAATTAAAAATAAAGCCGCCAAAATTCGTTAAAAATAAATACCTATTTACTAAGGCTTCAAAATATATGAAAACGAAATGGAATTTCAAAACTGAACCATTAAAATTAGCTTTTAAAACAAAAAAGCTACATAAGGTCCGTGATAAAAATCTTCAATTTTTAGTACAAAATCTACAAAGCCGTTTCACACAAGCCTTATTCTGCTAAACTTGACCATCTAATATCCTGTAACGATGATTCGATTACAGACTAATCGATCGATCGAGATCGTTCTCGATTACCAATTTTTCCGCCAAAATCAAGTTTCAGAATAGCGCGCCATCACATTACATTCAGCTGAAGCTCACTCTTAAATACACTAAGTACCTTCAAATTGATAAATAATAATAATATAATTCCATACGAAAAATATTGATTTCATTTGACTGATCAATGTACTTGACATAGATTGGTAAAATACATTTTAAAATATTGATTAGTTCTAAGAACAGTAATATTATATCTAAATTATGTCACATCCATACTATGCCACGCAGGGCCTCTTCATCTGCAGATAGTTGCTGGTAGCATAGAATAAACTTACCTATGCTGTCAATTATAAGTATATCAAGCGTGACAGCCGTGGTGTGCCGTGGTATTGTATTAAATGGTGGAGGCCTTGTCCAACAGTGGACGTGTAACGGCTGATGATGAAACGTAGCGTGTGCTGTCTTAAGAACACCAAGGTCTTTAAGTTCTCTTTTTCTATGCATCAGCTTCTCTTTGTTCTTGAGGAACTACACAAGGGCTTCCCACATAATAGCAAGAAGGATCATCAAATCAGGCCAAGCCGTGTTTTTTCCCCGATTCTTTTAGGCTTGGTGACTTTGGAACAGGAGTAATTTTAGTTTATAAGACGATTCAAAGTGATTCTTGCAAAAATACTTTTGACTTTCATTTTGGAGCTGAGATCACAGTTATTGTCACTATCTACACATAGTGAGGCCCTTAATTTGATTGAAATTATGCTCTAACACAAACCAATGAATAGTATGGATAAGACATAATTAATGATTGAGTATTGTGACCTAAGTAACGAGAAAATGGTTATAGATTATTTATAATTAGCTGCATAAAGGAACCAGCTACTTTGTGGTACACATTGTTCTATGGTACCTTTACCAGCTACTAATAATATTTCAATAGCTTCCTTCTAAATTATAGAATTACCAATGCCAGAAGGCCAATTCTCGTAAACATTTAAAAAATACATAGAATGTTGACTGTATTGTAAAGTGAATGAAAATTTAGAGTTCGTCCGAGGAAGTTATGAATTTATTCCTACCACCATACAAATTTCTGCCACCAAGCAGTAATTGCTGTGTTCCGGTTTGAAGGTATATCCTTAACTAGGAAATATTTTTTGAATATTTTAATTACGAGAATTGGTCTTCACATGTTTCGAGAATTATATTTTGAAACGAAAGATGACAAAAGGCGGTATTAGACGGTTCACTGTTCTTTCATTTTGCCACTTTCACTAAGAGTGAAACGTCTAAACAAAAAATGAAACAAAAGTGTTGAATGAATGAATTACTGAACCGATCAAACAATGTTGTATATTTTCATTCAGCATTGATAGAAAAGTGAAATGTCTGACACGGAATGAAGATTCACTCGGGCTCGGTTGTTCCATCCCACCTATATATCGAACGTTCATTCACTTATCACTCTACCGGCACCGTAATGTGTCGGGACTAAGAATAAACCCCTCTGTCTCCTCCCGTGGATGTCTTAGAAGATAACTAAGAGCACCAGGCGATGGGCAGCAGCATCCACCTGAGTACTCAAGACCGAATCAAATCAAATCCGAATGAACCGTCTGATACCGCCTTAACCGATCTTTTTTCTTGCATTCTTAAGAGTGAGAAGACTACCATATAAACTACAGTCTCTAGTATAATGCATGGTCGCATTAACTAGGGCATAGATAAACTTGCAATATAGTTTGTCTATGCCTATAGCTACCTAAGAAATAAGGGCAGCCATTGAATTAAACTAAATTGTGCTTCTAACATAAGCTTAATGTCCCTTGTCTCAAATAGACGGTTCTATACACACGCCGTTTAACTTAAGTACGAGAAATAAGATTATTTTCGATTATATTGAATAAGAAACCAATTGGATTCTGATTACAAGAGAATATAATATTAAACGGGATTTAAAGTTACACATTGCAGAATAGAATACGAATTTAAATTTAGTGTTGGAATCATTTAAACGAACTCAAACGTTCAAAGATTTGAACAAAACTAATGAACACTGAACAAATATTTCAACCTAAAAGATTCTAAATGCAATTCTCCTCCAATGCTTGACGACCTACATGGCCCGCTACAGGACAAATATTGGTATGATCTGCAAATATTTGTTCCGGGTCTGGGTGTTGTGGTACCATGGTACTCGTATTTCCTTGATACCCACGACACATGGAACTTTAGTGTGGGATCAGGACTATGGATGTGATCATTGAGTGTTATGTTATAATTCTGTTGTCATGCTTGGAATGAAATGCCAGTCATTATATTCATAATAATTTTGAAACCTATTTTAGTTAAAATATGTTTTGTCTTGTTTTGACGTATGACATTTTACATCAGAGAGAAGAAGACAAAAGCTATTTTAACTAAAATAGGTTTAAAAAATGATTATGAATAAGGCCCTTACAGTGTACAGAAAATCTTAAATGACGAATTAAACGTATCCTAAGCAAACAATAACAACAACACAACCAGTGGGCCAACACAACATAACCGCATAACTTAAACACGACTTAAAACAAAGCTTCATCTCGTTCTAACATCTTTAACGAGATGTGGCTAATTTTAAACAATGTTTAATTGTTAGGCAATGTGGAATGGTTAAGTTCCGTATGTTTTAAAATAATTACTTGTGACCTAGTATTGTCTATTCTATTTCTACAATGCAATAGTACTATGCGCTTTAAGAAAAAAAAAAACGGCGAAAAGACGCCATGTTGTGTATTTCTCTCTTTCTAACAACAGACGAACTTGAGAGGCCCATACAAAATGGCGACTTTACATGACTATTCTAATTTAAACGCATAGTACCGGTAATATAATTTCAAATTGTTTAAAATCCAAAAACAAGTAACTTGGTTATGAATAAAAACGGGTTTATCTTACGAAAATTCAGATTTTCTTGATTGTTTTACTCGAGTTTCGTTCTCATACAGACAACTTCTGAAGGCCGAGTACGCTTGCGCGGCAATTTCAGTTGGAAGCAACACACAGCAGTCGTTGGTGCCAAATCAAAATATATGCTTTTTAAATAAAAACGTATTAATTAAATAAAATTAAGTTTCGAGAGAAATTTACAAAGTACAAAATGTATTTGCAAAAAAATCATAGATCAAATTGATTCCATTTCGATATAGGGTACTAAGCAAATTTTTTAATAAACAGAGCCTACTTTGAAAATCATTTTAATGCAGAAATTTTAGTCAGTGTCCGAGTGTGACACTAAATATATCAAGGGAAGTCTATAAGGTATAAATTTCTATGGATTTATTGTTTAGGTTTGCCGTGGTCTGTCTAGTTTATGAATATACTCCTCCATCTCCTCTTGTGGATGTCGTAAAAGTCGACCAAGGTATTACCCTTCAATCTCTGTGGATCCATTGTCCAGATCCATAGTGGATCTAGTGAGATATTTTTTTTATCTGTAGATCCAATTTTGGACAGTGTGGATCTACTGAGAAATATTATTCTCGCTAGATCCGTTAACCAGCTCCAGTTAAGAAAGTGTGGGTGTACGAGAAATTTCTTTGCAAAAAAAAAAAGATGCAAAATCCGACGCCGTGTTCAGGAATAAACTGAAACAGTTCTTGATAAAACAAGCCTTCTATTCTGTCAGTGAATTCGTAGAAGATAGATAAATAAATAATAAGTAAATAACTCACATAAATAAGTTTGTACCTAGTGTAAGTATAGATGATTTTATAATGTACCTAATACTATGTACCTAGTTAGGTATATATTTTATCAATTTGACTTGTAAACTAACACTTTATCAATAAATTATCTGTATCTGTATCTTTCTCACTAGATCCTGTAATGGATCTAATAAGACCGTTCCGTTGCAGTAGATCCAATGTTTTGCTATTAAACATTGCGATAGATCATATTAATATTAAGTTAATTTCAAGAAAAAAATCCTCTTGATTTATTTAATTTATCATTATATCTTGTAAGACAGTAAATAACCATCAGATCCAAAATTACAGTTATTTTAAAAATAGATCTATTTAAAATCTTATAATAAAAATTCTCATCAGATCCAAATTATTGGGAAACCGATCTACTGAGAAAAAAATATCTCACTAGATCCACTATGGATCTGGACAATGGATCCACTGAGATTGAACGGGTATTACAGCAGGGGATGGGTAGCAGCATCCAACACCAATACTGCGATGATCAATCCGCCGGCCAAGCATGGTGATTATGGCAATTCCCCGAATTGTTTTAATGGGGAGTCAATTAGTGGACGGCTCAAGGCTGCTTATGATGATGATTGTCTAGGTGTCATTTATTACTATCAAGTAAAACTGTTTTTCGTAAGTTAAGCCCATGTTTATACCTAATGACTGATACTTAGGACGCGTCGTTAGCTCTATGTGACCTATTATTGTCTATTCTATTTCTACAATGGAAGTAATGCCCGACTTCACCAATGAATTAAAAGACACTTACGCCCTTATTCATAATAATTTTAAAACCAATTTTAGTTAAAATATGTTTTGTCTTGTTTTGACATGTGACATTTTACATTAGAGTGAAGAAGACAAAAGCTATTTTAACTAAAATAGGTTCAAAAAAGTTATTATGAATAGACCCTTAGACACTAACACATGTCAAATCTGCCAGTTACAAACTTGACAATTTTAAATGTCTGAAGTGTTCCGTTAAATAAGTGTTGGCGAAAATGGGCCATAACTGTCCGTACTTGTTCATTGATGTGCAGGCAGCATGTGCGACCAGGCGGCTTCGTACTTAGTGTTAGCGGAGCTGCAAGCGGATTTCGCGCCTTCGACCACGCTTAGCGGGAATGGCTCGCACTGTGGAAGGAATAAGGTTCAGAGTTCAATGAAGCTTCATCTTGCTCGATTCGAAAGACATGGCTCAAAAAGTAATAGAATAAATTAAATTAAAAAAAACACATTCCTTGATAACAATTATTAGTCAAATAGCATGTGATTTTATGCATTACTAATGAAACGCTCGCTACTTTGTCCGCGTGGATTTTATTCCATACAAACTTCAACACAACAAACACAAACCCCTTAAGGTGATTCCTCTCGCATGTGGCGCGAAATTCAAATTTTATTGTGTTTTTTGTAAATCACAGCTAATCAACACTTCTTGAGATAGAGAAAACAGATTTTGCGAAAACTAGGAGATCTAGCACACATGCTTTAATTGATAGTATCTCAAAAATGTCATTAGTTAAGCTACGCATATCTTTAAACCAAAAAAACACTGTAAAAATCATTGAAGAGTATTCGTAGCTGAAGTAATGATCTATATGTGAAACTATAAACTAAAACATGTGTATTAGGGCTCCTAGTTTTCGCAAAATCAGTTTTTACTATCTCAAGAAGTGTTGATGAGCAAAAACGCCTTAAGGGGCCAGCAAAATGTCCAGCATTATTATTAACTAGTTGCGCCCCGCAGTTTCACCCGCGTGAAAAATGATGAAAATTGATGATGATGATGATGATGATGAAAAGTAGCCTATGTGTTAATCCAGAGCGTAAAGTATCTCCATTCCAAATTTCACTCAAATCCATTCAGTATTTTTACGTGAAAGAGTAACAAACATCCATCCATACTCACAAACTTTCGCGTTTATAATGTTATTATTAATTAAATGACACAACCATGACTATGATGACTAGAAATAAACCGGTAAAGTGCGAGTCGGAGCGTGGTTTCCGTACAAATAGGCTACCATAGTAACCACTTGACAAATTAACTTAAGAGGCCAGCGAAGGCCGCAAGCTCAAATTCAAACTCAATTTGAAACGAGTGTCAAAATCAGCTATCCCTGTTTGGCTCTCCCCCTGCATGCGCGATGGGTGTACGAGCCGTTCGGAATTTGTATAAATTCATTCTTGTTGTTATTCTGTAACTTGACATGTTCCTGAACACAGAATACTAGAAAATACGTTGTTTTTAATACGAAACAAATAAGATGAAAACATGTCGTAAAAGTCGTAAAAATATACAAAATGGAATTCGCTTAAATTTCGTTTTAGGTATGTATTTTGAAACAAAAACTATCTAGGAACCTAGATAAATACTATCCGAATCCGAATAATAGCATAATATGGTGGAAATATGCTCAAATTACAAATGATTTTGGTAATGAGGTTTGCATGTGCAGTTCATCCTTCCCGACCCCTAAAGGGACAAATTAAACAAAACCTTTCGTTGCACACCCCCACACCCAAAAAAGGAATGTACTTTAAAGTTTCCAGGACTTATGGTTTAGGCTGTGCGTTGATAGTCAATCAGTGAGTCAGTCAGTCAAGAGACCGGCCTAAGAGTAGACCCCTAGGTTTCCTCCCATGGATGTCATAAAAGCCGATTAAGGGATTACACCAGGGGATGGACAGCACCATTCCGACTGCCAAACGTGGTGATAATAGCAAATCGCCATTGCATTTAATGGGGAGGCCTCCAGCAGTGGATATTTTTATGCTGGTGATGATGATGATGATGGTGATGATGATAATGATGCAGATGATGATGGTGATGATGAACAACGTACCGTTAGCGAACAGAACGCCTGTTCCACAGCTGCAATAAACCGCTCCAGCTCGTTGCTGCTCGCCATCACTAGCGCTAAGCCCGCACCGCGCTCGCGAGCCTCGCAAACACTCCATTCCTAAAAAAAACATTAAAAAATATAGTTATTAAAAATATTTAATAATATTTAAGTTTTTGGTACAAATTCTGATAGTTCAAAAAAAAATATAAAGAAATATATTGTATCTTTTTATCTAGTGAAATAGTAAATTCAGTACACAATTTGAATAACAAAAAAAAAGAAGAAAATATACCTTCTTTTTAACCTTTTTAAAATTTAAATCTAATTTTAGACTAACTTCTAACACGTTTTAATATTTGGAACATTTGGTAACTTATAAGTAAAACCGGGTTAGTGAAATCATCTAAAAATCAAAAATAAAAAAAAAGGGAAAAAATAATTAAAGAGAGTTTTCAACTTACCAAGCAACACCAATTTTCATCGGTATCAGGTATCTTAAAAGCCGTCAAATTCTTGATGGAACCGCACGCCAGAACTTCAACGTCTGTTCGCATTTCTTCGACGTATTCTGCAAATAATAATTCACTGATAATAAGTCTCCGAAGTAATGTCAAGGTGTGGTGGTCTCGCCCTAAGTGTGCGTCCACACTGAATGCGCCGGGACGGGGGCCTTTGCGGGCGCGACGGCGCGCGTTGCCGTGCGGGTGGCCACAGGGACGCGCGATCTATTAGACGCGGATATCCCCGCCACCCGCGCATTGAGACGCTTGCCTACTAGGCCCCTAGTGTGTCCATAACGCGTGAATAGGAACGTTTGAAAACTACGCGTAACTAAACATATGCAACCGCCTTTTGCGTCCATAGTGGCTAAGGCGGTTGCATATGTTTGATATTTCGCGCCCGTCCTCGTAACCGCGCTAGGCATACACTGTGGCCCTAGCCTAAGAATAGGACTCCTACAACTCCTTCCGTATGTCGTAAAAGGAGACCAAGAGATTACGCCAGGGGAGGGGCAGCAGCATCCATCTGAGTACTTTATACTAATACTGCGATCACCAATCCGCCTGCTAAGCTTGGTGATTATGGCAAACCCCCCCATTGGACGCTATGCATGCTATGGAGAGGCCTCATCCAGCAGTGGATATCTACCGGCTGATGAAAAAGTCACTGAAGGGTTGAATACTGATAATAATCAAAAGATATGTAAACGAACCACGAACCAGACGACGCAGGGAAGGAAGAAAGGTTCCCAACGTTGTAGAGGCCCCGGTGCCAAACAGGGATAGCTGATTTTTGCACTCGCTTCAAATTGAATTTGCTTGCGGCCTTCGCTGGCCCCTTAAGTTAATTTGTCAAGTGGTTACTATGGTAGCCTATTTGCACGGAAACCTCGCTCCAACTCGCACTTTACCGGTTTATTTCTTGTTATCATAGTCATGGTTGTGTCACTTAATTAATAATAATAACCCTAGCCTCCGACCGCTTGGGCTTTTGCTCCGCGGTCGGTGGTTTACCGTTTTGTAATATATTTTTTACTATAAGTACTGTTTTTATATACTATATTTTGTTTTTATAGATAAGTAGTAGGTATTCCTTTATAGTGAAAAATGTATTTTATAACGAGTTTTAAAATAAATAAGTGTCATAATAATAATGCTGGACATTTCACACAACATTATCTAGCCCCAAGCTAAGCAGAGCTTGTGTTATGGGCACTAGATAACTGATATACTTAATACAATACATTACATAAATAGTTGTTTTATTATACATAGAAAATACCCAGAACACCCTGAACAATTATCTGCAGATCGTACAAATATTTGTTCCGAGGCGGGAATCGAACCCGCAACCTCATGCGTCTTAGGCAAACCTTCGCCCGCGAGACAGAGCCACAGAGGTCGTCAACCTTGTAATTACTTTTAGGATGTCTTTAGTAGAGTCATAAAAGCTCGGTTGGCTAAAGATGGGGGTAGGTACGGAATGAATTATCGATAATTCCTTGAACAGGATTTCCTTTTTGCCAAAGTGAACAAAAAAGAGTCAGTGACAAGAAGTAGCCATATCATACCTCTCAGTAATGTATCCGAGCCTCTTTCCTTCAAATAGGCCGCTGCACCAGCCACGAAGGACATGTCCAGTGTGTCACGAAGGCTGATGACCTCAGTAGGGGTCACGAGCACGGTGCACGCAGGCGGTGGCCCGCCAGCTCTCGGATCTGACTTTTTAACACCATCCTTCTCTTCTAAAGCCTGAAAGTAATTGACGTAACATCCTTAGGACCACGTCACACAGGAGCTCTTATTGTGCCTTAGGTCGTTTTTCCACGAACCAGCACGCTACACGACAAACGCAACGACTCGAGTTTTTTGCTGTGGCGATTGTACGAAACAAGTATGAACATGTTGAATCGTCAGCAAGTTCAGACTTGTTTCGTACGACTCACAACATGACACACTTGCCATTCGGCGAACACAATGAGGCCCAATTCTCTAATTTTTAAAACATTCCAATCACAATATAATCTCGTGCCAGTCGCACTGTCTCGTACTTTGCATGCGAAGATTAAGTAAAAGTTACTACGTGGCAATGAGATTATATTGTGACTGGAATGTTTTAAAAATTAGAGAATTGGGCCTCAGATTATCTGCTATACTCAAAGGTTGTCTGAAAGAAATCGCTTCTAAGCGATAACCCCGCCCATTCTACTTTTGACTATCATGTTAAGTTTTATTTATTTTTTATTAGCTTAAGGTGTACAATAAAGTATTTTCTATTCTATTCTTCATAAATTTTTGTAGATTTATTCGAATAAGAATTATCAAGGTACAGTGTTCTAGATTTTTTTGAAATGAATAACCTAAAATTTTAGTATAATTCAGTCGAAAAATGTTCGAAGTGGAACTTTAATCAAATATAAAAAGTATGTACCTGCGCAGCATGCAATAGCAGCGACTGCAGCCACGAGGACGCAGCCGGCTCATCAGGCGCTGCCAGCAGCAAGCGGCTGCCATCGCAGAGCGCAATCTCAAAGCAATGCGGCCGCTTGCTCCAGTCCACGTGTCGCCTCACCCCCACCACTAGACGCAGCAAGATGTTGTGGGGCAGGGGGGTCCCGTCGAGGGCGTGGGGGCCCCAGTGGAGCACACCCGCTCTGGAATACAATTAACTTTGTTAAATATTGGACATTTTTACTACTTAGAAAAATTACGACTATACACCACGTACTTTACTATTCTCCTGCTGACGTTTCGTTGACCATCGCAGGAGAATAGTAAAGTTCGTGGTGTACAGTTGTAATTTTTCTAAAATGATACCAACCCACGATAACTTCAATTCTATTTTTACTACTAATACGAGTAAATGATGATTTATTTTCACATTGTCACTCTTCTCTTCTATCAATCGTACTTCTGTTCCAACGCGACCAAGCCTAGAAGAATCAAGCAACAAACACGGCTTGGCTTTGATGATCCGTCTTACAACTAGGAGGGAAGCGTCTGCGTGGTGCCTCACAGCAGGGAGACATATTCGCTGATACATAGTAAATGAGAACTTAAAAACCATAGGAAGGTAGTCAAAAGTAAAAAAAAACAGCAAGATTATATACGACAGCACACTACGCTTGATAGATATTTTTATTGACGTCACACAGCATAGGTACATTATTTAATTTTATTAATAATTACAATAATGTATGTGCAATTAATGTGTGCTATATAATAATATTTTATTATTGCGATTTAAATTGTGAATTTGAAAAAGAATTTAGAAATATTCAAAAACAAAATAAATACAAAATACTATAAATACTACCAATAATATAATATTATAAATACTACCCAAATCCGAATAATGGCATAATACGGTGGATATATGTTTGAATTACAAATGATTTTGGTATTGCGTTTGGATGGGCATTTTATCCTCCGCTGGCCCCTTAAGTGTCCGGAAAAATAAGTATTAATTGATGAAAATGGACATTAGTTATTTTTACCTGAGTAAGAAGTAGCAGGGCTCGAACCGACGGCCCTTGTCAGTCTTGCACATGAGATAGCCCTCCAGCGGCGGCGCGAAGGCGCCGGGGGCTTCGATCAGTCTGTCCCCGGCGTCGCCCGAGCAGGCGCGCCCGTAAAACAGGATTTGAGGTATCTATGATGGAAAAAAAATATGTAAAAACTTAGGGGACATATCCACCTTTTTTTTGTACTACTTTGTAAGCAAATAAGCTTACGGCCCACCTGATGGAAAGTAGTTACCGTAGCCTATAGACGCTTGCAACACCAGAGTCATCACACGCGCGCTACCGACCCTGAGACATAAAGATGAAAAGTCTCATGCGCCTGTAATTTCACCGGCACCCGTACCCTTCAAACCGAAACACAGCAATGCGAGCACTACTGCTTGACGGTGGAAATAGGTACGGTGGTAGTACTTCCCTGGACGAACTCTTTCATAAGAAGTTCTACTACTAACAATCTTCTTCATCACAACAATGACACAACACATGTGTATTCATCACCAATCCTCCTGCCAAGCGTGTCATATAATTATGGCAAATCCCCCCCTTGGATTCTATAGGGGAGGCCTCATTCAGCAGACGTCTAAAGGTTGATGCTGATGATGAGTGAGGCTTGTAAAAGAACAAGGATCCTATGTTTTTAAGGATGTTTGTCTACTGTTCTTCGATTTTCTGTACCTAAAATCAAAATACTAGCTCAGGATGGTAATTACGGTTACCAACAAGTAACACTGTAACTTGTGTCATGTGTGGACCTTGCGGAGGATGCTGGAGTTGCTGTGTAGGCTGCAGTTGCTGCCCATGCATCACTATCAGTCGTTGGTAACCTACTTATATTGCAATACTGTGTAAGTGCCGTGGTGTGTCCGGCCTAAGAATATACTCCTTTTCCTCCCGTGGATGTCGTAAAAGCCGACTAAGAAATTACATCAGGGGATGGGCTGTAGCATCCATCTGAGTAAATAACACCAATAGTGCAATGAGTGCAATCACCATCCTCCATCCATCGATCCTCACAGACTTACATTTATAATATATATATTTTTTTTGTTCTTTCTCATTTGTATACTCAATTCTAATTTCTAACTAGTTAAGTACTAACGTAGCTATTTTGCCCGTATTTCATTTCCATCTTGATTTTTACTGCATGTTTAGGAAACATACTGTACTCTCTTCAAGCGTAACCTAGCTACCCACAACACAGGTTTTCCTAGGGTGGGAGCTAGCGCACTCACAAATTACTTCGTCAATCCAGATTATGTTTTTGTATTTCAACACTGCAACAATATTTATAATTATTCATTGTAACGATTGTATTATTATTAAGTTTGTAACATCTAAATAAACTTTAAACTAAACTTTACATTAGTAGGATAAGCTAATAGGTAAGAACATAATTAAAACAGAATACTTCTCAAATACGTCAAAGCAAGCGGAAATAACAAGTTTACAGGAAAAATGTTTTAGTTTATTATATAATTGTTTTGTAAACAGGAAAACATATTATGTGTGGGAAAACCATAATACGCACTAGATTTATAATTAGCATAAGTATAATTTTTGTGGTCTATATCGTCTAGTCAAATCACAAATAGCGCGGCAATTCTAGTTTATTTTCTCTTTGCAGAAAAAAAAATATATTATCATCATTTTTAATTATTTTTATAAGTATTGTCTAACTCTAATCTTAATTTATGTACTTTATTTTTATTTATTTTATCACGCACACATATGTATAAGCATGCACATTTTAATTAGATACATTTGGGATAGTACTTCTAACCTAGACACAAGTATTTTTAACTTAATATGGTGGTTTTTAAGAAGAGTATTGATAGGTGCTAAGAAAATTCAGTATATAAATAGGATCAAAAGATCACAAAATAAAATCAAAGAATCATGGAAAATTATAAATGAACAAACACAGAGCAAAAATACGCAAAATAAGACAATCAAAGCCATGATTAATGAACAGAATGATAAAACTGAAGATTACTAGCAAATATGTTCAATAACTTTTTTCGAAATATAGCAGGAAATCTGACCAAAATCGCAAAAATTTACAAAGACAGGTGCCTAGAATACTTAAATAACAAAAATAGACCATTAGGTAAGATTCAATTTGACTTAGTTACACATACAGAATTTAGAAAAATAGTTATGAATATGAAAGGTAAAACATCAGTAGATATATATGACATGAATAGCAAAATGGTTAAAGAGTTGATTTTAAGAAATGACATATTACTGAAACTAGTTTGCAGTGTAATAAATGCATGCATACTAGACGGAGTGTTCCCTGACGTACTGAAAGCTGGAAGGGTTATACCACTTTATAAGACAGGAGAGTGTTGTGAACTAAATAATTACAGGCCGGTGTGCATACTGCCTACTATTTCAAAAAATTTTGAAATTATACTTAAAAATAAAATCGTAAATTACTTCGAAAAAAATGAATTGTTTACTGTAGCTCAATATGGGTTCAGAAAAAACAAATCCACCGAAATGGCCATAAGAAACGTGAATTACTTTGTATTGAGGGCATTGGATGAATCGAAGAAATGCGCAAGTGTTTTTTGTGACTTATCGAAAGCTTGCGATTGCTTAAGGCATGACATTTTGTTAGGAAAATTAAAATATTACGGTTTCGATGGATATGAATTGAAAATGATGACCACGTATCTTTTTAATAGAACGCAAATTGTATCAGTAAATGACACAAACTCAGACGCTGGTTATGTTGACATAAGGGTACCACAGGGATCGATTTTAGGGCCTGTTTTATTTCTCATTTACGTAAATGATCTTGCGAGCTGTTTACCCGATTGGGCTTTTATCAATTTATTTGCAGATGATACCCATTTAGGATTGAAAGAAAATACCAAACAGCAATTAGAGCATAGAATCGATAATTCAATCCATATAATGACAAATTGGTTTGAAGCAAATGGAATCATATTAAACGCAGAGAAAAGTATAGTTATGAGGTATCAAACGAGAAACACAAAGTTAAAAGATGGGGATGGGACTAAGGAACATGTTTTCCTTGGATATACAATGGATTACTCTATTAGTCATGTAGCGCACATTGATAAATTATGTAAAAAGCTAGCAAGTGCTAATTATGCACTTTTAAACTTAAAACTTATTATTGACAAAAAAAACACTAATTTCAGTTTACTATGCTTATGTCCATTCAATAATAAGCTACGCCATAACGGTATGGGGAAATAGTTCTAATGTAAATAAAGTTTTGATATGCCAGAAACGATCTATAAGAATAATATGTGGGCTAAGGAAGAGAACATCGGCAAGGAAATATTTTGAGCAAAATAAAATAATGACGGTGATATCATTGTACATACATAAAAGCCTATTAGAAATTCATCAAAATAGAAATAGTTATTTAAAGAATAGGGACATACATAATTATAATTTAAGGAATAAGGACAAACTATATCAACCAAAAGTAAGTCTAGCGAAAGTTCAAAAGCAGGGGGATTATTTTAAATTAAAATTGTATAATAAATTGCCAGCAACAGTAACAAATTTGGAACATATGGCGGAATTCAAAAGAAAAATAAAATTATTTCTGGAAAGACTTGCATTATATAGCTTAAGCGAATACATGAATTTAAATTTGTCGGACTCGTCATTCATAGTTGACCAAGAAACTATAGTTGCTTGACTTAATGTGTGTGTAATTTGTAACCTATTTTAGATTTTATTGACATTATTTTTTATTGTATATTATGTGACTTGCCTAGTGTAACAACCTTTGTTACAAGGCCAAATAAATGAATATGAATATGGTTAGAAGGGCTAATAATTGCTGTTATGTACCTATTAAATGAAATAAATAAATTTAAATTTAATTACTCAAAACTACGTAGATGCGGTTAATATTAATGTTAAAGAACTCCCTTTTTCCGCATTCGTAGATGCGGTTTTGCGGTACAAAAGTTTATAATTAATTATATTAGTCTACCGATGAGTTTTCGTATTTTTACGTCTATATTGTTTAGGTGCATGATTTTCATTCAAGTCAAATCACAAATAGCGCGACAATTCTAATTTATTTTCTGTTTGCGGAAAAACTTTATATTATTCACAAATACGTAGATGCGGTTTAATACTATAAAATGTATAGCGCCAAAACTAATAATTAATTATATTAGTCTACCGATTACTTTTTCTTACTTTTACATTATGTTATCTGTAGCGATTTTCATCACCAATATAAGATCACGTCGCGCCGGTCTGGGTCACCAATTCGGGTTATTCCTGAAATCCCCTTTAGAAAGACCCATATGGTGAACAATACGTATGGAAATCGTTAGATTTTGGTGAACAATAGGTTAGAAATTATTTGATTTTGGTGAAAATAGGTTGGAAATCGTTGGATTTTGGTAAAATAAAGGTAAGAAATGGTTAGATTTTGTTAAAAAAAAAAGGTTACAAATGGTTAGATTTTGGTGAACAATAAGTTGGAGTGGCTCGATTTTGGAGAAAAAAAGGTTGGAAGTGGTTGGATTTTGGTGAATACGTTCGAAATCGTTAGATTTTAGTAAACAATAGGTTGGATTTTTATGAGGAAATGGTTGGATTTTGTTGAACAACAAATGTTGTTGTAAATGGCTGAAGGTGGTTTAATTATTACATACCCGTCTCTCATACCGTTGCCTAGCAACAGCTGCGGCCAGCTCACGACAAGACAGCGGGATCATTGCAGGCGGTCGGAGAATACGTAGAGGAGATGTTCGCGCACTCCATTCTAGTGATGAAACGAGTCGAGCTCCAAGCGATGACTCGCCGGTCACGAGTGAACAGGCTATGTTGCCAGCTACGTCGAGTATTTGGATGTATTGCGCATCTGGACCAACCTAGAAAGAAACGAGATGGATGTATTTGGTGACAACTGATAGATGACCTTTTTTATATTTTACTAGTGGAACGCCCGCGACTTCTTCCGCGTGTAGTTCATTTATACAAACTTCAACACCCATTTGGGGGATGAATTTCGGAAATCCTTTCTTAATGCACCCTTAGACTCTCTAGAAGGAGTCTCAAGGACTTACGGTTTAGGTTATGCGTTGATAGTCAGTCATTCAGTGAGTGAGCCAGTCAGTCAGCCAGTCAGTCACGCAACGATTTTATATATATTGATTGACTAGTAGAAAGTCAAAAAAGGTTTTTTTGTATTCAAAAATGTCGTTAACATAAAGGTGAAATTAATCGTTCTGATGTTTTTTGTGCTTTCGTGTAAGATTAAAGCATTAGATATTTTTTATGTCGAAACTCAATACCCAGTAAATACATTTATTTTCTTTCTTTCTTTCTTACCCTCGGTAGACTAACACGGATGAAACCACGGGCGTTGTTTCTTCGTCGGGCGTTTTATAAGTATATTTGAATATAATTTCAGATCAGTTATCAAAAGAATAAAAAAAATAAACTGACAGTTAATCAGCGTTTGACAAACCCGACGCGGGGCTAGTCAGCCAGATAGTACGTTATGCGATAGTCAAAATACACATTACTATGGAAATTGAAGACTTTGTAGAAACAAATGTCGAAAGTAATGACTTTTATTGAGTTAATAATGTCTCTGTAAATAACAATGATTCAGGTTCACGTAGTTTAATAAACTTTCAACAATAAACAAATGCTAATTAAATAGATAATATTAATTAAGAGCTCAATGTTATCAAATCATTGAACTTTCAATTTGAAATACCTATTGAAAGAGAACTGACCCCATTATTAGGTGAATCAATGAATGACAAACATAGTAGAAAAACAAAATATTTATTACAAATATTAAAACGGTTTTTTTTGTACTAACTACTTTGTTAATAATTGTTGTGGCTACCCCACAACAATTATTAACGTCACCGAGAAACTTCTAATAACATCCAAAGTTCGCTTTCATTAACCCCTATGCAATATTCAGGTTGCATGGAATAAATAAATAAAATCCGTTTATCTCAGGCACTGTACAATGTATACCCCAATATCAAACAAAAATACAAATGAAAACGAAATAAAGATAAAATAAGATACAGACCACAAGTATGTACCTTGGTAGATTTACCAAGTACCTACTGCGTCAGGGTCATTTCAGGGTTTTGATTCCCTTGCGAGTGTAAAAATATGCAATAAACGGCCGTATCTCTTGATTGCGTTGACATAAAAGTTTAATTTTTTCACAGCTCCAAGGGATTGCAGAGCTGAGTATTTGATGTTAATGTTACTTGATACGTCCCCATGCATTCCTGAGAAAAAGGTTCTTGACAGACAGAGGGACAACGAAATGATCCTATAAGGGTACCGCTTTTTCCTGTTGAGGTGTGTCCTGTTGTCCAGAACCCTAAAAAGAAGCCTTAGAACGTTTGTTCTTACATGTATGTAACTATTACTTACCGCAATAGCATCAAGTTCGTTATGTGGTAAACGGCACAGCATTTCATACTCAGTGCCCCCTTGCTTGACGCTGGCGACGTAGAGGGCGTAGTCAGTGATGAAGACTAGGAGAGGCGTCCATGTGCCGTCTTCCATGGCGTACGGTGATTGGACTTTCATCATCTGAAGTTAAGAATAAGAATATTTTTATTTATACCAAAACGTCTGTTACATATTTACTAGGTATAAGGATATATATCTAAAAACTTCTATTACATAGTAGTTATTTATACTTTGAATACAACTTTCGTGAGTAAAGCATGTAGGTTCGTTCGTTTGTCTTGACACTGTTCCTTTCTAAGTCACCCTGAGCTAGGTCAGTGACCTTTGTGGCCCTGAACCGGGACTTATGAACGATAGAGAAAAATCCAGTGTACTGGTAAAAGGATTCAGTGCGCGCCTATCATACACAATCATGGGCATGTATCAGATGCATTATGTTATGATATGAGTGAGTCATGAATGTTCTCCCTTTTCTTTGGGGTGGCGAATAAAACTATGTAAATATTTTTTTTGTTACATAATTTTATAAAATAGCAGGCTTCTAGGTTTTACATGACTCACCCACTCATGGCTTGGACTAGATCCAAAACATCTGACAATGAATATTTAGGAAACCTATTAGCCTGAAAAAAACATGACTAACATGTATGAAAACATTACAAGATTAGACAATGAACATACATTGTGGGAAACCTTAGGCCTTAGACTTATACTTTGCCCTTTTGCACAAACCAATACTTAACCGTGGTTTGTCCGGTTTAAGAATAGACCCCCTCTGTCTCCTCCCATGGATGCAATACTGCAATCACCAATCCATCAGCCAAGCACGGTGTTTATGGCAAATACCCCTGCCAAGCACGGTGATTATGGCAAATCCCCCGTTGCATTCTTATGGTGGAGGAGTTGTCGAGCAGTGGACGTCTAAATTAAGGCTGCTAACGATGACAACGATACTTAAGTTTTACACGAAAATTTACGCAAGTTTAAATGACAGGTTTATTTGAAAAAATGCCACGATAAGTAACAAAATGTACAGTACAACTAAGCTAAAAATCTGTTGGTGAAATTAGGCAACCCACATCAGAACCTATTTATTACTATATTTTTTCACTCACCCTGTTCAAGGTCTCATTGGGATACGAGAATATCTGCAGCCTCAGCTTCTCATTGCATTCAATAGCGACGTTATCTTCGAAGCTGTCAAAGTACGACGGCTCGTCCGCAGTGAGAAGCCTTACTGAAAGCCTTTTGTTCTCAATCAGCTCTTTGTCAATGAGACGCGACATTCTCCGAGCGGAAACGTGGAAGGTCTCTGATATCTCCTTGAAAGGGAATATAATGCTAGGAAACCGTTTCTCCATTCGCAACTTAAGTTGGTAGAACTTATTGTTCTTGATTTTGAGTTCAAGGTCCTTTCGTTGACACACATTCTTGAGATACCTATTCAGTAGTGCAGATTTGTTTGACTGTAGCTTCTGATTGGCTGGGCTGTCGAAAAAATCGTCATTTAAGTCTTCCGCTCCTTTGAGAGTAGAGTTGTCAGTATTAGAGCAATTATCACTGTTCGCTTGAGCTATTTCCTCAGACATCTTCTGAACTGTGGAAGCAGATTTTCGACTGTATCGGTTGACGTTTTGCTTCTTTGGTGAAGACAGATGTTTTGGCACTCCATTTTTTTGCTCTGTCTCATCCTGAACATTCTTGTTGAATTGTCGTTTGGGAGTGGAGGTCTTGCTAGAAGAGTCAGCATCAGTTAAAGATTTAATATCAGTTTTGCTAGTACTTGTTACCAAGGATTTGAGATCAGTTTTGCTAGTACTTGTTACCATTGATTTGAGATCAGTTTTGATGTTACTTGAGACCAATTCAGTGACAGGAGTTGTTTCAGGGATAGGTACAAATGTTTCTTTAGGGGCATCAAAGGCAGTTTGGAATGTATCATGAACGTAGCTATAGGAGACCCCTTTGTGCTCATAAACTGTGCTCTCACAGTTAACTACATATTTGCTGAGGGGTGGGAAATCACTCTTACTTGCTGACTTCTTGTCATGAGGTGTTTTCATGTTCAGAGTCAGTTTATGTCTTGGAGATCCTTCATTTGGTGTTCTGTCTCCTGTGACAGAATTCTTAGGTGTTGGACCAGTTTCTTTGCTTAGTTTGACGGTGTCCAGCAGTTGACTGTTTAAATTAATCTCAACAAAATCATCCTCATCTTCGATTTGAAAGCCGGAATCTAAGCTTTTAGATATATTTTTATTCTGGTTCACATCACATGTTAAAGCTTCAACCACATTGTTCAACTCAAAGCTGTTTTCTGTTAACCCTTTCTCTGGAGTGAAAGTAAAGTTGAAGTTCTTGTAGAAATTCTTTAGGGAGTCAATGATGTTATTTGTGTCAAGTAAGTTCAACACTTTGCTGTTCCGTTTATTTTCTTCAACAACATTTGTGGTGATGTATCGTTTCTTCTTCAAAACTGACTTTACTTCATTGCTTTTACTTGGGCTTTGAGTGACTTCGAGTGGTTGTTTTGCTCTATCGTGGGACTGGTCAATATCGGCCTCGGAGAAGTAAGTTTTCCTCATGAATGCTACATGACTATTGTTTTCGAATCCATCACAGGAGTATGATTTCTGTGCTTTGTCACACTTTCTCCGTAGTTCTGTTGTTTCGGTTTTATTTGAATGAGACGAAGATGAATCGCTGGATGAAGTTTCAGAATCACAGCTGAAATTAGAATCTGAGCTATTGGAATCACATCCATAAAGCTTTCTTCTCAATTGGGACTCACTATGGTTGTCTTTATCATTTTCATGATCATGGTTGAGACTGGAATACTCAAATATGCCAGTTTTATCATTTTTTGAATCACCGTAAGTAAGTATATCGGACATGGTCTGCTGAGCAACATCTGCTGCGTATTTAGGTGATCTATCTCCTGAAGCACACCATGAAAACCTATCAGTCATTCCATTGTTCTTCTGCCTAAACTTATCACAGTAAGATCCATCAGGCACATATGAAATGAAACCTCTCTCTATGTGAATATTATCTGTCTTTGTGTTGTTCAATATATCTTCATGGAATGATACTCTTTTCTTTTGTGAACTTGGTCCACTTTGTGACTTTTTTCGGCACCTCCGTCTATACACAATATCTTCAGATAGCGATTTCTTTGGCTCATTTGTCCTCAATGCTGGCTTTCTTATTTCATCTGCACTCACTTTCTCACTTTCTAATGCTTTTAGCACTACATCTGGCAAGTTTTCATAGGCTGGCTTTGTATGTGTCTCGATTAGTAATTCAGGGACCATATCGTCAGGTGCTCCAATGTTTTGGTTGTCGATATCGCTGCGGGTCATGCTGCTACTTGTGGTGCTTCGGATCATATCTTGGGAGCACGAAGGAGGCGCGTCGTAAACACTATCACAGGTTAATTCTTCGGCTCCTATGAGACTATGCGACATGAGAGCTTGACTCGTAGCTTCTGAGGCTTCACTATCCAAACACAACACACCAGAATCACCAGGCGTATCAGCCAAGCTGCTCGTTGTGCTAGATATTAAATGAGAGTTGCCTTGAAGACTCAGCTCCGTTGGCTTCCCTGCGCTTACGTCAGACATCACCATTTTTGTGTGTTGCGATGTATCTTCACCACCATTTGGTACCGCTGTCGCAACAATTGTGTCGTCAGTTCTATGACGACGTTTGATTTTATCGATCTCGTAGCCTTTTATTTCTGGAGCCTTGTCGACGGACATGGTAAAAGCGTATTTTTTCTCGAGACTGATGAATTATATAGTTGAGGGTGTGTCAATACTGTTTAATTTTATTTTCTACGACTCCTCATTGTAGTTTTTATTTAAAAAATCACTTTTATTACAGGAAAATCCTGACAAACACAAAGCAGCCATATTTGGCAACATTTTGACATTTGTTTATTCTTTTTTTTTTCATTCAATAACGACCGACTGTAGTGATGTGTATCTGTGATGAATCGGTAACTTTCAAATGATATAAAGGCACATCCACACTTGTAACACATAAAATTATATTTTTTTTTTCAATACTTGCAGCTTTGATCTCTGCTTCCTGTCTTGCCTTGCCTGTCATAAATGTTTGAATGAAATTGAAATAAAATAATAAAATGAGATTTGTTGAGGTTATGTTGTGATGTGATTTTTACGAACTAATTGGCGACTTTCTTTATTATTCATGTAAAAAGCAGGAAATTCAATTGTTAAAATGTCGAAGACTATTTTCGCTGTGTTTATATTGAGCACAGTTGTGTTCACATGTGATAGTGCTAAAATTAACACTCCAAGGGTACTTCTCCCTTGGTTTGAGAATTTGAACGTGAATTTCACATTCGAAATCATCGAAGGAGGCTGTTATACATGGTCAGTAAACCTACAATTTAGATTCCATCCATAAATTACCTCAGATTTGCTAATAAATGGAAATATTGTAGGAGTTTGTCTCGCGATGACATCATTGACTTGGAGCCGATTTACGAAGATACTTGGGGCCACTGCTCTCATGCTGCACGTGTTTCGGTCTCCAAGACATGTGTGCCGCCTGGTTCCGTCATCATCCTGGCTGAAGAAGTGAATACCGGCGAGGTAAGCACCACTGTATGAAATTGGCGCCAAAGTTATTGATGCATTGAAAATTAAAGATAACATAAATAACAATAATAATACAGAAAATTATGTACCTTAGAAAGCAAATTAAATAAAAAAGAAGCTAAAAATAATAAATAGTATTGGCAAAGTCAAAGTCAAAAAGAATTTTACATTGAAATCACAAGGATCATTTTGAATCTTCTTATAAACTAAAATTACTCCTGTTCCAACGCGACCAAGCCTAGAAGAATCAGCAGGCAACAAACACGGCTTGGCTTACATAAATGGTCCGTCTTACCACTAGGTGATATATACCATAGGCACACTATTATGATATTATATTATGAAATAAATCAACTTTGTTTTTACTATTGTTAGAACAAGCTCAAACTCTGCTTATTTACTCACCAATTTTTTTCAAATCAGCAATAAAGTCACTGTTTTTAAAAAAAAAATCTAGGATACAGTAAAAAAAAAGCTTTGTTTCAGATAATCCGAGGAGATGTTGACATTGACAAAATAAAAACATTGAAAGTAATGAGTACAACATGGAAACTGTACTTGGAAGAGGCACCTGAAGCCTTTGAGGTGATTGGTAATGATGAACAAGGTAAACCCACAATTTTTCCAGTGTTTAGTATATGGCATTGAAAGACATGCATCTGGCCGCAGCTTAGTTTCATACTTTCACTTTAAAAAGTAGCATTGTGCTATGTCATAGTTATCTTGGTACAAAATTATTTTTAATGACAACCTCATGGTGCAGTGGGTGAGTGTCTGAGACGCAAAAGGTGTTGATTCCCTGTGCGAGAATGCATGTTTGCATGATATTTAAATATTTGCTCCGGGTCTGGGTGTTTTGGTACCATGGCATTCATATTTCCTGATACCCACGACACAGGGAAACCTAGTGTGGGATCAGGACTATTTATGTGACTTGGTGTTATGTGTTATGTTTAATTAAATTTGGTTGAGCTGTAACGGCATATTAAGTAACAAATAAACTTCAAACTTTTGAATCTATAATATTAGTTGAATTTGTAAGAAACTGTTTGCTTGAAACTCATAGATTGAGTTGGCTTGCTTGGCATAGCCTTGGCTGTAATTAGGCATTGATTGATTCACATAATGTATGCTGATTTGCTGGCTGCCGCAATAATGTACTATTTCTGTTACAGGCAACACTTTCTCAACACTAGAAGGTATCAAGTTCACATGGAGCATAGAAAATGTAGGAAGTACAGAAGGGGATGATTTGCTGGTCTCGTAAGTTCATGTACAGTACCTATAGCTGATGTAATGAGGTATCCCTACAGTTAGCCATTTGTATGTTCACATACATAATAGTGCCTGAAAAATTGATAACATACATTATTATTGCACAGCCAAAAGGCTTACATCACAGAGGCCTATATTATATAAATAAATAATAAATAAATAAATGCTGAACATTTCACACAACATTATCTAGCCCCAAGCTAAGCAGAGCTTGAGTTAAGGGTACTTGATAACTGTTATACTTAATACAATACATTACATAGATAGATATTTTTTATTATACATAGAAAAATACCCAGAACACCCTGAACAAATATCTGCAGATCGTACAAATATTTGTTCCGAGGCGGGAATTGAAGCCGCAACCCCCTGCGTCGCAGGCCAACCTTCACCCACCGCGCCACAGAGGTCGTCATATTGGCAGAACTGTAACAATCCCAAAGTCAAAAGTATTTTATTCATTGAAATAGTAAGGATCATTTGGTCTTAAAATATACTGGGTGAATTTACTCCTGTTCTTAAGCAACCAAACCTAGAAGAATCAGGGCAACAAACACGGCTTACCTATTTTTTGATGATCTTTCTTACTACTAGTTAGGAAGCGCCCGTGTGGTGTCTCGAAAACAAGAAGAAGCTGTAAAGAAACAGAGAAGTTAATTAACTTAATTGATTAAATGAATATTTTGTATTGCCACAGACTAGTCCGCTGGAGCGATACCGACTATGAAGCTCCTAAAGGTGTCACAGAACTGGAAGCTTTAGGGCTCCGCTCCCACTCGGCTTTGCTCTACGGCCAGGCATTAGGAGAATCTCGAGTGACTGTGTGTCTTGAAAGCATCTGCACACAATTCAACTTGCAAGTGGTGGCTAGTGTTGTACTCACTCCGGCAACTGCTTTGATTGCTCCAGGGGACACTTTGAAATACAGGTTAGTACCACACATTACAAAATAAAATAAATTGAAAAAAAAAAATCATTATTCTATAGTTGTTGTACACCAGCACTAGCACGCTAACGGATTTTATATTGATGATGATTGTCAATATCATTTGTTAGAGGTCAAATTACCTCTAACAAATGATACAATGGACATGGATGCCACCTCATTTGAATGGAATGGGGTGATTTGCCATAATCTCCGTGCTTGGCAGGCGGATTGGTGATTGCAGTATTGGTGTTGAGTACTCAGATGGATGCTGCTGTCTTTCCCCTGGAGGACAATGTGTGTTACAATTGCACACCGTCTTCTTCACTTCGTCACTTCCGTCTATCATAAGAACAAAGTCTCCCGGCCGGTCAAACTCTAACTCCTATCCCCTTATCCTTGTACCACACTAGTTCTGCCACCCACAGACACAATCAAATCCATTTTTCAGAGCCACAGGCAAGTTATCTAAGATTCAGTGACACACACTATAGACTAAGCAAAATAACGGACATTATTCTTTTTACTTTTCGTTTTTTCAGGGTTGTAAGAGCGCGTGCCGGCCGACTAACCATCCAAGACATATCGGACACATTCTACTACCTTAAAGTCCCTGAAACCGACATAGCACTTCTCGAAGACTCCATCAGTCTAGTTCGAGGCACTGAGACGGGCATAACAATCGTTCAACTCATGTCTGGATCCACAGAAGTGGCCACTGCGACCCTTAACGTCGCCGCACCGCATAGCATCAGAGTGTCATTAAGACCATCAAGCTTACTCATCAGAGGAGAAGCTTTTCTCATACACTGTATTGTGTTGGACCGAGATGGTCATGCGTTGACTGCAGGAAGTGAATTGTTGATTCGGTTATCAGTAGAAGGAGATGCGAATGTAGATTTGTTAAGGTCGACGGAGAATGGGACGTTAACTGACGCGGTTGCGGCGAATTCGGGAGTTTTTACTGTGACAGCTAAGTTACATTCTATTGCTGGGAAGCTTTTGTCGAGCAAGGTAAGATCACATAAACAAAGACTACTACATTTGTGTATACAATGCGCCCGAATTTTTGGGCCACATTTGAATGTATCATCATCACAAACCTGTTAACGTCCACTCCTGGACGAGGCCTCCCCCATTGTATTCAATGGATTCAATGGGGGAATTCAATTTGCCATGATCACCACGCTTGGCAGGCGGATTGGTGAACGCAGTTTGGTGTTGAGTACTCAGGCAGATGCTGCTGCCTATCTTCAGGGTGTAATCCCTTAGTAAGACTTTTATTACATCCACGGGAAGAGGAGGGGTCTATTAGGCTGGAAAAACCACGACATTTAAATGAAATGGACAACATAAAGTTTCGCCAAAAGAAGATGCATGAACGAATCTGTCAAGGCATTGCCAATTAGAGGTGAAGATGTGGGTTTGAACGAGCTGGATTTGAAATTTTGAGATAAATTAAAATTTAATGATTCATATGTCATAAACAATAAACTTTTAAAGTACTTTCCATCAGGTGGGGCCGTATGTTTGTTTGCTTGATAAGTAGTACTTATAAAAAATATAAAAAAAAATACTTTTTGCAGGTTGAAGGTATAGTTTCAGCGGTAGTTGTTGATCCACTTGAGATAGTACCCCCGGAGCTGTTTGTAGCTTGGACAGAGAATATTCAGTAAGTATCATATTTTTCATGCAGCTATGCCTCCCACTCATGCTAGGTCTTGATATTTCATTGTAATTATGTTAGTCTAGATTTTATGTGTCCAAATAACTTACAGGCGTATTTAAGTGTTGAGAGCACTGATGGTCTACTGGGACGGATCCTGACTTCCGATCCTAAGGTCATGGATTCAAATTCCGTTCGTGCATTAATAGATTTTCCAGTCCAAAATGTGCGGAATACTACGTGCACTCACTCGACACTATTGCACTCTAGACTAAAGAATATAATATAATATAGTCTAATATTGTAATTTAATTGTAATAATGTAATTTATGTGATTAATAGAAATGTGTTTTATTGTATTCATTGTAATGATTCAGGCCCATAGAATCTAGAGTCTAGATTCTGTGTGCAAATAACGAATTCAAAGTCATTCAACAAAATATCCAAAACGCATGCGACTTCGCCCGCTTGTAGATTTGTCCATTCAGATTTCAGAATGTTTCCTAGAGCACTAAAGGAATTTACCCTCCAAATTTCCGGTCTCTATGACTTACGGCTCAGGCTGTGCGTTGATAGTCAGTCAGTCAAGCAACGATTTCATATTAATTGATAAATGATAAACTAATACCTACTTGCTTTCGTGTTTACTACAACTTGCCGTTATCATTTCACAGAGAAATTTCCCTCAAACACGTGGGTGGAGGCGACGAAGAAGTAGTCTGGTCTGAGAGCGAGACGGCACAGGGCGCGCTCTCCCTCACACCTGACGGTGTGGTGACTATCAAGGGAGATGGCAACGTGGGCGTGAAAGTGCACTTGAAGAAGTACCCTCATGTGAAAGCTACTGGCAGGTATTTTCAAAATGACGTTATGTCGCTGTAGTTTTCTTATAAGTGACAAGTACTGTGGCAAAATAAGCGTGCGGGCTAAAAAACTATGGTTCCGGGTACGATTCCCACTTCAATATTTTGAAACAAGCCAGGAAGACGTTTGGATTTATTTCTTTTGAAGGTTATCAAATCAAATCAAAAGAATGTTATTCATTGAAATCACAATAGTAGATTGTATCATAAGGGAGCAAAATAATATTTTTACGGCGAGGGCGCTTTTTTGAATCCAGAGCGAAGATTCAAAGTACGTCGCCCGAGCCAAAAATATATTTTGCGCCCGAGTGTTACTCTACTTTTCATCACCCACTATGAGAAAATAAAAGGCGCCTCATATTTTATTTCAAAACAAAACCATGAAACCGTGATTAACTTTTCATTTAAAAAAACAGACTTCCGCCATTGTATTCGACTAAATATTTGGATGAAAAAAAAATTATGAAAGAACCATAGTGGTGAAAGGATTATGATACTTTCTGAATGCAAATGCTTGGTTTGTTGCTGAAAATATCAAAATCGCCAAATGTATGCCTACAATATTTGAGGAGTTCCCTCAATTCCTCATGGATTCCATCATCAGAACTGGATTCTGAAAAAAATGGGGCCAATCTGGAAGTTTATCTATTCAAATAAAAAAAGAATTTTACAAATCGGTTCATAAACGCCGGAGATATGAGGTAAAAAACATTTAAAAAAATACAACTAAATTGAGAAAATCCTCCTTTTGTAAAGTCGGTTAAAAATGACGAAATCGCGGGCTATAGTTCGCGCGTTTCTAATTTGATTTTTTTTTATTCAGCCGGTGGCGCGACTATGAATGGGCCGTCGTAACAGCCAGTATTTATTTAAACAATATTTGCGTTTGACTTCTTTGGCGCTGAACACTAAGATGTTCCAAATTTAAAAAGGGCGCGGCAAAGATAATTGCGGCGCACTTATTTGTGTTTGATTCTTTTCAAGATGTTCCAAATTCAAAAAGTGCGCGGCAAAGATAATTGTGGCGCACTTATAGAAGTTTCATACAGAAAATACCACCTTTGGGTACACTTAGGCGAACCAAATCGTCGTTTTCGAATAGATGGGATGAAAAGATAATTTTGAATCGTCTTATAAACTAAAATTACTCCTGTTCCAATGCGACCAAGCCTAGAAGAATCATGCAACAAACACGGCTTGGCTTACATAAATGGTCCGTCTTACCACTATAGGTATCATGTTTTGGTATCATGTATATTTTTGATAGAAACCATATATACTTCTACGGATTAACTAGGCGAAGTTATTGGCTGCACAATAGACAATTCTTTGAATAATCCACTGTGAAGCCAAACGGCTCACTACAGGGCGGACTAGTTATTGATTGTGCCTTCAAGGCCTTGTGCTTACGAGGCAACGTTGTTTTGGACGGCCAAAGGGTGTTCAGAGGTTTGCTGCAGTTTCACTAAGCGCTCCTTTATGCCTTTAACACTTCCAACTTTGGAGCATAGGTTCCGCTCTTGCGCGTCCATTGTCGGCCAAGGCAAGGCAAGGAGTCAAATACTGTTGACCCCAGGGAGTACTGGTAATGAACTCAGCGTTTTCGCAGCGAGTTGCGGCAACAACTTGGGCACGCTGGCCCTGCGGGATTATTGTTGTTATGTACTGTAATTGTTGTTTTTGAACAGAGTTTGGTCGACACCGCATGAGATGGTACATGTGTCGACATCCGGCATCGCTCGCGTCGGCCGCCCGCACCACTTGCACGTCGTGTTGACAGCCACGCATCCCATTACTGGCGAATTGTATAACTTCCACAGGTAAAAAATCAAATAATTTAATTGTTTAAGAAAAATTGCCACACATCTGCTGTTTTAGGTTATCTTGAAATCAAACTTCTTTAAAATGTCAAAAATGAAAATGTTCTTTAAAAAGGTGGGTAAAAAGTGCTACAGAAAGTTTTCTGACTTTTTCAATTCATAATTGGCGGAGTAATCGCGTAATAAACATACAAAAAAACATACAATTGAATTGAGAATCTTTTCCTTTTTTTGAAGTCGGTTGAAAATAGTTTAGTTTGCCGTTTTTTCTCAGGGAAAAGTCCTTTCGCGATAGTGAATTAAGTATATTGCCCCGTTTTGGGACTCCTTGTTTATATTTTTATTACTCATTCAAGGATCAAACTGGGCTGGTGTGTTTTTTTTTTTTATGCTTCTTGTCAAGCATGCAAGCTTACGGCCCACCAGATGGAAAGCAGTTACCGTAGCCTATGAACGCCTGTAACACCAGAGGCATCACACGCGCGCTGCCGACCCTGAGACATAAAGATGAAAGTCTCATGTGCCTGTAATTTCACCGGCACCCGTACCCTTCAAACCGAAACACAGCAATGCGAACACTACTGCTTGGCGGCAGAAATAGGTACGGTGGTAGTACTTCCCCGGACGAACTCTTTCACAAGAAGTTCTACTACTAACAAAATTGGCTGGTAATTAAATCGTTATTTTAGAGATTTACCGATTAATAAAATGAAAGATTATTGTTATTTTTGAGATATCGGTAATAGTTCCTGTAAGACTTTGGAACTTTAACCCAACAGTCAATGTAACACCTAGGAACCCAACAGTTTTGTAACGCCTTGGCACTTTGAACCCAACAGTCTCTGTAACGTATTGTAACTTTGAATCCCATAGTCCCTGTTACACCTAGGAACCCAACAGTCCGTGTAACGCCTTGGCACTTTGAACCCAACAGTCTCTGTAACGCATTGTAACTCTGAACCCCATAGTCCCTGTAACACCTTGGCATTTGGAACCCACTGGACTCTAAAAGCATGTGTGTGTGTTGTATGTTACAGATGTAACTGCGCGTCGTTTGCGGTAACTTTATTAGAGGGTCCCGAACCACATAACACGACCGCTGCCACATGGGTCGAACCCGCTGGTAAGTTATAAAGTTCTTTACAAAAACCCAGCATTGTGTACAGGCAAAGACATTAATGCGAACAGGAATCTGACCAGTGGAACTCGTACAACTTCGACAAAGAGGTCAACCGTCCAACTCCATCCGAGTTCAGAAAACTACGCCATATCTTTTCGTCACAGATACCGCAGAACCTCAAGACTAAAGCACAAAATATATAGGTACAGAAGGCAACCTCAGTACAAGCGGTAACAGGCGCATGCACACATAGACGCGTAACCACGACCGAGTTCTACGTGGGTACGCGTGTCTATGTGTGCAACTAAAGTCTATAATCAGTGCGTGTTACCAGTGATGACTTCGGCACTGTGACGTGGTTCCTAACTATTGGCCGTACAGACAAGTTCAAAGTCGCACAGCGGGCTATGGACAGAGCTATGCTAGGGGTTTCACTAAGTGATAGAATCCGAAATCAGGAAATCTGTAGAAAACCTAAGATCACGGACATAGCTCTAAGAATAAGCAGGTTGAAGAGTCAACAGGCAGGTCATATAGTTTGCTGAACTGACAACCGTTGTGGAATAATCTCGAGTAGCGACCACAAACTGGACGAGGCGGTAGAGAAAGGCTCTCCACTTGATGGACTAAAGACATTATACACGTCGCAAGAAGTCAGTAGATGAATGCGGCTTAAGACCGTCCGTCGTGGCATTCTAGGGGGGAGACTTCTACAGGCTGATGATGAGATGTGATGTGACGCTATACGTCCGAGATTGGATCCATATATATGTATATGTATGTATGTGTATACGATATATATATATATATATATCAGGCTGATGATGAGATGTGATGTGACGCTATACTTCCGAGATTAGGTCCATATATATGTATATGTATGTATATAATTATATCTGTTTCCTCCGAATCTTTAAAATTTTATAATTGAATTTAGGTGCATATATAGACCAAAATATAAATAATATATATTAATTATATATATATATATATATAAAATTTATTATAAAATTTTAAAGATTCGGAGGAAACAGACAGACTACTTAGTGATACTATAATAGACGCAACCCTAAAAAGCTCTACTTCTACTAAAGATGTATCTTAGAGCCGATTTTTATGTAAATTTTTGTACAGATGGTGCATGCTGCGTGCTAGAAGTGGTGTACAGTACTCGCGGCGTGTCAACAGTGCGCGTGTCGCGTGGCCGGGCAGGTGACTCTGCGAGAGTGGCAGTCCGCGCCGCGCCCGCACTACTCTGGCCGAAACACGCCGCCGCTTTGATCGGAGCCAGCTTACCTGTACGTAATCAATGAGATATTCAATAATAGTTTATTATGCAATTAGTGAATAAAGGACGGATTTAAAGCAAGGTCCATAGATGAATCACGAGCAAGTGAAGGATTCTAACGTCTGAATCACGACTGTAGGTAGTGATTCATGATGATTGAATTGATGATTCAAGTGTTGAATCCTGAGCGACGCGAGTGATTCATAGCCCTCGATATAAATCCGTTTTTGCATACTATACTTTATAGTATAAAGTATAGTATGCAACTCTTGAATAAAACTGTATAAAGTTTATACCATGACTACGAGAAAAAAAAAGATTTAAGCGAAAATAGACAGTTAATGAAGAAAAAAGGAAGGTCAAATTAATTCAAATGCTCATTAAAATTGGAAGGAGTTTACACAAGGAGTTTGTACGTCGAGTATTCTTTGCACAAGGAGTTTGGATCGAGTATTTTTTGCGCAAGGAGGTTGTATAGCATTGAGATGGGATGTCGAATATATTGGTGTGTTCTAAATTCAAACATCAAAATAGTGACTATAAGTTCTTTTTAGAGGGGGAATGGTATATAGACTATAAAGAATAGTATTTAATGCAAATGTGATATTATTCGCCTTATTACGTGAACCCTATAGCATTGCACGCCAGTTTATTCACGTGGTTAGTAACCGTATATTAATAGTAGTGTTACGCCACTGTAGTTTTGATTCGATAATTACTATTGATATAGGTTTTAGCAGAAGGCGAAGAACTGATCTCCATATCAAGTGAGACTCGCACAGCAGAACTGACGCCGCGTGTGGGCCCCCCACCGCACCGCTACCCTGACGTACAACTGTTCACATTCAAATGCAAACGGGTAAGTTAACCAACAAGTAATAAACTATTTTTTTTGAAAAAAACTAAATTCGACTTCTTTCAAAAATTGCTGAATTAATGTTGATAAAAAAATATGGGACCACCTCTGAAGTATGAACTACAAAACAAAAAAAACATACCGTTGAATTAAGAACCTCGTTCTTTTTTTGACGTTGGTTAAAATTACAGAAAACTATTTGCCACAGCTAGAGAACCCTTCTAATTAAGCCTTCTGTGGCGCGGTGGGTGAATAGCCGGATGAGACGCGAGTGGCGGGTTCAATTCCCGCTGCGGGACAAATGTTTGCACATGTCTAACCAACTGATAATCGCTTTCGATTAAGATCTTACAGCTCATCACATTGCGCGTTATGGTTTGAATATTTCCACGTATTATGTGGCCACCTACTAAATTAAATCCTACTAATATTGGCCAACTCAATCGCCATATTGTTTATTTTGATTTGTGATTGGCAGATTGCATTATGCAAATGGCGCCATTGTCCTCAGTATGCTGCTACCCTAATAGTGCTACAGTTCACAAAAAGTAATAATGGGTTCTACGGCTGTTTAACCCAACCAACTCTAATGACAGATGTTTTCATCATCAGAGGCCCAATTCACGTAATTTGAAAACATTAAATTCGCAGTGTAATCCCGTCTCAGTCGCACTGTCACGTAGTAACTATTACTTAATCTTCGCGTCTGCATGCGAAGATGTTTTAAAATTACGTGAATTGGGCTTCTGATGTTTTCATCATCTGTCATGATATAACCTATTGGTTACCGTCCGTTTTTGTTGGTGAACTTGACTCGTTTGTTTTCCAATACTTGATGTGTTTGTAGAAAGGTGACGCTCGTCTGGAACTGACGTCACACGCAGACGAAGAGCCGGAGTCTGTTACATTGGAAGCGGCGTGCGCTCCCCACGTGTCACGTATCCGGTTAGAACCGCCTGAAACACCCGGAAATTGTACTATAGGACCCAAGTACGTAAATAATTATGATTCATTATAGCACATGCCAGAAAATATAATAACCATGGCTGGAAAATATTGTCTTGTTCTTGTAAGATTTCTTCAACTCCTATAACAAAATAAAATAAGAGTTCATTTTTTTATCCGAACTATTTGGTATTATGGTATCAAACCTAAATTATGATACTAGCCATATTGCGGACTCAAACTAGTTTGTCACTAGTACCATCAATGGCACTAGTGACACCACTTACCAACACTAGAACCATTGGTGGTACTGTCCAATGGTATTAGAGATATTGAGGGCTCAAACTAGTATGTGTCACTAGTACCATCAATGGCACTAGTGACACCACTTACCATCGCTAGAACCATTGGTGGTACTGTCCATTGGTATTAGAGATATTGAGGGCTCAAACTAGTATGTGTCACTAGTACCATCAATGGCACTAGTGACACCACTTACCATCGCTAGAACCATTGGTGGTACTGTCCAATGGTGGTTTTGTTCGAAGTAGAACTTGTTGCGAGAGTTCGTCCCGGAAAGTACTACCACCGTATCTATTTCTGCCGCCAAGCAGTAGTGCTCGCATTGCTTTGTATCGGTTTGAAGGGTACGGGTGTCGGTGAAATTACAGGCACATGAGACTTTTCATCTGTATGTCTCGGGGTTGGCAGCGCGCGTGTAATGCCTTTGGTGTTGCAGGCGTCCATAGGCTACGATAACTGCTTTCCATCAGGCCGTAGGCTTGTTTGCTTGCTAAGTAGCATAAAAAAAATGGTAAGAGTGATATAGAGGCAAACAAAGTCGATGTTTTGATGAACACCTTTTCCTTTGAATGTACTTTGACCAAATAAGAGTTGTTCTGGAGAAAAGTTAGTAAGTTTTATTACCCTGAACCGACGAGCATGTATGAATAATGAGAGTGGATGAAACAAAACAGGTGACAGGATCATAGCCAATAGAAATCCGTGATCACTACCTACCCTTCAGGGAAACAGGCGAGACTTTATGTATGTATGTTTCCTTCACAGAATCTGGTTACGACCCGGCCAAGAAGTATCGATCAAGACAACGCTCCTAGACGCGATCGGAAGGGAGTTGCTAGATGAACGCGGCCCGAAAGTGTCATGGGATATTGAGCCTTACCACCCGGGGATAGCGTACAGAGCTAAGGACAGATTGTTCGTTGAAATGCATCCGGAATATGCGCCTGTGTCGGTGCCGCATAAGTATTATCAGGTATGGCTTGGTATATTTATACTATTTAGTAGGAAAGTTGAATATTGCACCTTACCACCCAGACATAGAGCACTGATTAGTATATCAACGAAAGAACTTTATATCTAAAAGAATGATTACGAACTCTTTACTACTTCTACTTCGTGGCTCTGGTTAGGTCAGAGACCAGCTAAGATATGGTTGTCCTATCTAGTAACGAAAGGTAACTAACCAGTGTGTGAATGGATTCAGTCCGTCTCGCATAGGACCCTTTCATGCATATGCCACATGTCTTTGAATTTTTAGTTCGAAAACATGTCGGTTTTCTGTTGTTTTTTCACCGTTTAAGAAGCGAGAGCACTTAAGGGGTTGTGGAAGGATGAACTGCCTTTGCAAACGTAATACCAAAATAATTTGTAATTCGAGTATATTTCCACCATATTATGCTATTATTTGGATTCGGATAGTATTCATCTAGGTTCCTAGATAGTTTTTGTTTCAAAATACTTACCTAAAACGAAATTTAAGCGAATCCCTTTTTATATATTTTTACGACTTTTACGACATGTTTTCATCTTATGTGTTTTGTATTAAAAACTACGTACTTTCTAGGTATTCTGTGTTTAGGAACATAGCATATATTGTCAAGTTACAGAATAACAACAAGATATGAAAAAAACATTAAGTTTTTCTTCATTATTTTTGGTATTACGGAACACGACCTAATTTGATACAAATTCCGAACGGCTCGTACACCCATCGCGCATGAGAGGCCCCGGTGCCAAGCAGGTATAGCTGATTTTGCCACTCGCTTCAAATTGAATTTGCTTGCGGCCTTCGCAGCCCCCTTAATGTTGCAAACATCAATTCTTCGAGTAAAAAAATCCATTGGTGAACCTTAGGATCGGAAGTCGGAGTCCAACAGGAGTAATTTTAGTTTATAAAACGATTCAAAATGATCCTTGTGATTTCAATGAATAAAATTCTTTTTGACTGTGACTTTGACAACTAGACTATCACGGCCTTATTACAAAACGTGATTCGAATGGAGCCGCATGTCTGGTTTGTTTAAAAAATATTTTTAACATATACTTATCGTTCGTATTTCCTTTCAGTTGGTTATGACAGATGAAAAAGCTATAGGATGGACCGGTAGCTTTAAGGCTAGCATACCTGACGCAACAGCTAGCATACAAGCTAAGGTTGTAGCTCCATTGAAATGTTACCCACTTAAGGTAATATACTATTTCTATGTTATAAATAATTACTACTCGTCACCAGCCTTTAGACGTCCACTTCTGGACAAGGCCTCCCCCATAAATACAATGGGGGGAATTGCCATAATCACCACGCTTGGCAGGTGGGTTGGTGATCGCAGTATTCATGTTGAGTAATCAGGTAAATGCTGCTGCCCATCCCCTGGTGTAATCCCTTAGTCAGCTTTTACTATATCCACGGGAGGAGATGTAGGGGTCTATTTTTAGGCCGGAGACCCCACGGCCACGAACCAAAATAACACTATATAAATAAATAATAGACATTCGTAGCTAAACTAATTATATTTGACAACCTCTGTGGCGCGGCAGGTGAGTAGGCTGAGATGCGAGAGGTTGCGGTTTCGATTCCTGCTGCGGGACAAATGTTTGTATGATATGCAAATATTTGTTCCGGGTCTGGGTGTTATGGTCTCATGGCACTCGTAGTTCCTGTTACCCACGACACAGGGAATCCTAGTGTGGGATCTGGACTATGTATGTGACTGTTGGGTGTTATGTTATATTTATGAGATACTGTAAATTAAAACATGTGTGTTAGGTCTCCTGATTCCTGCAAAATCAGCGTTCGCTATCTCAAGTAGTGTTGATAAGCTGTACTGAGCAAATAACACAATAGAATTTGAATTTCGCGCCACTTTGCTAACGTTGCACCTTAATTATGTTTTAATACTAATTGGTAAGCAAACAAGCATACGGCCCACCTGATGGAAAGTAGTTACCGTAGCCTATGGACGCCTGCAACACCAGAGGCATCACACGCGCGCTGCCGACCCAGAGACATAAAGTTGAAAAGTCTCATGTGCCTGTAATTTCACCGGCACCCGTACCCTTCAAACCGAAACACAGCAATGCGAGCACTACTGCTTGGCGGCAGAAATAGGCACGGTGGTAGTACTTCCGCGGACGAACTCTTTCACAAGAAGTTCTACTACTAACAACAACTATGTTTTCTGTGTGCAGGTGAACTTAGCATGGGAAGGCGAGACACTGAACAACATAGTAACTATAACAGGAGGCAGCGGACGATACTCAGTAGAGAGCCCTAAAGGAGTGTCCGCTATAGTCGATAGTGATGCTCTGACACTGTCGGTACCCGGGCCGGGGAGCTACGACCTCCTCGTGACGGACCTGTGCGTGCACGGAGAGAGGCAACATGTTGAGGTGAGTTTTATTACTGAGGAACTAGAGTCTAAAGTAGATTGTCAATGAAGGAATGTCCGCTATAGTCGACGCTCTCAACCTGTCGGTACCCGGGCCGGGGAGTTACGGACCTGTGCGTGCGCAGAGAGAAGAAATATGTTGAGGTGAACTTTATTTCTTAGGCACAAGGGTCTAAAGTAGATTGTCATTGAAGTAATGTCCGCTATAGTCGATACTGACGTTTACACACTGTTGGTACCCGGGCCGGGGGAGCTACGGACCTGTGTGTGCGCAGAGAGAAGAAATATGTTGAGGTGAACTTTATTTCTTAGGCACAAGGGTCTAAAGTAGATTGGCAATGAAGTAATGTCCGCTATAGTCGATACTGACGTTTACACACTGTTGGTACCCGGGCCGGGGGAGCTACGGACCTGTGTGTGCGCAGAGAGAAGAAATATGTTGAGGTGAACTTTATTTCTTAGGCACAAGGGTCTAAAGTAGATTGGCAATGAAGTTAATGTTCGCTATAGTCGATACTGACGTTTACATACTGTTGGTACCCGGGCTGGGGAGTTTCAGACCTGTGCACATACGGAGAGACGAAATAATGTTAAGGTACTTTATTACTTAGGCACAAGAATCTAAAGTAGATTGGCAATGAAGGAACATGTTGTGGTAAGAAATGATTTATTCAAGGATCCATTCCCAACACACGGTTGCTGGCTACTTTTTTCATTGATACCGACTTGTGTTGTGTTTGTCAATTTAGCAAATTACATATTCTGACACGAATTAATAGATCGCCATGCCATTAGCTTATTAGCAATAGATATTTCTTAGCTGTTAGTTTTTAAGAAGCAATTGAGTCTGACGTATAATGGAGTGTAGCACGGATTTTGTATAGAGACGCTGATAAGTATATAAATATCCGTGTGACACTATAACATACGTCTGTGTATGTTCTAGTCTCATGCCTCAGCTACATGTACGTAACATAGAATAGTTTAAAACTGAAGACCCCTTCACCACTTTTACTTGCTTTCAACAAGCTGGACATTCGAAAACGGTCCTTGTGGTTACCGATTATGGAATATTTTATTTTGATGGAATGTAATAGTGGGGCGTTCAGTCTTAGATTAGACTCACTACATGTACACGAAAGCACGATTGTTCTTTTAAGTTATTGTTATTTTTCTGACAGGTGTACATAGAAGAAGTCCTAAGCGTGGAAGTGTCTACATCGCGCGCAGTCGGCGTCGGTGCGTGCGTTCCAATCTCAGCGCTAGTGAAGGGCGTTTCACATCGCTACCTCAGCACGAGCGGCGCGGCTGAGTGGCGCACCAGCGGTGACGTAACAGTGACGGAGGGCAAGCTGTGCGGGGTGCGGGAAGGCAGCGGTAGGGTCAGAGCATCGCTAGCCGGGGTATGGAGCCCCGAACTAGAGGTAATTTCACTATTTTTGTAGATATTTGTCTGTAAAAAATCACTAGAAAGTGGAAAGTACTATTTTCGGACGAGAAAAAGATCTAGCTTGGTCCCACTACTGGAATAATTTTAAATCTGCAAAGTTAAATTTAAATGATACCCTAAAATTCCGACCCAGTGGGACTTGAATCCGCAATGGCCTTGACCATTCGGCCATAGATCGAGCTGACCAAATTTTAGGAGCAAATTTAGCAGTAGGGTGGTAGGCTCGCCTGGAGAATTACCAGCACTGCCTGTTTCTGCAGCAAAACATTGCTGTTCCTGTTCCGACAGTACTAATGGACGCTATTAACACCTAAACTGCGACCACCAATCTGCCTGCCAAGCGTGGTGGTCTAACCACCATGGTACCATGCTACTCGTAGTTCCTGATACCCACGACACAGGGAATTCTAGTGTGGCCTTTTTTATACTACCTGGCAAGCAAACAAGCATACGGCCCACCTGATGGAAAGCAGTTACCGTAGCCTATGGACGCCTGCAACACCAGAGGCATAAGACGCACGCTGCCGACCCTGAGACAAAGATGAAAAGTCTCCGACAACAGGAAAGAAAAACGAAAAAAAAAAAAAAAACATGATCCCACACTAGAATTCCCTGTGTCGTAGAACCCCCCTGACTACGTATGTCACTGTTGTGTTATGTTGTCGCATGAAGATGATGATGAGATAAACACACGTAACAAGTTGTTGCCACTATTGAATTATTCGCAGGTTCTAGTGTTTCCACCGCTGCAGATAATTCCGAGTGTAGCGCGTGTACCGCCTGGCGCAAGACTGCAGCTCAGGCACGTGGGAGGACCGCCGCACCACCTCGCGTCCCTACACTATGCGCCAGTCACCGGTCTCAACTTTGTCGAGGTAAGGGCGATGCCACACGAGCGTTGCGGCTGCGCTGCGTCGTCGCAACGCAATGATTTCAACGCTGTGAATGCCACACGAGCGCAGCTATGCTATACTTCGATATGCTATTAAATACTGCGCTGCCGCTCAGTCGTTTCAACGCAGCTCCCTTCCCCAACTCGTCTCCCCAGCCCCTTCTCCATTGCGTGCGTTGCGACGACGCAACGCACCTGCAACGCCCGTTTGGCAGTTGTTCAGATTTTTTTTTTTTTGTTGTGTAGTACTTCGGAGCGTCACCGCTCCGTCGTCACAGCGCCGACGCACCGCAGCCACAACGCCCGTGTGGCAGCGCCATAAGGAAAAATGTCCTTATGACGATATCACTAGCTTGTAATGTTCTTTGTTTCGAAGCTAACTGACGCTGTCGAGTCGCTAGCTAGTTTCGGAGAGTTTTCTCAGAAGTTGTGATAACAATAATACAAACAAGTTTTACTAGCCAATGTGTAAACATACAATCGGTTATATTTAATTTCTCAGGTGACGTCATCTGGTTCTGTAAGTGGTGTTTCTATGGGAACGGCGCGCGTCAAACTCGTCGCGGTCGACATTGAGAACATTGAGATGGCGAGCACAGAGTCTGAAGTCGAGGTAAGTGAAGTGGTGAATAAGCACAATTTTTTTTTTAAATTTGTGTTTACTATTAATAGTGAAGTGCGAAAAAATTAGAAACAGCGCTGAAAAATTAAGTATAAAGTTGTTTTGTTGAATAAAGTTATTTTCGCAGTGAAATAATGGCAATTTCCCCAAAATTACATTGTAACTTAACTTGTTAACTTATTAATAATGTTTTTGTTATTTTAACCTTTATTTTTATTGCCTATCTATATAGTATATAGTTCTACTAAAAAATACGTAATTTATTACAGTATTCTGAATGATCTGAAAACTCTTAAAAAAGTTACAAAATGAAAGAATAAAGTACAGCTTAGTTCAGAAATGTGTCGAAGAGATCATATGAGTTAAATGCCTTCGAAAAGTTAATTTTCTAAAGTAGAACTAAATATTCTGCGTGTTACAGGTGATCCCTATATCAGGGCTACGTGTACGATCAGCAACACAAACGCTCCTCGTGGGCTCACCCAGCCCCGTGTGGATCGAGGCGGGCGGTCTGAGTCCCTCCTCACTCGCCGCCTTACACCCTCCGCCGCGCATTACCTTCACCCTCAGAGACCCAGCGCAGGCTAGGTTGTACACCACACATGCTGACGGTACGTACATAACATACGTGTATGGTCAGCAACACAAACCAACAAACTTGGAGATGAGGTTGGCTCGCCCAGCCCCGTGTACGAGGCAAAAATACAAAATCTCTTCTGTGGTTGTTAGAGTTCCGTACCCAAAGCCTGCCAAATGGGACCCAAACCAAGCCTACGCCACTCGTTCGTCTGTCTGTACTTACACAGCGATATATCTCGGCAGCCATAAGAGGTAGCCAGTTGAAATTTTCACAGATAATGTGTTGGTTGGGTATGAACCGTATGCAAATAATAAAAATGCCAAAAACCAAATCCCAACGGTGATCCCAGTACAATAGTTCTCTAACCAAGGAATAAAACCGATAGCGCGTTCTAATCTACTAGCGGTGACATCTAGTCTTGGGTTGAGTAAACTTTGGAACCCTGCACTATATTTTGTGGTTCGAGAGGAGACGCATATTATGGTTTATTTAGACCACATTGTGCAGTTTTAGGCTGCGTTTACACCAAAGATGTGCGAGGTAGATGAGCGGTGCGAGGATGTGTAGCAACGACACATTCCTCGCACACATCCCTCACTTGTTTTGTGCGTATAAAAACCTCGCTCGCTACGCCGTTTCCACTAGAGCTGCGCTGAGCGAGGCTAGGTAAATGAAGTGATTCTATTGGTTCTTAACAAACACATCCCTCGCTACGCACCCTCGCTCATCTCTGTTGGAAACGCAGCCTTAAATTGAAGCTCAATTGTATTTGGTGGCACAATAAACTCACCTGTATGTATAGTATATGAATAACTCGCTTTTATATGCTAAGAAATTAAAGTACAGACTTTAAATAAATTACTTTGTTTGCAGATAAGCTGGAGAGGTCTGTAGCTGAAGGCTTGTCGGTCAGAGTGGTTCCGTTGAAGCCTGGAGTGATCACTATCGACGTGCGAGTACGAAACATGGGACAAGTGAGTCCCATGCCAGTTTTCTTTTCTAATAATAATAACTTTTGAAACTATCATGTTTATGAACATAATTATCACTAGAAACGATATATTTACCATGAATTTTGAGCTTTATTAATTCCCGATATGGCGCATGTAACTGTGCCGAAATATCGGGAATTAATAAAGCTCAAAAATAATGGTAAATATCCCGTTTCTAGTGATAATTAATAATACTAAGTTTGTATACTGTAAAACAACCGTTGGGGAACTGATAACCGTTGGATAAATGTTCGCGAGTGTTGACTACAAACCGAACGACGCGGTAGAGAAAGACCCTCCACTCGATGGACTAAATACATTAGAAACGTCGCAAAATAATTTTTGACATCAGGTAGCAGAAACTCGTTCCTGGGACAGCACTATCGAAATACTCGGCATATCCGATATCAAAACGGCTATCGAAGGACAAAACGACGAAATCTCTTCAGGCGACCGCATCGCACTAGCAGTCGGCTCTACTATCCGGCTCAAATCTCTACCTAGAGGCAGTTGGAAGGCTTACGAAGACGGCGCGTTCGAAATAACGGCGAATGGCGAACTGAAAGGACAGAGGCCGGGCCATGGAGTTGTCATCGCACATCATAAGGACGAGAGGAACAATATTTACAGAGAGACGGTGAGTTATTGACCATTACTACACACAATACACTAGCTAAGAAACCAGGACCCGAACCACCAACTATTTAAAATCCATCACTAATTCTAAGTGGGGGTGTTAAGACCTGCACTGACGTCCCGCTATGGGGTGTATTGTTCATTGTCCCCCTGTGCTAACCCATCACTTATCCGTACCATTTTGTTTCAAGCTTTAGACAACATTACCTTGATTCGTACCATGACCTACATAAAAAATAATTGTTTGAATCCTGCATAGTGATGTAAAGGAATGAATGATTTGTCTATTACTGCTCTATGACAGAACGAGCGAAACTTTATATTTTCGTATAGAAACAGGGTCAGTCAACACACGCCATAGATGGTCCCAGGTGACCACAAATCTCTGTTAGTTGGCTCTACTATTTGGTGGTTTGCATAGGTCGCGCAACGAGTTATGAGCGCTCGGCCAGAAGTGGTGGGGTCGATTGCGCATGTGTACATGTGTGTGTTGTGCGCATGTCAACTAAGTATAAAAACATGTGTTTGCGTCTGTATCAAGGGAGCGCGAGACGCGAGTGCGGGGCGCGCGGTACGGAAGGCAACTGATCAACCAATACGCGCCGGCGCTGGCCGCCTTTCCCGTCGCGCCTCTCTCCCCCCGCTAAACAGACCCAAAAAATTACTACTGCGCATTTATAAGGTCATAGTTTAAGGTCAAGGTTTATTTTTAAGGTCAGCGTTCATAACTCGTTGTGCGACCTGTAATTTTGTACGTTTGCTGTGTGAAAAACATGTAAATGGAGCAGTCGCTACTTCGCTAACCTTCGTATTTGACGACCTCTGTGGCACAGCGGACGAGTAGCCGACTGAGATGCTAGGCGTTGCGGATTCGATTCCCGCTGCGGGACAAATGTTTGTATGATCTGCAAATATTTGTTCCGGGTCTGGGTGTTATGGTACCATTGCACTCTTAGGGAATCCTAGTGTGGGATCAAGACTACGTATGTGACTGTTGGTGTTATGTTATAATGTTACAGGCTATTCACGTAGAAGTGTGCGTACCCCACTATTGCACCGCCGAGCCGGCCCGCGACGAAGATTCTTTCGCCATTCGAGTGGTGATGCGCAACTCGCTGGGTAGGGAGCTGCTTGCACCACATGGAAATGTGTCAGTGTCTCCACTGCCCGCTGACCGGTAACACTCAAAGATTTACTTATAAAATAACTTTTATAATCCTTTATGCCGTGGTGTGTCTAACCTAAAAATAGAACCTATTTCTCCGCCCGTGGATGTAGTAAAAGCCTTTAAGATTACACCAGGGGATGGGCAGCAGCCTCCTGAGTACTTAACACCAAACTGCGATAACCAATCCGCCTGCCAAGCCTGGTGATTATGGCGAATCTCAGCTTTGTCCAGCAGTGGACGTGTAAAGGCTGTTGATGGTAATCCTTTATTGAACACAGTGCCGTGCTGTGTTCGGCCTGAAAATACCTCTCCGTTTCGTCCCATGGATGTTGTGAAAGCTGACTAAGGATTACACCAGGGCATGGGCAGCAGCATCCATCTGAGTTCTCAACATCACTGCGATCACCTAACCCGCCTGCTGAGCATGTTGTAATCCTCCCATTGCATTCAATGGTGGTGGCCTCGTCCATCAGTGGATGTGATGATGTTGATGATTCTTGAAATTAAATACATTTATTCAACAACACACAGATACACAGAACAGTCGGGTAAAAGAAAGAGAAGCGTAGAAATTATAAATAGTAAGTATATGTTATTGTTAGAAATTGTAAACAAACCATTATTTATACCTACCAACATATCTACAAAAACAAAGTGTTGACTAGTCCGCTCTGTGCGATGCAGTGTGGAGCCGAACAGGTTCTGTCTCATGTAGATATATATTCTTCAATAATAGTGTTTTTATTTGCAGTATCCAAGGCACAGAGCTAGTGATGTCGGGTTTGGACGCGACTGGCGCGTTCTTGACGTTCCAGGGGACGGCTAGTGGCGTCACCGTCAAAGACGAAGTCTGGGTCACTGGCACCGACTCTAAGAGCGATCGTGTTTTCGGTGAGTTCGCTGTTCTTCGCTCCTGCATGCAATATTTCAAGGCCACTGTTCACCGACCGACTTGCGCTGTTATTGGTTAATCGATTTCGCGGTAAAATCGCGGCCGGTCGTGCGCCATCTTGTTCATCAGTCGACTCTGTCCGACAGTGTACGAATCATGTCAGCGGGACAGAGCTATACTATACGTTCGGCTACTGTCGGATATCAGTCTGCGCTTTCTGCGCAAACAAAAACAGTCGATCGGACTTATTTTCTCGGTAAAACTGTAACTAACTTTTATACATTATCTGTCACCTTGACCGATGGTGAAGACCATGGTATGATCACGTGACTTGTCTCCAAACTTATCAAATAGACCGTTTTTATGTAGCATCAACAGGAAATTACTTGAATGCGGTTCAACAGCAATAGTTGAATTAATTTGGTTTTATATGAAACATAATTTTTTTTTATATAGAAAAAACAAAACAACATTATCTAGCCCCAAGCTAAGCAGAGCTTGTGTTATGGGTACTAGATAACTGATATACTTAATACAATACGTTACATAGATAGATATTTTTTATCATACATAGAAAATACCCAGAACACCCTGAACAAATATCTGCAGATCGTACAAATATTTGTTCCGAGGCGGGTATCGAATCCGAAACCTCCTGCATCGCAGGTGAACCTTCGCCCGCCGCGCCACAGAGGTCGTAAAAAATAATTGATTCAGAACTATATATCCAATAATGTCTTTTACAGCGACGGGAGGCTGGGGCGTTTGCCTCGAAGGCATAGGTTGGCGCTCCCCGTCTGGAGTGTCTATTGCAACGGGAAGCGGTGTGTCGCTTGCCTCATTGTCGCGCGACACAACCGCCAAACACACCCTGCGACAGGACCGTGCTGTCAACACGCGGGCTATTCATCAATTACCCATTGAAAAGGTAAGATATCATCATAAAAAAGGCGAAATAAGTTCAGAGCTGAATTAAAGAAAGAAAATATGCCCTCAAAAACTCAAGGTGACATGACATTTTTACAAAAGTAGGTTACATACATGTTACATAAAATAAAATAAATAAAAAAACACCAAATATTGTCATTCGTGTTGTGTGGGGTCAAACACGTCCCTGTCTCAGCATACAGCCACATACCAGACCTACAAGTAGATACGGTGCGGCGCTGGTTTTCAGATAGGGCCTGCCCGAGTAACATCTATGAACATTTACATACAACATTTTATGAAGATTTGACTTGTAGGTTATTAAATAGAGACTAGAGCCAGGCGTCTAAAGACTGCTGACTATGATTATTTAATAATTTTCTTCCCAACAGTTGGAGTTTCTCAACGGCGACTGGCCATCATCGCTCGTCCCGCTATCCATTACCGCTTTAGGCCTGACTGGAGGGCCTCTACTATGTACGGAAGAACAGAGATACGCATTGGAAGGCGTGCAAGTGGAACTGCCCTTCATATGCCGGACTAAGGCGCCGCACACTGCGGAGCCTGTACAAGACATTATCAATGGTATGTGTTACTATTACAGGCACGGCACTATGGCCCGTATAGACCGAACTCAACTCTTAGAACGATCTTGAGAACACCAAAAATTACATTTTTTTAATGGAAATTTTGTTTGTAAAAAAAACAAGTGGAAATCGCGCGCCGCGCATTCTTTCGTTTTACTTAGATAATTTTCAATATGTGTTTACTATATCTACTCGAAATGCCGTCTAGTAGTTTGAGATTTGATGACGCCGTCAGAAGTAAAAATCTTTTTTTTTCTTTGTAGGTATAGTATAGTATAAAGCATTTTGTTTCACCCGGGAGAAAGTAAGATTCCCACCTCGTGTGTATTAACTACACCCTCGTTGGGAATCGGTCACTTTCTCCCCTCAGTGAACAATGTACTATAAGTGCACGACCGTGATCGAACCCAAGACCTTAGAGATCGGAAGTTGGGATAACTTTTTGCTCCGTTTTCAGACAAAATCGGCTGCAAGATAATCCCAGCCACGCCGGTCATAGACGCCAGTGAAGTGGAACTTTGCGCTGAATGGGGCGTGTTCCGTACATGCACTAAAGCGTTACTACTACCGCCCATACATGTCTCTCAGTCCAAAGTATCAGTACTGAACCCGCCGGCTCTGTTCACTGTGAGCGGACATCCACGCGCCTTGAAACTGACGAAGATTGTACCGTCGCCTGGATTGAAATTGGATTCCGCTAGTAAACCGGGTAAGTTATATGAAATAGCGCCATCTATTTCTACACCCACTAAACTTCACGTCTCTCTGTCCAAAGTATCTATACAGTTTTACCCAGAAAATAAGTCCGATCGACTGTTTTCGTTTGCGCAGAAAAGCGCAGACTGATACCCAGTAGCCGAACGTATAGTATAGCTCTGTCCCGCTGACATGATTCGTACACTGTCGGACAGAGTCGACTGATGAACAAGATGGCGCATGACCGGCCGCGATTTTAGCGCGAAATCGATTAACCAATAACAGCGAAAGATTTTTTAGCGCGCGATTGCTATTGGTAGAAAGAAGATTCCCGCGCTATAGAAATTGGTCTACGGCGCAAGTACATCGGGGCGACTTATATTTTGGGTAAAACTGTACTGAACCCGCCATTACTGTTATGAAACAGAAAATAATAACATGTTTGCCGTGTTTGTTGCCTGATTCTTCTAGGCTTGGTCGCGTTGGAACAGGAGTAATTTTAGTTTATAAGACGATTCAAAATGATCCTTGTGATTTCAATGAATAATAGTAGATTGTATCATAAGGGAGCAAAATAATATTTTTACGGCGAGGGCGCTTTTTTGATTCCAGAGCGAAGTGAAGATCTATATATCTATATACCAAAGAATTTTTATTAAATTCAATGGTAATAAAATTTTCAGGTGAAATCATAGTAACAGTGACGAACGAAGCATCAACCTGCGGATTAGGATGGGTGACCGTTTACTCGAAGCTAACCGACCAAGAAATCAAAGTAGAAGTTGAAAGGGAATGTGACGTGGCTTGTGGAACCCTACTAGGCGCCTTAATTTCACTGATCCTGCCTTACATGTCAACAATAGTGACAATCGCCGCTGTGATAGGCGCTTATCTATACAGTAAGTACATTCATATTCATACGTTCACCAGTCGCATATGTAGTCCTGATCCCAAATTCAAATTCAATTCTTTATTGCATCATAATTATGTAGATAAGAGTAATGTCATGAGTAATATACTTATTCTACTTAGGTGGTAGGTGTCATAATTATGTACCCAGTATGGGTGTCGCAATTTAAACTTAAAAATAGTAGGTACGTAAATAAAAAAAATAAAAAATGTCAAACAAGTAAGAACAGTAAAAAAAACACAATTAAAATTAAAATTAAAAATTAAACAAATGTCTTGTCATTAAAAAACTCGTCAAGGCTAGAATAAACTTTTTTATTAATACATTTTTAATAAAAAAAAAAAAAAAAATCTTATAAATAATATGTCCGTTTCATTCTTTAAGTCGTCAGGTATTTTGTTATAAATTTTAGTGGCCATTGTGTTTGGCCCGGAACTATGCACCGCTAGTTTAGAGGTAGGTAGTTCTAGCCGGTGTTTATGCTTGTATTCATAAAGACACAGCTGGTGCGCTTTTTTTAGAAAAAGGTCAGGATATTTCCTGACAAATTAGGATTCCCTATTAATTCACACACTAGGATTCCCTGTGTCGTGGGTATCAGGAACTACGAGTCCCACGGTAACTTAACACCCAGACCCGGAACAAATATTTGCAGAACATACAAACATTTGTCCCGTAGCGGGAATCGAACCCAGGTCTCCAGGTCGTCAAAATGAATATTAGTATATATAAAATCGTTGAATGACTGTCTATCACGCACAGCCTAAATGGTAAAGACCTGGAGACCTGCAGTATGGAGGGTACATTCCTTTTGTGGTCTAACATGAATGAAGGAATTTCCGAAATTCACCCCCTAAAGGGGGGTGTTCAAGTTTGAATGGGAAAAGCTCCACGCGGACCAATTCACGGGCGTTCCACTAGTCTATCTATACAGTAAGAACGCCTGTCGATACACTCGTATCTTATCTAAACAGTAAGTTAATATTCTCATTATTATTACCATCATCATCATCATTACCATCATCAGCAGCTTGATGTCCACTGATAGACGAAGCCTCCAACATCGAATATAATGCCATAATAACTATGCTTTCCAAACGGACTGGTGATCGCAGTATTGGTTCTAAGTACTCAGGTGGATTCTCCTACCCCTCTGGTGTAATCCTTTAGACGGCTTTTACGACATCCACGGGAGGAGATGAAAGGGTCTGTTCTTAGGTCGGACACACCATGGCATAAATTCAGTTCAAGAATACGGTGGTTAATGTCCATACTTTACTGACCCTTTCCTTACCGAGGCCCAAGCATGAACATCTAACGTTATCGAGACGCTAGCGAGACGATTGTAAACGTCAAATATTAAGGTGATTACTCTCGCATGTGGCGCGAAATTTAAATTTTACTGCGTTTTTGCTCATTACAGCTCATCAACACTTCTTGAGATAGTAAAAACTGATTTTGCGAAAACTAGGAGACCTAACACACATGTTTTAGTTTATAGTTTCACATATAGATACTACTACTTACTACTTCAGCTACGAATACTCTTCAATGATTTTTACAGTGTTTTTTTGGTTTAAAGATATGCGTAGCTTAACTAATGACATTTATGAGATACTATCAATTAAAACATGTGTGCTAGGTCTCCTAGTTTTCGCAAAATCTGTTTTCTCTATCTCAAGAAGTGTTGATTAGCTATGATTTACAAAAAACACAATAAAATTTGAATTTTGCGCCACATGCGAGAGGTAACCTTAACCAATCAACTTACAAAGATTTAAAAGCACTCTAATGTCATTGGCCAATATTTGACATTGGTGGTCGTTTCGCTAGCGTCTCGATAACGTTAAATATTCGTACTTACCCCACTGTAGAAGTCACTAATCAAAATCTTTATTTGCAGTACAATCGCGTCTACAAAGGAAAGCTCAGATCCGTCTACCCACGGAACCAGTTGAGACAGTTCTCGGGGTGGTACCCCAAGAATCCCCCCCACTGAATAGATCTAGAACGTGGTCGCGCAGTCCGTACGCGTCTCACGGACCCAGCGTGCCGGTATATGGCGATACCAGTGTTCTGCCGGATAATAGCTTCTCGCCCTCGAGTCGGACTCACTCGAGGTTCCTATAGCGCTAGTTGCAGTTAGCACGGTCACGTGGTCGCACAGTGCGTACGCGTCTCACGGACGAAGCGTGCGATGACACAAGTGTGCTGCCGGATAACAGCTTCTCTCCCTCGAGTCGAACCCACTCGAGGTTCCTATAGCGCTTGTTGCAGTTAGCATGGTCACGTGGTCGCACAGTGTGTACGCGTCTCACGGACAAATACTCAATATTGGTTGTATGGTGTCTGAATCTGTAGGTACATTGTGACCAAGTGGTGTTCAATGGAATATGAGCGTTCGTGAGCTCGTCTAAGGTCCAGATAAATAGAACGTACTTCACGGTGACTAAGTGTAAGCTTTACTTTTTTAACTTGGCGTAGGCAGGTTTTAGTTTCGGGGGTTTCAAGAAAATAAAACAACAAAAATGTACACGAAATTACATTATATTCATGTGAAAAAAAAACATTCACCACACTGGTGTTTCTTCAAAAAGTATCAAATTTTTACAACATTTTTAATATTTCGGGGGGGATTTCAACCCCCAAACCCCCCCCTGGGTACGCCTATGTCGCTCGCGTCTAATTCTAAGCTTCAATAGGAGACTAGTCTGTGTAAATAATAATAATATTGATGAAATGCGCTGTCGAATGATAACATTGCAATTCTTAGAATTCTTTCTTGACTACATTTGTTTTGTGTAGTTTTTTTCATTAAAATGGGAGAGTAACCGGCTAGAAGCAAGAGGTTGCGGGTTCAATTCCTGCTGTGGAACAAATGCTCGCATGATCGGCAAATATCGTATATCAATGTGCATGAAAGCCTCAGGCGTTTCACCATACCGGTTCTTTTATCACAAGGCATTTTTCAGGGCTGGTACACTTCTTTCAACCTGGGGTAGTATTGTCTAACGAACTATAATCGCTTTCAATTATGATTTCGCGTTACATTGCGCCGCATGTTTTAGTTTAACTGTCACAAGCTAAAATATTCAAAACATAAAGCGCATTGTACTGTTTAATTGGAATCGAAAGCGATTATCAATCAGTCCGTTAGCCAATAAAGGGGCTGGTCACTGACCTAGCGTAGGTGACAAGGAGAGAACCACTGACAGACGAACGAGTGTTTAGACCAAGGTGGTGTTTAAAAAGGGGACTGATTTACATAATTTCAATAAAAGAAGTATTTAATTAATTATAAAGTTGAACTAATAGGATCAATACCGTCCAAAAAGTTCAACTAGTCAAAACGAGTTACTAGTTTAACTAATTGGAATATTTTTATATTAGTTGAACTTATTGGAATAGGTCAATTATTATTTATACATAATTAATACACCTAGCTAATAAATATTTTTGTTTTGTCATTAAAAAAAATTCTTACTTTTGTTTTGTTTAAAATATAAATTGATACTTACCTCATAGTTATAAGGATGTACAGCAAAATGAAACAAAATCTAATTGCAATTTTTTTTATAAAATAAGATCTCAAAAGTAATTGTGACATTTAAATGAGGGGTTTTCACGGCCGTTTCAAATCATGCTTTCAGCGTTGAAAATAGATGGCGCTGCTCTGTAACGTAGCAGTCAAGTGTCAAAATAAAGTGAAATGTCAACATCAACAACGTAGAAATAATTTTCGTTTCGTGGTATTTATTTTTGCTTACTTCTAAAAACACCACGAAATCACTAGCGCACACTCAAGAAGCAATCACAAACAGAATATCATGACTACACACAGACTACTTAGATAATAGTTTTGTACGCGTACACCACAGCCAATCTTTATTGATACAGTTGAGTCAGCGCAGTTAGTCGTGCAGGCAGTTTGCCTCATTGCAAAGAGGGCTTTTCATCTTCGATTAAAAAAAAAAGTAGTTCAAATTGGTTCGATAGATAGCGCTGACTCAACTCTAGCTGTCAAGATTGTCAAATGTATTATCAGTGGTGTACAATACGAAACTCTAGCGCTGACCGTTATTGCGCAGAAGTCAAAAGTAAGGTATCTTGGGAGATCTCTATCTATCTTATACTAATTGTATTGCGTGCGCGACAGTAAACATGTGCAACTATCCCCTTCACGTTGCGTTCAGCGCTAGACTTACGAGCCGCTACTTATACGCGTACTAAGCTATTATGTAACTAGTCTGTGCAAAGCAGTTACCGTAGCCTATGGACGCCTGCAACACCAAAGGCATGATTTCTGTTTGTGTTTGCTTCTTGAGTGCTAGTGATTTCGTGGTGTTTTTAGAAGTAGGCAAAAATAAATACCACGAAACTTGGACGAATTATCACAATGGACAGAGCATTTTGGTTCAAAGCATGTCCGTTTTTTGTCAGTGTGCAGTTGTAGATATGTATTAGTGTGAGTGACTAGAGAAGTGACTTCATTGACTAACCTATCGATGAATAATAGCGAAATTAATGAAAAAGGCGTTATAAAATATCAACTGACCGGGAATGGGCCCTTAATAATAGGTAATAGTGATAATTCGTCCAAGCCACAAAACGAAAATATATCTACGTTGTTGATGTTGACATTTCACATTATTTTGACACTAGACAGCTAAGTACAGAGCAGCGCCATCTATTTTCAACGCTGAAAGTATGATTTGAAACGACCGTGAAAACCTCTCATTGCATTAAAACAAAAATATTGTATAAACAGATACTTTTTTTTTTTTTATTTAAAAATAAGTCGCTGTTTTATAGTGTTTTAAAAGTTGTATTAATTAATAAGTTAGTGTTAGTAGGTGTTTGTTTGAACCTGTACGTGGTATGGGGGTTAAGATAATACAGTGTGTTCGCCGGAAACGCCACTTTTTAAACATCGTATCGTCAGAAAAAAATACAGAAATAATATTTCTTAAAATTTTAATATGCCTTGGATAATGACGCTTCAACGTTTCAAGCAACGTCAATTTGTATTATTGATACTTGAAGCCCCATTTTTATTAAAATTCAAAATGGCAATTACGCCTCATATACGGTTTTTTATGCCACTTAGCAAGCAGACAAGCATACGCCCCACCTGATGGAAAGCAGTTACCGTAGCCTATGGACGCCTGCAACACCAAAGGCATCACAAGTGCGCTGCCGATCCTGAGACATAAAGATGAAAAGTCTCATGTGCCTGTAATTTCACCGGCACCCGTACCCTTCAAAAATAACATATTTCCGGAATTTATCCAATACCTACAGCATGAGTAGTTTTGTTTGTTAGTCGTGCTTTCACGATAAAACATCCGGGCCAATTTTAATGACATGTGGTAGGTATACAGATATATCAAAACCAATAAATATATAATTAAAACAGAGCTTATAGTAGAATAACGCGGGCGAAACCGCGGGCGACAGCGTCCTATAAATATTTAAGGAGTCCGCTTTAGGGCAGGCAATGCATTGACAATGCCCCTGGTATTGCAGATGGCAATAAGCGAAGGTAACTGGTACGCCTGTTTGTCAAGCCATAAAAAAATAAGCCTCAAGACTTACGAGTCTCTAAAATAACGCATTTAAAAAATTGGTAGGTGCTTATTAGCGATCCAAAAGTGACGTTTCGACAGACACCCTGTATATGTTAGTTAATAAAACTGATTTTGAAATAAAAATATTTTTGTTTATTTTTCTTATTAAATACTGCTTCTAATACAAAGGAACTTCAGCTGGCGAATGTTGTACGTACCTACATACTTAACCCTTTTCGTTCCTCTGTTCAGTTAGACTCTTATACTTGGGTAACGTTGCATTGCTGACTTTTTTGTAGAACTGTTTGAGGGATATATTTTTGCCTTACTGGTTGAACGTTAGGTATACATAACGGATTATTTAGCGCACGCAAAAAATCGAGTCTCCGTCGTTGATGTAAATAGGTACCTAATACAATAAGTCAATGCCTTCCGTAGACCCAACATGCCCCAACATGAGGGGGCATGTTGGGATAACGAGTGCAATGTTGGGCTGTTGCCAGATTGGGTTATAGTTATAGGATAGGAGGAAAACGGCCCGGAACATGCTTGTACCGGTTGTAAGGCCATCTGCACTCGCCAAAAGCTTATTTGGTAAGGTAAAGTAGACTTATGGTAGTTGGTAGTATCGACCATCAGTGGGATCAGCACGAATAACTAACGTTACCGAGACGCTAGCGAGACGGTCGCAAATGTCCAATGGCATCAAGGTAACTCGAAATCTTTGTAAGTTGATTGGTTAATATTTGACGTATACGATCCGTCTCGCTAGGCGTCACGGTAACGTTAGATTTTCGTGCTTAGACCTCTGAGGCTAGCTGCCTAATATACAGGCAATTCGAAAAATAATATACAAATAGCTAAGGTAAGGACTATTTATTTATGACCGATGCTTACAGTAACCGCTTTTTTACAGAATGTAATAGTTACCTACGTAAGTACGAACCGTTGGTAAGCTATGCTCGAAATTTCACTATACGCTGATTTTTAATCTTAAGACCATAATTTTTTGTAAACAAAGAAATGTCAAGATATGCCACTATGTGAGTAAGTGTCAATGTATGTGTATCATAAGGTATCATCAGGAAATAATTTTCCACACATTTTTATTTTGGAAATTACCCTAAAAATGGGGAAAATAATTTTGACCTGGCAGTATTTTGGGGTACTCAAAATGGTTCTATATAATCAAAATTTTGATTTTTAAACTTTTTGGAAATTACCCTAAAAATGGGGAAAATTATTTTGTCCATACGACAACTCTGGGTACTGGAAACGATTCAGTGTAATCAACATTTTGATTTTGCAACTTTTTCTAAAAATGGGGAAAATTATTTAGTCCATACGACACCTCTGGGTACTGGAAACGATTCTGTGTAATCAAAGTTATGATTTTCCAACTTTTTGGAAATTACCCTAAAAATGGGGAAAATTATTTTGTCCATACGACACCTCTGGGTACTGGAAACGATTCAGTGTAATCAAAGTTATGATTTTCCAACTTTTTGAAAATTACCCTAAAAATGGGGAAAATTATTTTGTCCATACGACACCTCTGGGTACTGGAAACGATTCTGTGTAATCAAAGTTATGATTTTCCAACTTTTTTGGAAATTACCCTAAAAATGGGGAAAATTATTTTGTCCATACGACACCTCTGGGTACTGGAAACAGTTTTTTAGCACCAAAACTTTTATTTTCCAACTGTTTTGAATTCTTATTTTGACGTGACAACGTCTTATAATTCGATAGAGCCGGCTGCACGCACGAAAAAACATGACTCATGCGGCGTTACCTCGCTCTGAGGCGTTCCATGTAAGGCTTGAAGTGCAAGCGAGAGCGCGGAACGAGCGACAAAGAAGCACAATCGGTGACGTTGTCACGTTCAACTATCGTCAGTAAACCGACTTTACAGACAACCAATTTTTTATTTATTTATTACTCTAAAAAGGGGGAAAATCAATTTGACCAGATAATTTAAATAGGTATCAGTTACTAAGTACCGACCCATAAAAAATTGATAATCATTTATCTTATTTTTTATTTCACTGTACCTACTTCACTTGCGGTAGTACTATTTGGAACAAAACTAAGCGAAAATCCAAATTCCAATCTGTCCGACAGGTCAGGCTACAGTTTGGAATAATTTTGTCCAAACTGTTAGACTATCGAACTGTTGGTAGGAAAGATTGGAATAAACGGATAGGCTTCTCTCAATGAACCAACGACACGTTATAAAGATCGTTTAAAGTCGGTGGATGGAGGTGGCTCACAGTTCCTCGTGGTATTCTATAGTCCTATGACTATACGCGCAGTGGACCGTTAGGCTGATAATGATGATACCTAATGAATGATTTGAAAACAATGCTCAAGAATGATAATATTTACAAAGGTACCTACCACAGGTTAACAATGTTGTAGCATTAAGAAGTAGCATTGTTGATGAACGTTCAAAGTTCTGAGAAATATTCGCTCAATACACTACATTATGTTTACACGATCTCTGTTCCACTTCCGGCCGAACGATAACATGCACTAAGTACCTACTGTAGAATTTATTCTACAGTAGGTACTTAGTGCATGTGCATGAATGCCTATTTATAGGCATTCATAGACAAATAGCAATTACGAAGAAACGACGAAAACTGCCATGATTAATGATGATGATTCCATGAAGTTTAGTCCCAAGTCTCAACTAGTTCTGCCGATGCATCTTGCTTGTCTTGTCCAAGCTTAGCGCAATGAAGGACTAGCCTGGCACATCGGCAGAACTGTAGCTAATACTGATACCATAGCTGAGACGGTGCCGAAGGAGTAGTACAGTACAATACAAAGTTTACTAGTTTTGTACGCTACTTAGCGCTTGGATTGCTATTTTTCCACACTGTAAGGGCGTAATGTGGATAGATTCTTGTCTATGATGGCCTATTCATTTCCGGTATTATACCGACCACAGACACTAATTGGGGTGAATGTTGCTAGGTAGTTAGTTTTACCGTTTTATCCTGGTAATTTGATATTATGATGCGCTACGGAATGGGGCACCATGAAAGCAAAATGTTTTAGTGATTTTTAGTTTCAGTTGGTATCAGATTTCCTTCAACATATCCAACAGGTCTTCGTTTGCAGACTTCGGTATATTTGGATTAAAAGTGAGATCAGTGCCTCTGGTTTTGACATTTGTTTCGATGTTTGCAAATCGTGTATCCCTTGATAATTTTATAATCTTTTTATCAGAACTTCCACCACTGTTTCCAAACTGCAAAGGCAGCTGTAACTTGATATTCGACTCCAAACTCAATTTTTCTATCGTTGATAAAAGACAGTTTATTTCATTTGTGTCAGCACTGCACTGTTCATACTCTTCGACAGGGTTCTTCTTGTTATCGTACTTGTAAATATTTTCACCCAAGTTTTGTAATATCTTGGTATCAAGTGTTGCAGGTAGGCTGAAAGTGCCATCTTTCTTTTGCAGTCCCAATCGAAGAAGGACCGAGATTTTCGTGTGATACTCTGAGAACCAGAGAATCATGGTGTTGCTAAGGCATTTGTAGTCATCGTCCGTGAATTTATGCGACAGAGATTCGAATCTTAATATCGTCTGTTGGATCGAGTATTCTTGGAAATATTGTGGCATCAATGTGGCAACACCTTTCAAGTGTCGGCGGGTAATGTCGAAAATGTTTTGATTTGTTGCCACGGCTAATTGCCATTTGAATATCATGGTCATTAGATCCCAGAGTTTACTCATTGAATAGTCATCCAGTTTCATGATAGAAGTCGTTGATATATCTTGTAATAGTTGCTTTAGTACTGCGTGCTGAGCCACCGGCTGAGGTAAAAATAGCTCGTCCAGGAGCTTTTCGTGAAGAAGTACGGTCACCAAATCTGTAAGTACTGCAGAAAATAATAGTCAAATTAATTTTAGGCTTGATAAGTTATCATAATTAGATCTCTTGTTGACTGATCTGCACTAACCTCTTTCAGATCTATCATTTGATATATTTTGAGCCTTCAACCGCTGGTCAATAACAAACACCATCTCACATCCCAAGTTTACTACGATAAACGAAGTTGCAAAGTGCGACATTTCTACTGAAGCTCACTGAAAACAAGTAACCACTGAATTAAATCAATATCCATTCACAACCTAACCTTCAACATGAGTATAGACTCTTTGTATGAGGGAGTGATTGCCAAACTCACAAAAAATGGCAAGATTCTGGGTATTTCCAAGCATTTACTGTCACTAAAGACCAATGAAGACAGGGTGCTCTATGTTTATGATATAATCAATGAGAATAATTCCTTTCCAAAGGTTCCAGAGGTACACAAGGCTCAGAATGTGTCTATGTACTACCGTAACCAAGGCAACGAGTGTTTTCATAAGTCTAAAGACTACATGGCATGGCAATACTACAATCTTGCTTTGCTCCATGCACCGTTGAAATCTGACCAATATCCATTGGCTTTAGCCAATAGATCAGCTGCATTTTTCTCTATGGGAATGTATAAAGAGTGTATGAAAGATATTGAGGCAATATTTTCACGGAAATATCCTGGTAGATTGAAGGAAAAGCTATTGAAACGAGAAAGTATGTGTAAAGAAGCTATAGATGAAGACTTTGAATCTGACGTCACTCATACAGGTATAGAGGAAGTCCTCACAATGAAAGATGCAAAGGATCCCAGATATCAATGTGCCAGCTCTAAATTAGAGGTGGTGTTTAATGAAGAAATGGGGCGGCACGTGGTTGCCAAAGAGGATATCAGAGTGGGAGAAGTATTGGCACAAGAGGACCCGTACTTAGTGCTCCTACAAAAGTCACAGTATTTATTCAGTTGCAGCTACTGCCTGTCCAGAGATCTTAATCTTTTTCCATGTGATATGTGTTGCTTTGCTCTGTATTGTAGTGAGGAATGTAAGGAAAAAGCACTGAAAGAATATCACAGCATTGAGTGCCGACTGATGCCATTGTTGATACACATGGAGTTTACAAAACTAGAGATGTTAGCTCTGAGAACGACAGTAAGAGCACGCACTGACCATTCAGATTGGACTTCCCTCTTCAAAACTATTGAAGAAGCCGAGGCAAATGCAAACTCTGAGTACAGAGGACACGTTAAAATAAACGATAAATGGATATTTGACTCGAAATGTTATCCATCAATACACACACTGGCTTCTAACATTGAGAAGAGGTCCATATCAGACATTTTTCAGAAGTCTGTAACAGCTGCTGTGTTCCTAAAAGTCTTGACAGATAAGACTGATTTTATGAAAAGTGAAAATGATGAAGAACGCGAGAATATAAGGAAATGTGTAGCTGGAACACTGCTCCTACATGTAATGACGAGTCCTACCAATATGCATGGGATAAGTTCCAACATGCAGACAAAGGAGGGTAACTATGTTGATGAGATAAGCATAGCGAGTGCTTCATATGCCTTTCACAGCTTGTTGAATCATTCATGTGCTCCAAATGTGGTGAGATTCAGCAAACTGGGATCCGGAAAGATGAGCTTGTTTGCGTTGAGGCCAATCAAGAAAGGGCAGCAGCTCTTTGACAACTACGGGTAAGGTTTTAATGTTTTTTTTTAAACAATATTACATACAGTGTTTATTGTAATGTTGTACCTTATAAACCTCCAAAGATTTGACTAGGTACTCAGATTTGTGATATTAAACAGGTACCTACACATATGTATATTCTCTAAACATAACAATATCTGTATTTATAGGAATAAAAAAACTTAAAACAGCTGATTCACTCTCTTAGCTCGACTGTGTTATGAAGCAACATTAAAAATATGCACCACCTAACCCATCTTGGTTGCTTTAGCGTCGCGTCGCGGGAGTGAGATACGATAACGAGGCGAGATTTTTACGAGAATACAGGCCCAGATCATACACGACGACCTCTGTGGCGTGGTGGGCGAAGGTTCGCTTGCGACGCAGGAGGTTGTGGGTTCGATTCCCGCCTCTGAACAAATATTTGTACGATCTGCAGATAATTGTTCAGGGTTTTCTGGTTATTTTTCTATGTATAATAAAAAAATATCTATCTATGTAATGTATTGTATTAAGTATATCAGTTATCTAGTGCCCATAACACAAGCTCTGCTTAGCTTGTGGCTAGATAATGTTGTGTGAAATGTTCAGCATTTAATTATTATTATTATTTATTTATTATATATCTCGCACAACCTAAAATCGCTGGTTAATAAAACGTGAAGTAGTCAAACCCGAAGACGCAGTATAGTATGCCCCTCACTTGATGGACCAATGACATTGTAACGGTTGCTGGAAGTCATAATGAAAGCAGCTCAAAACATTCATCATTTTTTATCAAGGCATTCCATGGAGGAATTCCTATGTCCAGCAGAGGTTGCCTATCGGCTGATGATGACGAACATGAGAAGCTGTCTATAGTCTTGTTACTCTTAACGTCTTATAGACACTAGCGCCATCTTCCATTTCTTCCTGGTTCGTCTGTAAGTTATATTATGTTATACTTACTAATTTCTACTTACGTTGCAATTCCAGGTCTCACCACGCCATGGAAGATCGTCTTAGTCGTCATGCACAATTGAAATTCCAGTACAAATTCAACTGTATGTGTGAAGCTTGTTGTGATAACTGGCCTACATACCTTTTTCTCCGTCCTGGTAAGATTCCCACAATATTAAAATATCGTAGCCTGGGTCTAATAGGCCCCGAAACAATCGAAAGACTACAGAAAGGCGACAGAATCTTCGCTTACGAGCAATTCAAGCCTTTATGTGAACTAGCCGAGGTTTTGGAACCGTATGCACCATGTAAGGAACTGGCCGACTGCCAGGAGGCTTTGAAACAATGCTTGGTCATTTTGGAAGGGACGGTGCCTTACGGTTATAGCCAAGTGGTTGAATGGAAGGCTATTCCACCGAAAGTTTAACTCTAATAAACGCTTTGAACCAAAGAAAGCTATGTATAGTCCCCATCACGAGAATCTATTGAAATTATGTAAGCAAACCAAATAATCTGTAAGAATTTACGACCTTAAGTCACAATGCACAAGGTGTATAATTAAAATGAGACTGTGGCATACCTATTTTGAAGTAATTTCAACTTTGTTATCGTAAATTAAACTTTATTGTTATAAGATTTTGAAACAATTTTCTTTGCATTAGTTATCATTTATACTGTAGCTACTAATGTCGATCACTATAGCAATATAAAATAGACGAACAAATATATAGTAACAATTCCGCTCCTCTCCAACGAAAACTCTGAAAGAATTCGACACGTGTTTCGCCTCTCAACGAAGCATCCTCAGGAAACAGTAGGCTCACTGCGTGCTAGAACGAAAAAGACACGTGTGTCTTTTTCGTTCTAGCACGAACAGATTTTTCGTTGGAGAGGAGCGGAATTGTTACTATATATTTGTTCGTCTATTTTATATTGTAGAATGGATTTCCGCAAAGTCACGCTTGAATCAATTAATGATCACTATAGCTTCAAGCCAACATTTTAGGCGACTTGTGTTTACTGCAGCGCCCTCTATAGTATAAATCTAATAGTAATTAGTTAATAGCTATGATTATTTATTATTATTAATAAAATAGCGCTGCTAAAATTTGAGATAGTCATTAAAAAAGTATTGCCAAAACAAAGTCCATATATTAAGCCATATTAGATGTAGGTTATATTTAGTTTTTAATTGTTATTTAAATGCGCGATTGTGTGCTCTCAAACAGTGCCTCTATTAGATAGTAAGGATTTATTAATTAATGTACTCATTGTGTTACTAGCCTTTTGTAGAACGTTAGTATTATTTTTGAACACTCATTACAACTTTAAATATTTTTAATATATTATCTAATTATGTACACACAAATTTGATATTACTTATTGATACATAAATTGGTACATTTAAAATGTTATATTATCTCTAAATCTAGACTAAATAAGCTTATTTGTACTACATTTTGTGGTATTAAAATATAAATAAAACAAGTTGTTTCAATTTCCACAACAGTACAGAAGAGAACTTTAGGTAAAGTGGAGGAGTTAATAAGTACAATTGGCTTGGCCATAACATTTACAATACAAATGATTGCTGATAGGTATAAGAAGTAGGTAAAATGACGAAGAAGAATCATTTGACTGTAATTCTTCCGTATCATACAAGTACAGAGACCTTAGACAAAGTAACATTCTAATAGCGATGACGCTAGTAGAAAAGTCCAAAATGTATGTGATTGACGTAAGCTATCGATATGTCACGTGTTCTTTTGTATTGTATTACGACTGTAGAAATAGAATCGCTTCGAAGCGAATACAGTTTTTCTAGGCCGGCAGGTCTCCTAAAATGTTGATGTGATGATAGATAGATAGAAAACTCTTAATTGGTCACCAAACAAAATTGCATTAGTACATATACAAAAAATTAAGGGTAATACAATAGGCGTCCTTATTGCTAACCGCGATCTCTGCTTGGCAACCTTTGGGCGGACTGGAACATACAGAAAAAAAGAAGGGGCATATTGGTGTGGCTTCTACACAATAAATAAATAATAACAACATATTATTACTCAAATATTAAATACATTTTATACACTTGCTGACCCGCTAGCGACTTCGTACGCTAGTAGGTTGGTAGTACATACTGTACCTACTGTAATTAACCATAGTGTTACACATACTTTTAATACGTAGAATACTCAGGCTTAGCACAAACCTACGCACAAAGACCTACATACCCTCAAAATTTCAAGTGTCTAATACCAGCGGTTTAGGCAGCCAGATTGTTTTAAATTTAGGGGTCCCATTTTAAACTTAAGGTCCTGATTTTTTTTTAATCTCAACAACTTCACCGTAAATCTAACTTTTACTGCATCGAAATAAACTAAAATCAGGTCAAAACGTAAAATGTATTTTTTTCACAAAATAAACCGTTTCCGTGCCTGTGTTCTGAAAAATTTCAGGTATCGCTGATATATGTATTTGTTAATTTCATTTGAGGAATCTACATGTGAAATTTCAAGCATCTACTACTAACCGTTTCCAAAATACAGAGCATTTTTGTTATACATTAAAAGCCCTTTTTGAATTCCTTTCTAAGTACACTCTAAAAGGAGTATATCCTCCAAATTTCAAGTTTCTAAGTTCAGCGGCCTAAGCTGTGTGTCGGCACCCTTATCAGGGATAGTTCGAAAATAAAAACAATTATGCCAAGTTTCAAGCAAATCGAACCACGTGTTAAAAAAATTCCATACGAAATTAAACACACTGTCGCACCCCTTTTAGGGGCAAGTTTGGGAAATATTTTAGAACAAACTTTTATCATTTGTATTGAAGAACATTTAAATGCCAAGTTTCAAGTTTGTAAGTTCAAGGAATACGATTTTTTATACAAAAGTTTTCATCCCTTTTCACCCCCTTAGAGGGCGAACTTTCCAAATTCCTTTCTTAGTAGACCCCTATATTCTAAAAGGAATACACCCTCCAAATTTCAAGTCTACGTCCAGTGGTTTAGGCTGTGCGTTGGCACTCGGTCAGTCAGTCAGGACTTTGCCTTTTATATTATTAGATACATAAATATTTATAACCACATACGGTTCAACTGGTAAAGCAAGACAAATTTCGTCTTGCTGTACCAGGCTGTGTAGTGCGGCAGCCGGCACAGTGAATTACTTACCATAAAACTTGGAAGTGTGAAGGAGTCTTAAGTTGATAAGTGATAAGTAATGATTAGACAGATGGATCAGATCAGATTGTTGCGTTGTATAGAAGTGTCAAGTGCCAGCCAAATGGTCAAGAACGATTGGCTTGATAAGAACTGGAGAAAGATGGACAGAAATTTCAACTAGCTACGAATTACCGATGCCTAGCTTATCTTTGGCTAGCACAAGCCTTTAGGTTATGAGTATCAGTTTTGTCTAATGCCGAGATAAATAGACGTTACTTAGCACGTACTAATGCCTAGACCTGTACCTCTCACTGTCGCACAAATTTTAAAACACACGTGTTAGAGAGTGATAGGGACAGTTCTAAGCATTAGTGCGTGCTAATGTTAATGTTAATGTTAATGTTAAAGAACTCCCTTTTCCGCATTCGAACTCTATGTATGGTCCATTATGCGTGAGGGTTAACTGGCTAGATAGTTAGCCAGCCTAACTCCGTCCAGAAGCACAGAAGCTTCCTGGGGTCTTCGCAGGCTTCGCGGAGTGACCTCGGGTTGTTGAGGATTTGTTCACGTTGAGCTGCTACTCCCACGCATTCCAGGACTACGTGGGCAGCCGATTCTTCTTCGCTCAGACACCCCCTGCAGAGTGGACTGTCTGTGGCTCCGATGTTATAGAGGTGTTTGTTCAGGAGACAGTGGCCAGTGAGTGTCCCCACGATGGTACGAAGGTCTGGTCTTGAAAGGTTGAGTAGACGACGCGTGAGTCGTGGTGAGACAGCCGGAAGGGCTGCTCTTGACTGTCTGCAGTCCGTGGTCCGTGCCCAACGTTCTTTGTGTTGGTTTAGGGTGCGAAGCCGCATCCAAGTGCGTAGCTGAGAAAAGGGTAGAGGAAGGAATGGAGATGGGCCCTCTGTGGTTGTTCCCGACCCTCTTCTAGCCAGCTCATCTGCGGCGTCATTACCCAGTGATCCGCTATGTCCCTTTATCCATTAGTGCGTGCTAAGTAACGTCTATTTATCTGGGCATAAATATATTCGGTAACTTTTAATGGTTACAGTGAGACACAAATAAGTTATTGCAGGTTAGTTTAACTACTATATTTGTTTCCTTCGTTTTCAGGTAGATATTTATTAGAAGCAGAAAATATTAATCTTTGTGATATTTTAGAGAGATAAAAACATTAATTACAGGGAGCAATTTGATAGATGTGTGCCACTGTAGATATCTAAGTAATAAATAATATGAGGCCTCCTAAATGTGAACTTATTCTACAACATTTGATTATTATCAAAAAAGCTACCTAAAGTACCTAACGAATTAATTGTCTACTAGTTTCTATAGATATTATATAAAAGATGCCAATACTATTAAAAAACAATAAAATATATAATTTTTACTAATGAGTATTTGATTTGACGAATTCATTGCGTTAGTGATGAATTCATCTTGAGGATTCTTCACTTTATCACTGTTCAGTAAAGTTATTCGACTAGTCTCCTCTTGTGATAAAAGTCCATGTTTACCTAAATAGTATATCGTAGTATCTAATTCATTATATGGTACTATTTCCCTAGGAAGTTTTTCGAAAATCGAAAAGCCATCTCCACCTTCCGCCAAGAATACACACGTTAACACTTTGTATTCGTAATCTTCTCTTATAGCAGTCAGTGCGTTATTTCCACACTTTGAACAAATTGCTTCGGCGAATACAACTCTAGAACCAGGAGGTTCGGCCAAGTCGTATGTTACTCTCATGCCGGAAATCTGTAGGAACTGCCCTGGACTATCAATCAATCTCCACCCATCCACAGCATGCTCTAGGCTCTTCATCAGCACGCTACCATTCATCGTCACTATTGCCAGTGTGTCGCTAAAAGGAAGCACTGTCACCCAGTCTCCCCATGTCATTTCAAACGGCTTTTGTGGCCTGTTAATTGAAGCCCTGATTCGACCGCCTTGAATCACTCCAATGTTGACATCCTGATATTGGGCCCCGAAATTTTCCTTGGTATAATTCAACATAGAATCAGTGATGACATCTCCGATATTACATTCTCTGAGGCGACAGTATTCTCCGTTTAAAGCCACCGATGATGTTCCAACTACGACGTTGTTTGCACGATCTATTTCGGATCCATATTTTTCTACAATTTTCATTAGTTCTGGATCTCTTGGAATTTTTTGGTCTAATAATATCGGAGATCCATCACATTGGATAATCTCTCCGTGGGAGTCAAAAATAAGGTTAAGGCTCCCTAGATATTTAGTGTAAGCGTAAGCTTGTACCACTCTAACAATTCTGCCAGAGGGTTGTTGCACGTTTACAGGGTACGGTCCTTCAACTTCTTCTGGTGTTTCGTCCGTACTTGGGCTGTTCCACAGAAACGTATTCGAATGTCCTCCAATCACTAAGTCAATATCTTCAACATCTCTCGCGATTTCTAGATCTTTCATGAACCCGGAATGTCCTAGAGCAATTAATATGTCGACACCTTCTTTTTTCAGTTTTTCTGCTTCTTTTCTTATTGCGATTACTTCGTCTTCATACTCAACATTATTTTTTGGAGCAAGGAACTTAGTTGTACCCGTTAAATACCCAATGATGCCAATTTTGACTCCATCCCTTTTTAAAGTTACTGATTTACGTAAATTCGTTGCTTGTTCTAATGCTGGAACTTTGTCCAAGATGAGATTGGCTGCTAATACAGGCGACGACAGATTTCTGATGAAAGGGACGAGCCCGTCCACGGTTTCGTCGAATTCATGGTTGCCGAGTGACTGAAAGAAAAACTCAGTGTTACGTTACATACGATAATATTTAATAATACCTACTACCTTTTCTATTGTATTCTTAACCAATAACCATTCCCTACATAGGTACCTACAATATAAACTAGGTAGGTACATGGATTTTTATTCTAATGGAAATGTGTGGTAAACTGGTAACTGTTAACCTAACTAACAATTTCAATTGCTTCTCAATTTCACTATTAATATCCAAAAAAATGCTCAATCGAGGTGACTATGCTTTTTGAAAACTTACGGGCTTCCCAGTAACAAACCTACTCTTATGAGTAGATTAGGCTTATTTATGATTGGGGTTCTTGGATCATGTGCTATCGGAGCTTTAGGAAGCCTGTCAGCTGTCATTCAGCACTCGTACAATTTCTTAGAACCATCGACTCGGCACAACTGACTTGCATAGTGCCTAATGAGGCCTGTTATAATTTTTAGTTCATAGAAAATAGTTATTTGATGGCGATAAATAAAACACAATGAATAAATTTTCCACCTTTAATATTTTTCACAAATCAATCTTCTTTTGATTTTCGTCAAATTATTTTAGTTGCGGCCTTATTTAAGAACCTTACATAGTTATTGTTGTCTTTTTCTCTCCTAAAAAAAAGTTATATCTAAGACACTTATTGGCCATTCATCGTCATTCAGCGCCGTTAGGTCATTTAACATGCACACAACCAACATCACTTTGAAAGTAGTAACTAGAAAGAAAGGAACCATTTTCACTAATATAAAAATACAAAATGCAAAAGTATAAATTAAACTAAGTTATACAAAAATGCTCATCTTAGGTTCAAATTTATTTTACTTGCTGCAGGTACTATTAATAATAGACATCCAATATATTTACAAATACTGACATATCCTATTATCTATATGAACATTGAAATTAATATCAGAATTAACAATACTGGTACTGAAGTTTTTGTTGATGAACTTTGTACATTATCTTCATGTAAAATAGTTATTCTTCCTTCAACTTGAGCAAATACAGGACTATACTGACGAATATAGTATTCAGTACTCGTTAATTCGCTGTATCCTAATGGTTCAGAATACAAGTCTAAAAACATCGAGTAGCCATCCCCACCTTTTGCCAGAAAACCTGGCATTATAACCTTATATATACTATTTTCATATACGTCTATAAATAATGGCACAGAGCATGTCCAACATCTTGCCTGGGCATTCACTACACGTGACCCTTTTGGCTTTTTCATGTTATAAATTACTCGTAAACCAGACACTTGTAAGAATCTTGAATTCATATCTGTGGAGTATTCGGCTGCCGAAACCTCGAGCACTCTCAACAGAACCGTCCCGTTCATAGTCACCGCAGTCAAATTGCCTTCGAAGGGCATCACGGCCAATATATCTCCTTTTGTTATGTTCGTGGGCATAGTCGCGTGAGCTATAGAAGTTCGTATAGCGCCGGCTTGTATGATCGCTATGGGAGCGTCAGTCCAGTGGTTTGTTCCTGATTTGTAGTCTGAAGCATACCGTTGAACCATGGCATCTGTGATTAAATTACCAAGATTACACTCTTCTTCATTACAATTGCTAGCGCTCAGATCGAGCGATGTATTACCTATGATGTCTTCAGTTGACGCCAGAGTATTCTTACGGTATTGGTCTAACAGCCTTAACACATCAGGATCCTGTGGTATAGATTGGTCGAGACAGATAGGAAGACCGACTGCTCTGATTATTTCGCCATCAGAATTGAAGGTCAGGACAAGCTTTCCTAAGTATTTGGTGTATGCGTAAGCCTGGACGACGGGTACTCTTCTGCCGGAGGCTTGCGTGACGTAAGTCGGATAAGGGCCCTCTGCATATTCGGAGTCAGGAGTCGTGCCATTCCATAGAAACGTGTTTGTATGACCCCCGATCACTAAATCAACACCTTCCACTTCTCTTCCTATCTCTTGGTCTTTTAAATAACCAGAATGTCCTAGTGCTATGATGATTTTGATTCCTTGGCCCTGGAGCTTCTTAACTTCCACTCTTAGTGCTCTAACTTCATCAATGTATTCGACATCATTAGGTTTCGCTACCACTTTTGTTTCTGGTGTAAGGTACCCCACTATGCCGATTTTATTTCCATCTATGTCTATAACAATGGACTTTTTGAGATTTCGTTCTCTGGCTAGTTCTGGGACTTTAGTTAAAACTAGGTTCGCACATAGAACTGGGCAGGTTATGTTTTCTATGAAAGGCGTGAGGCCACTGACGCCGTTGTCGAACTCGTGGTTGCCGAGAGACTGAAACAAATCACATATTGATGATTTACAAAAATAATACTTATTAGTCTAAATATGATTTTGATACTACCATCATGAATATGATAAATCCCAATTTCAACGGCAAACAGCAAAATATTTAGGTCAATTTTATCTCCTGTAAATTGCTTTAAAGTTCATCAGGGTTCAAATGCAAAAGGTAGGCTGAAAACATCAGTGATATCTACTCTGGTATTGATTTATCGTTTTACTCGCTCTATCCTCTTTTAACGTATACAGGCTGATCGGTAAATCGACCTTGAAAGAAGATTCCCTGTTGGTTATAAGTTTGAGGCCATAGTGTGTTTTTCCCAACGAGTTACACCCAGGCCATAGTGTTACTCGATGGGACAAAAATTCCCAACGAGTAACACTTACTCGTTAGGAATTTTTGTCCCATCCTCCCAGCCCTCCTGTTTGGCTTCATAGCTCCAGAACGGGTTGCACTGATATCAATGCGGTTTTTTGGTTTTAAAGATGGTGTTTGTGAAATGGTTCTTAGTTATGTTTGGTTGAAATTGGAGTAGGCGCTTCCAGGATCATCAGCTCGCAACACTTTATTTTGGGACCTCTGGCATTTTTGCAACTTGTACTTATATGCCTGAAGTTTAGCCTCATCAGGCTAGACTTCAGGCATAAATGCTCCAGGGTTTGATGAAGATCAGCATAGGATGAAAGGATACGACTAAAGGAGCAAAATAGTCGTAACTTCTAAATTGGTAATCGATTTAAAAGTTAAGTATATAAAATTAGCTAATGTTTTTTGTAACTTATATATATATATACACACATCAACATTGTCTAGGGATATTTCATTTCGAAATGATTTGCTTGCAAACTATTTGCTTTTTAGAAAAAGTTTAATATGGAATTAAAAATCTTTTGTTCCCTTTTCAAAATAAAAAAAAATAAAAAAAATAGAACGCAACAAACAAAAGATAGAATGGGGACTCCGATTTAAATTAAACAACGTTAATTTTGCCTAAGATAAATTAACCTTTTTTTAGTTATTAATAAGTGATATCCAAGTCATTTTTAATTTTAACGAATCTTGTGATATTCGTAATGTCATGGAACGTCGACATTTAAGCAAAGAAGAAATGATAAGAGCGATAGGCATGTTACAAGCCGGTGCTATCCAACGCGTGGTTGCCAATAAACACCAATCAAAACGTAATTTCTCGATTGTGGTCACGTTATCGTATTACTGGGGATGTAAGAGAGCGCCACACTGGAAAAATATGAGCAACCACCCCTAGACAGGATCGTTTTCTCCAAAATTCCGCCAGGAGGGAACCCAATCTCACAGCAAAGCAGCTAGTGCAAAGGCTTCAGTCAGACCATCAGCTGTCAGTCAGCGACCAAACCGTCAGAAGAAGGCTACATGAAGTCGACCTTCATTCTCGTTGGCCGCTTCGTGTGCCAGCTGTACGACGAGGCAATCGCGGAAGGCGACTTCTTTGGGCTCAAGAACATTTGTTATGGAACAATGGCCATTGGACAATGGTTCTTTTTACTGATGAGTCTCGGTTTGGATTCCACCCCGATTCACGAAGAACACGTGTTTGGAGAGTTCCAGGCAGAGAAAGTCGCCTCCAGCATCCACAAGAGGTCCATTCGTACCGAGGTGGGACAATCATGGTTTTGGCGGGAATTCGTATAGGCGCGCGAACCGAGCTCATTTGGATAAGAGGCAGCATGACTGCAGTAAAATACAGGAACGAGGTTATAGAACCTGTGATCATCCCTCACAGAGTTCAAATTGGCCAGGAATTTCAGCTCATGCACGATAATGCCCCTCCACACACGGCGCGATTGGTGTCAGCTGCCCTTCAGGAACACGATGTCACGGTTTTGACCTGGCCTGCACAGTCACCCGACTTAAACCCAATTGAACACGCTTGGGACATGTTGCAGCGAAGAGCTTTCAGCAATTTGCCGTCAAATTTGACCACAGAAGACCAACTTTTTTGCCATTTAAAAAGAACATGGGATCGCATACCCCAGCGAGACTTTGACACCCTAATTTTGAGTATGAATAACCGGTGCAGATGTGTTATCAACGTCAGGGGAGGCAACACCGATTATTAAATTGTAAAAAGGCAATTTTATAAAGTCAATGCAAAAATAGTTATAACACAATTTACCGAACCTTGTAAATTTTCTGATTTTTCGAGATTTTGTTCCTACTTTAATTTTTAATAAAAAATAATATCAAACAGTTGTATTTTATTATTATTAATAAACAACACAAAATAAAGATTCTTGCCATACCTAGTTTTACTAAGAAATTATTTTCAGTTTTTGTAAAAATCAACAAAATTTTGAATATCCCTAGACAATGTTGATGTACTTTATAACAACAAATATGTTATTAATAAATAACATATACAATAAGTGGTTTTGTACACTTGCCATACTTGAAGAGCGCGTGACATAATGTATACGTAATCATCTAAAAATAAAATAAAAATCCTTCAGATAACTATTAACCGATTTTTATATGAAAACAATCTTAGGTCACACAAGAATAAGCCCCTGGTATGATTTGAGAATAGACCCCAAGCGTGCGGCGGCGGCAGCGGCGCGTGCGAATAGCGCAGGTTATTGACCCCTGTTATCACTATCCAATTGGTTAGGTATTATTGGTCTAGTCTTATTACCTTATTACGTTACCCCTAGCTACTGCTCGAAATGTCCACCTTCTTTTTCGATGCACTAAAGGGCACGGCGGCGCCTCAAGCATCGTTTTAGCTTTCGCAGGACAAATACGTTTAATTTGACATTGTCAAAAGCTGAAACAATCCTTTGTCTTTATTGTTCGACACTCGTCACTTCGTCCGCGTACACCAAAGGTTTTACGTCACCCCATAAATAAAAATCACAGGGAGTTAAGTCTGGAGAACGTGGTGGCCACGGCACTGGCCCACCACGCCTTATCCATTGGGTACCGAACACTTCACTCAGGTAATCACTTAAATAATCGCACCATTTCCACTAACTCAACATTAGAGTAGGTTCCTGACATTTTGATGAAGGCAAAAAACCGCGACGCGTGACCTAATTCCGCGGTCATTCGGGGACGACCGACTGTCCAGCGTCGCACGCGCGCGCAAAATTCCATTCTCAAAGGATGCCGCTCAAAGGCGCCGCCGCGCGCCGGCATCGAGTCGTACGAAGTCAAAGGACGCCGCGGCGACCGCGCCGATCGTGCCACAGCGGTTGATTTTGTGCAGTGAATGTAAACACGGGTGTATATTTTTTAATTGCAAAATTTTTACTATGAAATTTTATGGTTATGTTTTTACTGATTACTGATTACTGATTTGTAATCGGTGTCAGCAGTATATTAACCTCCGTAAATATGGCGAGTGTACAAAACAACATATTGTATATAATTAACATTATAATAATATGTAATTTATGTTATTTTCAGAAAATTTTAATTGATCATTAGTTATCTTACTGATATTAGGTATAAATGCGTGTTTGTGAGTAGATTGTTTGTTACTCTCCTTCACGCTGAAACAGCTGGAGCGATTTGGTTGTTGGAATGGGCATAGCTTATACCATGAATTAACATAATATTATAGGCTACCTTTTATCCCGATGTTCCTACCGGATCGAGACTTATTGTGGGTAAAACCGCGGGGCGCAGATAGTAATTTTATGCAGGGAGGCCTCATACAGGAGAGCACTTTTGAAAATTCCGAATAAAAAATAGCTTGACATTTGGAACATATTTATTATTTAGTATTTATTAATAACTTAAAGCTAAACAAATTAAACTTTACTTAAAAATAACGTTGCGCTATTGACGCGCTTGATTACGGCATTCATGAAAATTTTCCAAAACTTTCGTAAGCAACGATCTTCTTGGTACGAGTAACATGTCGGTAGAAATAGACTTCATTTCTTGTCGAATACTCAGCTTCAACTACTGCAAAGATCTTGGATTATTCGACTAAATCTTACTTTTAAAGTAATGCCATAAAAAAAATCGGCTGGTGATAGATCTGGGTTTCTTGAGGGCCAAGTATTGTTCTTAAAATCAACTTTTGTGTAAACATGCCTTTCACTAACGCACCAATGCTCTCGTTTGAAGCACGTGGCTCCATCCTGCTGGAACCACGTTTTTCTGTTGTATTCTTTTTATAGCGATTTCTTATAGAATTTTTGCCAAATCCCTAAGGAAAGTGTCTTTTTAGGAATCAAATTCTTATTATGAAGCCGTTGAAGAAGCCTAATTGTTATTTTGAAATACTTACCATGAATAAATTTTCCACATTTCTTATTTGTACATGTAGACCGAAAACTTGGGAAAGATCCGAGCTGAGGAGTTTCCTGGAATTGCTTGGCGAGCACTGAATGCGAGCATCGAAACCAATTTTAATTATAATGGCAATGATTTAATTAAAATCTCGTTACAAAAATATTTTTTTAATGAATATTATCTACAAAAACATCAGTATAAAAACGAATAAAAACTAAATGGTTTTTTTACATCCTAACGGAAAACCACCGGCCACGGATCTGGGCCCAAGCGGTCTGAGGCTAGGGCTGCAGAGTGAGGAACCGCCTGACTATGCGTGCCGAGACCAGCAGGGCTATTCTAAAACGTTTTTTACTGTGTTTTATTAGAGAAAATTGTTTTAGTTACTTACCACGTCGAAATGAAAAACTAACGAATCCGATCGGAAAGTTTCCGACATTTTAGAATTCGACCATTTATCCAACAAACATTAGCGAGAAGGTATATATCGAGGTTCTTCGTTAACAGCCTATTCACTGAAATTAGGTACCTACTATCGGGATGATAATTGTTGAATCCACAGCGGTAATATTATTATTTTTTGTATTCTTCAATGTTCGTTTTCATGTACCTAGGCAGATACTAATTTTGTTTGTTTCGTATTTGGTATTATTTTGTAAATAACCTTTCTAGCCAGGGGTGCTATTATTGAATGTCATCGAGTGACTAAACGTCAGTAAAACTGCCTTTTATCCCCGATTTCCAAATTTCCTATAGATTGAAACTCATTGATGACTAAAACCTATGATATCAATAAAAAATGCCTCCTCCAGTACATTTGTTGAAAAACGGTGCGGCCTTGTGATGATATTAAGTCACTCGGTGACAATAAAAAATCGCACCCTAGAACGTAGATTTGAATTTAAAACTGATCGAATGAAGCTAGAAAAAATGTATTTTTCCTAGAAATTATTTATAGTTTTTCGACAACTGCTATAACTACGTACTTATGCAATTTTACTACATAAAGTTGATGTGTGTGTTTGGATTTTGGATATATTGTACATCGACATGCGCATAGGTAGAAGCAGTTTCAGCGATTTATCACATTAATTGTTTTCAGGAAATAGGGTAGCTAGGTCCTAGAAATAATGCACAAAAATTATAAAAGTAGGTATTTATTGGCCCTTTTTCTTCGAAAAGTTAACTTTTAACTTATTATTTTAAAAGCAACTTTAACATGAGGAATGTTCTTGCTGGGACGTGACTTATCTATAAATATATATTATTACTTATACCTACATAGCAAAACATATAAAGTCAATGTAAAATGTTAAAAATTGTAAAATAATACTGATAAAATGTAGCACCTGAGCAAAACATATCTCTTACAATAACACAACAGTAATAAACGTTATCAGCGCTGCCAATAAAGACAGGCCTGACTGAGACCCAGCATTCGTTCTCAATTTATCCGCGTTTTTAATTACTATGCGGTTTTCTAGTCCTGAGAAGATCGGGCTGTGCCCTTTGATGTACTCCACATTAGACTCCAACTCATCATAGCTCAGAGAAACTGCCGGCAATCCCTCGAAAACAGAGAATCCATCGCCACCCATAGACAGGAATGAAGGCATCAGAATATTGTACTCTTCACTTTTATTCAATGTCGAAAATGAGGGTACTTCGCACAATCCGCAACGAACTGAAACTCCTACCACTCTAGAACCACGTGGCATTCTGAAGTCATACTCCACAGTCAAACCAGACATCTGCAAGAACTGCCCAGGTGCACGAGTGGGGTAGTATCCCGCTACGGAGTGTTCGAACATCCTCAAGATACCCCAACCGCTTATAGACAGTCTTACCATATTACCATCGAAGGGCATGACGGTCAAAAGATCTCCCTTTGTAATGTTGGCGGGTAGCTCCAAATGAGCAATAGACGCTCTTACTCCCCCACCTTGAATAATAGCTATGGGAGCATCTGTCCAGCCTTTCCCTCTATACGTGGTAGCGTACTTGAATACCATAGCGTCAGTTATCAGATTTCCCATATTGCACTCTCTGAGCCGACAGGACTGCCCTTCTAGTATAACAGAGGTTGTTCCGACAACAGTTTCCGATATTTTCATGACTTCACCTCTGTATAGATTGACTATCTTCAATACCTCTGGATCTTGGGGCACTGAATTGTCCAATAGAATTGGGTTTCCATCATAACTGACTAATTCGCCGTTGGCGTCAAAAACTAGGTGAAGTTTTCCGAGATATTTTGTGTAGGCATAAGCTTGGACTGCTGGCACCAGCTTACCGGACTTTTGCTTTATAAGCATAGGATATGGACCTTCAGGCTCCTCTACATCAGGAGTCATGCCATTCCATAGGAATGTGTTCGTGTGACCACCAATCACTAAATCGATATCTTCTACTTCTTTAGCTATTTGTAAGTCTTTGGTGAATCCTGAATGTCCTAAAGCAATAAGAATTTTGATTCCTTCGAGCTTAAGCCGTGCTGCTTCTGCTCTGATTGCTTCAGTTTCTTCTATGTAGTCAACGTTGTTTCTGATTGCTAGGACTTTGGTGTCCGGTGTAAGATATCCTATGACGCCCACTTTAGTTCCATTTACATCAAATACGACAGATTTCATTAGATTTGGTTCAGCTTCTAGGCCTGGTTCTTTGTTGAGGATGAGGTTGGCAGCAAGTACTGGGCATGTCAGATTCTCGATGAAAGGTGTCAGCCCTGATACACCATTATCGAGCTCGTGGTTTCCAAGTGACTAAAACAAAGGATTAAAATTAAAATTATAATCAATAGATTTATAAGTGTAGGTATAGGTACATTATCATGCGATAAGATCATGCATATATTGATTAGCAAGAGTTTTAAAGCAAACCCAATCTAAATGTGAAAAAAACGTGATTTGAATATTGAGTAGGAAGGTACAAATAATTATTGGAGGTAGGCGTTATATAACAAGTAAGTAACTGAAGCGCAGGACAGCACAAAGCCCTACCTATTTTGTGTGCCTACAAAATAGTGTGAACTGTAATTCCAAAGCCATTTGCATACTAAGGGCGCTGCCACACGGTCGTTGCGGCTGCGCTCCGTCGTCGTCGGTGCGTCGTCGTAACGCCCGTGTGGCAGTGCTCTATCGGTTCGTTTTCGCATCTTTGAGCGTAGAAAGTAACGACCCCGTCACGAGACATCTTTCGTTCAAAGGATTTCATAAGGATTTTTTACCATGCAGATGCATCTGCGTAGTAAAACTAGATATCTACTCAGGTAGCAATAATCTATTAAACTTTCAAAAGTCATTCCAACTTCAACTAAACGACACGATTTACGTTCTTAGGCACACATTTAGGTCTGAACCACCTATGTTATCTAGGGATCTGAAGTCTGCTGAACTTGATATGGTTTAGTTTCGTCCGTAAATACAAATATACGAAACATACTATACACACATGACCCAGCCTTGTCTCGGCCACGTTCCTGTGATGTGTGAATAGGTAGTCCGTATGAGGTGCATGTGGTTAACTCTCAATCAAATAATATTCATAAACTCAAAATATAAATAATCGTGTCGTTTACTTGTAGTGTCCTCAGACAACATGCATATGCAAAATACTCACTCAACTCTCGACTTGTTTCTCGACTCGTTGCCACATTTTGATTTCTAAATTGACAAATATGTTGGTGACGAAACATTAATTGAATAAATTAGATTGGTGCTAGTTATATGTGTGTAGTGATAGTAGCAAATCAATAGATAGAAACAATATATAATATATAGATATCAATGTATAGTTTGTGAAATGACAGATATTTTGGGGTTTTAAATAAAAAAATATGCGTGTTATTGCATGCTTTTATTTAGTTTGTACAGCTTTCTAACTACTTACTTAATCGAAGCTTAACTGAGTTGTTCCGATGAAACTACAATACTATGTTGATCGATATGGAAAGTGACAACAGAACTCGAAGTAGACTGTAGTAGTAGACTGACCGTGTTTGGGATTGTTTTAATCAGCTCACGATTAAAACTAATTTAAGCATAAGACAGTAGATACAAATTTAATAAAAGCTTGTTCTGAAAAATATATTTTGACAAAAAATCTTATATTCAGTTACTATTTTAAATCACAATTTTTGTTTGTACTTTTACCACAATAGCTTAATTCCTCAAATTCAAAGCTAATGGCAGTAGACTGACGGTGAGGATTGTTGAAGTAAGACCGCTAGCAGAATCAGTTTCTGGTGGCGGTTGGTCTACTCCATTTTCTTCTACACCTTCATAGTTAGTCAAGACAACTCTTCCAGCTACTTCAGGGTACACAGGACTTCTCAGTTCAATGAACTCAGCAGTACAAGTCACCTCATCATATGTTAGAATATCCTTTTCAAGCCCAACAAGCATATCGTATCCGTAAGCACCATCAGCCATAGAAGCAGGCATCAGTACTTTATAAGATCTCCAGCTATCGATAACGTAGAAATCAGGAACAAAGCAGTTAGAGCATCGAGCAAAAGCGTTGACCAATCTCGATCCAGGTTCTCTAGATAAATCATATTCTGCACGAATACCAGAAAACTGAAGCAATTGCCCGGTGGGATTTTGAGTACTATACGTAGCAAGGGAATGTTCCAAAACCTGGTTCAAGACTGTTCCGCTCATTGTCACGGCTACTAAATTACTTTCCAAAGGTAATACTTTGAGAAGGTCTTCCCTAGTTATATCAGCTGGACGATTCGATGGGGCAATAGATTCCGCAATAGCACCGCTAGGGATGACGGCTATAGATGCATCGGTCCAAGGTGAGGAGCCTTCGAATCTGGTAGCATGATAGTACGTTATAGCATCAGTAATCAGATTTCCCAGGTTACATTCTTCAGTCTTGCAGGAATCGCCGTCTAAAACAACAGCAGTCTTTCCAATCACTGTTTCGTACCTAGCAGTTAGTTCACTGATGTGGCTTTTGACAATTTGAAGGGCTTCTTTATCTTGAGGAACTGTTGAGTCTAGCAGGATAGGGTCTGAAATATTATTAATGATTTCTCCTTCGGTATCAAATACAGCCACAAGTTTGCCAAGATATTTGTTGTATGAAGAAGATTGAACGACTAAAACCTTTCTTCCAGATTGTTGGGCCACGACAATAGGGTCCTTGTTGGCTGCGTAATCGGTGGTAGTGCCATCCCAATAGAATTTGTTCTTTTGTCCTGCAATAACTATGTCCAGACCGTCTAATTCTGTGGCGATTTCAATGTCTCTTTTAAGAGTTGAGTGTCCCAGAGCTATTATGATGCTAACATCAAGAGCCTGTAGTTTAGCCACTTCTTCTTTCAATGCAATTATTTCATCGACATACTCTACATCACCAGTTGTGTCTAAGATACCTGAGTCAGGGGAAAGATAGCCCACGATACCGACTTTCACGCCTTCAATATCAATAATGATTGATTTCTGAACGTTCACGTTATCCTGTGCTGATTTGAGAATTACGTTACTGGCAATTATTTTGGTGTTAACATTCTTGAGGAAAGGTGAGAGTTCATCTGAATCTTTTTCGAGTTCGTTGTTGCCGAGAGACTGAAAATACAAAAAAATCTAATCAGTTTCATAATTCTTTCATTATGAGATGTACACACGTAGTATGATTGGTAAATGGAAACTGTAGTTAGTAAATCAGCGTTTCATTTAGAAAATCATATCAAGAATAAAATACATAAACACTGGAATTAAATCAATTTTAACTCATTTTAACCTCCTCCACCCAAAGCATTTCAAGCACGATTATGAAAATGAGATCCCAAAGCATTGTGTTGATAGTGGTTAGTTCGTAATGTTTGTTAATATCAATCTTATTCCATATTGTTAGATTTTTGTTAGATAGGTACTAAGGTAGATTTTTATGTTATTTATTAGTCACATTACCAAAGTAAATATAAACTTACAATTTTTTACACCGTGCCGCTTCGTTTTAACTTCATCTACACTTTCGTGCAATTTCAAAATAACCATTTTGTCTGCTTGAAATACCTAAACAAAGTTATCTGTAGGTAAGTAGAGAGGACTTTCGCTACCAAACCCTGGAACTACCAAAATATTCTGCAAGGCATTGAAACTGCGTACGAATCTATAATCTCGCGAACCTCATGGTAGACGTAGAGCTGAACTATAAAAATGACGCGCATTGGCAGTTGATGGAGACTGATATGAGAGCCGCTCCAATTTGTCTCGTATCGATTTTCTGTCGTCATTGTTCATCATTCCACCAGTAGATAGGTAGGTATATACACAAAGGCACTCGGTTTGCAAATGTCATTTCGTTTAGTGCGCCGAAAAACGCAATGCGTCGGTACTGCGTATCCAGGCCCGTAGCAGCAAGAGCGAGGTTTGTTTTCGGGGTTGATAAACTTGGACAAGTGCCATAGAATACCACGAACAGTCTTAAGCTGCCCCCATCGACTGACTTCCCGCAACCGTTACAATGGCATCGGAGTTCGGAGAGTCGGCAGCCACACCGCGTCTTTCGTTTCGTGGTCGCCAGCTTTTGATATTTTTAAGAATCTTGCACTACGTTACGTAGTTTTTGAGGTAATTTTTTGGGAAGTTGGTCCAGTCTGTGCCTACCGCTCGTACCAAATGTAAAATCGGGTCAAATCAAATTTTGGGTGCTTCAGGCCCAAATATTTCTGGCTACGACCCTGCGTTGACTGTGGTAAATTGAGTTTTAGGTTGTTCATGGCAAAATTCCACTGGTCAATCGAATGTGATGATAGATTTTCTATTTACCAGCAGAAGAATATTTGCCTATTTCTGATCGACGTTTCTTTGACTCTACCAAGCAATGCCGTGACAAGGTTGTACATTATCAACGTATGTAGGTACAATAAATCATAACCTAAATAACCATATTGCTCAATTGTATCTCAGAAAAGTTGTCAGTGTAGCAGAATCTTATGTATGCATTTACCTAAGTAAAAGCAGTTTGAATGACGTCACACCGTGTTGTTTTGTAATGCATCAATTTTAATTGCACAAACAGCACGACAAGCAGATTTACAAAACGGTGAGATTTACGCCACATTTGTGAAGACTCAAGACATTTTTGTAGATGTGCCTTAATTATCACAACGCTTCGCATTTCTTTTCCCAATATTTTCATAGACCGTACAAAATTTGCAAATTTGCATTTAGCAAATGCTATTTAGCACAACAGTACATATCCATTGTTCTCAAGTCAGTGTCGAAGCCGTTTTTAATAAAACTTTTCAGGCGTTGTAGAGTATGTTTCTACAAACAAAGCTATACCTTGTAACTCCGTTCAGAATTAAACCTACAATGCGATGCGTTGTGGTATCTCGGGACCGCCTGTATACACAAGTGATACAAGCCTAACAATAAAGGACGACGAAGTGCAAAGGTAGAAAACACCAAAGACAATTATCTTGACACTCACTGATGATAACAAACAAAACAGGTGCGGTAATGTTGATGATAACCCATCGTTTAACTTATTTGAATTAGCTATCTGAGAATTTATAACTAAACTCACAAAGGAAATTACATAACTTCCGCTGCGATAGAAGACTACGTTTTATTTGTATTTTTACCCGACTACGGCAAAGCGAAAAGAAGGTTTTATGAGAAAGTATTTCACTTCATAGGCAACTTTTCAACTAAAACTGACTTTCAACATTGTATTAGTGATGTTAAAACTAGAAAATAACGAAAAACGGACTACCCCGGCATCATTTCCTACACCAAAGAAAAAACCTTTCGAATCGGTTCAACAGGCATCGCGGCGCACTGCGTGGCTTAGTAAGACCTACATATACATAAAAAAATATACTTCTTATACTTTCTTATCATTATCCTACTAATAAGTGGGGTTGGCAGAACCTATTACTATCTTCCATTCCTGACTATCAGCCTATCTATGAGTCTCACCTGTGTATATCAGCGAGTCCTATCAGTAGGTTAGGACTCCCTCCTTTTTTACCCATGTCATCTTTCACACAATACATATTACAGTACATCCATATTTTCTTTGGACGAGCATGACTTGTCTTCAAAATAAATAAAAAATTAGCCAACGGTACTACTTTGTTAGTTATTGGAACACAAACCTTGTTGTTTGTGTTCCAAAGACTAATTTAGTTTATCAATGTTCATCAATAAATCAATCTTATCTCGGACAAACGTGCTGAGATTTCTATCACAGATCCAGGGGCGGTGAATAAAATTAGGATCGTAAATAAAACCGTTAACATATCTTCGATCTCATTTATCAATAATATAATATGTATTTACATAAGTATTTAATTTATCTATTGATCTTAATGTTTAGATTCTAATCAGATTGGGCAATTATTACTTTCATAGTCAAGATATGACTTATTAGTTTAGATCGATACGATTTCAATGGGGTCGAAACACAAAACATATATGTAGGTAATGGTAGGTACGAGGTACGTAAGACGATACAAAAATAAAAGTAACTTATAAATACAATAAAAATACAAATACAAAGCGAGGACGAAACAATCAAATGATATTATCCTTAATGGTTTGAAGCATAACGGCTTCAGAGGAAATGAATGAAGGCATACCGTCTCACTCACAGACCCAAAATGTAGTTTCGCATAAGAAAACTATACGTGTCCTCAATAAAATGGATATAGAGCCTGTGAAATCACTGGCACGATGTCGCAACAAATGAAAGAAGCCACACTTTCAAACATTTTGTTGACGGTTGTTTTTCGTCGTTGTACGTAAGTAAGCGAACAGGCCCATAGCTTTAACTAGGCTGTAATTTCTTTCGCGGTCTATGTAGTCTCGCAGGTATATTTTCCTCAATGCTGCACGATCACAACAAAAACCTCAAGGCAACGAAACAATAAACTCGACAAAAACTTGAGCTGTTTACTTACGACTGCGTCGGGCTGTAGAGCGTTGATGAACTCAGCAGCGATCTTCCATTTGTAGATGGTGAACCAGGCAGTGCCGGTGTAGGTGTCTCCAGCATTGAGGTAGAGGACAGGCGGGCCTTGGCCGGTTTGAGCCGCCATGCGAGCCTCTTTCACACTGGAATGAGCAATTTACTGAACATAAACAAGTGCAACGCTAGTAGTGTTTTGCAGTTTTGTTTTGTTTAGAAGTACTTTTGTTTTATTATTTGTTATGATAACTGCTTATGTTTGACTGAAATAAGTAGGATTTTTCGAGAAATCCCGTCAAAAAAGTATGTGGTCAACTCCCCTATGGTCATCTCTCCCCGCCTGTTGGGGAGACTTGAGCCAAACAAAACAATTTTTTACAAAATAGGGGCAAAAAAGTGACTTATTGGATTTTTCCTTATGTCATATTGTAGCTATTGAAATTCACTATCGTCCACCTGCCAAGCGTGGTGATTATCGCAAATCCCCCCATTGCATTTTATGGGGGAGGCCTCGTCCAGCAGTGGACGCCTAAATGCTGTAGCTGCTGATGATGATTATCTAAAAAGTAAAAGAATGTGAATGTCTAGTTCGAAAAGCTTACTTATTTATTGCTAGTAAAAAAAACCTAAAAGTACCATGTACATAGCAAAGGTTTATGACCGATCAGAATTTGAGCAGTTGTTTGTTCATTCACCCATGCCCTGTGTAAACATAAAAAATATTGGATTCGTGATAAAAATCCCTTTTCTATTTGGAGAGTTAGGATGAAAAATTGCAATCCACCACGTTTCCACTATGCGTATTTGACAAACTGCAGAACTTTTATTATAGTATAGGACATTAAATTTTCAATGGTAAAACTTGCTTTGATTGCTTAAAACATTTTAGAACTATGTACTTAAATGTAAAGTGTCGAAATGATTATGACCATGAACAAAACTCGCAAAAGAGTCTAGGGTAGCCAACAAAATATTTAACTGCTTCTCTATCAGCCACAGTGCAGGTTACACACTGTGCTCTTCGTCGAGTGGCATGGGAAGTAGCGAGGAAAGGAGGAAGAGGCGTATACGTATAGTGTGGCCACGTTATTCGTCATGCCCACTGCTCCCTGTTTTTAGTTTTTTTTGGGCGCGAGTCAAAGGACTAAAGGGGAGCGACCTAGTGCGGAACTTCGCGATTAATTACGCGAGTAGAGCAGTGTGTTGCCAGACAGGGCAACATCGCGGCAGCGAGTAGCAGAGCGATGACCAGCGCTAGGAGCATAGTATGGCAGGGCTATTACTGCCAGGGGCGGACCGTGAGTTTGTGGGGCCCTGGGCTAATACTACTTAGGGGCCTACCTAATTAATTAACTATCTATCATTTTATCAAAAAACTGTTTTCGATAAAGTTTTATATTCATAATTTTATCCATTTTGACTTCAATGGGGGAAAATGGAATGAAAAATGGAATGGAATTCCTTTATATTCACGGGGCCCTGGGCTGCAGCCCAAAAAGCCCTTTTATAGACCCGCCAGCAGTAATTTACTGCTAAGCGGTTGAAATTAATAGTTTTGTAAGAGAAGCTTTTACTTACACGTGAGCGACTCTTGGGAAGCCACCGTAGCATTTCCCCGCCTCCCTATCTGCTGAAGTACAGGCTCCACTACGTTGCGAAGTCTGCTCGAATCTCGCGTGCATGTCATTGTTATGGAGGATCAACAATTCGAAGTTGCCGTTGCCACTAGGGGGTTTAACTAGTGCACCTGGACATAGCGCTATCGTTGCCAGCAAAACTGCTAGTGAGGTCAGACTCTTCTGGAAAAATAAATAATGGAATAATATAATTAATTATAATTATTTATTTGGAATTAAAAACCGCGTCTTCCCTACTGCTCAACTAGATTGCTTAACTAGTTAAGCAGTTGAGCAGTAGGACATTGTAAAACACATGATATTGTAACAATGAAAAACGTTGACAACTACAAAAGTTATAAATAACTAAGTAGCAGTTCCAGCGCCCTCCTTAACACAATAAATATAGCTAAGTAACTAAAATGCTAAATAACAAAATGAAATAAAAAAAACTAATTGACAAGATTATGTAAAATATACATCTAACTTGTAAATAGGTTTAAACGAATACTGTGAGATTGAGGGTGTATTGTGTGTGAATGTGGATTCACAGTATTCACAGTCAACTTACCTCTACTCGATTCATCTTCAAATTTGTCTTACTTTGTGGTGTAAGGATCAAGATTCTAGTGAATAAGATCTAATGTGAATCTTGATTTTTATATGAATTTTCTAGATACCTATTCAGTACCTACTGATACCCTGACTGACACCAACCCAAATCAGATCTGTTATAGGAGATAATTAAAATTTATAAATATTATCGTATCAGTATTGGAACATCAGTTTACTAGTAACTTGAACATAATTAACATCCAAGAGATTTTTTTTATAATTTTGTGTTTGAAAGTGCTCTTGGATAGTGGACTTCTCAGTGGTTGTGGTAGATTATTCCAACGCTTAGTGGCGTGGTAGCAGAAACTTTGCTCAAAAGCTCGTGTTTTATGTTTCCATATTTGAGTTTGGATTGAATAAGGGATTCGCACAATTTAAGCCTCATCTCCTCGCTAAGCAAATATCAAACTTTAGTGAACATAAGGCGATAAAAATAACTTTTGGAGACATTCAAAATATGGTTTGCAAACTGCAATGTATTGTCCATTAGTATGCCCAAATTCGGTGATTACTATGTCACCGAATTTGGGCATACTAATATATACAGGGTTTCCAAGAATATAAATGTAAGGATTATGTGATAAAGTAGAATCTATTTGTTTTTTTGAGCCTAGTACCATACATTTAGATTTGGTTGGGTTTAACGTAAGACAGACGTTATGTGACCGAAGCGCTATTCTATCTAGGTCTGAATATAATTTTGAAATGGCATATACTTAAGTGATAACTAGATTTATGGACCTGCTTAACGATATTATCATTGTAAAGAATAAATAGAAGATGGCCAAGTATGGAGCCCTGCGGCACTCCTCTCTCAAGGTGAAATGCAGCAGAGTTCAAACTGCCGTCACTTTTCCGTACTTACACTACCTATTTGATTGTAGTATCAATTTGGTTTGGCAATACTATATTTAGACATTTTACGGTCGGTCTTAGAATTCCTCAATTATCAATAATGAACCCTTGGCTATTAAACCAAAACTGTTATGTCTCTGCTAATGAAGGCTAAAATTGTACTTCTCAATACGCACATAATTAGCAATGCCAAAAACCTATATCTATGTATGCCTACCTACCAATGCATCATCATTTAAAATGATGACGATACAATAACTAGCTAATTCTGTACCGATTTCGATGATGCTCTGTTTAGTTAGTACATGTCTACTTTTACCAAGGATCTAAATAAAATAATTGGTTGTAATTTTTGAACGTATTGCACGCGAAAATAACAAAGTTTCAAAGAGGATGATACTACGTAATACCAGAGACTAGTAAATAATATTATTATTATATTATTTACTAGTCTCTGGTAATACAAAGTTCTTTTTAACATTACTTCCAAGGACAGGAAGTCACAATTAATATTATCAGGATTATATTTCTAATACTTTTTGTGACTTCTTGAAGGTCCAATTAAATTATTATTAATTATTCAAATTCCTTTTTCAATTACCTCATTGTTTGATGTATTATTTGAAAAGAACCTTCGAGAAGGTTCTTACCTTCTTATTACTTCATTGTTTGATTTGGGATAAACGGTACGGTATTTCGTAAACGATAAGATAAAATGTGAGCAAAATAGACGTTAGGATCAAAAACAATTACCTACCTACGTAACAAACCAAATGAGGAAGAAGTAGTAGGTAGCTATTATTTATTACCACAGCTGTAGTAGGTCCAACTCGGATGGGCAACGTTCGGGAAACTACGCCAATCTTCTCGTCACATATACCGCAGAGCCTCAAGACGAAAGTCTATACCAGTGTGTTTTGCCAGCGATGAACGGCACTGCGACGTGGTCGCTAACTATTGACCGTATACACAAGCTCGAAGTCAGGCAGCGGGCTATAGAGAGAGCTATGATACTACGTGATATAATCCAAAATGAGGAAATCCGCAGAAGAACCAATATCACCGACAGAATTAGCAATTTGAAGTGTATATGGGCAGTTCATTTATAGCTCGCAGAACTGACAACCGTTGCGGAATAAAGGTTCTCGAGTAGCAACCATAAACCAGACGAAGTGGTAGAGGTAGGCCCTCCACTCGATGGACTAAAGACATTATATACGACGCAGGAAGTCGGTGGATAGAGGCGGTTCAAGACCGTTCGTCATGGCATTCTAGGGGGAGGCCTATTCTACAGGCTGATGATGATGAGTGTTTAGGATGCTCTTGATGACACGGTTTGATTGCAGCTATTATCTAATAACAAATAACGACTTGTCCGTTTGAATGAGGCGTGGTCGACATCAATGAACACGTAGACGAAGGTAGAGTAGCACATACATACCTTCTAGTTATGGTTACCCCTCCCCCTCTGCCTTAGTCTAGAATATACTTTTAGTGATTAAGCATTTATGTTTTATAGCTGACTCAGCGGCGAGACAGTTCTCGGCGGTCTGGACCCCACTTCACCCGCCGTGCGTCGGACCGCCCTGATTTTTTCCAACTTACTTGACACTTATCGTCATATTATAGACAATTCACACAATATTTTTATAAATTGTAGCCTATGTGTTATTCTGATGTATAAGCTATATTATTGTAAAGTTTCATTAAAATCCATTCAGTAGTTTTTACGTGAAAGAGTAACAAACATCCATCCATCCATCCATACTCACAAACTTTCGCGTTTATAATATTAGTAGGATTAAAGCACCTCCAAATCGGTGTAGACGTATTTTTTATTTAATTTTAATTATAGTTTTAATTTAAAATCTTGTTTTTAAAAACCCGTTTCTAAGCTCCCAAATCAAAAGTGGCGCAGCCCGGAGCGGATTTTCATAATTTTCACGGGTTTTTCCGCGTTTTCCCGACGTCCTAATTCGTTAGGAAAATTACCACGAGAAATTCCACGAAAAGTTAATCCGACGAACCAAATAAATATTCTCTTAAACGGGTAAAGAAAAGTGATCAATGGGTGTAGCAGTCGGTTGGTGAGTACAACTTTTCGCCAATCCTTTGTTTCCCAAATCCTCCTCTTTGAAAATGGTTTTTAAATACTAAGTTGTTATTATTGCGATCAAACTTCTCGCATTTTAACGTGTCTGGTTAACTTTGTATACAACTCTATAGAGTTAACCTTAGTACTAGTTAGATAAGAAAATATAGAGAGTGCATATCTTCAAATTCAGATTTGTACTGTAAGTAATTAATTGGTGTTACGTAAGCTTAAGTGATCTAAAATCGATGGTATTTGATCTATAATTTAGGATAAAAACTCGTATATTTTACCAACTTTACAAAGAATTTTTATTTTATGCCCAACTATTGTTGTGCTTATTTTATTGTTTTTATTGAAATTTTTGTGTCAATAGTTTTTACAAAATATTTCAATGTCAAACCAATTTTACAAAGAATTTTTATTTTTTACCCAACTATTGTTGTCCTTATTTTATTGTTTTTATTGACATTTTTGTGTCAATAGTTTTTACAAAGAATTTTGTTTTTTTGCCCAACTATAGTTGTGCTTTTTTTTTTTTTCCGGTTGGTTCGATTATCGAGTTGCGAGTTGAGCGACCTTTGTAAAAAAATTGTTTTGATTAAAAAAAACAGATTTGTGTTATGGTTTGCTATGACTTACCTACTGAGGGTCAATACAATACTCAAGTGGTTAGTGTCGGATCTCTCCAAAAAAGCAGAACAAACTAAGCCAAAACGACTAACGTACATTAAAATTCATACCAAAACCGCTGCTGAATTCCCTGATTTAAATGAATGTTGATCTCAATAAGATTCTGAGGACTGCAATGTAGTAATGTGCAATATATAGAGCAAATTTTGCATAGCACATATCTTCGCACGTACTTGAATTCACATCAAATTGACATGGTTAAGGATGCGAAGCCGGTTAATAACCACTTTTGTTCGGTTACCATGGTAATTAACATGTTTTCTGTATTTAAATAAACGGTATTAAACATCATGCAATTAAGTATTTAGGTATTGAATATACCTACATTGTTTAATTGAATGTTTTTATTTCTGTTTCGGAAATACGAGGCAACAGATATTTTATAACATAACCACTCTATCAAAACTCGCAGTCGGATAAATAACTGTAATTAACTAGCTGCATATGGACTATCTGCCGTTATTTTATGAACTATCAACACCGTGATGAATTGGTGCTATGCTAGGTATACCTAGTTTTTCAGTCTCTCGCCAAATGTTCGGTTAACCTTGTAAATTGTATTTTTAAGTAACATTCAATATCCTTCGCTTCTGTGAGAAATTTTTAAACAATAGGGTATTTTACATAATGTAATAATAGTTATTCAAACTACACTTCTCATCAAAAACATCGAAACCAAGATTTTATTTCGGGCAACAAATATAGCCAAATAAGAGAGTTTTGTTTAAGAAAAGCCATCATTATAATTTTCTGGCAGTTCGTAACCTTGTACTACAAACTGTTACTTATATGACAATTAAGTTTTTTCCTTTTATTACAATATTTTTCTAATAATCCATTAAACACAAATTTGAAAAATGTTTCGATTTTTTTTGATGAGAAGACAAGTGTAATTACTTGTAGGATTGTTTTAGTAATACTTTACGTTGGTTAGTAGTAGAACTTCTTGTGAATGAGTTCGTCCGGGGAAGTACTACCACCGTACCTATTTCTGCTGCCAAGCAGTGGGCTTACATTGGTTCGGTTTGAAGGGTGTGGGTGTCGGTGAAATTACAGGCACATGAGACTTATCATCTTTATGTCTCAGGGTCGGCAGCGCACGTGCTGTGATAGGCTACGGTAGCTGCTTTCCACCAGGTGGACTGTATACTTGTTTGCTTACCAAGTTGAATTAATAAAAAAAAAACTCTGGAATAATTTATGGCATCTATATCCTATTCACACCAAGATTCAACACAAACAGTGATGCCAATTTAGCACTTATGATGCTAAATTTGCCATATTTTGTATCAGTTTAGCACATTTATTTCTCGTTTAGCATATAGCACATTTTTTAGCACGTTTTTAGACTAAACCAGTAACGCTAATGCCAATATTCGAATGACCGATTAGTGGTTCACTACATTTTAATAATCGAATAACCATTACTATTAATTAGTAACCCCTAATCTGAATGAAGGGCAAAACAGACTTTTAATTCGAGCAGTTACAGTGTAATTTGGCTTGATATATTATTGTTAATTGCAAATCGTTAGATTCACGTAAATTGGGACTGCACATCTACAACTGTATTATTTTGGACTGAAGTCATGGAATACAAAAATGCAGCCGGAAACAATTCTTTTGAAGATTTAGCTAAGTTAGCAACATCTATTTTATCGTTACCGCATTACGCCGAAGTTGAACGCGTTTTCAGTCAGATGAGTTTGGTAAAAACTAAGCTCCGCAATCGTTTGGCGGTAAAAACTTTAAATGCCATTTTATACGTCAGATTTGGCCTAAAAAACTGTTGCTTATTATTACAAAAATGTTGCTATTTTTCTTATCTTTTATCTTACCTACCTTTTACTTTGTTTATTGGAATATAAATGAAAGTTTAACTACATTTGGCATATTTTATTCATGTTTAGCACAATTTTAGCATATTTTTTACAGCAACTTAGCACTTTTTACGAGTACCCAGTTGGCAACACTGAACACAAATCTGTTTGTTTATTTCCCGCTATTCATACAGACTCATCAATTCTTGTCGTTCATTGAACCTCAAAATTCATTTAAGTACCTACTAGCATCTCAGCTTACTTTATGAGCCAACACAGGCTTGTCTACCAGCGAGTTTATCGAAAATAAATAAGTCACTGCTTTTAAAAAAATGAGGCATGCTTTATACCAGCTTTTGATGTTCTAATTCTAAGTATATTGCATGAGTCGATCTGAACTTTGAAGGGTATACGGCATCGCAACCCAGTTTCTGAGGGTATGCGATGCGGCCTGCCACAGACTAAAAATGATTTTTAGGCTATAGCTAAATAAATTCTTTAGGTCGCTGTCATTTACATTAAAGGCCACAGCACACAAGCTGCGTACACGTAAGCGAAGACGTGCACGGCGACGTACCATGACTTCGCAATGTTCTGTATATACAGGGCGTCCCACGGCTATGCCACATGGAGGGAAAGTACCTTGAATATTGTAGATGGAACGTTTTACTGAAAGAAGACATTATTTGAATTTAAAAAATAATTTAATCTGCATTCATAGATATTTCAATAATTACATGGTTGAACCGGGAATCGAACCCGTAACACGAGAAAAATAATCAGCCTGAAGCTTTATCATACCGATCGAAAGGCTTCATAATAAGGATTATTTTTTGCATAGTGTCAGAAATAAGAGGAAGACCAAGAATTTTAACATTTGATGTGAAATTTTGTTCAGAAAAATGAAAAGCTGACATTGCCGTAAGGACATACAACTGACATTATCATAAGTACCTATTACTAGTAAATGTACCCACTTGAGAAGTACGCATCATTTCCCAATTAATAATTTAAATGCATGATAAAATGATAAAAATTTAGTTTACAAGAACCAGTATGAAAGTGTCTACGAGCTACAAGCAGAATTCAGATGTATTATTCTAATTATAAACCACAACAAGATCAATAAATCGTCAAAAATCAAAAGAGTGCAACTTTGTATTCAACAGAAAGGGACTCATTTTGAGCATTTGATAAATTGATTAATTTTGTATTAAAAATGTTAAAATTCATGGTCTTCCTTTTATTTCTGACACTATGTTATTTAGCAAAAAATAATCCTTATGATGAAGCCTTTCGATCGGTATGATAAAGCTACAGGGTGATTATTTTTCTCTTGTAACGGGTTCGATTCCCGGTTCAACCATGTAATTATTTAAATATCTATGAATGCAGTTTAAATTGTTTTTTAAATTCAAATAATGTCTTCTTTCAGTAAAATGTTCCATCTACAATATTTAAGGTACTTTCCCTCCATGTGGCATAGCCGTGGGACACCCTGTATACATACGTAGAGACGCGCGTGTCTACGTTACGTGCTGCATACGCATTCGTTGTGCTTTGGCCTTTATCGCGCTTGCGTAGAAGTTTTGCTGCAGTTTAATAGGTGAAAAACTGACAATTTGAAATGCGTTTGGTGTCCCATGTAGTAGGGGCCATGTTAGTCTCGGCCTAAGAAAAGGACTCCTTCAACTCCTTCTGGATGTCGTAAAAGACGACTAAGGTTTTACGCCAGGGGATGGGCAGTAGCATCCACCTGATTACTTAAAACTGCGAACACCAATCCGCCAAGCGTGTTGATTATGGCAAATTAATCCCTCCATAACACGCTATGGGTGTATGCTATCCATGCTATGGAGGCCTCATCCAGCAGTATCGTGTAACAGGTAATGATGATGGGTAAAAAAGGAAGTGTTTTGTGTTTGGAGGGTTACGTCATTTCGTCATTGGGTAATTTGATCATCAGGGGGCGTACGGGTTTTGATAATTTTCGAAACTATATATGAAGTTTCGTTTCTTTCCATACATTTACTTGCAGCGCCCCTATAGCGAAAACGAATGGAAACGAAACTTCATTATAAATGGTTTCGAAAACTATCAAAACCCATACTAAGCCCCCAGGAATATTAGCAAATTCGTGTACAGTAAGTACTTATTATAATGTGATTACGATAATTTTATTGATAGGTGATATCTTAATAAGCAGTCTACACGTCACAGAATTTATCAATCACACCTCCTTCACAGGTCGAGTGAGTGAAAGGAAGGCTCAATCGCTTTGATATGAAAATTCTTCAAGTATTTGAGGTTAGTGATAAGATAAACATAATTATGTACCCTTCGTTAATTCGTAGATATGTACGTATGTAGATATGTATGATAGCATACTATTTAGGGTTCCGTACCGCAAGGGTACCAACGGGACCATTATAGTAATGGTCTGAACTGACGAACTGTTAGGTAACCCAATCATGGACGTATAGCGTAAATCAGCGTATTCTGATTTATGGGGTTAATTTTGGGGGGCAAACAAAAAAAAAACTTTTTTCAAATGCTTCAAGTGACATCAAATAAAAGAGCGTTTTTTTTATAATACCTATTGAAATGCTTAGTTTAGAACATAATAAAGAACATATGTAAAAAATTACTATGACCACCCCCCCTTTCTATGAAAATAATGAGCCGAAAATTAAAAAAAAATGTCTGTATAATGGTCTTTACGCTTAGTTTACAGAAAAACCTAAATGGAAATCCTAAGTCTTAAAATTGTTACGGGTAACGAAAAATATTCTTAAAGAGAAATTGCGTATAAAAAATGTGTTGTGATTGACTTTGGTCTAGTGCATGCATGTCAAACTCAAAGTCATTGGTGGGCCAAATGCTTAAAAACCGTAGAATCAGTGGGCCGCAAAACCCAACCATAAAGAAAACAAACTCATTCATAGATATACCTAGTAGTAGGTACCCTAGGGGAGCACCTATTGAAAGTAACTGAAAGTAAAATGAGACAATTGACAATTCTTTATGATAATTTTGACCAATTGATAGCCATTTACTTATCAAACGTTAGTCACCGAGTGACTTTCAGTTAGGGAATAGGTAGGACGCTAATCGTTTATTTAATCATTGCTTAATAGTAAAATGAAAGAAAAATATACTATATGTTCTTAAAGTTGTAAAGGGCCGCATGTTTAACATGCTTGGTCTAGTGGTTATTATAATAGCCTACTTGTACGGAACGCTCTCCATCACGTGACAACACTTGACCGGTTTTATACCTTACCTTCCGCGGCCCAGATGTGCTGTACATTTTGATAGCTAGTTTGAGCGAACTTCACAAAGGTTTTCAATTTTAATTAAAAATATATTCAGCCTCCATGTTCCAGGTCTACTAACGAACAACGCTTTTAATCATACGCAATAGGGATGTAGGTTATGTTACTACCTACCTTAAAGTTTAATCGAAAATTGTATTGGAAGTTGGTTTATTTGATTGTAGAGTTAAATGTAAAAAGTATAAAAACTGGTTACAATTTACTTAGACCGGAATATTATACAAAAAATCTTGATACCTAGTATAAAATTTACAAACTCCGATGTTTTTGTCTACTCTAAAGATTAATCAAAAAATTTAATTGATTTGAAAACTAAACGTTTTATTATTTTGAGATTATAGTTTACAAAACTAAATACGGAAGCTTACAAAAATGGTTTTTTAGTTAGACGTGAATTTTCAACAAAATTTTCGGTTTTTCCGAATCTCGGACTCCGAAAAATACTATAGTGTAGGAAATGATACATCCCTACCCTACCTACGTCCCTAATTGACATCCCATCACTATCGAAATTCAACGCTATGCACGCGGTAAAATAGTCGATGCAAAAACCACGTCAGCAGCGGAAAATGTAAATGGAAATGACTGCGGTATAATGCTTTGCACTAACCAAAATGAAACCTGTTTAACAGTGCGGTATCGGGAAAAACAAAATTGAATAAATTATGCGCAGAGCTGACACAGCCTTTCACAGCTGAGCGTACTCAGCCAGCCCCCCACTTACATGTAGCAAATGGTAACAGGGAACGCAAAAATGGGGATCATTTTGGCTGCCAAAGCGCTATCTTAATCTTATGAAACTTGAATAGGGGAAACTTCTTGACCTGAATATTCCTCCTTCCAAGTTTCAAGAGATTTGGACAGCGCCGAAATTATCCCCATTGTTGCATTCCCCATAGCCATTTGCTAGTATAATTATGACGCTGTTTGTAGAACTAGTAAAAGTTAAAATACCATAGCCAGATGTGACATGCAATGTTCTGAAGATGTCCAAGATAGACCAAAGTGGAGGAATGGCCTTAATGCCTCTAGACGAGAGTACATATCACAGCTTACGAAACGGACTAGACTAGATATATAGATAGATAGATATAAAACACCTATACTTATACTAACCTATTTGCTGTTAAACACACCGGCACGAATTATGCACAAAACTCGCTTGTTAGTCGGCTACATAGGAGTTATAACCAAACATTTGTACTAGCTGATATCTTTCACAGTAGCAAGGATGTCTTTAAACGAGACATCCTTAAAATACTAGAAGACTCATGAGTGTTTATCCAAGTATCCATATTGTATGGTGTATATAAATATTTAAATATATGTTAACGTGCTTTTATAGTATTTAATATATATTATTCAAAAAGTATTTTTATTTATTTATATTTAATTTAATTTTTATGTTTACACAGATTTAAGTAAGTAACATACTTTCACACAACACAACATACCGCACATACCTTTTTAATGGTTTTGTACAAGTTAAGTCATCTAGTGACAGTCGTATCTATTGTTAAAAAATGTAAATCCGTTATTGGCTTTAGGTAAAGTTTGTTAGATATAGCATGTACAATTTAAGAGCTGTGGATTTTGTGGAATAAATAAAATAAAATAAAACGCTGTATTGCACATTGCACACCACATTCAAAATTAAAACGTATGGAAGGACATTGGACGGTCTTATCGATGAAAGAGATTTCTTCCAGACAACCTTGGGATAGACTGGAATTTATGAGAACGATAAAGGACGGTAGTGTTTAAACAATAACCCCCTTATTCATAATAATTTTTAAACCTATTTTAGTAAAATATGTTTTGTTTTTGACGTATGACATTTTACATCAGAGAGAAGAAGACAAAAGCTATTTTAACTAAAATGGGGTTAAAAAGTGATTATGAATAAGGCCCTAAAAGTATATTATGCATACATACCTACCTACTCAATAATTATAGACTAATAGTAGATTATGCACTAAGGGAATAAAGCAGTGTCTTATGTCACGGGCGGCATATTGAACCCTGAGCGTAACGAGGGACTCTAATAGCGAGGGAGTTATTTAGAGTCCTGAGTGAAGCGAGGGGTTCAAGCTGCCCAAGACGAAGACAGGCTTTATTCCAGAGGAGCATACTCTACTTTTCACACCTACTGCGAGACAATAAAAAGCCAGGGCTCCATAAAATAAGTATCGTCTGTTTTGATAAACTCTGGAATAGAATCATAATCGCTCGACATTTTTTGTTAACACTAATATTGTCACTGACATATATTGTATTACAAAAATATTGCAATGAAATTCACTGAAAATCACAGCACCAATCATCTCTTTTGTTTCTCATTCTTTAAAATCGCGCTTATTTCTTTTTTCTTTCGAGTTCTGCTATAGTGGCCAGTTCAATTTTCGAACAAACCTTTTTACAATGCCATGTGGGCATTTTTTTACTTAGAGTTTTCAACGAGTTTCCACACGAATTTGACGTTCCAAATTCAAATCACTTTATTCCCTAGGGAGTTTCATACAACTTTATATCCCTAGAGAGACAATGCTTTACTTCACGTTGAGGTTGCATGATATTTAATTGGTCATTGTCGAGCAGGTGGTGTGAAAAGACTATTTTTCCCAGAACAAATCAAAAAGGAATTATTCTATCCGCAGCAAAGAATAATTAAAACGAAGTAACAAATACGTGCCGTAGAGAAAACTAACTGATTTACCTTTAAGCTGTTACAGAACATAAAATAAACAAATGACAACCGCATAAAATACTTAATCAATGTGGGAAATGTGAGTTTTCTGAAACTGTATCATTTTTGTGTTTACACATGCATATTGACGAGGCGAAAATATAAATTTGCTATTGTTCTCTATTCTGATTAACCTTATCACACGTATACCTAGACTACCTAGCTATATTTAATAGGAGCCGTGGTAGTCTTGGCTTAAGAATAGTACACCTCCAACTCCTGTGGATGTCGTAAAAGGTGACTAAGGGAAGGCCAGGGGATGGACAGCAGCATCAACTTGAATACTTTTGTTAGTAGTAGAACTTCTTGTGAAAGAGTTCGTCCGGGGAAGTACTACCACCGTACGTATTTCTACCGCCAAGCAGTAGTGTTCGCATAGCTGTGTTTCGGTTTGAAGGGTACGGGTGCCGGTGAAATTAAGATCAGGTAAGATAATCGTTTAAGTATTAATTTATAAACATCATTAAGTTAGGTACATTTCGTGCTAAGTAGGTAAAATCAGTAAAAATATACTAGAAATGACAGTACCATAGGTTAGGCTCTGTTCCCCACACTAGGTCTATAAAGCCTGTAAAGTGGGGTCACAGGGATTCGCCACGAAAAATTGAATTGAAATTGAATTACAGGCACATGAGACTTTTCATCTTTATGTCTCAGGGTCGGCAGCGCGCTTGTGATGCCTTTGGTGTTGCAGGCGTCCATAGGCTACGGTAACTGCTTTTCATCACGTGGGCCGTATGCTTGTCTGATTGCCAAGTAGCATAAAAAAAAAATAGTGAGTAACACTTCACACCAAACTTCGATCACCAATCCGCCTGCCAAATATGGTGATTATGGCAAATCCCCCCATTGCAGGCTGTGCATGATATGGGGGAGGCCTCATCCAGCAGTGTCCACCGGCTGATGAAGAACGAGGATTTACGTAGCGCGACGGGTAAGTAGCCGGCTGAGATACAAGAGGAGGGTGCGGGTTCGATTGCCGTTGCGGGACAAATGTTTGCATGATCTGCAAATATTTGATCCGGGCCTAGGTGTTGTGGTACTTTGGTACTCGTAGTTCCTGACAACCACGACACAGGGAATCCTATTGTGGGATCAGGACTATGTATGTAACTATTGGGTGTTATATTATGTTTTATATAATTATCTTATAATTATGGCGCGGCAGGCGAAGGTTTGCCTGCGACGCAGGAGGTTGCGGGTTCGATTCTCGCCTTAGAACAAATATTTGTACAATCTGCAGATATTTGTTCAGGGTGTTCTGGGTATTATCTATGTATAATAAAAAATATCTATTTATGTAATGTATTGTATTAAGTATATCAGTTATCTAGTACCGATAACACAAGCTCTGCTTAGCTTGGGGATAGATAATGTTGTGTGAACTGTCCAGCATTTATTTATTTATTTATTTTGCTAGTTACCGGTGGCATTTCCTTAAGCAAGACTAAAAACAATCTCAAAGTTGCGAGTAAATACAGATGTGACATTCAGAGTAAACCAGTTTTTTATTAAAACGGTAGCTAGTAGGTAAGTAGGTACACAATCAATTCTGTCCTCAACCGTACCTAACTACAGGCAAGGTTACAGGATTGCACTAAGATAGCAAGTTATAGGAAAATTAAATCCTTCAAAGAGAATGGCGTACTGAGACGTGTTGCGAATCATGATTCCAGACTTATTAGTGCAGTTTCCGGCTGTTGTAATGGCACATAGAACCCACAAACCAACATTACAATAGTTGCATTATAATCAAAATTCCTCACGTACGTTTTCAAATTAAATTAAAATGAAAGATAATTGTAGTCGCGTCTTGCTATAAGAAAGCTTTTTGAGAATTACGAATTTATCTACTTAGAAACATGGCAAGTTATAGGAAAATTAAATCTTTCAAAGCAAATGGCGAACTCAGATGTATTGCAATGCAAATCATGATTCCAGTCCCATTAGTGCAGAGTTTTTGGCTGTTGTAATGGCACATAGAACCCACAAACCAACAATAGTTGCGTTATCATCCCAAATCCTTTTATCTACGAATTTATCTACTTAGAAACTTGGAGAAATAATGTGACGACTTTTGGCTTGACTACAAGTATGTAATAGGTAAGGTACCTATTCCTACTAATATTATAAACACGAAAGTTTGTGAGTATGGATGGATGGATGGATGTTTGTTACTCTTTCACGTAAAAACTACTGAATGGATTTTAATGAAACTTTACAATAATATAGCTTATACATCAGAATAACACATAGGCTACAATTTATAAAGATATTGTGTGAATTGCCCATAATATGACGATAAGTGTCAAGTAATTAGGAAAAAATCTACCATCTGCGAGCTATTCTGGCGTGCGCTGCCAAAACCGCTAGAGTTACACATGTGTCCTACAAAAATGCCCGCCACAGTATATATATCTTATGTGTAAGCCATTACAGCCAAAATGTGTATTTATTAATATTATAAACGCGAAAGTTTGTTACCTATTATGTTTGTTACTTCTTCACGCTCAAACGGCTGAACGAATTTGAGTGAAATTTGGAGCAGAGATACCTTATACCCTGGATTAACACATAGGCTACTTTTCATAATCATCATCAATTTTCATCATTATTCACGCGGGTGAAACCGCGGGGCGCAACTAGTTAAAAATAATATGTTAAGTGGTGTTAATGGAAGGTTTATTTATATAAAATGGGTTGAACCGATATAAATACCTAGTGGGATTAACATTTATGGCTTGATTCGATAAGCACTCTATTCACTGTGTTCTTGTACTCAGTATTGTATTAGGTCAAAGAAACTATAGATAAGTCGGAGAAAGGAAAGGAAGTCGGTGGGGGGGAGGAAGCGGCTCAAATCCATTCGTCGTTGCATTCTATGGTGGAGGCCTATATCCAGCAGTGGACTTCTTTAGGCTGATAATGATAATCATTTGTGGATGGATTTGTCGGATTTGTCAGTAGAAGTGCATTGCTGGACTTATATAATTCCACAACGAATGGTCCAGAGCCGCCTCCATCCACCGACTTCCTGCGACCTTTATAATATCCTTGTTCCAGTGTGCACCGTATAAAATAAGTTGGTGATAGTAGGTACTTTTGATAGTCACGATGATAAATAAATCTTATCACTAACTCAATAAATTGGCATTTGAGGCATAAAGCTTACAATATTTTCAGTTGATAAAATTAAATCAACATATTAAAAATGATATTATGTTGTTTTTAACCGACTTCAAAAAAGGAGGAGGTTCTCAATTCGACTGTATGTTTTTTTAACCGACTTCAAAAAAAGGAGGATGTTCTCAATTCGACTATATGTTTTTTTTTGTATGTTTGGTAGGTAATTGGTTACTCCGCCAATTACGAATTGATTTTGAAGATTCTATTTTTATTTGGTAGGTCATACTTTAGAGGTGGTCCCATATTTAATTTTATCGAAATTGATTCAGCTCTTTTTGAAAAAAGTCGAATTTTGTTTTTTTCTCTTATAATTAACTTTATATTGTTCTACAGATCGTGTCAAGCATAGGTCAGAGCATATAACAAAAGGTCGATTTAATTTAAAGGTCAACGCTGAAATAGTTTCGAAGCTTAAATATCACTCCCCCCTGCTCTACTACTCTTTATACTTATTATGCTTTTATACTTTTTACTTATACATTATAATTTTTATTATGGCATTAGTATTCCCATTCAGCGTGGTAATACAGCTAATGGGCCACAAACACAACCGAAAACCACTTGTTTTTGCTAAAAACTTTAGGGCCCAAAATTTTGGGACACAACGACAACGAAAATAATTCAAAATGGGACGCAGAGTCATTGGTCCTCAAACCTCGGGCCACAAAGACAACATCCCCTATAGCGCCTTGGGGACGCTTCCGTCTGATAGTGATTTGGATGATTTTTAGATTGTTCGCAACGGTCTTTAGATTGCATAAAAGTTGCATTTGTATTTTTTAATTTTCTATACTTGTATTATTATAGTGGTATTATTATTTTAGTAAGTAAAGATTATTTTGTTTCACCTAAATAAACGGAAAAATATCCGTTTATTTAGGTGAAACAAAATAAACGGATAAATGGTAACTTTTTGTTCACATAAATAGAAATCGATATAACGTAATCGAAACGACATTTTAAAGGTCGCATACAGTCAGTGGATGGAGGTGGCTAAAGATCGTTTATCGTGGCATTCTGTTGAGAAGGCCTATGTCCAGCAGTGGACATAGGCTGATGATGAAATATAAAATTGTATGTCATTTATTTTCGTCTGGTGTATAATTTTTACAAAACATAACAATTTTACCTACCTAGTAAATTTTTACACAATACAATATGTTCACACAGTTTATAGTTATTATTTTTGTTAGCAGACAATTTTATAAAATTGTCTCTGAACGACTACCTAAGTATTTTTTGCATAACTACATTCTCGCAAAAAAACACCGGGCATTTGTAAATAGAAAAGTCCGCAGTCAGTATTAAAAATAAAAAAAATGGTAAGTTGGTATCCTATTCTTGCCAAAAATTTGCGTGATCTATCAACCATTTTGTTTACAGCCGCTTCAATGCGTCACATTTTTCATAATATGAACGAACTAATTGAACAAAGGGTTTGCCTCTAGCAACGGAATTAAAAAATTCAAATAATTATTATATTTTTTTAAATTTGTATACCTGAATGAAGGCGGACCATGGTGAATCTATAAAATCTGTATTGAACTGTACCTATCTGTGTTTCGAACAAATAAAGATTTGTATTGGATTGTATTGTATTATTGGATTGTAAAGGTGTTCCGAAGACGGCTTAAAATGCCGGTTCAAATGAGTTGCGTCAAGTGGGGTCTAATTTAAAGGTGACAAAGACAAAATAAATATTAATAAAGTAATTCATTTAGACCAAAGAGCAATATACCTATCTAAAGATATTATGTCATCATCATCATCATCATCATCAGCCTGTAGAAGTCCACTGCTGGACATAGGTCTCTCTCTTAGAATGCCACGACGAACCTCCATCTACAGACTTCCTGCGACGTTTATGTCTTTAGTCCATCGAGTGGAGGGCCTTCCTCTAACGCGTCATCCGGTTTGTGGTCGCCACTCGAGAACCTTATCCCCAACGGTCATCAGTTCTTCGAGCTATATGACCTGCCACATTGCCACTTCAACATGCTAATTCTGAGAGCTATGTCGGTGACCTTGATTCTTCTACGGATTTCCTCATGTATAGATATTATGTATAAACATAAAAACACTTTAAGTCTCACGCCACAAAAGTTATAAGCAAAAAAAGTTATTTGGCGAATTTGTACCTGTCTTTAGAGAAAGGTAAAAATTCGCCAAATAACTTTCTTTTTTAAGAAGCACATGCCAATTAAGAAACAACAGGTTAGTGGGACCACGAAATGTTAATTTAAAATCTTCCATCCAACCATAGTACAGTAGTATACATTATTTAGTATACTTAATAGTGTGATATAGAAATAATGTGATATAGTAGTGATATACAGTATAAAGACTACCTACAAAACCCTAACAACATTGTTGTTTTTTTTTAAATTATTTTAGGAGCCATTAGGTAGATAGATTAACACTTTATTGTTCCAGGAATATGCTATACAATGGACGTCGTTTTCACTGACAGCGATTTCTTCCAGGCACCTTTGAATTGTCAGTAATGAGCGAAGCAGTAACGGACGGTGATGCACAGAGTAAAAAAAGTAATAATAATGATAGATTGATAAAATACAACTAAGAAGTAACTCTAATACATACTTAGTATACTTTTATAAAATAGACTAATAAATATAGTAATGAAGTTAAATACTATAAATGCCCATTATAAAAGAATATAAAAAGGACTATTCTACTTGTATACTAACAGGATATTTTCACATTCTTACCAAAAAGTAGAAAAAGGTCAGACAGCAGAAAAAACTTTTTAGGCCATTCTACACAAAAAACCAAACAATCGACAGGTAGACAGAATGCAGTAAGAATAAGAGGTAGAGGTAGGTAGGTACGTCTCCTTGAAGGTCCCATTAATAGGACTAAATTCTGAGACCATGATAAAAAAGTAGTTACAGAAAGATGGGGTTTAGATCCAGAACCCAAAATAAGTTTTGTATGAAAATCTGTCACGAAATGTAACATATTATTATTAAATATTATTATTGGTATTGGTGTTGGCTTATTGTTGGTAAAGCGGGCAGCTTGCAGCGCCCCTAGCGAAAACTAAGGACGCTCTGTCAGTAAATGTATGGAAGGAAACGAAACTTAATATTTCGAAAACTATCAAAACTCGTCCTAAGTCCCCAGATGTACTTAAGTGACATGGCATCTGTCGTTTAACTTGGCTAACAAGTTGGCATGCGCCGTTGATATATACCTACTTTATTACTAAAATGCTTGGCACAAATCAGCTTAAGTTTACTATATTGAAAAAGGTTGGGAATTAATATAACTGCATATTCTATTTGACAATTTCATCATTCTTCATTAGTCACAGCAAATACCTACTTAACCCACGTTAAAACTTACTACCTACTAAGTACTACTTAGGTATTTCCCTATGTTTTTAGATAATTAAATATAACACAACATAACACCCAACAGTCACTTATAGTCACACTAAATACACTATGTGTCGGGGGTATCAAAACACCCAGATCCGGAACAAACATTTGCAGATCATGCAAACATTTGTGCCGCAGCGGGAATTGAACCTGCATCTCATGTGTCTCAGCCGTCTACTCGCCCGCCGCGCTACGGAGCTCGACCGTGTACTTAAAAAATAACATGAAAGTCAAATTTTACTCTAAAACTAGTCAACAATAGAATAAAATAAATTTGCGTAGAATCTGGTACAAGAACTAAGGTTCATTGAATTGCCGCTTTTTAGCATAACTGCATTGTTAACGAAATAAGTCATAACTTTTCATTTAAAAAACCGACTTCCGCCATTGTATTCGACTAAATAATTTTGGATGAAAAAAAAATTATGTAAGAACCATAGTGGTGAAAGGATTATGATACTTTCTGAATGCAAATGCTTGGTGTCTTGCTGAAAATATCAAAATCTCCATATGTATGCCTACAATATTTGAGGAGTTCCCTCAATTCCTCACGGATCCCATCATCAGAACAGGATTCTGAAACAAATGGGACCAATCTGGAAGTATATGTAAGTATTCAAATAAAAAAAGAATTTTCCAAATCGGTTCATAAATGCCGGAGATATGCGGTAACAAACATTAAAAAAAAAAATATACAACCGAATTGTTCCTTTAATTACTTCCTTTTTGGGAAGTCGGTTAAAAAGCATTATATACCTTTGGAATCGTTGCTCGTGGCTTGGAAGTTTACTTTATCTAGGTTACTTTGCTGTAGACTGTACGTACAGCAAAGTAACCTTGGTAAAGGTGGACTTCCGAGCACCGCGATAATCAGCGTCCCTGACACGCGAAATTGCTCTGAAAGTGGCAACCTCCGACGTAGATTCTGACGCGCATTACATAACTAGTTTTCGTAGAGATGCATTTCCGTTGCACAAACTTCGATATTTTGTAGTTTTTTTTGTAGTGTTGTAAAAATCATTTTAAACATCATCATCATCATATTCATTCATTCATTTATTTATTGCTCTTATGCACTAAGTACATTAGTATTAGTAAGTATTGGTCTTATTATACTAGGTTAGTTAAGTACTCACACATAAACCCCGTTAGGGCGCTGCAATTTTATTAGATAAGATTAAATTATTATATTATTAAATTAAATTGTATGCATGCATGACTATTTATTCTTAATTAAACAAACAAAGCGGGTCAATAAACAAATGTCAAAACAATGGCAATTTTATGTCAATACAAATTACAAATAAAAATGTCAAAAATTAAACAAAATTAAAATAAACCGGTAAATTATGTGTCAGGTGGGCGGGCAATAAAGTCCTAATGTATGCGCAGGTATGTCAATATAAATGAGTAGGTAAATTGGCTTATAACTTGTCAGCGATAAATTCATCGACGGAGTAGTAACACTTTCTGAACAATACAGTTTTTTTTAACGAATAATTTGTCCTTTGTTTCATTTTTTAATTCTTCTGGTATTTTGTTATATATTCTTATACAAGTCTAGAATGAGGGCTCTTAGAAAAAGTGTGCAAACTGTAGGAGGGTGTCATTAGCTTATTTCTATTTCGTCTGTTGTAATTTTCATGTGTTTCTGACATAGACCTAAAGTAATTTCTATGCTTTCTTACAAATATTGATGCCTGCAGAATATATATACATGGAAGTGTCAAAAGTTTGTTGTTAATAAAATGTGGTCTACAGCTTTGTCGATTTGATATATTAACTAGTATTCTTATACATTTCTTTTGCATGACAAAAAGCTGGTCAAAATCTACACTCTCGCCCCACATGATTATGCAATAATTAAGAATTGAATAGGCCTGGGCGTAGTAAGCAGATAGCGCAGTTACATAATTTGTATTTGATTTTAAGATACCTAACGCATACGTGAATTTGGACAGTTTTGTTTTTACATTCTCAATATGTTTTTTCCAATTCAAATGCGTATCAAGTGTTAATCCTAAGAGACTAAAATTATTCTGTTCTTCTATGTTTATGTTTTTTGTGAGCGTGTTCAAGTTAAGCTGTTGTTTTTTATACGTTTTAAACTGGACGATTTTGGTTTTTTGTAGTTTATTTCTAGGTTATGTTCTCTGAGCCACTGTTCGCAGTCTTTGAAGGTATTTTTTATGAGGTTATTATCAATATTTATAGTGCTATTAAATAGCAACGGTATGTCATCAGTGAAGAGCACACAGGTAGTGTCAATCGATTTGGGTAGGTAATTTATGTAAATTAAGAAAAGGGTGCATCCAAGTACACTTCCTTGAGGTATTGATGTGTTTATAGTTAGAACCTTTGATTGCACGCTTTCCAGCTCCTGTCTGCCTGTATCGTAGTGATCTAGCTGTACAAGCTGCTTCCTATCGCTTAAATATGATTGAAACCATTTGTACGTAGTTTCATGCATTCCCGAACCAAACAGTTTTTGTAGTAAGATTTCGTGATTTACTTTATCGTATGCTTTTGAATAAACCGATGGCATATTTCCTTTCATTTATGTGATTATAAATTTGTTGTGTGTAGCTGTAAGCCGCGAGCGCAGTCGAGCGATTTTTCCTAAAGCCGAACTGGTAATTATCTAATAAACAGAATTTTTCTAGGAAACTATTGACTCTGTTAGACATTGCTCATTCAAATATCTTCGAGATAGTAACTATAGGTCTGTAGCTGCTAAGGCTACCAGATGTACTATTTTTCTTGATAATAGGTCGTATTTTTGTATGCTTCAAGAGATCTGGGAAGATGCCTTCGTTAAACGATTGATTAATATAGCTTTGTTATCAGTGCCGTTAATTCATCACAGGTCATCCGCCCGTAGATGTCAACTGCTGGACATAGGCCTCCCCCTTAGATTGCCACGATGAACGGTCTTGAGTCGCCTCCATCCACCGTCTTCCTGCTACGTTTATAATGTCTTTAATCCATCGTGGTAGAGGAAGGTCCTCCATAGTGGAGGACCTTCCTCTACCGCGTCGTCCGGTTTGTGGTCGCCACTCGATAAACTTTATTCCCTGACACAATAATAATTTTAAGCTTAAACTTATTCAAAAATCTAAACAAAATAAAATTCGATTCTCCATACAGCGATAATTCATAGAACGGGACAGTTTAGGCCCTAGAGTGTTTTTGTTTTAGAAAAACAAAAGACTCTTAGAAACGAAACTACAAGAACTTTTGGGATTATTATTGTATTACAATCTTAGACTACATTGTGCACACAATTGTTTTGTTAGTAGTAGAGCTCCTTGTGAAAGGGTTCGTCCGGGGAAGTACTATTACCAAAAGATTTAAAGCTTTGCTAATACCACCATCCATACCTATTTCTACCAATATTTTCGCCAAACAGTAGTGCTCGCATTGCTGTGTTCCGGTTTGAAGGGTTGTGGGGTACTGGTGAAATAACAGGCACATGAGACTTTTCATCTATATATATCAGGATGACCGGCGCAGTGTAATGCCGCCCTAGGTGGATATGACCTAAGAGAAATTGCATTTGTAATAGGCTGGGTGTTACCGCTTTACGTTTACAGGTGGGGCCATATGCTAGTTCCGTTATTTACTAGGATAAAAAACAAAGTTGATAAATAGGTGATTATTGCATTACAAAAATACAATAACCTTCAGTTGATGCAACGAAGGCAAATAAAATAACAAAAAATAGAACAAAGACCTAGATTTTGAGGAAAAACTTTTCTTTTTATTAATAAATTTCATTCAAGTAACAATGACACTGTATTTTGTACTTATAAAAAAAACTATTTGCAAAAATGACGTCATGTTTTACGACCTCCGTGGTGCGGCGGACGAGTAACCGGCTGAGACGCAAGAGTTATGGGTTAGATTCCCGCTGCGAGACAAATGTTTGCATGATCTCCAAATATTTGTTCCGAGTCCAGTAGGGCGATTCTAAAACGTCGGAAATGTTTCCGATCGGATTCGTTAGTTTTTCATTTCGATGTGGTAAGTAACTAAAACAATTTTCTGTAGTAAAATACAGTTAAAAACAATAAATATTGTATATTATTGTGTTTTACTAGAGAAAATTGTTAGAAAATTGTTTTAGTTACCACATCGAAATGAAAAACAAACGAATCCGATCGGAAACGTTTCCGACGTTTTAGAATCGCCCTGCAGGTGTTGTGGTACCAAGGTACTCGTTATCAACGACACAGGAAATCGTAGTGTTGGGTCAGGACTATGTAGGTATGTAACTGCAGTTGGATCATATGTTATGTTATGTTATATATTTTATATTGCAATGGATAACTTTCAATTCCACGATCAAAGATCCAATACAATACTGAATCACAAAACTGAGCATTATATTGTCATTAAACTAAATCAAACTAGCCCATTGCTATCTTGAGCAAAATTGCTTGAAATTGATTCTGAGGTTTTATTACCTCGTCATCAGAAATTACGCGGTTATTACAGCATTTAGGTAACCGTCACAACTTCGCCCACAAATTGTAGAGGCGATTAATTTGAAAGATACAGAGGTACAGCGTAAATCATAGTTGGTGGGTATGTAGAGTATCTATCAATCTATCTATCTATCTTTTTAACCGACTTCCCAAAAAAGGAGGAGGTTCTCAATCCGGTTGTATTTTTTTTTTGTATGTTTGTTACTGCATATCTCCAGCGTTTATGAACCGATTTGGAAAATTCTTTTTTTATTTGAATTAATTTACTTCCAGATTGGTCCCATTTTTTTCAGAATCCAGTTCTGATGATGGGATCCACGAGGAATTGAGGGAACTCCTCAAATATTGTAGGGATACATATGGCGATTTTGACATTTTCAGCAAGACACCAAGCATTTGCATTCAGAAAGTATCATAATCCTTTCACCACTATGGTTCTTTCATCAATTTTTTTTCATCCAAATATTTAGTCGAAAACAATGGCGGAAGTCGGTTTTTTAAATGAAAAGTTATGTTAGAACTTCTTGTGATGTTAGTGATAGAACTCCATGTGAAAGAGTTCGTCCGGGGAAGTACTACCACCATACCTATTTTTGCCGCCAAGCAGTAGTGCTCGCATTGCTGATTGGTGCCGGTGAAATTACAGGCACATGAGACTTATCAACTTTCAGAGATTTCATGAGATTTAACATGAGGCAGGGTGACGGGCGTAGTGTCATGTAGGGCGCGTCCTAGGTGGATGTGACCATACATCTTAGGTCACATCCACCTAGGACGCACCCTACAATTGTCTGCAATTGTTATGGGCTAGGGTTACCGCTTAGCATTCGGCGCGGCCAAATGACAGTTCTGTCATATGAAAGAAAAAAAGACTACTTATACCTACCTACTCTGATTAATCTTAGACAATTTTTGTAAACAAAGAAATGTCAAGATATGCCACTGTGTGTTTAAGTGTCATGTATGTGTATCATATGTGTATACATGTCATATACACATAATACACATACATATTGACACTTATACACACAGTGACATTTCTTTGTTTACAAAAATTGTCTAAGATTAAAAATCAGAGTATAGTAGTTATTTTATCAATGACATCATTATTTTTTAAAATAACTGCTGTAAATTGCTATAATATACTAAATTTATTACATAATATACAGGGCGTCCCACGGGTATGCCACATGGAGGGAAAGTACCTTGAATATTAAAGATGGAACATTTTACTGAAAGAATACATTATTTGAATTTAAAAAAACAATTTAAACTGCATTCTTAGATATTTAAATAATTACATGGTTGAACCGGGAATCGAACCAGTTACACGAGAAAAATAATTACCCTGTAGCTTTATCATACTGATCGAAAGGCTTCATCATAAGGATTATTTTTTGCTAGATAACATAGTGTCTGAAATAAAAGGAAGACCAAGAATTTTAATTTTGTGGATATATAGAATATATAGGTGCGGTGGTGTGTCCGGCCTAAGAATAGACCCCTCCGTTTCCTGCCGTGGATGTCGTAAAAGCCGTAAAAATAGTTAAAATAGAGTTCGGATCATGTTTCGATCTTGTGTTGATGTCCTATATGTCAGAAATTGTATTCTCTAAACTTAAAATACAACACTGTAATGTGATTATATCGAAATGTGACCGAAACTTGAACGATTCAAAGTTTTTTCTTTACTCTTTCCATTTATATATATAACTATCCTACTCTAATGGTGGTCACTATATGAATTGAAAGTGGATTAAATTGTTATTTATGAGGGACCAGAATACCAACTTTCTCCAACAATTCAGTCGCGATTCGGTTAACTTTGAGTGTAGTTTTAAAATAACTTAGAGAATTGGGCCGCAGGGGATGGGCAGCAGCATCCACCGTACTCAACACCAATACAGCGAAGACCTATCCGCCTGACAAGCGTAATGACTATGGCATATCTCCCCATTGCATACTATGAGGGAGGCCTCTTCCATCAGTGGACGTCTAAAGGCCGCTGATGATTTTGGACATGGATTTTGATTTACCTAACGATTCGATGTTGGTGATTTGTTTTTTTTTTTTTTTTTTATGCTACGTGGCAAGCAAACAAGCTTACGGCCCACCTGATGGAAATCAGTTACCGTAGCCTATGAACGCCTGTAACACCAGAGGCATCACATGCGCGCTGCCGACCCTGAGACATAAAGATGAAAAGTCTCATGTGCCTGTAATTTCATCGGCACCCGTATTTTTATACTTGGTATAGTTTTTTAGACATTCACGATTTTTCATTCGAGATTTTGTACTGTGATTTGCTTAGGTAGAATTAGTTCGGTTAGGTTGCAGTTTAATTAGATACATATAGGTAAGTATGCCAAATCAAATAATCGGTGAACAAGAAAACCATGATTTCATTCTTTCATTTTTATTTTATTACATTGTTGACTGTTTTGTGTCGAATATTTTGTAAAAATAAATGATGAGATGTTGCACAATAAGTAACATTTTTTTATTGACGTTGCCTCTTTTTATCCGACTTCAAAAAAAGGAGGAGGTTCTGATTTCGGTTGTATTTTTTTAATGTTTTAACAAACATAAATAGTAAGCCTCATATCTCCGTCGTTTATAATTAGATATACCTTCTTAAGTCATATTGCTTGTAGATGGGAATAAAACGAACTCGGCACGGTACGAAAACGGTATGTATCCGGAATAATTATTACTTACAACATTTTGTTTGTGGGATGAATACGTGGGAAGAATACGGTCATATTCTATTTTTCTACACCATATTTTGTATATGACTGTACCAAATCAAGATTATTATGGATGCAAAAAATGCCGCGGAACAAAACTGAATAAAAATAAAATTGAAATAGCAAACCTGCTATGTCCTGAATTGTCATTGCGAGCATTTGGCATTTGGACACACTGGAATGACTTGTTTGCATGGGCGTAGCCAGGGGGGGGGGGTTGGGGCTTCAAACCCCCCTCGCGAAATATTCAAAATGTTGACAAAATCTGATACTTTTTGAAGAAACACCAGTGTGGTGAATGTGTTTTTTGTTTCACACCAATATTAATGTCATTTCGTGTACATTTTTGCTGTTTTATTTTCTTGAACCCCCAGAAACTAAAACCTGGCTACGCCCGTGCTTGTTTGGCTCCTCAATCAACGCGACACAGAGCTCAGTGGACACTACTTGGTTATTGTTCACCCAACTACCATGATAAGTTATATTATAAGTATAACCAATAAACAAATAAATATACATAAAAGTTTGTGAGGATGGATAGATGCATGTTTGTTACTCTTTCACGCAAAAATTACTGAACGGATTTTGATGAAACTTTACAGTATAGCATATCATCATAATTTCTTCATAAATCTAATATAATATAAGAAAAAAACATCATGTGATCATAAATCAGCCATCAGACGTTCACTGTTGGACGAGGCATCTCCTGTAGAATACAATGGGGGGAGATTTGCCATAATTACCACGCTTGGCAGGTGGATTGGTGATCGCAGTATTGGTGCCGATTCCTCAGGTGGATGCTGCTACTTGATACAAAAAATTTGGTCTACCTTTTGACAAACCAAGACATTGGCTGAATATCACATACCTACCATTTTTTTAAGGAACTTGTATGTATGACTTTGTATTGTATTTGTTTGTATTACTTACCTCGTTTCGTTTGTATACCTACCTTACAAACGCTGAAAGCAAACTACCTATAGTAGAATAGTTTTTTTATTAAACTTAACTTGATGATTTATGTGTGCTGTGGTATGTTCGGCCTAAGAATAGACCCCTCCGTCTCCTCCCGGGATATCGTAAAAGTCGACTAACGGATTACACCAGAGGGTGTTTTACGAGTTTTGCATTGCAAAAACCGGAATGTGAAACGTGAGCATTCAACGTGACTTACGTAGTAACTATTTACTAATCTGTACTGTTTCTACCGACTGCGTGGCACAGAATGATAAAATAGTTACTACGTAAGTCACGTTGAATGCTCACGTTTCACATTCCGGTTTTTGCAATGCAAAACTCGTAAAACACCCTCTGGTGTAATCCGTTAGTCGACTTTTACGATATCCCGGGAGGAGACGGAGGGGTCTATTCCTTGGGCCTTCCTATGTTCTTAGGCCGAACATATCACAGCACACACAAATCATCAAGTTAAGTTTAATAAAAAAAACTATTCTACTATATAGTTTGTTTTCAGCGTTTATAAGGTAGGTACCTATACAAACGAAACGAGGTAAGTAATACAATACAAAGTCATACATACAAGTTCCTTAAAAAAAATGGTAGGTATGTGATGTTCAGCCAAAGTCTTGATGGTTTGTCAAAAGGTAGACCAAATTTTTTGTATCTATGTAAGTACAATGGATGAACCCTAATAAAATACGGTGCATAATCGTAGCGGGATACCATCAACGGATGTCTACGTGACAAAGTCTTTCCAAGAAGGGAGTGCGGACAACGACGCGCGAGTCCGCGCGACACGCGTAGGACGGTCTGACGCAATGGATGTCCCCATTGCGTGCTCGTCATGAATTCTAGAACGGATTCTAATTAGCCCAATGCTTTCTCACGACGAATAAAATGTTAGTAATTTCGTATAAGTATAGTATAGTAGTAGTATATAATAATATACAACGGCAGATCTAATTACAATGATTAAAGTCAATACCGACCAAAAGAAAATAACACTAGGTATATTCATTGACCTTAAAAAAGCCTTCGACACAGTGAGCCATAAAATACTTATAATGAAATTGAAAAACATAGGTGTTGATGGAATAGCCCTTGAAATGTTCCGATCGTACTTAACTAACCGGCGCCAAATCGTTAAAATTGATGGCCATGAAAGTGCTCAACGGGAAGTTACTTACGGCGTTCCTCAGGGATCAATCTTAGGGCCGTTGTTATTTCTAATTTACATCAATAACATCTGCGAGATAGGTCTAAGCGGTGACATCACTCTGTATGCCGACGATACGAGCCTGTTTTATACTGGCCATTCGATTGCTTCCCTCATGGAACAAGCACAACACGATCTAGATCGCTTATATGTCTGGTTGCAATCTAACTTACTTACTATAAACACGACAAAAACTAACTACGTTATATTCGCAGCAAAAAATAAGAAAGTCGGAAATTATAACGCCCTTACAATCAACGGTGAAATAATCAACAAAGTTAACAAAGAGAAATACCTAGGCCTCACTGTAGATAGCCAGCTCACCTGGAAACCACATATAGAAACTGTCCGAAGCAAGCTGACAGCGGTCTCAGGTGCTATGCGTGCCATTGTGCGGTGCCTCCCCAGGCAGGTACGGTACACCATATACAACTCTTTGGTTAAATCACAGCTAGATTACCTGATTGAAGTTTGGGGCACGGCTGCAAAAACAAACTTAAATATCTTGCAAACAACTCAAAATAAAATAATCAAATCATTATTTGGATACAACTACTTAGAACCTACTCTTAATATTTACAAAAAAACTAAACTAATGAACCTTAGTCAAATGTATAAAAACAACACATGCTTACTTATTAGAAAAATACTAACTAAAGATGTACACTCACAATTGATATTCACAAAGAAAAACAATATTCAGAAACAAATAACAAGGCAAGCCAACAATATTATTCTAAGAGCACCTAGGACAAATTATGGAAAAAAGAGCATATTGTACGAAGGTGCGTAACTATACAATAAACTACCAAAAGACATTAAGGAAGTAAAGTCATTAATAACATTTAAAAGATTGCTTAAAGCTCATATTATAAAGGATTTCTCATTAATTTAATTTAATTACCTACCTATTATACTATTAAAATTATATCAACGTATAATCCAGCTCAATTATAATTAATCATAATTATATATCTGGCGCAACTTCTCGCTGGTATCGCTCACTGTGTGCACATGCCTTAGACAACATTATCGCGACAGCAGTGCGTGCGCTGCTGTCCGCTTCCTACCTAGCTGGTTTATTATTAGCCTTTAATTTTATATTTACCTATTTACTAACTACTATTTTATAACGCTGTACGGCACTCTATTTTATAAATTATCTTTAGTTTTCTCTGTAAGTGAATTTGTAATTCTTTAGAGAAATAAATATCTTTAACCGTAGTAGTAGTATATTTTTTTATTTGCTGCGAATGTTATCGTTCTGTTTCTGTATGTCATGTTTTTGTTCCAAAATAAATATATATTTGATTTGATTGTAGGTATTTAGTAGTATAGTAGTAGTATTTCGTGCCGTGATATGTGGCCGATAATAGACCCCTCCTTCTCCCGTCCCCCAGGGTATGGGCTGCAGCATCTACCTGAGTACTCTATACCAATACTGCGATCACCAATCCGCCTGCCAAGCGTGGTGATTACGGGAAACCCCCTTATTCAATGAGGGAGACCTCGCCAACAGCAGTGGACGACTACGGCTGATGATGATGATGATGAAACTCACTATAAAACGGACTGCGCTGTCGATAAAAAGCCAGTTACGCGGTGGTATAAATGTTGAGTTAGATATACTCCTGCGCACCGGTATATGCACCTGTCTAAGCGTACAACTCTTGCGCACGAATCTAGGGCAATTTATTTTATTACTCCTATAGCCCCACTTTTATTAACAAGCTAAGTCTCGAATAAGTCTAATAATAATAATAATATTCATTTATTTCAATCACATTGTGTTAGTTGGTTTCTTATTCTAGACTAGTTGCGCCCCGCGGCTTCACCCGCGTGAATAATGATGAAAATTGATGATGATGATGATGATGAAAAGTAGCCTACTCACAAACTTTCGCGTTTATAATATTAGTAGGATTAATTAAAGATCAAGTCAGTCGAAAAATTCTGATTATTATAAAAAAAAACTTCAGAGGCCCAATTCTCTAACTAAAAAATAGTTAAAATAGAGTTTGGATCATGTTTCGATCTTGTGTCGATGTTTTAAATGTCAGAAATGGTATTCTCCTAACTTAAAATACAACACTGTAATGTGATTATATCGAAATGTGACCGAAACTTGAACGATTCAGTGTTTTTTGATAATTTTAGCTTATGTAAATGGAGTCTCTCTTTACTCTTTACAATTATAGGTATATATAACTATCCTACTCTAATGGTAGTCACCGTGAATTGAAAGTAGACTAAATTGCTATTTATGAGGGAGCAGAATACCAACTTTCTGTCAATTCACAATTCAGTCTCGATTTGGTTAACTTTCAGTATAGTTTTAAAATAATTTAGTGAATTGGGCCTCAGAAATAAAACAATAAAAAAAATGGCAGCCTCCAATTGTGTAGACCAAATATATATATATTACTGATATCTCATTTGAAATTAAACGTTTGTTGGTAGATACTATATTATATTCGGTGGTTTGGTGCAAGTGAGTCATTAATTTAAATGTTGGAAATTGTATAAAATGGTATGTTTTTAACACGGAAGCAGATATAACATGAAAGTAATTTGCAACGTAATTCGTCTTAATCTCCGGATAACGGCTATCAACACGATATCAATTAAATAGGTAATAGTCTCAATTGCCATTTATTTATTAATTTTAAACTTTACGCATTGACATCATCATCACCATCATCATCAGCCTGTAGAAGCCCACTGCTGGGCATAGGCCTCCTCCCTAGAATGCTACGACGAACGGACTTGAGCCGCGTCCATCCACCGACTTTCCTGCGACGTTTACAATGTCTGTAGTCCATAGAGTGGAGGGTCCACAGTGTGGAGTGTATAAATTAGTAAAATTCAAATAAATAGTATTCATATATTATTGAATAAACTGATTTTATAGTCACATCAGCAGCCTTGAGACGTCCACTGTTGGACGAGGCTTCCCCCATAGAATGCAATGGGGGGATTTGCTATAACCACCGCACTCTTGGCAGGCCGATTGGTGATCGCAGTATTGGTGTTGAGTACTCAGGTGGATGCCCATCCCCTGGCGTAATCTTTTACCCCCTTATTCATAATCATTTTTGAAACCTATTTTAGTTAAAAAATGTTTTGTCTTGTTTTGACATATGACATTTTACATCAGAGAGAACAAGACAAAAGCTATTTTAACTAGAATAGGTTTCATAAATGATTATGAATAAGGCCCTTAGCCTGTTGTTACGACATCCACGGGAGGATCTAATCTCAGGCTGGACACATCACAGCATATTTTGGATATTATAGTAGATAAATAATTAAATAATTTTCAGTGAAGCTTGACTTAAGGCATAATTCAATGTTTTTTTACAAATGCCAAAAATGTTTTAGGTGTTAAAATCAAAACATTGCTAGTTTGTTTACCTACTGGTTTTATTTATTTATTTATTTTACTTTTAATTAGAACGGCATACCAATTAGACTAGTTAAAGGGTACATTTAACACACAATCAAAAATAACATTAATAATTGAACAACTAATTTCACACTAAAATACAATAAAAATAATAATAATAACGTAGTTTTTACTAAAATAACTTTCGTGAATTATTATCATTCATTTTGTAAAACGGGAAATTTTCACATACCGATATGTTGGTGGAAGCACCAACAGGTTTCGACCCTAATCGAGGGTCCACCCACACACATATAGGTACGTGAAAATTTCCCGTTTTACAAAATGAACAGTAGATTTTGTTTTTATTATTTCATTTTTATTTTTTTTACTAGATTGTTTATGTCTGGGACCTGAATACGGTATGGATATACCCAGTATTAGGAGTATTTTTTTAACGTATATGAAACCAAATAAAAAATATGTTAAATAAATTGCAGAATTGCTATTCGTAACCTCTTATTACAAAACCAGTGCAATGGAACACGTGCTCAGTACTTACGGGAACGATTCACCCAAAGATTTATCTTTGGATAAATAGCATTGTTTTTTTTTTAATTGCGGGTTATTCACATCACAGAACACATAAAATAATATCTCAACACTCACCATGTTTGCACGCAGTTAATCCACGAGATACGATATTTTTTGGCACGTTGTTTACGTGCGTGCGCCTATGTTGGCGGCTGTCGCGCTACTAAATAAATTACACTATGCGGTGCGGTTGCGCCCGCGCATCTTTTGATGATAGTCTGATATAATGATAACGCATTTAAGACGATACTTTTCGAAAAAAATTCCCACGCTAACTCCGCCCATTGAGCCCCGCCTCCCAGATACGGAAATTCGCGCGTCGTCTAAACATCCAAAATTTTTGTACTTGATGTTGGGGAGCGAACATAGACACAATGGAGACTTCTTCAACTTATATTTTTTTAAATACTTGACTTTGATAATTTGACCCGGCTCCCGTTATATGATTGAGGTGAAATTTTGCATACTTGCCAAGTTCCAATGACAATACAATATAATGGTGACGGCGAGCTCATATAACGTAGTAGCGTCCGTTGGCAAATCAAAATTATGATCACACAGAACCGTTTGCAGTACCCAGAGGTGTCGTATGAAAAAACGAATTTTCCCCATTTTTAGGGTACTTTCCAAAAAGATGGAAAATAAAAATTTTGATTACACAGAATCGTTTCCAGTACAAGAGGTGTCGTATGTACCAAATAATTTTCCCCATTTTTAGGGTAATTTCCAAAAAGTTGGAAAATCAAAATGTTGACTATACAGAATCGTTTCCAGTACCCAGAGGTGTCGTATGGACAAAATAATTTCCCCCATTTTTAGGGTACTTTAAAAAAAGTTGGAAAATCGAAATTTTGATTACACAGAATCGTTTCCAGTACCCAGAGGTGTCGTATGGACAAAATAATGTCCCCCATTTTTAGGATAATTTAAAAAAGTTGGAAAATCTAAATTTTTACTATACAGAATCGTTTCCAGTACCCAGAGGTGTCGTATGGACAAAATAATTTACCCCATTTTTAGGGTAATTTAAAAAAGTTGGAAAATCAAAATTTTGATTACACAGAATCGTTTCCAGTACAAGAGGTGTCGTATGTACCAAATAATTTTCCCCATTTTTAGGGTAATTTCCAAACAATTGGAAAATCTAAATTTTGACTATACAGAATCGTTTCCAGTACGTACCCACGTTTACTCCCATCGTCCCCCACCTGTTTGGCCCCACTGGGGGACGTTGGGAGAAAAAAGTGCAAACGTCCCCCACTCGTGACAACGTGCAGAAATTGAATATTTAACAATAGGAGAACTTTTTTTTATGTTTTAAGTGTCAATTATGATGATCACTGAACACGATTCTGCTGTCAGAAATTAAAAAAAGTGGTCGCCATTTTGAACTTTTTTGTCCCTGGACCGATTGCTTTCAAAATCGATATCTGAGGATCCCTGTGATCACAACACGCACTTGTGATGCAATATCAACATTCTGATGATGCTGAACCATTTCAAGCATCACAAGGTGTTGCCTGGTCAAAATAATTTTCCCCATTTTTAGGGTAATTTCCAAAAAGTTGCAAAATCCAAATTCTGATGATGCAGAACCATGTCAAGCATCACAAGGTGTTGCCTGGTCAAAATAATTTTCCCCATTTTTAGGGTAATTTCCAAAAAGTTGCAAAATCCAAATTCTGATGATGCAGAACCATTTCAAGCATCACAAGGTGTTGCCTGGTCAAAATAATTTTCCCTATTTTTAGGGTAATTTCCAAAAAGTTGCAAAATCCAAATTCTGATGATGCAGAACCATTTCAAGCATCACAAGGTGTTGCCTGGTCAAAATAATTTTCCCTATTTTTAGGGTAATTTCCAAAAAGTTGCAAAATCCAAATTCTGATGATGCAGAACCATTTCAAGCATCACAAGGTGTTGCCTGGTCAAAATAATTTTCCCCATTTTTAGGGTAATTTCCAAAAAGTTGCAAAATCCAAATTCTGATGATGCTGAACCATTTCAAGCATCCCAAGGTGTTGCCTGGCCAAAATAATTTTCCCCATTTATAGGGTGATTTCTAAAAAGTTGGAAAATCAAAATTCTGATCATATAGATCCATTTCGAGTACCCCAAAATGTTGCCTCATGGAAATAATTTTCCCCATTTTTAGGGTTATTTCAAATTATTATTATATTAAATTATTATTATATTATTTATACATTGGTCACTAACAAATGGAAATTTAAGAATGTGTGTATTTTAAAAGGTGTATATCAACAAACAGTCTGATTGGTATTACCAAGCACCTCTGGGTACCCTAAAAATGGGGAAAATTATGTTGTCCATACGACACCTCTGGGTAATGGAAACGATCCCACTCGTGACAACGTGCAGAAATTGAATATTTAACAGTAGGAGAACTTTTTTTTCTGTTTTTAAGTGTCCATTATGATGATCACTGAACACGAGAATCGTGTTCAGTGATCAGAATTAAAGCTGACAGAATTAAAACTAGTTGCCGCGATTTTGAACTTTTTTGTTTTTTTTGTTTCTTTCTTTTTCGATTGCTTTCAAAATCGATATCTGAGGATCCTTGTGATCACTGAGCAAGAATCAGCTGTCAGAAATTAAAAAAGTGACCACCATTTTGAACTTTTTTGTTACCGGACCGATTGCTTTCAAAATCGATATCTGAGGATCCCTATGGTAATTGAACAATAATCTGCTGACAGAAATAAAAAAAAGTGGCCGCCATTTTGAACTTTTTTGTCCCTGGACCGATTGCTTTCAAAATCGATATCTGAGGATCCCTGTGATCACAGAACAAGAATAAGCTGACAGAAATTAAAAAAAAATGGCCGCCATTTTGAAAATTTTAGTTACCGGACCAATTGCTTTCAAAATCGATATCTGAGGATCCCTGTGATCACTGAACAAGAATCAGCTGTCAGAAATTAAAAAAAGTGGCCGCCATTTTGAAAATTTGTGTTACCGGACCGATTGCTTTCAAAATCGATATCTGAGGATCCCTGTGATCACTGAACAAGAATCAGCTGTCAGAAATTTAAAAAAATGGCCGGAAGTAAGTACCAGTCACAAAAATTTTCAAAATGACGGCCACTTTTTTAATTTCTGACCGCTGATTCTTGTTCAGTGATCACAGGGATCCTCAGATATCGATTTTGAAAGCAATCGGTCCGGTAACAAAAAATTTCAAAATGGCGGCCATTTTTTTTAAATTTCTGTCAGCTTATTCTTGTTCTGTGATCACAGGGATCCTCAGGTATCGATTTTGAAAGCAATCGGTCCAGGGACAAAAAAGTTCAAAATGGCGGCCACTTTTTTTTATTTCTGTCAGCAGATTATTGTTCAATTACCATAGGGATCCTCAGATATCGATTTTGAAAGAAATCGGTCTGGTAACAAAAAAGTTCAAAATGGTGGTCACTTTTTTAATTTCTGACAGCTGATTCTTGCTCAGTGATCACAAGGATCCTCAGATATCGATTTTGAAAGCAATCGGTCCAGAAACAAATATGTTCAAAATGGCGGCCACTTTTTTTAATTTCTGACAGCTGATTCTTGTTTAGTGATCACAGGGAACCTCAGATATCGATTTTGAAAGCAATCGGTCCCGTGACAAATAAGTTCAAAATGGCGGCCACTTTTTTTAACTTTTGACAGCTGATTCTTGTTCTGTGATCACAGGGTCCTCAGATATCGATTTAAAAAGCAATCAGTCCAGTTAAAAAAAAGTTCAAAATGGCGGCCACTTTTTTTAATTTCTGACATCTGATTCTTGTTCAGTGATCACAGGGATCCTCAGATATCGATTTTGAAAGCAATCGAAAAAGAAAGAAACAAAAAAAACAAAATCGCGGCAACTATTTTTAATTCTGTCAGCTTTAATTCTGATCACTGAACACGATTCTCGTGTTCAGTGATCATCATAATGGACACTTAAAAACAGAAAAAAAAGTTCTCCTACTGTTAAATATTCAATTTCTGCACGTTGTCACGAGTGGGATCGTTTCCATTACCTAGAGGTGTCGTATGGACAACATAATTTTCCCCATTTTTAGGGTACCCAGAGGTGCTTGGTAATACCAATCAGACTGTTTGTTGATATACACCTTTTAAAATACACACATTCTTAAATTTCCATTTGTTAGTGACCAATGTATAAATAATATAATAATAATTTAATATAATAATAATTTGAAATAACCCTAAAAATGGGGAAAATTATTTCCATGAGGACATTTGCAACATTTTGGGGTACTCGAAATGGTTCTGTATGATCAGAATTTTGATTTTCCAACTTTTTAGAAATCACCCTATAAATGGGGAAAATTATTTTGGCCAGGCAACACCTTGGGATGCTTGAAAAGGTTCAGCATCATCAGAATTTGGATTTTGCAACTTTTTGGAAATTACCCTAAAAATGGGGAAAATTATTTTGACCAGGCAACACCTTGTGATGCTTGAAATGGTTCTGCATCATCAGAATTTGGATTTTGCAACTTTTTGGAAATTACCCTAAAAATGGGGAAAATTATTTTGACCAGGCAACACCTTGTGATGCTTGAAATGGTTCTGCATCATCAGAATTTGGATTTTGCAACTTTTTGGAAATTACCCTAAAAATGGGGAAAATTATTTTGACCAGGCAACACCTTGTGATGCTTGAAATGGTTCTGCATCATCAGAATTTGGATTTTGCAACTTTTCGGAAATTACCCTAAAAATGGGGAAAATTATTTTGACCAGGCAACACCTTGTGATGCTTGAAATGGTTCTGCATCATCAGAATTTGGATTTTGCAACTTTTTGGAAATTACCCTAAAAATAGGGAAAATTATTTTGACCAGGCAACACCTTGTGATGCTTGAAATGGTTCTGCATCATCAGAATTCTGATTTTCCAACTTTTTGGAAATTACCCTAAAAATGGGGAAAATTATTTCCATCAAGCAACATTTTGGGGTACTCGAAATGGTTCTGCATCATCAGAATTTTGATTTTCCAACGTTTTGGAAATTACCCTAAAAATGGGGAAAATTATTTCCATCAGGCAACATTTTGGAGTACTCGAAATGGTTCTGCATCATCAGAATTCTGATTTTCCAACGTTTTGGAAATTACCCTAAAAATGGGGAAAATAATTTCCATCAGGCAACATTTTGGGGTACTCGAAATAGTTCTGCATCATCAGAATTCTGATTTTCCAACTTTTTGGAAATTACCCTAAAAATGGGGAAAATTATTTCCATCAGGCAACATTTTGGGGTACTCGAAATGGTTCTGCATCATCAGAATTCTGATTTTCCAACTTTTTGGAAATTACCCTAAAAATGGGGAAAATTATTTTGTCCATACGACATCTCTGGGTACTGGAAACGATTCTGTATAGTCAAAATTTTGATTTTCCAACTTTTTAAAACACCCTAAAAATGGGGGAAATTATTTTGTCCATGTGACACCTCTGGGTACTGGAAACGATTCTGTATAGTCAAAATTTTGATTTTACAACTTTTTTTAAAACACCCTAAAAATGGGGAAAATTATTTTGTCCATACGACACCTCTTTGTACTGGAAACGATTCTGTATAGTCAACATTTTGATTTTCCAACTTTTTGGAAATTACCCTAAAAATGGAGAAAATTATTTGGTACATACGACGCCTCTTGTACTGGAAACGATTCTGTGTAATCAAAATTTGTATTTTCCAACTTTTTTTAAATTACCCTAAAAATGGGGAAAATTATTTTGTCCATACGGCACTGTGGGTACTGGAAACGATTCTGTATAGTAAAAATTTTGATTTTCCAACTTTTTTTAGAACACCCTAAAAATGGGGGAAATTATTTTGTCCCTACGACACCTCTGGGTACTGGAAACGATTCTGTATAGTCAACATTTTGATTTTCCAACTTTTTGGAAATTACCCTAAAAATGGGGAAAATTATTTGGTACATACGACACCTCTTGTACTGGAAACGATTCTGTGTAATCAAAATTTTGATTTTCCAACTTTTTTTAAATTACCCTAAAAATGGAGAAAATTATTTTGACCAGGCAACACCTTGTGATGCTTGAAATGGTTCAGCATTATCAGAATGTTGATATTGCAACTTTTTGGAAATTACCCTAAAAATGGGGAAAATTATTTCCATGAGGCGTCATTTTGGGGTTCTCGAAATGGTTCTGTATAATAAGAATTTTCATTTTGCAACTATTTTTAAATTACCCTAAAAATGGGGAAAATTATTTTGACCAGGCAACACCTTGGGGTGTACTAAGAGTACCATGGCCCCAGCACCCAAACTCAGAACAAATATTTGCAGTTCATACAAACATTTGTCCCGCAGCGGGAATCAAACCCGCAGCCTCTTGCATCTCAGCCGGGTACTCGCCGTTGCGCCAAAGAGGTCGTCAAAGAAAAGAAAAGGTAAAGGTAGCTAGATACTAACCTACCTACATACTCGGTGCATGCCTACTCTGCCTACCTACCTCCTAGTAGCTAGATACTTGTAAGTGATTACTGGTAAATAGGTAGGTACTAACTTCTTTGCCTCTCTTATAATTCTTGCACTGTTTTTCAAACGAATAGTTTTCTTTCTTTTGTGGACGATTTTTTTATTGTCCTTGTTTCCCATTGTTTGTACAAGGTAGTAAATACTCGTAAGATAGTACCAAATCGATAAGCGAGCGAGCGTAACGTCCTCCCACTCTGGCGCACGGCGCGGTACTGAGGAGGAGCCTCGTATGAATCGCCTTTTAGACGCAAATACTAACGCAATAAGATTGAATATCGCACTTGGTGTTTGCCCGTATCTTGCACAGAAGTAAAGGACGTAAGTCTCAAATCTTATTTAATTTATTATGAGAATACTAATTAGGCTAGGTAAATTTTGGTTCGGTCACGGATAATAAACTATATTTTCCTTCGGTGAGTGCTTATTTTGGATATGTGACTGAAGTTGTTTCGTAGACATTTCAAAAAATCTAGTTTAAAGGCATAACTTTCAAAAAAATAAAGTATCGAGTAAATATCTGCTAATTGTGTTTCTGGGCTTGATGACGGATAGAAAAAAGTTTGAAAAATCACGTATTTAAGTTATTATATTGATGTGATATCTAGTTTACTCACAATAACTAGGCAAATCAGCATTATATTTTCGCGGCCTCACCTTAAGATGCACGGCCTTGAGAATCACGAAGCAATTAAAGCAAGGCATCAACTGCTTGTTTTCTTACAAATACCATTGCGATGCTGTAATTTTTGGCGGATTGGTATCGCAGTATTTATGTTGAATACCCAGATGCATGCTGCTGCCGATCGCCTGGTGTAACCCCTTAATCGGTTCTTACGACATCCACGGGAGGAGATGGAGGGGTCTATTCTAAGGCCGGACACAACACAGCAAATTAAAAAACTATGACCCTAAGAGCAGTAGCTATTTACAAGTACGGTAGAGAAATAGGGAAGTACATATTTGTTTTTACACATTTGCACTCATAAATTTTCTCGTGGTGTGTCCGGCCTAAGAATAGACTCCTCCGTCTCCTCCCATGGATGTTGTGAAAGCTGATTATGGGATTAAACCAGGGTATTGGCAGCAGCATCCACCTGAGTACTCAACACCAATAATGCGATCACGAATCTGCCTGCCAAGCGTGGTGATAATGCAAATCCCCCATGCATTCTAAGACAGTCTCCTGGCTAAGATAGTTTTTAAATGTGCTGAGTGCTAATGAAAATCTTCGTATGACAACCCTTTTTAACCGACTTCCCAAAAAAGGAGGAGGTTCTCAATTCGGTTGTATTTTTTTTATTTTTTTTTTTATGTTTGTTACCGCATATCTCCGGCGTTTATGAACCGATTTGGAAAATTCTTTTTTTATTTGAATAGATATACTTCCAGATTGGTCCCATTTTTTTCAGAATGCAGTTCAGATGATGGGATCCATGAGGAATTGAGGGAACTCCTCAAATATTGTAGGCATACATATGGCGATTTTGATATTTTCAGCAACAAACCAAGCATTTGCATTCAAAAAGTATCATAATCCTTTTACCACTATGGTTCTTTCATCATTTTTTTCATCCAAATATTTAGTCGAATACAATGGCGGAAGTCGGTTTTTTAAATGAAAAGTTATCACATTAAATTTTTCGTAACCTACGACACCATACCTGATAAAAAATAATGTTGAATCTGGAATAGATTTTGGCAAATGTTTTCTTCAACCTTGCCAAATTTCTAGGACAGCAACGGTTGTTGCCCAGAAACACTGAGGACAAACAAACTGACGGACACTAGAATTATACTGGTTTACGGACATGTTTTGTGGACAACGAAGTCTTACCAAACGGGTTTATTTTTTACGTATTTGGTTACGAAACCCTTTTTTTTTAAATTGAACTTTACCTCTTAGACTGATGTCCGTGAGCCTATATACGTCGATTTTTCGAGCATCATTATGTATTAAAAACCCGAGAATACTAGGTTAGGTGAGTACATTTTGGACGTAGGCTTAGTACGATGCAAGGCTCTCTTTCCTGTAGGTACCTACTATAAGTTTATATTTGCAAAAAATCTAGGTTTCAAATGATTAGAAAATTGTATTCAAGATATCTTCCTCCGGTGACCAGCAAGGCGATTATAAAACGTCGGAAACGTTTCCGATCGGATTTGTTAGTTTTTCATTTCGATGTGGTAAGTAACTAAACCAATTATCTAACAATTTTCTCTAATAAAACACAGTAATATACAATATTTATTGTTTTTTACTGTGTTTTACTAGAGAAAATTGTTTTAGTTACTTACCACATCGAAATGAAAAACTAACGAATCCGATCGGAAACGTTTCCGACGTTTTAGAATCGCTCTGCTGCAGGGCTATTTTAAAACGTTCGGAAGGGTTTCCGATCGGATTCGTTAGTTTTTTGCGTTCGGAAGGGTTTCCGATCTAACGAATCCCTGCTGAACTCTGTTTTTTATCTTTAGATTAATTTTAAATATATGTTAGCCGTGGTAATCTCGGCCTCAGAATAGGACTTCTCCAATCCTCCTGTGGATGTTGTAAAAGACGACTAAGAGATTACGCTAGGGGATGGGCAGCAGAATCACGCTGAGTACTTAACTACAATACTGCTATCACCAATCCGCTTGTCAAGCGTGCTGAGAAAATCTCCCTATAGGTCTCATTTAGCAGTATTGCTACCTGCAGTTCTATACTTATATTATATAACTAGTTGCGCCCCGCGATTTCACCCGCGTGAATAATGATAAAAATTGATGATGATGATGAAAAGTAGCCTATGTGTTAATCCAGGGCGTAAAGTATCTCCATTCCAAATTTCACTCAAATCCATTCAGTAGTTTTTACGTGAAAGAGTAACAAACATCCATCCATACTCACAAACTTTCGCGTTTATAATATTAGTAGGAATAGGATAGGATAGGATACCTAGATATACGTATTATAGATTAGGTATAGGTACATTTACTCAATACCAACAGTTTCTTCATAATTTTCATCAATGCGAATGAAAAACTTATGATGTATCTAGTTTTTCAGACTGTAGATCAATTTCGCTACATTCTGTAGATCGTAGAGGAGTCGTCAGTTTATTTTCGTCTTGTCAATCTCCACTCCAGTCAGACGGGTGAACGGTCGCTAGGAAGGCAAAAAATCTACTCACGTGGTGGTTGACAGGGCAGAATTAAGGGGCTACCTGCTTGTTCACAAAAGGCAATTTAAAAGGGGCTATAGCAATATCTTGAAAGTAATGTAGAGCCTGCGTGCTTTCGAACCGATGGTATAGTGTTTTTAAAAGGTACCACACAATATGTTTGTTGCTTTCTGAGCCACAATATGCCACTGATGCAATATGACATATAATATTGTTTGTTGCTTTTTGACCCACAATATGCCACTGATGCAATATGACATACAATATTTTTGTTGCTTTCGGAGCCACAATATGCCACTGATGCAATATGGCATACAATATGTTTATTCTTTTCTGACCCAACTGCACCACAAACGCAGAGTACTTAACATACCTTAGGTATTCGTATAATGTACTGTGATCACCACCCAATAAATTGTGTGTCCAATTATGCCCCTGAGGTCCATGCCTTGACTACACTTGTTAACAAATTATGTGACGGAGTGTCACACAGGTCAGTGGCTTTTTTAGGGTTCCTTACCTAAAAAGGTACCAACGGAACCATTATAGGATCACTCAGATGTCTGTCTGTCACAACCTATATTTTCCTGAATCTACCGGACCAAAAAAGTTGGAATTTGGTAGATATATAGAGTTAGGTGACCCGATCACGGACGTATAGCGTAAATAAACTAACTCTGATTTCAGGGCAATATATGTTGAATTTGAATTTGGCGTAGGTAACATTGGGGGCAAACTAGAAAATTATAAAAAAACTAGTTTTTAATGTATCCTATGACATATAAAACTAAAGAACTCATTTTTTGTAAAAAAATATGTGTAAATTGACCATTCACACCCAATTGGCCTATCTTCCAAAATACTGAGCAAAAAAAAAAAAATTAGGTATATTGGATAGGTCAGTCCAATATACCTAATTTTTTTTACAGTCCTAATTACACTCATAATTAACAGGACAACCTAATTGAAAATCCTAAGTCCTCAAATTCCCACGGGAAACGGCAAATACTCGTAATAAAAAATGTGTATAAAATTGTGTTGATTGGTAAAAAGTTAATTGATCTTGTGGTTATGGTATGATAATGGCGATCACAATAGGCCTGTATGGCCGCAGTGACATCAAAGCCACAAAAAGCTAAATAAAAAAAAACAAAAATATGTTTTGGTATGGTAGCTTACTTATACGGAACTTGACTTTTTTTTTTGAACCCTCTCCAAGTGAGCCCAACTCGCACTTGACCCGTTTTTTTTTTACCAACCATTTTGAGCCATTTAATTAGGTTCAAAATGCCTATCTCTGCCACCAAGTGCTCGCATTGCTGTATTCCGGTTTGAAGGGTATATGAGTGCCGGTGAAATAACAGGTATAGTGTTTTGATAAAAGTAATAGTAGATTGTAATACAAGGAGCTAAAATGACCCATTATTTAGCGAGGGAGTAAATAGAAACCGAGTTTTAATGGGTTTTTAGCGCCGTGTGTTACACTCTATACTTTTCACTACGATTGCGAGAAAATAAAATAATCCAATACAATACAATACGAAAGACTTCGCGCCAATGTTTTTTTTTATTTCTTCGGTAGCCGCAACGCATTGCATGCATTCTACCAAAGAGATTGCCGATATTAGTTCCATTTAAAAAAATTTAATGTTGTTAATTTTTTTATGAAACAGTAATAAGTCGTTTCATAATAATTCTACTTATGACTAAAGACTTCTTCGTTTCTGTAGGCTCATTGTCATTTGACAGACAAAAATAAAAAAATAAACTTTTTCCCCTAGAGGAAGAAATGCTATTTTTTCTTCGCTCTAGTACGCCACAATGACGGTCTTTTTGAGCAAGAGGAGTGAAAAATTTGTTTTCATCTAAGATACGGAGACTTTATGTCTCAGGATGACCATGTAAAAGAAACAGAACCAAATTAGGTACCTGTATCTAATTGGTTCTGTTTTTTTATTTAATGCAATGCTACGAAGTTCACGTCCTAGGTGGAGGTGACCTAAGAGGACGTGACCTAAGAGGTAGGTATTGCATTTTGTTATGGCAGGGTTGCTTACTGCTTAACATCAGGTAGGTCTAAGTTCCACCATTTACGAAATAAACATCGTTATGAATAGCTTATTTTGATAGTTTTGTTGCCATAACTATGGGCTTCACTGTATAGTAGACCCGCGACACGAATAGTGGAGTGCTGGAATAGTGCTGGCTCAGTCCGGTTGGCACGTGCGGTTCCGCACTGATTTCAACATGTGGGTTTCTTCTTCCTTTCCACTTTGATGAAGCTCTCCATACCACATTGGTCCGTAGAACCAGCAAGCTCAGCGCCATCAGGCGCTCAGGACTTTGTCTGCGAATGTTAGGTTTTATAGAAAAAACAAAAGTATGAGTATAAAGGGTTTGTTCAAATTAAATCCCACAGGTCCAACTCAGGAAAAATCTCGTCCACCCACATCCAACATACATAGATATAATACCAGGAAAAAAATTCTTACTCACATGACACAATTAGAGTTGTGAGAAAGCTCGCTATAATTTATTTACATCACATAAACCAAGGTTTACGAGCGCGTGTGACTAGACGATGTCAAATGAATACGAGACGTTCATTAAAAAAAAATCTTTAAAGTGAAACTCGAAACAGCAATGTTCAATGAGCAACACTAATACTCTGTCTATCATAGACATATACTATCTAAATCTATGCTGTCTATACATCTATTTGGTCGGCGGTTTAAAAGAAAGAACTAGTGACTCGAAAGATGATTTGTGTTATAAAATAAATCCTAAAACTTTTCGAACCGTAATCCTACTAATATTATAAACGCGAAAGTTTGCGAGTCTGGATGGATGTTTGTTACTCTTTCACGTAAAAACTACTGAATGGATTTTAGTGAAATTTGGAATGGAGATACCTTATACCCTGGATTAACACATAGGCTACTTTTCATCATCATCATCATCATCAATTTTCATCATTATTCACGCGGGTAAAACCGCGTGGCGCAACTAGTTACTTGATAATATCAAGTTGATATTCAATAAAGTCTATTTTAGAAGGAAAAAACATTCGATCGAGTTGATAACAAGAAATTAAATTGGGTCGAGTTGGGATTTACCTACTCTTAATATTGTTTTTCTATTTTTAAGCCTTGGGTAAAATTGGGTAACCTTGAATTCACGGAAAGTACTAGGCATTGTTACATGTGCCAAGAAAACATAAAATTCAAATAATGATTAGAATCACGATATGTTGTATAATGTGACAATAGTCATCATCAACATCATCAACCTGTAGAAGTCCACTGCTGGAAATAGGCCTCCCCTATTTTAGGTGGCCCTTAGAATGCCACGACGAACGGTCTTGAGCCGCCTCCATCCACCGACTTCCTGCGACGTTTATAATGTCCATCGAGTGGAGGGGGTTCCTCTACCGCGTCGTCCAGTTTGTGGTCGCCACTCGAAAACCTTTATTCCCCAACGGTTATCAGTTCTCGGTTATTGGTTGGTCAGTGTTGGTCCTCAACGGTTATTAGTTCTCGGTTATGGGTTGGTCAGTGTTGTTCCCCAACGGTTATCAGTTCTCGGTTATAGGTTGGTCAGTGTTGTTCCCCAAAGGTTATCAGTTCTCGGTTATTGGTTGGTCAGTGTTATTCTTAGGTTCAGGGTGGTCCATTATGCGTGGGGTTTACCCCGTACAAGAGTTCTACCTATAACCAAGGAATAAAACCGATAGCACGTATAAATTTACTAGTGGCGACATCTAGTCTTGAACTGAGTAAACTTCGGAACATTCCACTATCCGTGGTTTGAGAGATGAGCCTACCCCCCAACTACAGTAGATATCATTTTGGCAGCCTTAGCGCTATCAAAATCTTATGAAACTTGAATAAAAAAAAGTTCTTGACCTAAATTTTGCTCCTTTTCAGTTTCAAAAGATTTAGATATCGAAGGCTGCCAAAATGATTTTTGATGCGTTCCCCATTTCCATTTGTTACTGTAATTGGATGGCTGGTCTGGTTTACTGTATTTGAAGGCACTAACAAGGGCAACAGGAATCATAGATTGAGCTTTTGATGGTAGATGTACCTACCTACCTATGATTAATAAATCAATTGAATGCAGCTAGCGTGTTAGGGACACTTCCGTCTGGCAGTGATTTGGATCAATTGAGCTATCTTTATATTGTTTATAACGGTCTTCAGACAGCTCAACTGTTTTATTTAAATTTATCTAAATTTTGTGTACCGGGCGTCCCACGGATATGCCACATGGAGGGAAAGTACCTTGAATATTGTAGATGGAACATTTTACTGAAAGAAGACATTATTTGAATTTAAAGAACAATTTAAACTGCATTCATAGATATTTAAATAATTACATGGCTGAACCGGGAATCGAACCCGTTACACGAGAAAAATAATCCTCCTGTAGCTTTATCATACCGATCGAAAGGCTTCATCATAAGTATTATTTGTTGCTAACTAACATAGTGTCAGAAATAAAAGAAAGACCATCTATCATTGTAATTGATCATTTGACGTAAGATAATAATGTAATATTGTTCAGTAAAATCTGACTATTACACTTCATTAGCAAAAAAAGAAAAGAAAAAGTTTCAGTAGGAAGATCACAAGTACCTACGCTGTTCAAAAAAAAACATTCGGGGTCGATGTATAACTGCTATGTTGATTCGCCTTTGAAAATTTTACCGCAACTATCTAAAGCGCATAAGTATTCAGAGAGCTGGCAGGCGTACTAAGTTGCGCATTTTAGAAAAAATAATATCGCAAATTAAATACAATCGATCACTATCAATTCCAATTGGTATCTTTAGATTGATGTGTCGAGGTGTGTCCGGCTTAAGAATAGACCCCTTCATCTCCTCCCGTGGATGTCGTAAAAGCCGACTAAAGGATTACACCAGGGGATGGGCTACAGCATCCACCTGAGCAACCAACACTGATACTGCAATCACCAATTCGCCTGCCAATTGTGGTGAATATAGCAATTCCCCTCATTATTATTCTGTATTTTGTATTAGGTATGTATATATTTATTATATTGTCACGGGTATTTATCGCGTGTTACCTTATTATTTATTATTCCCGACGTTTCGAATGCGTTACAGCAATCATGGTCGCGGGCTGAGCCCGCGACACAGCTGACAGGATCTAGCTCACAGGACTGAGCCCGTTATAGCAATCATGGTCGAAATAATAAACGTCGGGAATAATAAATAATAAGGTAACACGTTACGCGATAAATACCAGTGCCAATATAATTTTTTTTTTTTTTTTCAGTGTACAATCAGTTTATTTTATTGTGAAAATTTATTTTAAACCTTTGTTTTTAAGGATGTACAAACTTGATTAATCAATAAACTTATTATTATTATTATATCTTAAAACTGACGCTACTGCACAGTATGATAAATAAAAATACTTTGTTTTAGGCTCATATTTTGGTTAGTAAATCAGCACTTATGAAATTATGAAGCCTCTTATTTTGCAGTAGTTTGCGCAGACTTCTTGCCTGGCCTAGTGAAGCATAACAAAGTTATGTCTCGCTTCAGTGAGGAAGGGTAATGAGTTAAGCGTCTATTTATGTTTATAACGAACCTTCAGAAAACGAAAAACCACTCGACTGATTTTGACAAATGAGGTGTCAATCGATTTGTTTTTACCTGGGTTTGGTTCTTGTATTCAAATATTTGTAAAATATACAAATTGGCGGCTGTAACGTTCATTGACACGACAAAATTTTTTTTACGCATTCCATGTCGTATGGTTTGTCGTTTTAAATGTCTTGTAAATATCAAAATGAGGTTTCAATTTGGCAATAAGAAAATGAAATAAAAATGTTTAAAAAAATTTTTTTGATAGCTTTAGTTTTTGTTTTGCTTAGAAGTTGGTATACTTACTTTTAGTACCTATGTCTACTCTTTGGTTTTAGTAAGTATATAATGGTTTTTCTTTTTAAGTATCTTTTCAATGTTTTATACCTAATATATATACAATATGTAGTTAAAAAAAAAAAAAACATGTTTTCTAATCGCGAGAGTTTAAAAAATACTAGGTATGTATAGTTTGTGTATTTTCCTTTACCGCACTTTTTGTAAATTACTTAGGTATATACAAGAAATAAATGATTGAATTGAATTGAATTGGCCTCACCCAGCAGAGGAATTCTATATGATGATTATGAACACAGATATAATAATAAATCACCACGACAGTCGTTTTACGATTGTTGGATGACGCATCAAGGTAGGCCTATACCAAAGACCTGGCTATATATACCTACCTATATACCACCATATAGGTATATAGATATACCTATATAGTGGCCTGGCAAGACATCATTATCATCAGGCTATAATCACCGCGCTTGGCATGCGGATTGGTGATAGCAGTACAACATAACACCCAACAGTTACAGCAGAGGGTGACAGAGGTCGCCAGTATAGGTGCAGGTTAAATGGATGCTGCTGCCATACTGGTGTATACCTATCTAATCACTTAGTTGGCTTTTTGAAAATCCACGGGAGGAGACGGAGGAGTCTTTATGGGGGGTACCCTGCAAAGAAAAGGTATCTGGAATAAAACATTCAACATCATCTGCTGGTAGGCGTCCACTGTTGGAGATAGGCCTCCCTCATATAATGCCATGATAAATGGTCTTGAGCCGCCATCATCCACCGACTTCACAGCGTCGTCTGGTACGTGGTCGCCACGCGAGAAGCTTTAGTCTTTAGCGGTTTTCAGTTTTTTTTTCTTTTTTAAATAAATAAGTGTATGCTGGACATTTCACACAACATTATCTAGCCCCAAGCTAACCAGAGTTTGTGTATTGTACAAAATAAATGATATAATTAATACAATACATTACATTGATAGATACTTTTTTGTTATACATAAAAGATACCTGGGTATCTTTTATGTATAACAAAAAAGTATCTAACACCCTGAATGAATATCTGCAGATCGTACAAATATTTGTTCCGAGGCGGGAATCGAACCCGCAGCCTCCTGCGTCGCAGACGAACCTTCGCCCGCCGCGTCACAGAAGTTGTCAGTTCTATGAGCTTTGTGGGCTACATGCCACAAACATTGACAAACATTGTGTCATGATGACGGGTTTATAATGGATAATCATTCTTCCGTGGGATAAGGTGAGTACGTTGACATATATATTACAGTGAGTACCTAATTGCAGCGATAAAACTAAGAACGATCAGGTTTTTAACCGATTATCAGAAACACTGTCTGTGTCTTTTATAATGGCCGATAATACAATCAATAGGCCGAGCACAAAGAGCTAGGATAAGATGTTAAATTCAGCAATGTGGCATGGTCTGCCTGGTCTTGAAGGTTCAGCTTCAGTAGTACCCTAGATCTTGTTCATCCTATGCTGGTCATCATCAGACCCTGAAACCTGATCCTGCTGATAATCCTGGAAATGGCGTCACCAATTTCCATCAAAGATAGCTAAAGCAAATCAAGTGCACACCATCTTTATTACAAAAAAAAGCGCATTGAAATCAGTGCACTCGTCTGGAGCTGTTAGGCCACAAAAAAACAAATTATTATACAGACTTACGAAAATGACACTATGGTCTCAAATGAATACCCCCCTTTTTAGTCGGGGGTAAAAAATAATTAAATAAATCTGGTACCTACATATAGATGAAGAGATCAAATCAAAATAATTTTATTCATTGAAATCACAAGGATCATTTTGAATCGTCATAGAAACTAAAATTACTCTTGTTCCAGTCAAGTGTATCTATCGATCTAAAGAATACTGGCATGCTCCTTGTATGGCGTTTGGTGACTCATCTTTGCGATTAGGTCAGGGCATAGAAATCTAGATTTCTATGGGTCAGGGTGACATGCAGTGATATAATACTGATCTAGTACTCATTTGAATAATCTCAGTCTATAAATATATCGTGCGATATATTTATCCTTCCTATCCTACTTCCTACTATCCTATCCTACTTCCTACTATCCTATCCTATCCTACTAATATTATAAACGTGAAAGTTTGTGAGTATGGATGTTTGTTACTCTTTCACGTAAAAACTACTGAATGGATTTGAGTGAAATTTGGAATGGAGATACTTTACGCCCTGGATTAACACATAGGCTACTTTTCATCATCATCATCAATTTTCATCATTATTCACGAGGGTGAAATCGCGGGGCGCAACTAGTCTTATATAAATTAAATTAATTCCAGTCGACGATGAATGATGGGTGACGAAACGATGATCCTAGATTGCTACAATCAGAGGGTCTTGTATTACTTCCACTGATGTGCATGAGATTTCCTCTCTAATCCTTTTAGAATATATCTTAGTAGTTATAGTTATTTTTAAGAACCACCTTACTAGAGTACTTAGAAGTTGTATGCAGAATGCCCATCCAGGCATTCAGGCCTATTTCTATTCCCTTTGTAAGGCACATCCACGGAAGGAGACGGTTATATAGCTATGTTATTTGTACCTACATTAAAAAGTGAGTAACTTATTAAGTGTCTGATAAATAATCGTTAGATCGATATATAATACTTATGCTATATTTAAATGAATTTAATGTAGGAATAGTTAATTAGTACGCTTTTCATAATTGGCTAAGTAACGCGAAAAAGCTAATTAATATCGCGGTAAGTATATTAAATTATTATAAAAAACTAAAAAAACACGCTTTAAAATATAATAATTTGGTATATTTATTATTATTGTATTATAAAGCGTGTGTTTTTAGTTTTTTCAGCTAAGGATATATGCTATTTTTGTAAATAAATGGAACAAGGAATCAATCCTTTCTCTTAAATGAAAGAAAGTGGGCTAAATCTAAAGTAGTGATCGTGTTAAATATATATCCATAATTTGTTTCATTGTAATTGGCCTTCAGCATACACATGTTTTTTTGCATGTTAGTATTAATATAGTTATTTTTCTGTGTACCTAACTGTAAGTTTTCTTAAGATTCTAAAATAAAATAAAATAAATAAATAAAATAACAGGAGCCAATGCCATCTTTGCAACCTGATTTTTATTTCTAGGACTTGTCGAATATGAAAATATATTTTGTTAGTCAAGTAAAACAAACACAATTATAAAAAATGCCCTTGAAATATATCCAAATGTAATTATTGAAATACAATAAACTACCTCGAAATTCAATGCTATATTCACTTTTGCTTAAGTGTTTCAGTTTTTGTTATGTCATTATTAAACTGAGGTAAACCAAAAAGATTGTATAACTACGAAGGTCCTACATAATTCAGTCTACATCAAAGTAAATGTGAGGAGAGGAGATAGCGGGACTCTTGGCTCGGCGGTACGACAGTAGATGGACAAAGGCAGTGATGAAGTGGTGGGCACGCGAGGGCCATAGACTACCAGGCAAACCACTAGCCAGATAGTCGCATGATATCGCAAAAACAGTAGGAGCTCACTGGATGAGATGGTTGTATTTGTATATGCATTTGTGATAGTGTAGGATTCGAAAGAGTGTTGACGAAGATTTTGTTAGTACTTCGGTAGTAGAACTTCTTGTGAAAGAGTTGGTCCGGGGATGTAATTCCACCTTACCTATTTCTGCTTTGAAGAGTTCGGGTGCCAGTGAAAATACAGAGGTACTTACATGAGACTTTTCATCTTTATGTCTCAGGGTCGGCAGCGCGCGTGTGATGACTCTGGTGTTGCAGGCGTCCATAGGCTACGGCATGCATGTCAAACTCGAAAGTCATTGGTGGGCCAAATGTTTAAAGACCGTAGAATCAGTGGGCCGCAAAATCCAACTACCTACAAAGAAAACAAACTCATTCCATAGATATACCTATATATAGTAGTACTGCCCCCCTATTCCCTAGCTGAATGTCATTCGGTGATAGCGTTTGACAAGTAAAATGACTATCAATTGTCAATTCTTTATGATAATTTTGATCAATTGATGCTAATCGTTTATTGACTCATTACGTAATAGTAAAATGACAGATAAATATACTGTGTTCTTAAAATTTAATCGGGCCGCAGTCAAAGTTATAAAGGGCCATTTGTTTGACATGCTTGGGCTACGGTAACTACTTTTCATCAGGTATCAGGTGGGCCGTATTGCTCGTTTGCTTACCAAGTAGTATAAAAAAAAGAGATAGAAAAATTACAGTAATGTTACTTAAACTTGACACTGTTTACCTCAAATACCCTTTTTCATCCCATCTATTCGAAAAGGACGACTTGGTTCGCCTTTAAGTGCACCCAAAGGTGGTGCTTTCTGTATGAAGCTTCTATAAGTGCGCCGCAATTATCTTTGCCGCGCACTTTTTAAATTTGGACCATATCGAACTCAAATAAGTGCGCCGCAATTATCTTTTCTGCGCACCTTTTGAATTTGGAACATCTTGAAAAGAATCAAACACAAATAAGTGCGCCGCAATTATCTTTGCCGCGCCCTTTTTAAATTTGGATCATCTTAGTGTTCAGCGCCAAAGAAGGCGAACGCAAATATTGTTTAAATAAATACTGGCTGGTACGACGGCCCATAGTCGCGCCACCGGCTGAATAAAAAAAAACAAATTAGAAACGCGCGAACTAAAGCCCGCGATTACGTCATTTTTAACCGACTTTACAAAAAGGAGGAGGTTCTCAATTCGGTTGTATTTTTTTTTAATGTTTGTTTCCTCATATTTCCGGCGTTTATGAACCGATTTGGAAAATTCTTTTTTTATTCGAATAGATATACTTCCAGATTGGTCCCATTTTTTTCAGAATCCAGTTCTGATGATGGAATCCATGAGGAATTGAGGGAACTCCTCAAATATTGTAGGCATACATATGGCGATTTTGATATTTTCAACAACAAACCAAGCAATTGCATTCGAAAGTATCATAATCCTTTCACCACTATGGTTTCTTTCATAATTTTTTTTCATCCAAATATTTAGTCGAATACAATGGCGGAAGTCTGTTTTTTAAATGATAAGTTATTCACGGATTGTTAGAAATTCATGGTTCTGTTTTGAAATAAAATATGAGGCGCCTTTTATTTTCTCATAGTGGGTGATGAAAAGTAGAGTGTAACACTCGGGCGCAAAACATATTTTTGGCTCGGGCGACGTACTTTGAATCTCTCGCTACGTTCGGGATTCTTCTCTAGAATCCCTCACTTCGCTCTGGATTCAAAAAAGCGCCCTCGCCGTAAAAATATTATTTTGCTCCCTTATGATACAATCTACTATTGTAGTATACGTTAGTTAGAATGCAGTGAAGTTGCCATATCAAAATGTAGAATTGGATAGATTGTAAAATGTTGCCACATTCTAACATACCTAACCCTTGAGTATAAGTTATTTATTAGTTATCTTACGTTCGTCCTGAACGTTCAAGGTGTGTTCAAACAGCTAGATAAACATAAAACATTTTATTGTAACAATTTACTTACAAGAACGTTCACAGTGACATGTTCTTATCATTACTACATAGCTTACATTTATTACACAAAAGACTAGTCGTTGAAATTTTCCGTAAATGCTGATAGTTTTGTTTACAAGTTAAATATTGAATTAGTGTTACGTTTAAAACTAACATGGTTATGCAATTACAAGTTTAACTTATGTTAACGCTCAAAACTAAAGTACTTAGTAGTAGAGCTTTTGTGAAAGTGTTCGTCCGGGGCGGAACTATACTACCGTATATTTCTGCCACCAAGCAGTAATGTGGACTTGTTCCAGTTTGAAGGGTGCTGATGAAATTACAGCCAAATGAGACTTTTCAGCTTTATGTCTCAGGATGACGGGTGCATTGCAATGCCAGAAGATGCGGCTCCAATTGCAGCTCCGCCCGCGTTGAACCTTTTTTATAAATATACAATCAGAATAAAAATTATAATATGTAATTGTTATTCTGATGTATAAGCTATAATACTGGAAAGTTTTATCAAAATCTGTTGAGTAGATTTTGCGTGAAAGTGTAACAAACATACATCCATCCATCCAAACTTCAAACTTTTACATTTCAAATAATTATGTAGGAAGTAACATTGTAATAATAAAAAATACACGACGGTCAAATCAGTACATGGGTAATTATATAATAAGCTTATACTTTTTTTTTGTATATTATGGTGTGCAATAAAGTATTTTCTATCTTTCTATCTACCTAATAATACTGAAACATACGCAAAACAGCATTTTTCGCGGCTCACTCCATTCGCTTATATATTTTATACCTATTATAATTTTTGCTTCAGTTTCGTCGAGCTAAAAACATAGAACACCAATACCTACTAATTTTAGTACAATACCTTCTACAAAATATTAGCTTAGTAGTTAACAGCTATGTAATAAACCATTTGGAAATAACTGTAGTACCCATAAAAGTATTTTTTAGGACTTTAATTTAAGTAGACATTTGTGTTTCTGAGCTAAAGCCAGAGGCCCAATTCACTAACTAAAAAAAATAGTTAAAATAGTGTTCGGATCATGTTTCGATCTTGTGTCGATGTCTTAAATGTCAGAAATGGTATTCTCCTGACATAAAATACAACACTGTAATGTGATTATATCGAAATGTGACCGATTCAAAGTTTTTTCGTTAATTTTAGCATAAGTAGATGGAGTCGCTCTTTACTCTTTCCAATTTTATATATAACTATCCTACTCTAATGGTGGTCATCATGAATTGAAAGTAGACTAAATTGTTATTTATGAGGGACCAGAAATTCAACTTCCTGTCAATTTACAATTCAGTCTCGATTCGGTTAACTTTCAGTGTAGTTTTAAAATAACTTGAATTTAATTTTAAAAATTAACCTGAGAATTGGGCCTCCGAGCTGTGTTTACGTCATTCATCATCATTAGCATCATCTAGTCCAATTCTCCTCCTATTCCAAGTACACTAATGAATGTATCGTAATTCCGAACAATATTGAGTAACGTGAAACGAAAATTAATATCTGTAGACACAAGAAATGAATAGCTTGGGTCAATATTGACACAAATGGCCCAACGCAAAGTTGCGCGAAATTAAAATTTTATTGTGTTTTTTGCATCAACACTTCTTGAAATAGTGAACATTGATTTTGCGGGAATCAGTTGACCAGCACATATATTTCAATTGAATCTCGTAAGTAAATATAATTAGTTCAGCTACAAATGATTATGAATGATTTGTTAGTGTTGTTTTGGTTCATTCACAGTCCTTCATAGCTATGCAAATAATATTTATGACATACTATCTATTAAAGCACGTGTGTGATTCTCGCAAAATCAGTGTTTCGCTATCTCAAGAAGTATTGGTGAGCTGTATGAGCAAAAAATACAATAAAAACTTGAAACATGACATTGGGTGGCATAATGATAACATATTTTCTATTTACACATGATATAGTCACAACCACAAGCATTTTCATTCAACTTACAGCCAGCCTTCCTTCTTCTTGTCCAGAAAGTACGACAGTTTTGTAGATATGGAAAAATAAGTACAGAAGTAGACCCAAACACACTAAGAAGAACCCAATGCACAAACACACTGCACACTCTATGATAATGGTTTTTATTCGATCGCTTCGGGTCAGAACTGACCCTGGAGGTCTGTCCTGGTATAAAACGTCTCTTGAGGTCTGAAACATATTACTTTCGTCTTCACTTAAAGGTGGTAAAGCAATCTTTGGACTACAAGTAGGTACTCCGTGATCGTATTTGGAATGTAAAATAGACTAATATTATAACCCTCTTTTTGCTTTGCTGTAGTCGGGTATTAAGATATCAGGGTTTTTCCCAAACTTAGCCAGAACTGTTTCACAATTAATATGGTCTCATTTGGCACCTAGTTTTTCTCAATTATACAATAAGCCTTTTTTTAAGTTCAGGTTTCCACAAGGGTCTCTCGGATCTTGCCAGAATTATTAACAGTAGCGTATAAATGAAAGAACAAATACAGCAGTAGAGCTACACACACTATGAAGAACACTATACAGAAGCAGACGACAAACTCGGAGAGATATATCTTGATCCGGTCGGCCCGGGATAGCGTGGACTGACCGGGAATGTCTATGCTCGAATACGTCCACATTTTCCGTGCTTCCTGTGGGTTGCAGTCTGAAAATTAAAGATTTAAAAGATGTTATTTTTACCGTTGACTAAACCACGGATAAACTTAGTTAACTAAGTGATACAGCTGTACACACTGTATAGTTTTTAGATTGTAAAGGCATTATTTAATGTTTAAGAAAAACATAGAGAACTAATGATCTCCCTCATTTCACACTAGGAATAATATAAAACATGAATTTTTAAAAACAGGTAGTGTGAAATATTAACATACTTTCTACTTAACGATAAAAAACCACGCCTTTTATCATCATCATCATCATCAGACGTCCACTACTGGATGAGGCCTCAATATAATACAAAAGGGGGAATTGCCATAATCACCACGTTGGCAGGCGAATTGGTGATCGCCGTATTCATATTGATTACTCAGGCGGATGCTGCTGCCCATCCCCTGCTATATTCTCTCAGTCGCTTTTATTATATCCACGGGAGGATATGGAGGTATATATTTTTAGACCAGATACAATGGCGCCCGTCTTAAAAACCAAGAAATTAGACTATTCTTGTTATGTTTTTGTTTTATGTTTAGTTTCTGTACGCTTGTTTGCTTGCTTATAGTATATAAAAAAACAAATTAAGATGAAAATTACTAAGAAGATTATGTTATCAGCTCTTATCAACTCCACTGAGATAATTGAAAACTGAGATAACAGTATCAATTAAGTAACACATTTTCTGAATTTTTCAGCACTGTTTCATAACTTTATATTTTTTTTTTGCGGTGTATTTTCTCAATTTTTATCAGCCCACTGTCCCACGTGTCCCACTGCTGAGATGAGTCCAGTCCAGAGTAGGCCTGAAGGTGTATTACCGTTACGTCCGATACCACCCCATCGCGAATAAAAATCTATTGTTATGCGATGTTAATGGTTATGCTAATTATTCCTACCCCGTCGTGAAATGCAGAAGTATAGTCAAAATTAAAAATGAAAACACTCTTTCACATTTGGCCTACTCTCAACCAGCGAGCTCGAAGGCTTGAGGACACTGGATGGAATAGTGCGTTTGATTTTGCGCAAAATTTCCATTGTTTTATTTTCTATGGCCGTTGTTCAAAAACAACAGTGATAAGCAAAATTATGTTCCGAACATGCCAAGGTATGAAACTATTCAAAGACCTTGCTAGTTTAACAAGCGTGTAATGGTATATTTCACACAATACCACCTCAGGCATGATAATTAAAACATGGAATTCTATACGCTTCGGTCGAAAATGTTTCAGTTTATGTAATTTCGAGTTATATTCGACAAAATAATGAAGAGTACTTATTTATAATATAGTGGAATGCTCGTGACTTCACCCACTTGGTGTTTTTTTCCGTACAAACTTCAACACCGCGGGGTGTGTTGTGTACCCCCATTTCGTGAATTTCGAAAATACCTTTCTTAATGCACCACTAAGACCATAAAAAGACAGGTCTATATGACTCACGGTTTGGGCTGTGCGTTGATTGATAGTCAGTCAGTCAGTCAGTCAGTCAGTCAATCAGTCAGCCAGTCAGTGAGCAGCGATTATAATATATAGATACATATTTCAGGTGAAATTCTAACTTATCCCAGTTGTTTTTAATTTGGTTTTAACTAAATTGTTGTATTCATCATCATCATCAGCCTTTAGGAGTCCACTTCTGGACATAGGGCTCCTAGAATACCACGACGAACGGTCTTGAGCCGCCTCCATCCACCGACTTCCTGTGACGTTTATAATGTACTAGTTGCGCCCCGCGGTTTCACCCGCGTGAATAATTATGAAAATTGATGATGATGATGATGAAAAGTAACCTATGTGTTAATCCAGGGCGTAAAGTATCTCCATTCTAAATTTCACTCAAATCCATTTAGTAGTTTTAACGTGAAAGAGTAACAAACATCCATACAAACTTTCGCGTTTATAATATTAGTAGGATTTAATCCAGGGCCTTCCTCTATCGCGGCATCCGGTTTGTGGTCGCCATTTTGAGAACCTTTATTCTCCAACGGTTGTCAGTAAAATTGTTGTATTGGGCAAACATTATTGAAGATCGAAAGAAAATTGGTTCGTCGTGTCGTATCGTATTCCAGCAGTGGACATCTACAGGCCGATGTTGATGATGATGAATAGGAAAAAAAATATGGATAATCATCAGTTCCCATATGTCAGGGTGCATTATGTATGGGCCACCCAACATAATGCACCCTACATAATGCATCTCACTTGGGCCACCCAACCCCATTTTTAACCGACTTCATGAAAAGAAGGAGGTTCTCAATTCGGTTGTTTTTATTTAGTCTAAATACTCTGGAACAGGCCAGGATAATGATGACCTTTCAAATTGACTGATGGGTGGCGGCGAACAAACATAACGTAACATAACATAATAAAACAATACTTATTTGTATTAAGGTATTGCCCTATGTTTTAAGATAATTAAATATAACACAAAATAACACCCAACAGTCACATTAGTCCAGGCCTTAGACAACGTAACATTCTAATAGCGATGACGCTAGTAGAAAAAGTACAAAATGTATGAGATTGACGTTAGCTATCGATATGTCACGTGGTCTATTGTATTAAGATTGTAGAAATAGAATCGCTTCGAAGCGAATACCGTTTGCCTAGGCCGGCTGATCCCACACTAGGATTCCCTATGTCGTAGGTATCCAGCGGGAATCGAACCCGCACCTCTTCTCTTCTTCTGTCTTCTCTCTTGTCTCAGAGAGAGCTGATTCTTAGTTTTGACAAGCAAATGACACGGACGTCTGGTGTAGTGTAGTGTGGATTTTTGTATGGCGACACCGTTGAGCGCTCCTAGCGTACACTCTGTGAACCTCATTGTCCATACAAAAATCCGAGTTACAAAATACCATACGTCCGTGTCAATTGCTTGTCAAAACTCAGAATCAGCTCTCTGCCGGCTACTTGCCTGTAAATTAGTGGCGTGGATGGAAATGGGAAGACCTTTGCCCTGCAGTCAACAGAGAAGGGTAAAATAAAATGTTTCAGCCTTCACTATACACTGTCACTAATTGCGAGTTCGTTATGCTTACGTTAAAAGGTAGTTCTATGTTTGGTCGCGTTCGAAAAGGTGTAATTTTAGTTTATAAGACGATTCTAAAATGATCCTTGTGATTTCAATGAATAAAATACTTTTTTGAATTCTATAAACCTACCTGTGACGCTTTGGTTTGCAGTTTTAATATCAATTCGCTCTTATTTTACGATGACCATTGTTGGTTTAATTGGAGTGATACCTACTGCTGTTTTTTTTTGTCATACAGAATATTAGCAAAGCGACTGAAATTCTTTGCATTGAATATTTTGATGCTTTCAAGATCAGTAACGTATAACTTAGTTTTGCTTTACTTACCTACCTACCAATACCAACTTAATATAGGTACCTATAGGAAGCTATTTATATGGAGCAAACGTTATCATTAAATTTATTGAATTGTTTACGAAACAGTTTGTTGACTTTGTTGATTTTATTAAAATAATATAACCCATATTTACATTTTTATCTCTTTAGTAATTACTCAGACGATATGTTATTATTATGGCATTGATTTATTTGAAAACTCGTTAAAATACTCATTTTTCACTATAAAGAAATACAATCTACAAAAACGTACAAAATAAAAAACATATCAAAACGGGAAACCTCCGGCATTTTTTATACCAAAAGCCAATAATTTGCCACACATTTCAAAAATCGATACTTCTACTCTCTCTAATATCATAAATGCGAAAGCTTGTGAGTACGTTTGTTACTCCTTCATGTTGAAACAGCTGGAGCGATTTAGTTGAAATTTGGAATGGAGTTAGCTTACACCTTAGAGTAACATGAGTAATAGGCTTTTATCCTGATTTTGCCACCTGATCGAAACTTATGAGGGTGGAACCGCGGGGCGCAGTTAGTATATTATATTCGTCAGTTACCTACTCAACCTTGGTCAAGTACTAAAAATTAATATATTCTATAAATATAATCATCCAAAATTTTAAAGCCAAGTGATCTATGCGTTAAATATGATCTTACATTCATAATATCACCTATAACATCCAATTCCAGACACTGTCGTATAGTATGTCACAAACTGGCACAATAAATTGACTCCATAGTCAAGACACGTCAACGTTCACCGGCTTCATCACATTATATCACACAATATCACACGTTTGTTTTCAGCGTGACTAATATTAAGATCAATTTAGATATTTTAGATCACTATTCTATTGTCACGAGTTTTTAGATTGTATTCCGCGTAGTTTATTATTCAATTATCGTCTGTATGTCTGCGCATGCGACTGTACCCTGTCTTAGTTTGTAACTTTGTAAAATGGTTTGTGGTGGCGTTACACTGCTGTACACGCGCGAATTCAGTTGAATGGAACGTGCGAAGGACACTTTGACAAAGTCAGTTTTACTACTGCGTCATAAGGGCTATTGTTGCGTGAAAATAGCAAGTATTGTTTTCCGCTTTGGATGTACTTAGTACCTACTTTTTTATTTCCTAAATTTGCATCAATATCTGCAGTAGATAGTTGTAATACGTTGCGGTTATAAAAGAACACCGCTGATAGTACTTTATAGCTGTAGTTAAACTGTACTTAACGTTAGATAATACTTTGCGATTAGATTAGTTCTAGGACATGTTTTACAATTAATTTGAAAGGCTAAATAATAAAAATTTTGTTAGTAGTAGAACTTCTTGTGAAAGAGTTCGTCCGGGGAAGTACTACCACCGTACTTATTTCTGCCGCCAAGCAGTAGTGCTCGCATTGCTGTGTTTCGGTTTGAAGGGTACGGGTGCCGGTGAAATTACAGGCACATGAGACTTTTCATCTTTATGTCTCAGGGTCGGCAGCGCGCTTGTGATGCCTTTGGTGTTGCAGGCGTCCATAGGTTACAGTAACTGCTTTCCATCAGGTGGGCCGTATGCTTGTCTGATTGCCAAGTAGCATAAAAAAAATGCATTTTTTTGTTTTCATAATGTTTCTACTGGCAAGCTTCTTCTGCAATATAATTCTATATTGTAGAGCCTGTAAAAGTATACATAAGAAGGTAGGTATATGCTAACGAGGATATCCAACTACGGGGTAGAACACTTCTGTAAGGCGATACCTCTACCACGGATAAGCAGAAAGAAACTTGCTTAATTTGTTAAATCTATGACAAGGATAAAAATATTGTTGGTAAAATAACATAGGTACATAACATATGCTCTTTTTTTAAAAAAAAAAAAATTGTCCTGTCCTTTAAATGGGCCCAAGAACCTCGGTCTGCCTCGCTGTTCTAATGACCTAAGCACAGGGTTGATGTGATTACTACATATTAGTATAACAACTGATTGTAACCATGTGAAAGCAATAAATGTATTGAGTGTTGAGCTACGCTAAAATAAGGAAGCTAGAGGCTCTCGTTCACAACCACTCAGGTATAGCTCATATGGCTCATATCTCATTGTTCTGAGGACAACACTAGCACGGTAAAACGATTGGCACGCATAAATTTGACACGCTTCTAGTCACGTGTTGCCGACACAAATAAAGTTGTAGCTAATTTTAGCTCTTATATTATTGTTTCTTAAAAGCGTGAAAATTGGTGAACGGTGAAAATACGGCACGTAACTTTACGACAAAGCAAATCTTAAATGTTAACATAAAAATTTAAATACCTCCGACTATGTTCAGTGTTCCAACATCAGTTTTCCTAACATAACACCCAACAGTCACATACATAGTCCTGCTGGGTTACCATGAGCTCTTATATAGCGATTCAGTTCAAAAACTATTCTGTACAACAAATCGGTTCCGTGATGTCCGCACTCCGCGGCTTATATAGTTGCTGAATAACTTTAATCGCAGAAGTCTATAGACCTTCTCGCAATGCGAGAGCTATATAAGCCGCGGAGTGCGGACATCACGGAACCGATTTGTCTATAGACCTTCTTGCTATATGCGAGAAGGTCTATATAGACTTCTGCGATTAAAGTTATTCAGTAATGACGAATGTCAACGACGAACCAATATTTTGCACTGAATAGTTTTTGAACTGAATCGCTATAGAAGAGCTCATGGTAACCCCCCTGATCCCACACTAGGATTCAGTGTTGTGCGTATCAGGAACTACAAGTGCCATGGTACCACAACACTCCGACCCGGAACAAATATTTGGGATTTCGGGATTTATACATATAAAAATACCCAGAACACCCTGGGCCTAAATACCTGCAGATCGTACAAATATTTGTTACGAGGCGGGAATCGAACCCGCAACCTCCTGCATCGCAGGCAAACCTTCGCCCGCCGCGCCACAGGGGTCGTCAAAGAGGTATTCATCCTGTACTAGTATTTCCTATACATCAGGCTCTATGGAGTCTACGAAAGAAATAAAAAACATATAAGTACTTTTAGTTTTAAATGAAACAGACCAACAGTAACAGTATTTTTAAGAGGTGGTGGAATAGTGTTCCAACTCTTAGAAGCGGCAAAGCAAAAGCTGCCACGGAAGGCCGTAGAGCCATGGATTGGTGTTGCCAATAGGAAGTTAGAAGTAGCTCTCGTGTTGTACATATGGCCGTAATGGAAACACTCCAATTTATTAAAGAAAAAAAGAAAGAAAATACGTTTATTTGTCCCGAAAAAGACAAGATGACATGACATTTTTTAAAAAACAAAAAACAACAAATTTATCTTAAAAAAAGGTAACAAACACAAGGTAAGGTACATAAAATAAAAATAAACAAAAAACACCGAATGAGTAAAGAGATAACCCCTAATAATAGAATAGCGAAATGGAGATATCTTCTCCAGGATATTTTGATCAGCTTAGCTTTAAAGTTGTAACCTGGGGGATATTGGAAAAAAGAACCTAGCTCACGAGTTTTGGACACGTTGAATGAGTTTTTCAGTTCTGGTAATCTGAGGCCAGAAAGAGATTTAGACAGTACGAGTGATTCACAAAGACTAATGCAGAGATCAACGTTGAGGCAGTCGCAAATACGGTTCAAAACCTTTCACCGATAGAAACAATTCCGTACACATTCGGCAATAAAGTTCATCAAAGCTCAATTCACCATATAATACTACTTGCTCCCTAATTACGAGCTTTACGTGCAAACAATAGGCTCACCCGAGATTAGGGCGCTTCGAGCAATGTCATCTCGTTGCGTTCTTGATCCCAATCAGCGTTATTACAAAACATGGCCAAAATCTGAGTTCAAACCAGGACTACCAGTCTAGGCTTAAAAATAGCATAGACCTTTGGTATATACAACTGTAATACAAAAGCAGATGGTTTGTTTTCCAAAAGCAACTTTCGAGCTAGATAGTCCGAGCTTATGCTTAAAATTACATAACCTCGGACTATCTTTGGTTGTCCTAAAACCAGGCAGCCCCTTAGAATAAGGACTGAAGCACTCTTATTCTAAGGGCAGTCCCCTAGTTTAGCAATATTCTACAAATTGACAGTTGATTTTTTGTTGACATCTCAATTGTGATGTGACACTTTCATACAGGATCCGTCAGTTTAACACTGGAAATTTGTGTTGTATCGCGAGAATTGCTTTCGGAAAACAAACCATCTGCTTTCGTATTAAAGTCGTATATGCCTAATGTCGATATTTATTTATTTTTATTTTATTTAAATCGATTAGTATGAAAAACATTGTTTGAGAAAAATGCCTTGGCCGCAATTAAGCATTGATGGACTCACATGTATTGCCTCGGCTAATCGACGCTACAGTAATGTACCTACCTACTATAAGTATACAAATACTGTTGGCACTTTGTTTCAATAAATTTGCCATAGAACAAAGGAGACAAAAATCTCAACAGATTTCTGACAACATAGTTCTATAGAACAATCGTTGAACTGCTAAAAGAACTATAGAAAAGTGGAAAGTACTGGAAAGTTTCCAGTTGTCACCATTTCAGTGATAAAACAGGAATTCCTTTTATGTTTATACCAACAAAAATTAACAAAGTTACTCATAGTTCCAGCCTTTTAATATACCAATACTAGTTGCGCCCCGCGGTTTCACCCGCGTAAACAATGAGGAAAATTGATGACGACGATGATGAAAAGTAGCCTATGTATTTATCCAGGGTACTTGTACTTGTAGCGCAGACTCTTTTCCGCAACTAGGCCGCCAATGGGCCCTTTTTGCGTGGCGAGTGGCGGCTGCTAATCCAGCCACCCGATGTCCTCCAGGAAGGCCAACAACTCACTGATACCGGCGCAGGCCTGCCCGGGAGTCCTCGGTGTCCCGAGGAAAGTTCTTCTTTGAGACGCCACGCTGCTACACTCCAGGAGCACATGCGCTGGCGTCTCATCTGCTTCTAGGCAGCCCCTGCATAGGGGACTGTCCGTGATACCCAGTGTAAATAAATGTTTGTTAAGAGAGCAGTGACCCGTGACGATCCCGACTATGAGCCGTAGCTTGTCACGTCTCAGATTGAGCAGCTTTCGGGAGTATCTCGGATTTAAGTCCGTAAACGCCTCCTTCGACTGTCTGCAATCCTGTATACTTACCCAAAGCTTTTGGTGTCGCTCAACAGTTCGTCTACGGATCCAAGAACGTATCTGACTGAAGGGCAGGGGTACTAAAGGCTCTGGTCCTACTGGGAGCATTACCGAGCCTCTCCTGGCCAACGCGTCAGCACCGTCATTTCCTCTGGAGCCACTATGTCCCTTGATCCATTGTAGCGTAATATTGTTCGACTTACTTACTTCTTCCAGCAGGTGGTGACACTGAATGGTCAACCCTGAGGTATGTTCGGTTTTCTGCAGTGCTCGCAGTACCGCAGCGCTATCTGAGAGTATCCTAATGTTAAAATCAGTAACCTCCCTACGCAGCACTGCATACGCCGCCTGGATTATACCTACGCATTCCGCCTGGAAAATCGAATTCCAGGCACCCAAGGCCACTGCCGAGTGAATGTTTAGGTCCTCCGAGAACGTTCCTGCTAGCATTTTTGAGCCGTCTGTATATATTCTTAGTTCATGTGTATTGGAGCTGTCACTAGGCTCCTCGTGTAATTGAATAGTGTAGCCCTTGGAATAAATGTGTTTCTTCGGTACCCTGTCATAGATAGAGAGTAGCAATGGATTCCCATCTGCAAACTCATCCATGATGGTAGTGTGAGTAGCCTGCGTGTCATGTTCTAATAGTTTTAAAACCCAGAGCCTATAGGCAGCAGCCGCTGCTTCCTGCTGCACGTATAGATGAAGCGGGGTTAGACCCAACAAGGCCTCGAGAGCAGCCGTTGGGGCCGTTCTCATACTCCCCGTAGTCGCCACACACGCCAGTCTCTGAAACTTTTGTAGTCTGCCTATAGAGGTACTCTGCTTGGTTCTGGGCCACCATACTAGAGCACCATAAGTTAGCGAAGGCCTAATCACGGTATTGTAAAGCCATAGGGTTATTTTTGGGCTTAGACCCCATGTCTTTCCTATCATTCTACGACACTGCCAGAAAGATATCGTGGCCTTCTTAATTTTACTATCGAGATGCTTAGCCCAGTTCAGTTTGCTATCCAAAATGATCCCCAGATATTTAACCTCATCGGATAAGTGCAGTTGTGTGTCAAAGAGTTTAGGCAAGCTATAAGCTCCCAGATTACGCTTCTTAGTGAACATTACTAGTTCCGTTTTCGCTGGATTCACGGTCAATCCATATTCAGTGCACCATAACTGGACGACCCTAAGTGCATTATTCATGATATTGCATGCCACACTGGCAAAGTGACCTGATATCAGAATCGCAAGGTCATCCGCGTAGCCTACCGTAAAGAAACGTTGGGCGTTAAGTCTAGTAATTAGATCGTTGGCAACCATATTCCATAGCAGTGGCGACAAGATACCTCCCTGAGGACATCCCCTCGCCACCACCGCCCTGGTCTCCCCCTGCAGGTCAACACGTACTGCCCCGAGTTGGAGCATGTCAACGATCCACCCCGCCAGAGTCGGGTCTACCCTATGCCTCTGTAAAGCTGCGCTGATGCTGCTAAAGTTTGTCCTATCAAAAGCACCCTCTATATCAATGAAGGCAGCCAGACAGAGTGTTTTGTTTTTTATGTCTTTTTCCACTCTGCTAACCACAGTGTGTAGTGCTGATTCTGTTGATTTGCCCGAGCAATAAGCGTGTTGCTGCGGATGTAGTGGTGTTGTTAAGAGCATGCTATCCCTAATATACCGGTCACACAGTCTTTCCAAAGTTTTAAGCAGGAATGATGTTAGGCTAATCGGTCTATAGGCTTTTGCTTCAGTGTAGTCGCTTTTCCCCGGTTTTGGTATGAACAGGACCCTGACCTCTCTCCACAACCGTGGAACATAACGGAAAGCAAGGCAAGCTCTGAAGACAACTGTGAGCGTCTCGAGAAGACGTAGCTTACCCCACTGTAGAAGGCCTGGGAAGAGTCCATCCAAACCCGGGGACTTGTAAGGTTTAAATGTGCTTATCGCCCAGTCCACTTTCTCCCCAGTAACCACAGACTGCGCAACCGACCAGTCTGTTTCAGATGGCGTCCTAACATTTGTGTGTGTGTAAAAGCGGCGGTCACAGCGGATCGGACGCTGCAGACCGTAATGAAGTATGTACGTAATGGTTTAGCCCCGTTAAATGAGTTGCTTCGCAAAGACGCAACTTGGTCTTGGGGTAAGCGTCAACAAGCTGCATTTGATGCAGTAAAAGACGAGTTATCGTCTATGCGCGTGCTGGCTCATTTTGACTCAGCTGCGAGACTCGTGCTGTGCGTAGATGCGAGCCCGGCCGGCCTCGGCGCCGTGCTACATCAGGGCGAGGAAGGCGCTGAGCGACCGCTAGCTTTCGCTTCTAGGTCACTCACTGCAGCCGAACGAAATTATAGCCAAATCCATAAGGAAGCCGCTGCTATTGTGTTTGGTGTTAAGCATTTTCATCAATACTTATATGGCAGAGAAAATCCGTTTATACTTAAAACGGACCACAGACCTCTTCTAGCTATTTTCGGTAAAAAGAATGGCGTATCGGTCATGGCAGCCTCGCGACTACAGCGTTATGCTATTTATTTGTCGGCATATAACTACGATATAAAGTATATTACGAGCGAGAATAATGTAATAGCGGACTATTTCTCGCGGGCCCCGATTTGTGACAGTCAGATAGACCCAGACATCGACGAAAGTGCCACCTACTTAAATTTTCTAAACGATGTTTCTTTACCCGTTTCTTTTGAGAGTGTAAAAGCGGCGGTCACAGCGGATCGGACGCTGCAGACCGTAATGAAGTATGTACGTAATGGTTGGCCACGTAAAATTACCTGTAGGAATGTGAAACCCTATTTTTGTTGTAAAGCTGACTTAGAAGTAGATGATGGATGCATATTGAGAGGCCATAGAATAATTATTCCATCTGCGCTTCGTGAAATTATGCTTAGCGAACTGCATAGAGGCCATTTCGGTATGGTAAAAACCAAATGTTTGGCTCGTGGTCGGATGTGGTGGCCCGGCATAGATAGCGATATAGAAGACATGGTGCGCGCGTGCGCTACCTGCAGCGCGTTGCGCGCGGCTCCGCCACGAGCGCCGCCGCTGCCCTGGCCGTGCCCGCTGGCTAGCTGGGAGCGCATTCATATAGACTACATGCAGGTAGGTCAGATGATGTTCCTGGTCGTGGTCGATGCTTATAGTAAATGGGTGGAGTGTTTACCCATGGATAAAGGTTTAACTTGCAAATGCCTCATTCAAAAATTAAAAATGTTGTTTTCTACATTCGGCCTACCCAAAGTCATCGTATCCGATAATGATCCTAAAATAAGTAATGAGGAATTTAGAGATTTTTGTAAGCATGCAGGCGTAAAACCTATGACATCTCCAATATTTCATCCATGCAGTAACGGTCAAGCTGAAAATTCAGTTAAAACCTGTAAGAAAATGATTAAATGTATATTGCAAGATGTTTATAGTAATTCTACGTGTTCTCAGATTACGGAAAAATTGTTAACATTTTTATTTGAATATCGCACCACGGCCCACTGCAGCACTGGTGAGACTCCGGCCAAGCTCATGTTCAATCGAGAACTACGCTGCCGTTTAGATCTAGTGCTGCCTCCGGCGTCGCCGGAGCCGGATCCGTCTGCCACCAGTCCCGCGGTGGAGCTGAACAGTACTAGAATATTTTGTGAAGGTCAGAAAGTGTGGGTGCGATGTTATCAAGGCAGGAAACGTTTCTGGAAAATAGGTAGAATAATCTGTAGTTTTAGGTAACAGAATGTATAATGTTTCGGTCGACGGTCTTGTCGGCATACGTCAAAGGCATATCGATCAGTTGTTGAGATTTTCCAGTGATAGATCTTCGATAATTGTAAACGGTGAACGGGCCTATGCATCGTTTCAAACCCCGTCTAACGCTCGTATGTCTTTTAATCGGTCGGAAGGAGATTCCACAGAGCAAACGCAAAATGTGTCAATTGGCGAGACGACTTTCGACTCGAGTAGTGTCGCGCCGGCGCTGATTGACGATGTTGTCGACTTAGCGTCGCCGCCTCATGCGAGACAAGCGATAGCGAGCACGGGCACGCCGCACAGCTCGCAAGATAGATGCCTAGTTCCGTCGCCGCCGGCTCAGCTGAGCGCGTTGCAGAGTAATAACGAAGTAGGCGCGGCTCGTGACCCCATCAAATTAAGAAAGAAAACTAAGGTCATTAATTATAAAGTATAAATAGTTATAATACTGTTAACTGTAATTTTATGTACATACATGCTTCTGTATTGTTGTCAGGTTCTCAAATTAATGAGGGAGGAGTGTTGTGTATGAACATAGCGATAGCTTACCTGTGCATCCTAACTGTATGTATATTAGATCTAAGTATGTACCTACCTACCCACCTCTGTATGGTCGAGTCCTGCCCGTCAGTAATAAAACACGCTTGCACTAGAAGGGTCGTTTCTTTCGCTAGCCTACCTACCTACGTACACACCACCCGCCAAACGGTTTCTTGGTCTATAAGACACCCTGGAAAGTGTGTTTGTAGGAGCAGTTCATGCGTTTCTGCTGTTGTTTTTGTATAAGTTTTGTCTATCTTTTTTAGTGAACCTATCTCGCGATTCGAGTCAGTCGCGAGAATTTTCCTCACTCTGTTCGCTTGTGAGTCCGATTCGATGCTTGTACAGTACTTTTGCCATTTTATACGACCTTTTCTCCGGATGCACCTCTTATACTCAGCACGGGCGTCCTTGTAATTGTCCCAGTCCGAGTCGTCGTATGTGTTCATAGCTCTGTTAAATAACCTGCGCACTTTACCTTTTTGTCTTTCTAAGTCTTCGGACCAGCCGTTCTTCCCTTTAACGGTTACACGGGCCTGAGTAAGAGGACAGGCCTCCTCAAAGCTCTTAGTCAGGCTAGCAGTAATGTGTTCAACTGCCTCTTCAATGGCAGATGTGCTTGTTAAATTATATCCCGGCGTGCCAAGGCGCTGTTCTAAGGAGTTAACAAATTTTACCTTGTCAGTCCTCCGCGGGTTGCGGGATGGTGCTGTCTCTGTTGTACTTAGTTCCAGTTCATATCTGATCCACCTATGGTCGGAGCAGGAAGCTTCCTCAGATACCCTCCAGCCTCTTACATAATCTGAGCAGTTACCCGTTACCATGGTAAGATCGATGATGGTGCGGCACCGCCTAGTAAGAAAAGTCGGTTCGGCACCCCTGTTTGCTATAACGAGAGAGGTAGTAAATAAGAAGTTTACCAGGTCATCTCCCCTGCTGTTTGCTACGGGCATACCCCAAAGCGGGTGGTGCGCATTAGTATCTGCTGAAATAATTAATTTTAAGCTTTGTAGCTCGCAATGTCTTACCAGCTCCGTAACCTCATTGGTAGGGATGGCCTCATCAGCAGGCATGTACGCCGACGAAAGTACCACCTCCTCAGTCTCCTCACCAAAGATGCCTCGGATCCTGGCTGTCACTAGGTCCTTGAAACAGAACTCGGTTAAGGGCACAGCTGTTAGTTTACACGGTACGTATATGCACGCACGTGGATTGCTACAAGTTTTATCATACAGTAACTTACCGCCTAAGTTATTTAGACCACACACACGCCCTGCCCTGATCCACGGCTCCTGGATCAAGGCTATGGTCTTGATGTTCTTCTCCAGCACTCTGCGCAGGTTAGCCGTAGCAGTGAGACTGTGCTGGAGGTTGCTTTGGATGATGCAGAAGTCATTAGGAGAGGCGGCTTTGGTCACCAACATCTTGGTTTTCCCTCACCCCTTCCTCCCCCTCCGAGCTATCCAGCAGGTCGATCTCCGACTCCTGCTCCACACACATCTCCTCCGTCGGCTTGGAGCCCGACGGTATGGGTGACGAGTGTGAAGACGCCGCTGGAAACAGTTGCTCCGGGACTTGCTCCACGCTGGGACCTGGTTGTGGTTCCAGAGGCCCCGTCGGTGCTGATGACTCCGATGTCTGCCTAGGCATCGGGGGTTCGTCTTGCAGGCTCCCATCCTCTGCCATGAACCTAACATAGACACTACCCAGGTTGTGGGCGAGTCTACGTTCTCTCGCTATCAACTCGGGAACCAGTTTCTCCGGTATCCCAAGCCTCAGGAGGAGGATGTCATCCTTCTGCATACTGTGGCTGTACACAGTCCACGTGTTCAAATGGGCCCATTTATTTTGCTCGGCTAAGACCAGACTAGTGTCCTCCAACGTGTTGGTGCAGTCGGGAATAAATAGGGCCGCTCTGACCTTCTTGACCAGGTCGCTCTGCCTGATGATATTCAGCTCTGGGCAGGTTTCTTTCGGCAGTTTGGCAGTTACCTCGCTCAGCCACTTAAGTGAAGGCTCATCCTCACACCACAGCTTTAGGACACCTTCAGCGATGATGGGCTTGCCCATGAAGCGGGGGGAAAAGTCCTTGGCTGGGTTCTTGATGTCTTCCAAGATACACTTTTCCAGGTACCTCTTCACTAAAGTGGCTTGCTCCTCAGTCAGTTGTTGGCTGTCCACCCTGGCTACCGCTACACACAGGTTACTCTGCACCATGTCTGCATAGCTGATGCCGGGGGCACGACGTGTGTTGTCCAGCTTCTGTTTCTTTCGGTCCCCTCTCGGAGACACAGTGTCATCCATCCGCGTACGCTTGCTCGGCTCATTATGGGCCGGAGCCGGTGCCGATCTTGCGATGGCCAAGGCAGCACGCCTCTTGCGGTTGGCTCTGTTCTTATGCTTGGTTGTCCTCAAACCCTCACCTCCACTACCAGCAGGCACGGCAGTCACCACGGGCAAGCCCGTAGATCTCACCGCCGGGGCGTTCGGTTTCGGGTGGGACTCTCTTTGTCTTGTTCTTTGCTTGTAAAAGAAGCTAGGACCAGGGGTGTTCTGGACAGGCTCAGCGGTTCCTGGAACCACCTGTCATACTCCCTTCTGTCCCTGCGTCTCTGTGCTTCTTTGTTTTCTAAAGTCCCTTTTCCCCGGGACGTGAGCCACCACGGGATTGGGAACCTTGGGTCGGGAAGGTCCAGCCAGAGGCCTTTGCTCCCTTTTCCCAGCTCGAGCATCTTGACTTTTACCTTTAGGTCCAACGACCGTCTAGGCAGCAGTGTCAGCCTGCGGGACCGCGAAGGCCGCCACCAGGTTTTCCACCGCCTCCCCAGTAGAGGGGGTCTTAAAGTGGTCCGATTTGTTGATTTTGTTAGACATGTTGTATATAGAGTTTAATAATTCGTCATTCCGGCTCCCCACCCACCACGGAGTCCGCACCATTGGGGATGTATTGCTATACACCAGGGATACCAGTCCGATATAGAAGGGCTGATCGCGTTGCCTACGAGCCAAAACGGCACCACCATACTCAGCAAGGACCACCGATGCCAAGCTAAGGCGTGCACCGCTGTCTGCAGACCCCATCGACCCCCCCCCTCTCGCCGACGACAGCTGTGACCTGCCGCCATGCTGATTTGCCACAGTTGGCAAGACCGTGACCCCCCGTTTTAAAAGAAATTCACACCAAAGACGAGTGTTGCGGAAGAGACCAAAATCCAGGGTATAAAGTATATTCATTTCAAATTTCACTAAAATCTGTTCAGCCGTTTGAGCGTGAAGAAGTAAAAATCAGAATCACAAACGCATAATTATATTATTAGTTTGAATGATTATAATAAATAAATAATAAATAAATAAATGCTGGACATTTCACACAACATTATCTAGCCCCAAGCTAAGCAGAGCTTGTGTTATGGGTACTAGATAACTGATACACTTAATACAATACATTACATAGATAGATATTTTTTTATAATACATAGAAAATACCCAGAACACCCGGAACAATTATCTGCAGATCGCACAAATATTTGTTTCGAGGCGGGGATCGAACCCGCAACCTCCTGCGGCGCAGGCGAACCTTCGCCCGCCGCGCCACAGAGGTCGTCGAACATCAATGGTTCCAGCAGTCGTGTTTTTTTTTTGAAAAATTACGGAAATGGCATGTGGATCACCAATACCTGATGTATGGTGGCAACACCAGATCATTACAAATGCAATACCTCTTAGGTCACGTCCACCTAGGACGCGCTTCACTTGGCATAGCATTGCGCCCGTTATCCCGAGACAAAGATGAAGTCTTAGGCCCAATTCCCTAACTAAAAAATAGTTAAAATAGAGTTCGGATCATGTTTCGATTGTGTCGATGTTAAATGTCAGAAATGGTATTTTCTAAACATAAAATAAAACACTGTAATGTGATTATGTCGAAATGTGACTAAAACTTGAACGATTCAAAGTTTTTTCGATAATTTTAGCATTGTAGATGGAGTCTCTTTTTACTCTTTCCAATTATATATATAACTATCCTGCTCTAATGGTAGTCACCGTGAATTTAAAGAAGACTTAATTGTTATTTATGAGGGCACAGAATACCAACTTTATGACAATTCACAATTCAGTCTCGATTTGGTTAACTTTCAGTGTAGTTATAAAATAGTTTAGAGAATTGGGCCTCTTATGTGCCTGCAATTTCACCAGCACCTATATATACCCTTCAAGAGTTACTGCAAGGCGGCAGAAATGGGTATGGTGGTAGCATTTACCCGGACGAACTCTGAAGGAGCTCTACCTACTGCTTGCGACTACTTAAATAACGTCATGGATTCTGTAACTTTGTATGATGTAAACTCGTGTCTACGTAACTTTGTGATGAGGTGCATTGAACTGGAATTACTGTCGCAGTACACCGCTCGGTAATGAAGTTTTCCATGAAAATACAGAATTTCTCTCGAAAATGATAAATTTTCTCTGAAAATGTGGAATTGTGAATATAACGAGGTCATGATGCGTCCGTCCACAGCTTGTCCATCGATCCGGGCGTGTTCGGCGAAAAATTGTTCGCAACAATTTGGAAATTCAGTTTCAAAATTCAGCTTATTGTGAAACACTATATAAGCACAGTATAGGTAGCTTTAAGTGCAGTAATGAAACATGATACAAATATTTTACTAAGCCCTGCCTAGCCGTCTTAGGGCAAATCAGACTTACGTGTTCTTTCACAAATTTAAATTAAAACACAAGCAAACAAAAAACAACAAGAACATGAAACTGTTTTGAATTAATTAAACAATGAGCTACTGAGATCTTCAAAGAAGTCGATTCGCAAAGAAGTCGATCCTTTCTTGGTTAGTTTCGCAACGCAATATAGACTAGAAAGGAACCCTCAACAGTTATTCTTCCTAAATTATGGTGGTATAAGAAGATGTACTTAGATGATTTTGATCGCTTGACGCTGTAAAAAAGCTTGCAAAGTCTGTACGTTTGAAACTAAAAGCTTGAATTGAACCAAAATATAAATGAATTTATTCTCTATTATAGTGTTATTTTAGTAGGTAATTATATGCTTATGTCAGTCTCATACATTACTTACGCATAATAAATTAACAGGTAACCATATCTTTCAAACTCGAACGTAGCTATGCAAGCATTTCTGCTTGATGATGGATAATGTCTTGTAATTGTCGATTTTTTGGGTTCCAAAAAAACATTAACAAAAAAAAATAACCCTTTTAGGTTCACTTTGTTGTCTGCCTGTCTGACTGTCTTTTTTTTTAGAAATGGCTTAAGGTATCAACTTAAAATGTATACCAAATATTAAGGGTCTGTGACCTTAAAGTTCCGTAAAATATAAGCTTCTAACTCAATGCATTAAAAAGGTATGGAAAAGAATGTCTAATTTTTGTACGGAAATCGTAAAAATTAAAAACCTCTGGTAACTACTTCCAGTGACCTCACATTTCTGAAATTTGGAATGCTAGGAATCTTCAGGTTAGCCTGAAGGAAAAAGTCTAAAGTTGAGGAATTAGACTTTTTTACCCCTAAAATAGGATGGTGAAACTTGCAGGAAAAATAGGCTGAAACTTGAATTCGACCATTATGACGATTTTGAAATAACTTACCATGGTGCGAGTTGCTCTCGCACTTGTCCATTTTATGTTGTAGTGTCCTTACTGCTTGTAACATCATAATACTGACAGTGTGCTATCAGTTTACATTACAGATAGGTATGTAATTATAACGAGTTATGAACACTGCACAAATTGAGAGTTCGTGTTGCGTTTCAAAATTGAATATTGTGCATTTTGTTACGCTTTCAACTTGAAACACACACTAATTGCGTCTGCATAATTATTGTGAAATATATACTGACAATACTCATCTGTTTAGGTTACATTTGGGTTAGTTGTCTATGCGGCAACTTTTATGTTTGCAGTTGAGACTCGAGTCCATTTAGTTTTAAACTGCAGGAAAATTTTAGTGCTGCATCCTGTAACATTGTCAAGATTATAGGCCATCAAACACGTAGCAGACGCGGTAATATTTTATATTAGTTGCGCCCCGCGGTTTTACCCGCGTGAAAATTGATGATGATGATGATGATGAAAAGTAGCCTATGTGTTAATCCAGGGTATAAGGTATCTCCATTCCAAATTTCACTCAAATCCATTCAGTAGTTTTTACGTGAAAGAGTAACAAACATCCATACTCACAAACTTTCGCGTTTATAATATTAGTAGGATAGGATGCGTATAAAAACTTATCGCATCTGAAGGTATCACACACGTTGCAGATACGATAATATACGAAAATGATACATTCACGCGGAAACCTTCAAACTGTATTGTATTTCAATTTGTATAAACAGATATAATCTGTCCGTCTTTTGATAAATGTCGGTGCCTACAGATGCTTGACGGTAAAATATAAGTGATCTGCTACGTGTGTGTTGCTCCTTTAGTTTAGTATAGAGAGCGATATGGACAGATATGCGCTCAGATACAGATATCTTACCGGATCTGCTACGTGTGCCCATTGTACTTACTACCTTAAATTATTATGACTTTATAATATCCCAAAAATTACCAACCAGGCGGGAATCAAACCCGTGGCCGTCTTTTTGATACGGCTGCGCCACTGGCTGATTCCCCGGCTGGTCGAAATAGTGGGATGGTATATTATCGTTTCAAATAACCATTACCATCATTATTGTGCCGTGGTGTGTCCTGCCTAAGAATAGATTCCTCCTTCTCCTCCCGTGGATGCAGTAAAAGCCTTACTAAGGGATTACACCAGGGGATGGGCAGCAGAATCTACCTCGATCACCAATCCGCCTGCCTAGCGTGGTGATTATGGCTAATTCCCCCATTCTATTCAATGGGGGAGGCTTCGTCCAGCAAAGTCAAAGTCAAAGTCAAAAAGAACTTTATTCATTGAAATCACAAGGATCATTTTGAATCGTCTTATATAAAATTAAATTACTCCTGTTCCAACGCGACCAAGCCTAGAAGAATCAGGCAACAAACTCGCCTTGGCTTACATAAATGGTCCGTCTTACCACTAGGTGAGAAGCGCCTGTATGGTGCCTCGGAGTAAGGAGTTGCTAATACATAGTAAATGAGAACTTAAAAACCTTAGGAAGGTAGTCAAAAGTAAATAAACATCAGCAAAAATATGCAAGACAGCACACGCTACGCTTGTTATACTTATAAATAATAATCTAATACAAACATGTAAATAGGTAAGTACAGATATTGCAAATTTCCATTACAGCAGTCGAGGGGCAGAGCGACATCAGGCCACGCGTCTTTATCATTAATATAGTCATCAAGAGTGTAATACGCTTTCTTAATTAGATTCATCTTTATGTAGGATTTAAATCTTCGAATAGGAAGTGAAAGAAGCAGTGGACGTAACTAGGCTGGTGATGATGATTGTTATCGGGTTGCCAACAAGCTTCATGTGATGCATTACTCAGAACCAATGAACATAACTCTTGAGAACGTCCGGCCTCTAAGGCAAAGTACGTTAGATAGCTAGCCAGGAAGCTCAATATTTACATATAACTAGAAATAGCATCTAGGACATTATAACCTGTCTCCCTCTAATGTATCTTATTGATTAGTATCCCTGGGTAAGACAGCTTTACAATTAAGTATAAGTATTGAGACACCAATATAGAGATTACTTACCTCTCGTGCCGTGTCCGGCCTAAAAATAGATCTCTCTATCTCCTCCCGTGGATGTCGTAAAAGCTGACTAAGAGATTATACCAGGGGATGGCCAGTAGCATCAACTTGAGTACTCAACACCAAAAACACGATCACCAATCTGCCAAGTGTGGTGATTATAGCAAATCCCTCCATTGTATTCTAGGGAGAGGCTTCGTTCAAAACAGGGAATGTTTAACGGCTGGTGATGATGATGATTTACCTGCCAGTTTTAGAAGAATAATTGTTGATTGTTTGAAACTTTGTTAGAAGACTACTTTAGTTTAACACGCACCGGCTAGCTAAAAAGACACTTTGACAGATGCCCTCCTATGAAGTTCCGTAAGAAGTATGATTAATTATTTATTCTTTATTGTACACAAAATTACAGACAAAACCTTACACAAAGGACATGTACAAAGGGTTTTATTCCAGCAAACCATAGAGGAAGGAGAAATGATTATATAGTGGTGCGAAAATGTAACAACTGAAAATAATAATATAATATTATGCTAATCTTCTTCTTCTTCATCAGCCGGCAGAAATCCACTGCTGGAAGAGCCTTAGCATGCATAGCATAGCATGCATAGCGTACAACCATAGCGTACAATGGGGTGATTTGTCATAATCATCAGTCACCACGCTTGGCAGGTGGATTAGTGATCGCAGTTTGATTTTAAGTACTTAGGTGAATGCTGCTGCCCATACCCCGGCGTTATCCCTTAGTCGTCTTTTATGATATCCACAGGAGGAGTTGGTGGCGTCCTATTCTTAGGCCAGAGGCCCAATTCTCTAATTTTAAAACATTCCAGTCACAATATAATCTCGTGTCAGTCGCACTGTCTCGTATAGTAACTATTACTTAATTTTCGCGTATACATGCGAAGATTAAGTAATAGGTGGCTGACAGTGCGACTGAGACGAGATTATACTGTGAATTTAATGTTTTTAAATTAGAGAATTGGGCCTCAGGAGTAGGAGCCTACCATGGCTACCGAGTCTACTACAGCTAATATTATTAATTAATAATTATACTAATATATCATTAGCATAGCTTTGAAGTTCACTATTGGACGAGGCCTCCCCCTTAGAATGCAATGGGGAGGATTTGCCATAACCACCACGCTTGACATGCGGATATATAAGGATAAATAATAAATACAAATAATACATACCAACTATTACAAGGAGAATTACTATTAATGGTTAAACGAACCTACCTTTCTATCATAATTATTATACGAGTGCCTTGTCAGAAGAGATTAGTAAACACAATGTAGTAGTATCGCAAAGGTGGACGGCCACTCTGCACTACGCTGAGATTTAGTTTGCACCTTTTTTTCGGATATTTTATTTAGCAAGACTATCATCTGGAACCACTCAACTTTTTTGTCATGTGTTTTTCACGCCACTTTGACAGATGCACTTTATGAAGTTCTGTAAAAACTAAAAGGGAATCGGATCTTTAGTACTTTCATCACAGTGAAACCCATCTCTTTTGTTATAATAATTTATGTATTTATACAGCTGTCAAAAGTGGTTTCACAGCTTGCGGATATTTGAGTGCTCATGAAGGGAATATAACTTAGCTAACTACGTTTTCAAAAGGCGAGTTTATTAAGTAATGAACACATTCATTTGCAAATGATTCGCTCTAAAGCCTCCTCTAAAAAATTGTGGGAAACGAGATATCAGTTGCAGTTTGTGCTGCAAATTCAATGCTATTTTAGAAACTTTTATTTTACTTCACCTGTGCAGGGCGATTCTAAAACGTCGGAAACATTTCCGATCGGATTCGTTAGTTTTAATTTTTTTATATTTTTTTTTAATATTTAACCACAACATTTCTTACAGTTCTTAATATAATATTGTACCTTAAAAACCTCCAAAGGTTTGACTAGGTACTCACATTCGTCATAATGTGTGAAAACTTCACACTCCTCCAAAACAGGTTGAGCCAGTGCACTACAGGCTGATTTCGTTGTGGTAAGTAACTAAAACAATATTCTAACAATTTTCTCTAGTAAAACACAGTAATATACAATGTTTATTGTTTTTTCTGTGTTTTACTAAAGAAAATTGTTTTTGTAGTTACTTACCACATCGAAATGAAAAACTAACGAATCCGATCGGAAACGTTTCCGACGTTTTAGAATCGTCCTGCTGGTTAGTCCCTATGTGGTGTGTGGATCAAATCGGGATGTTGTCTTTGTGGCTAAGCTTTGAGGACCATTGACTCTGAGTCCCATTTCGCGTTATTTTCGTTGTCGTTGTGGCCCAAAAATCTGGGCCTTAAAGTTACTAGCAAAAACAAGTGGTTTTTGGTTGTCTTTGTGGCCCATTCTATTTTGTAAGAACAAATATGTGCATTTGTAAGTACAGTCGGAGTAAAAAAAAATACTGAGATATCAAGAAACATTTGAGCAATCGGTTGATAAACAAACTTTTTGAATTGTGACAGCAGAGACGAAGGGGATTTAATAAAAAAATTAAGATTTTGTATTTTCGAATCTTGATATTTTGGGGATTTCAGAGATTTTGTTATTTTGAGATTTTTGGGATTTTTTTTTGTAGTTTTGGGAATTTTGGAGGATTTGGGATCTTGCAACTGAATTTTTAACCATGTTCCACGTAACCGATTGAGTTGTAATTTTGCATCTCTGTCAAGTTTTGATATGAGTTTGATATGGCAATACAATATTATGGTGATAGCGAGCTGATATGATGGAGCAGACGCCGGTAGACAATGTGTGGGTCAAATCATGCAACTGAATTTTAAACCATTTCCACCCAACCGATTGAGCTGAAATTTTGCAAAATTGTTAGTCTTGATCTCACACTAGGATTCCCTGTGTCGTGGGTATCAGGAGCTACGAGTACCATGGTACCAGAACACTCAGACCCGGACCAAATATTTAATAATCATGCATTTGTTCCGCAGTGGGAATCGAACCCACGACCTCTTGCTTCTCAGCTGGCTACTCGCCCGCCGTGCAACGGAGATCGTCAGTAACTGTCGTACAGCTACGATTGTGTGCAGTAGATTTTTCTTTAATTAGGGCCTTCCATGAAGTTAAAGGTTTCCTTTGCAGGCACGTTCTGGGAAAACTTTATTTATTAAATGAGCTTCTTACTTCTTTTATTTCCAGACTCTTTTTAGGGGTCCGTACCTCAATATAGGTACCAACGGAACCACTAATAGGATCACTCAGGTGTCAGTCTGTCTGTCACAGCCAATTTTTTACCGGATCTACTGGGCCGAAAAAGTTGAAATTTGGTACACTAATGTAACCCAATTACGGGTGCATAGCTTAAATAAACGAATTCTGATTTGAAGGGGTTAATTTTGGGGGGCAAATTAGAATAAAAAACTTGTGTCAAACACAAGTTTCTTCTCATGCAACATGTGACATGTCAAATGAAAAGCCAAGAGAAATAAAATATTAATAATTTTAAAATGCTTTGTTTAAAAGATGTTCAAGAAAATATGCGATTTACAAACTTTTTTTTTCTTTGTTTATAGGCAAACCTAAATGAAGATCCTAAGTCATTAAATTCCCAAGGGAAACGGAAAATACTCACAATGAGGAAATGCGTACAAAATTGTGTTGGTTTACTAATAAGCTTACTACGTAGCTTATTTGTACGGAACCCTCACCACGCGAGTCCAACTCGCACTTGACTGGTATTATTTATAATTTCTTCAATCGTTCTGTTCCAGTAAATCAGACTGAAATGAAAACGTAACTGATGATATGAAAACGTAATTACAGTTCTACAGGTATTAAAGATAATAATTCTAGGAATGCCTAAAGCAATTAGTGGATTTTGCAAAGCTGGATAAGAGCTCAAATATCGGTTTATACCGGTATCTACCTACATTCGGAATGCTTTGATCCAGTTGTAAAACGTATATTCCGTTCATCACAAGGTTTCAGCAGGTGAATATTTCTAAATGCTCGTGAAAGGACACGTTCTATTGAATCAGATTCTGAAAATAAAATGACTTTTCTTGTAAGCCCAGCTATGATCGTGGTATCGTTTCTAATTCTGTAGGTTGTTCTTTTTTGTAGACAGACGATGCGTTAGTTTGTTTGCTTTTGCAGTCTTTCAAGCGTTTCTTATACTAATACAAAACAGTTAAGTATGGGCTTTTAGTAGATTGTATCATAAGGGAGCAAAATAATATTTTTACGGCGAGGGCGCACTTATTTACGTTCGATTTCTTTGGCACTGAACACTAAAATGTTCCAAATTCAAAAAGTTCGCGGCAAAGATAATTGCGGCGCACTTATAGAAGTTTCTTATAGAAAACACCACCTTTGGGTGCACTTAAAGGCGAACCAAGTCGTCCTTTTCGAATAGATGTGGTGAAAAATCTTTTTACGTACTAACTGCGACAGGTGGCAATCAATCAAAAAGTATTTGTATTCATTGAAATCACAAGGATCATATTAAAACGTCTTATAAACTAAAATTACTCCTGTTCCTGTGGCAGTGTTTCCAATTGCTGTGGTCCGGTTTGAAGGGCATAGATACAGTGAAATACAAGGCGCGTCCTAGGTGGACGTGACCTAAGAGGTATTGCATTAGTAATGGGTTGGGGTTACCGCTTAACATCAGGCAGACCCACTGCTGGATGAGGCCTCCCCCTTAGAATGCTATGAGGGGATTTGCTATAATCACCACGCTTGGCAGACGAATTGGTGATCGCAGTATCGGTGTCGAGTACTTGTATATATGCTTTGAACTCTTTGAAACGACTTTCTTCGTAATTTATGGAAGTACAAAAACAAGATAGCATCGGCTAGATTAGTCGATAGTTACTATGGCACGTAGGTTCATCTCGCAACTGGCAAGATTAGTCGATAGTTACTACGGTGCGTAGGTTAGAGTGTTGTTGTCCGCAACGCGCCGCCCCACCCCACCCGCGGCCGGGAAAGGTTTCTGGATTACCGGGACCACCGGGACCACGCGAACGAAGTCACGGGGATTCAGCTAGTTAGTAAATGATCGACAAAATGCTATTGTACTTTGATGCGTTTGTAAAAAGGGGATAGTTTCACGTTCGTATTCAAAGATAGACTATAAATAAAATTGAGAACTTGATAAAGGGTTGATTTTTGATCGATAAAAACCGGTTTTAAATGTGACGCAAGGGGTGACAGACATCGCATAGGGTTCATGACATGGTTCAACTAGCGAGTAAGCTATGCATACTTATTATGTTTACTATTAACGAGCTTAAAGGGGGCCGATTCTACTATTTTTAAAGAAAATCCATTCTTAGACCATGCAATTACAATTAAACTATAATTGTCATTAGAAATGGTAATCTGCTAAATTTGTGAAAGTATTTTCATTCTCCATTAAAAGATTTTACGATTGTTTCTGAATGGTCGTTATTATAATCCAATTGAAAAACCATTGAAGTAGAATATATAATAGTAGAATACGAAAAGTGTCAATTTTGAGATAATAACAATTTGTTAAGTAGAATTGGGGTCGGTCGTTATGCAATAAATTTATCAAAACTTAAAATTTTAATCGATAAAAAGTGTCAAAGTAATGTTAACTAAAGTAAGTAGTAGTAAATAGTAGTATCTCTGTAAAGTTAGTGTAAAAAACGACTCTAAACTCTCTTACTCCATTTTGCTCGACTATGCCTCGCAGCTATCTGCGAGGCATAGTCGAGCAAAATGTTTTGGAGCTAAATTGAATCTTACGACCACGCGTTATACCATATTTTGCATTGAAATTAGATTTGGAAACCGATGAATTTTGAAAAGTCAGGTTTTTATCAAACGTAAAATTGTTATTTTACAAAAAAAAAAAAACTAAAAAAATTCAGAATTTTGTTCCAAAATTGTTTTTTTTTGTTTTGTTTGTTTTTTGTGTTTTTGTTCGAATAAAAAAAAGAATCAAAATTGTAGCGTGAAATGTTTTTATTGTTTAAACGACTTTCGAGCATTACTAAAAGGCAAAATCACAGGCGGGACAGTTAGCTATGTATAATATCAAATGAACCATTAAGTTACTTGGACACTCTGGATGCGGCCGTAAAGATATCAAATGTTTCAAAGCTAAAGTCTGGCTAATGAAAGAAGAGACTGAAAATGCGCGGCAAATTTAAAAATAATCAGCTTGCCATCCCCAAAACTAACATGAAATACTTGACATCTCTACATAATAAAATACTGACTCTAGACATTTTTAAACTCTACATCACAACTACTACAAATATATTTTTAGCGTACGATGCCAACGCAACCGGCCACATGTTGGGGTAAATCAACGAATAGGGCCAGACGGTGCCAGATGCACCCCTCTATAACACATATCCATTCAAAATTCGACTATATATCCACACTCATCAGGGTTACTATCAATAGTAACAAATATCCCGGCTTGTTAAAATGAATTGTGGTCTTGAATGAAGTCTTTCTGGCATTTGCTCGTCAGTTCAGAAACGATTGAACGCTCGTGCGTTGTGTGTATTTTTTTCTTTTATATTATTAAAAAGTTTACTTCTGTTTTTCGCAAGATATAGGCCAAGGGGCGCCCAGACGCAAGGTGGAACCTGTTTTTGTTCCTGTTGTTGCCCTTCGAGGAATTCGACAAGTGAGTCAATCGTCATTTGTTTGAATGAATGGGTTTCGTCTGCGGTTTCCATTGTGATAAATTATAATTAGGATAGATAGATAGATCTCTGTCTTAGTTCGTCGTATCTTGACAGAGTGGTCGTGGTTATGCAAGTCTTGCTTGAGTGGCGGCTCTTGCGATGCGTCTTGGCTATAGAAAATTATTTATTGCACAAAACAGAAAACTAGTACCTATGTATAAAGCCTTTTTTATTATTACGTATCTCTTCAATATTAATACAATTCAATGTTGATAGTAATTTTAGTAGTTTTGACTTAAATACATAGTTTGGTTAGTTTTCTTCAGGTTCGGAGATACGGACCCCTTCTTGGGTAAAGGTTTCCTCTAGCTTCTTCCGAAATGCTAAATCTCTTCCTATTTTCAAAAGCATGGTCACTCAACATTATCTGTCATCAATCTGTACGTCATCTTGACATTTTTCTAATATCACTATTATGTATTATTATTGTATGTATATTATATATTAATAATATTTATGTAGGTATCTAATTGTGGATATTATATTATACTGGTAAAACAAAATAAATAAAAATAACAATATTTAAAAAAAATATAAAATACCTACTTACCTATATAATATTTATAAGTATGTTTATTATTTTGTTTATTAAATCAATTTGTTTTACTGTAGGTACTTGTCATTTTGTGATTATACTAAGATGTAAGCCACCGTCCTTATTTGTTAAATATGTAGTTTCTGTCCATCCAAAGGTTGTCTGGAAGAGATCGCTCTTAAGCGATAATACCGCCCATTGTACCTCTGATTTGAAACTTTGTATTCATATTTTTTTGTTGTTTTTTGTTTATGGTGTACAATATAGTTATAATCTATCTATCTATCTTCCACTTAACTCTGTCCTTTCCTACGTTCATCTAGTCTTTCTAAGCGATTTGTATTATGTCATCGGCCCACCGTCTGTACGGTCTGCAACTATTTCTTTCCCTTCTATTGTGTGGTGTGTGGTATAGTCCATCTTTTATTCGTGAGACGTGAGATGTGATAGCACAAAACAAAAAACTAGTAACTACATAAAAAACAATAATAATAATACACTCGAGAGCAATAAATCCGGGTCACTTAAAGAATCCTAAAAATCTCGGAAACTAAAAATGCTAGGTTAATGCAATAAATTGTATTTAATAGACAATGTAATACTCCTTAAATGAAGGTATTAAAACATCTTAGTTATTGTAAAGTTATATCATAAAAAAATCAAATTTGAAAAAGGGCCACTTTCGAAGATGGAACTACGAAATTACAGCATTTGGTTTTGCTTTTGTTTGTAATCTGTCATTTATGTGGGTACATAAACCATGTTGATAGTGCTCTATATTCATTATTCAAGCTGAAATTATGTCGCTTACGCCTGAAGAATGCACCAGAATACTTACAATGCTGGAAACCGGCCGGAGTCAGCGCGATACAGCCAGGACTGTCGGTGTGTCGCTGTCAACAGTACAAAGAGTTCTCCGACGTTACGAAGAAACTGGTTCTTACCTACGCAGACCAGGAACGGGCAGAACCAGGTGTACCACAGCACGAGAAGACCGATACTTGGTGAACACCATGCTTCGAAATCGCTTTCTCACAGGAACTGAACTCACAAATCAGTTTCGACGCCTCGGAGGAAGTAACCCAAGTGCATGGACAGTAAGACGTCGGCTTGCTGAATCTAACTTAAAACCCCTTAGACCTGCAAACGGCCCTAAACTGGAGCGTGGGCATCGTATTTCAAGACTAAGATATGCCCAGAGCCACGTAAATTGGAGTATTGAAGATTGGTCAAAAGTTATGTTCTCCGACGAATCAAAATTTATGCTCTACAAGCACGATGGAAGACACAGAGTGTATCGAAGACCAGGGGAAAGATTCAAGCAAGCATGCATCGAAGAAAAAGTAGCCTACGGTGGTGGGTCTGTACTTGTGTGGGCCGGAATTTCTTCTGAAAGTCGCACAGAGCTGGTGATCATAGAAAACGGCTCTTTAACTAGCGTAAGATATGTGGAAGAAATCCTCAATGATCACGTTGGTCCATTTATGGTCAATTTAGGTGAGGATGCTATATTTATGCATGACAATGCCCGACCTCATACAGGTAGGATTGTGAATGACTACCTTCAAGAGATGAACATTACTCGTATGGAGTGGCCAGCGCGCAGCCCGGATATCAACCCGATCGAGCATGCTTGGGACGAGCTAGGCAGATGCGTAAAACAACGAAACCCTCCCCCAATCACGCTTCGTGAGCTCAAAATTGCTCTCACAGAGGAATGGGAGAATATTCCCCAAAATCGTATAAGGAACTTGGTGTACAGCATGCCAAACCGCGTAAACGCAGTAATGGAAGCACGAGGAGGCAATACGAAGTATTAAAATTCAAGAAAATCGTAATAAAGTTCAAAAATTTCATGTTTCCTATTTTTGTTTTAAGGAGAGATCAGCAGTTTTTTTCTTTATGTAATTTTGTGTTAATAAAATGTATGGTGACTCATATTTTTTTTACCTTCATTTAAGGAGTATTACATTGTCTATTAAATACAATTTATTGCATTAATCTATCATTTTTAGTTTCCGAGATTTTTAACATTCTTTAAGTGACCCGGATTCATTGCTCTCGAGTGTATAAGCTTTTTATGACCTCTTACACACAGATTGAACTTAAATTAAGTATATATAAGTACCTATTCTGTATTAGTATGTTTGCCGTTAACCTTATTGTTATATTATCTATGTTGTTAGTTCTATTTTTTTTTAATTAGTTTTGTAGGTTTTAATTATTTGTGCAGAGACCGCTCTTAGCGGTAAAAGCCTCCTCCAACTGTTTCCATCTATCTCATCTCTAGCGTATCTAGTCCAGATTTTGCCTGCTATCTTAAATATATCATCACTCCATCTTTTGTGAGGTCAGGTGTGAGGTGGTTAAGGGCAGTACCTACATAGGCGAACTTAACGCTAATAAGTTTTTTTTTCCAGCTAACCTTTGCGTAATTTAGAGTGGGTGGTAATGCTATAGGGAATAATTATAGGTCAAGATTATAAAGATTATAAATTAATATTTGTTGGACCGACTTCATCGAAAGTCGGTGGATGGAGCCGGCTCAAGACCGTTCGTCGTGGCATTCTATGGAGACCTATGTCCAGCTGTGGACTTCTACAGGCCAATGATGATGATGATGATGACGATTGGTAGTTGGCCCATCATAACAGAAGCTGTTACTTTATCATTTACAAGCGAGATACCAATTGGCCACATCCGTTACTGCAATTGTTATCATGAATCAAGTTTAAAAGTTATGGCAGTACCTTTTTTTTCAGATTCCCTTATCGCGTTACATCCCCTTTAATTTATAGTGTTGTGTATAGTTATATCATCATCATCATCATCATCAAGTACACTGCTGGACATAGGTCTCCCTTTTTTAAACCAACCACCGAATTCCTGCGACCTTTAAAGTATCGTCATATCATAAATCGTCATGTATGATCACCTATAACCAAGATCACTGACGTTCAAGAGCTATCTCTCAGAACCAGCAAGTTTAAGTGGCAATGAGCAGGCTATATAGCTCGCAGACAAATGTTCAGGCTAATAATGATGATCATCCATCTCCCCTCACGTTCTTTACAATCAAATTCAAATTCAAATTATTTATTTTTCTCAATAGGCACGTAGGAAAGTCAATAGGTACAAGAAGTCGTTTACAGTTTACAATAATAGACAAGTGAATAAACATACAAAATCGAAACATAATATCACAAAAAAATAAAAAATTACAATAATAACATATCAAATAATAAATAATAGATAGGTACTTTTCAATTCAAATGTTAAATAATTTTGATGTCAAGTATAATGATAATATATTTTATAAATTAATACTTTCCCACGCTTTGTGGTCAGACATAAATTCATTTATGCCATAATATGCTTTTAATGTCAGTTGCTTTTTAATTGTATTTTTGAAATTTTTCTCGTTTAAACTAGTAATACTGGCTGGTAACACATTGTAAAATCTAACACAGTTCATTAAAAAAGATTTATTGACTTTTGATAGTCTTGACTTTGGCAACATAAGCTTATGTTTACTTCGTGTGTCAAAGCTGTGAACATCACAGTGTCTAGTGTACTTACTTAAATGTTTTCTAGCATGTAATATATTTATATAAATGTACAGAGATGGCATGGTCAAAATATTAATTTTCTTGAATAAGTCCCTGAGGCTATCTCTCGGTCCAAGTCTATAAATACCTCTAACAGCTCTCTTTTGCAAAATAAAAATGTTATTAGCGTCCGCAGCATTGCCCCATAACAGAATTCCATAGGACATAAGTGAATGAAAGTAACTAAAGTAGACCAATCTTGCTGTTTTGATGTCCGTTAATTCCCTAATTTTTTGGACAGCAAATGCTGCGGAGCTTAGTTTGCTGGATAATTCATTAATATGGCTGCTCCATTGTAATTTATTATCTAAGGTGATTCCCAAAAATTTTGCACGATCTATTATGTTAAGTAAATTATTATTTATATGAATAGGTATAGGTAAATTAGGATTATTTGTCAATGAAAATTTAATGCATTTTGTTTTGTCAGAATTTAAAATTAAATTATTTACATTAAACCAATTTTGAATAACATTTAGAGATTCAATAATAACTGTGATGTCCGGATTTGATCGATTGATTTTAAATAATAGAGAAGTGTCATCAGCAAATAATATAACGTTTGAAAATTTTTGGGCTAGGTAAGGTAGGTCATTAATATACACTAAAAAGAGAAATGGACCAAGGATTGAGCCCTGGGGTACACCTATTGTGAAGTCCAAGGCATCGGACAATACACCATTTACATCTACAGATTGTTGTCTTTCAGTAATATAAGATTTCATAAATTCAAGTGCTCCCCCTCGCACTCCGTAGTGACTTAGCTTGCTTAGGAGTATTTCATGATTCACACAGTCAAACGAATCCAGTCCATCCAAGCTTTTCATCGCAAAGGTTGCGTGGAAGAGATGATGATGAGTTTTTTTTGACGACTGGCGCGGCGGGCGAAAGGTTCGCCTGCGACGCAAGACGAAGAGGAATCGAACCCGCAAGGTTCGATTCCCGCCTCGGAACAAATATTTGTACGATCTGCAGATAGTTGTTCAGGGTGATCTGGGTATTTTCTATGCAAAATAAAAAATATCTATCTATGTATGTATTGTATTAAGTATATCAGTTATCTAGTACCCATAACACAAGCTCTGCTTAGCTAGATAATGTTGTGTGAAATGTCCAATTTATTTATTTATTTTATACTACCTACTTGGCAAGCAAACAAGCATACGGAACCCGCCTGATGGAACATAGTTAGCATAGCTTATGGACGCCAACACAAGAGGCATCACACGCGCGCTGCCTAACCTGAGACATAAAGATGAAAAGTCTCATGTGCTTGTAATTTCACCGGCACCCGTATACCCTATGTATCTATCTATGATGATACATCTATAATTGTCTTTTCAGAATGGTTCCAGAGAGTACATCCACCAAAGAGACGGTCCCCAGGCACATCTCAAAGGCGACCGCTCATGACGTCTACAAAGCCCTGCTTCGCATGATCAACATCAAAAACAACGTCACAGAGAGCCAGTCTGCGGACATCGATCGACTGCTCAAGGAATACGCCTACAGAGGTTCCGATATAAGACATGGTCGGACTCAGAATCTGAGTTGAGGGGCAAAACAATAGGCTCAATGTAATGCACCTTAAGGCTCCTGGGTAACCTGTCAAAAATATCTTACCCATGGGTTAGTAAATTCAATGGTAAATTCATGAATTTATCACAGAAAGATAGCTCACTGGCCACAGAATTGCACTCAAACTAGAACATTTACTTTTTGTCGGTGAAGGACGTGTAGAATTACAGTTTCACTAGTTCTAATTTACCCTATTAGATAGAGAAACACTATTCTGCACCCTCCCCCTTACCTCACCCCAGATCGCGAGTGCACCATCCTTGCCGTAGCTCAAAAGGTTTTAAAACATAATAATATTTCGTATTATACATGGATGCTGGATAGATGGGAGATGTGGTGTATCTGGTCTGTGAGTAGCCAGAGAATGGGCAGCAGCATCCACCTGAGTACTCAACACCAATCCGCTTGCCAAGCGTGGTGATTATGGCAAATTCACCTATTATATTCTATGGGGGAGGCTTCGTCTAACAGTGGACGTCTAAAGGCTGCTGAACACATAATGAATAATGCTGAATACATGGATTTAGAGATAAAAAAAATGCTTGTTTTTATGTCTACAGATGGCTCTGAGCCAATGCAATACATTGAGACAATATGACCGTATGTCAGTGTATTTGTAAAATCGTTGCCTACCCATTGGCAGAAAAAAAAACATACTACAGTGCCATCTATATCAGCATCAGGGAACTGAACCGGACTACCATTGTTTAAGAAAATCTCTCATTACAAATTGTGAATTCAATTGTTTTAATTCAAAAAGTATTTTGTAAATAAAAAAAATTGGTTGTCTGTAAAGTCGGTTTACTGACGATAGTTGAACGTGACAACGTCTTCTTTGTCGCTCGTTCCGCGCTCTCTCTTGCACTTCAAGCCTTACATGGAACGCCTCAGAGCGAGGTAACGCCGCATGAGTCATGTTTTTTCGTGCGTGCAGCCGGCTCTATCGAATTATAATACGTTGTCACGTCAAAACACTACAGACACAAACAGACAGAAATTGGTCTGACAATTTGACTGGTAGTTTACTGTTGTGGTTTGGTAGAGTACGTGCTACCATATGACTGCTGTGAAAGTCTAAATAAATTAATAATGGCAAGTGTAAGTTTTATGTCGCACTTGCTCCAACCGACTTTAAGTTAAGTTTACTCATTAATTTCCTGACGTTTCATTAGTATTTCATAGAATACTGTAATTTTGATCACGACATTTTTAAGGTAAGTGTCCGGTTGGTGCAAGAGGGAATTACTTTTGCTCAATTAGCGGGATGTCTAAGGCCCAGATAAATAGAACATACTTCACGGTGACTAAGTCTAAGCCTTACTTTGAAATCGCTCCTGTCTTTCACTAATACGCGTTTAATATTTGTGGACGTTCTATTTATTTGGACCTAAGACTAGTACTCATTCTTTTTGACAGATGAATACTTTAACTCGCGGTTTGTCAGATAATTATAATATATTATAATTATATAATAATGTGCATTGAGCCCTAGAACAATACTTTACCAAAACGTAATCCAAAGAATTGATAATTTAATTATAATATTATTTATAGCAATTTTATTTACTAGTCGTAAATTATTAATTAAGAGTTAGAAATAAGAGATAATGCTTTCTCAGCACTGTGACATACCATCGACACATATCGAACTGTAAAATATATTAATGTCAATATTTTGTCATATTATACGTTTGTATAAATGAGGGCTTTTAATCTTCGATTAAAAAGAAAAAAGTAGTTCAAATTGGTTTCATAGATGGCGTTGACTCAATTGTATCAATCAAGATTGTCTGTGGTGCACGAGTACAAAACTATTATTCTAAGTAGTCTGTGGCTATTAGTCATGATATTCTGTTTGTGACTGCTTCTTGTGTGTGCTAGTGATTTCGTGGTGTTTTCAGAAGTAGGCAAAAATAAATACCACGAAACGAAAATTATTTCTAAGCTGTCGATGTTGACATTTCACTTTATTTTGACTCTTGAAAGTTACGTTACAGAGCAGCGCCATCTATTTTCAATGCTGAAAGCATGATTTGAAACGGCCGTGAAAATCCCTCAATTTTGATGCGTATATTTAATTCTCTGCATACAACCAACATTCCTCATCTTCTTCCTTCTTCTCCGCTGTGCGACTCGTTCTTTCTTGGTCACTCTGTAGGATCTGAAAAGGGGCTTGCGACAGATTGTAAGATAACCAGTGTGTTGAAAGGATTCAGTGCAAACCTATGGTTGTGTCGCCCCCCCTAAGCTTCCCTAACTACATCCACAAACACTACGGATACAGTAGATCTACAGCAAACAATTACAGACTAATTGTATGATTCGCAACAGTTCACTTCTATTGGAAAGGATTCAATTGAAAATGCGGGTTGAATATCCTCTGTTCGCTTATGCAATTTCGTCTCATTAGTACGAATCAAGGATCTGCTTAATTTATTCTTAGTTTAAGTGCAATTTCATTTATTTGAGTTTTAAGACCAATAAAATCTATAAGATAAAATATATAATTATTACTTTTATTACTATCCTTTTTAGGGTTCCATAATCCAAAGGGTGCCAATGGGACCCATTACTACACCCGTCCGTCTTATTCTGTCAAAGGGGTATATCTCGGACTTTATATTTATTCTGAGATCTCGGAAGCCGTGAGTGAATTTTGACATTCACAAATTCACATTGTATTTTAGGTATTTTAAAAAGACAACACTTATGAATGAAATGACAAATTAAATAATAATAAATGCAGAAAACCGATCCCCGGAGAACAGTTAAAAAAATAAAAAGTCTTATTAGTTGTAATATAAATTGTCGTGCTAAAAATGGTATTTGTACTTTTTGTGACTTCACAACAAATATAATTTTTATATTTTTATAAATAAAATAAAATAAAATTAAACGGTATTCCATTTTGGTACTCTGGTACTTATGTTATGGTATGTGGCATAATTTGCTGAAATTATAAGCAACATTTTGCATAGTCAATAACGTTGGTGTAACTGAACCTATCGTAATACATTCTCAATAATATTCTTAACTAGTATCCAGCTGCGGGTTCACTCGCGTTATAGAGTCATTCCAGTCTGCACCACTCGACCCAAATGTAAAATCGGGTCAAAGCAGATTTACGTTGTGTTTATTATATCCATTTTGCCCTGACCCGCAGAATTTTTTGCTTCAAATTTAAACAAAAAATAGCGTAGTACAGTCAATGACATAAGTGGCTAATACAAGTAAGGTAAAATAGTATAGTCTAGCTAGTATATAATAGTAAATATGGTATATTTAGTATAGTCAGATAATAATATATTATAGTATAATCTCATTAATATTATAAATGCGAAAGTTTGTAAATATGTTTGTTACCGTCACCCTGAAAAAGCTGGAACGATTTGTTTGAAATTTGAAACGGACATAGCTTATACCCTGAATTAACATATAGGCTACTTTTTATCCCGATATTTATGAATTGCTATAATCACCACGCTCGGCAGGCGGATTGGTGATCGCAGTACTCAGGTGGATGCTGCTGCCGTACTCTGGTGTAATCCTTCTGTCAGATTTTACGATATCCATAGGAGGAGATGGAGGGGTCTATTATTAGGTCAAATAGCTATATACGCTACTACATGGCTTCTCAAATATTTTCAGGATCCGAGTGGTATTTAGGGACGCTCTACTTCATCATGAATTTTATTTTTGATTAGGGCACCCCTAGACCACCTGAGGAATGTACCTTCCGAATTTCAACTTTCTAGGACTTACGATACAGGTTGTGCGTTGTGTAGAGTCAGTCAGTCAGTCATTAAAGCAACGATTTTATATACTTATAAATTGTTTGACAATTAGAGAAACTCTATTAGAGAGCCTAGGGTTTCTCGTTTTTGACCTGAGAGATAAGAGATAAATCATTTATTACCAGAAAATACAGTACAGTACAGAAATATACATGGAACACATTTAAGGAAAAATTGAGTAACATTATGGTTTTCTATAAATAACAGAAACAATGGCCCCACACTAGGCTCTAGGCCCGTGTCGTGGGTGCCCAAAGCGATTTAACAAAAATTCAAGAAATTGCTGGGGTATCCATGAGATATTGATCAAAAGAAGATTCACAAAAACGTACATATATACCTAGTAATAAGAAAAAGAAAAAGAATAATATGAATAATGACATGTTAAATCCTTGCATATTTGTGTGTGAGAGCGAAGGTGAGTACCTACCTATTAAAGTGTACCTACAAGTGTTGTGTCGTGTAATAAAAAGAACTATTGTCGTCGAGACAGAAATTCTCTATGGTGCTAATAATATTAACCAATAATATCCTCAATCTCGTCGTAGGATTTTGACTCAAGCCATAACCAGACAACACGTTTAACTTTAGAGGTCGTAAGGGTTTTTATATCACACGATTTGCAAATTTTATTGTAAATTCGTGGAAGACTAGAAGTAGGATGGCGTCTAGCAAACTCTGTTTTAGTTGCAGGGATAGGGATTTTAAAAACCCGCCTTTTTAGGAGATCATTGTATGTGACAGAGTTAATAACACTCCTATGCACTGTAGTGACAGCCTTCAAGATATACAACTGGCGAACTCTCAGAACTTTAGCTTCGCTGTACAGTGTATCAGTGGAATATCTAAAAGGCCTACGCAACATCACCTTCAGAACTGCACGCTGGGCTCGCTCGAGCTCCATCATGTGGGTCTTAGCTGCACCTCCCCAGGCAAGACTGCAATAGTTTACTATTGACTGACAGACTGCACCATAAACCATATGCAGAGTCTTATCATCACATGAATGACGTAAGGCCCTCATGACGTACATGGATTTCCGAACCCGTCCCGATAGGTTGTGGATGTGAACTTTAAAAGACAAACTCTCATCAAAGTCGACACCCAAATATCTAATGTTGTCCGCGTGTGTGATGGAATCAGAACAACTACAATGAACGAAAGACTGTCCGATAAGTCCACATGAGTGCGCCTTAATATAGGGTATGCTTAAAGGTTTTGATGCACAAGTTTTATAAAAAGTTAGGAATTTTGTCTTTTTAGGATTTAAGGTCAGAAGGTTCATCCTGAGCCAGGTTGTAATAGAATTGAAACCCGATTCAGCAGCACCAAAAACAGAATCCCAAGTCGAGTCCTGAAAAACGACCACTGTGTCATCTGCATAGCAGATAACTTCAGTTCCCGGGATTTTCAGATGCATGATATCGTTCATGTAAATAGAAAAAAGTGTAGGGCCAAGGATACTTCCCTGCGGGACCCCATAACAGGTCGAAACAGGGTCACTTACGTGTTCACCAATTCTAATACATTGCCTCCTATTACTCAAATAACTCTGGAACCAATTCAGCGCAAGACCTCTGATGCCTATGGCTTCAAGCTTCCGAACTAGAATTTGTATTGAAACGGTATCAAAGGCCTTCGCTAAATCAAGGAATACGCCGAGACAGCACATGCCATCATCAAGAGCAGAAGAGACTGTTTTAGTTAATAAAACTGCTGCATCCTCAGTGGATTTACCACGTCTAAAACCGAACTGCCTGTCAGAGAGATGACTTCCTCTTTCCAGGTAGTCTACCAGCCTTCTATTGACCACTTTCTCCAGGATCTTTGAGAAGACGCTAAGTAGTGAAATAGGTCTGTAGTTACTCGGAGTGTTTTTCGGACCGTCTTTGTGGATTGGTACAACTACAGCCAATTTCCAGCTCTCGGGGAAACAGCCGGTGGACAAACTCAGATTGCAGATGAACGCAAGCGGCTCCAGAATGAAATGCCTAATTTCCTTGATGAGAGCAACAGTACAACCGTCAATGCCAGGGGCACTACCATCCCTCAAACCCATAATAATTGTATTGACCTCAGGATAGCCAGTAGGTGTCATAAAAAAAGACTTTAGGACGGTAGAACAGGGCCTGAAACTAGTGGCAAAAACTAATTCGGTTGCGGAGTACTGACTTAGGATCTTATCAGCCAGATCCTTACCAACGCTGGCAAAGTATTTGTTACATTGATCAAGTTCAGCCGACGGATCTATGTGGTTTTTGACTAGTTCAGACGAGTCACTGATCGCTATTTTATTGTCACTTATGCTATTTATAGTTTGCCATAACTTTTTCGGATTATTTTTATTTTTAAAGAGTTCGCCTTTTTCATAGCTGGTCTTGATGCGCTTAAGGAGTTCCTTGAAAAAGTTACGATACCTAGTGTATGTTTTCTGTAATATTTTATTTTTGGGATCCCTCCTGGCTTTTAGGTGAAGCATATCACGATTTTTCTGACATCTCATTAATCCAGGGGTGATCCATGGCTTCAAATTGAATTGCCGACGACTACAGACTACCATACGGCTATGAACAGATATAACTGAAGATAGAATAGCATCGAAACACAAGACAGCATCGTTGACATTTGACTTATTCATGACCGTCCTCCAATCAACGCTCTTTAAGGCATCAACTACCGCTGTATAATCGATTTTCATCCTAGAACGCTTTTTCAGGGGGGGATTAATGACCGATTTCGATAAACCTAGTACACAGATAGCATGATCTGTTATGGTCGAGTTAAAGACAATTCCCAGAGCTTTATCACTCCCATTCAAAAAGATGTGGTCCAAGCATGAATTACCACGCGTACGTTTTGTAATGGCGGGAAACATCTGATGCTCAGCTGCGAGCCGCAGATATTCCAAACAATCTGAATCCATGGGATTCTGCAATAGGTTGATGTTGATATCGCCTGCCCATATGATGCAGGATTTCGACTTATTTATGTCCAAATAGCTACTTAGAGAATGTAAAAAATTGGAAGCGCTCTTAAAAGAAGGCGAACGGTAAATCCCAAGTATGACACGCCCACTACCCAGACACACCGAAAGGCAGTTACAATCATCTAGATCTGGCTCCGACACAGTTACAGGCCACGTATTTTTAGTGTAAACGGTAACCCCACCACATTTGTTTATGTACTTCGCCGTACGATATGACGTGTAGCCCGATATTTACCTGTACGTCTAGTACGGGTTTTGATAGTTTTCGGAAACTATATGAAGTTTCGTTTCCTTCCATACATTTACTGACAGCGTCCTTAGTTTTCTTCTCGTTTTCGCTAGGGGCGCTGCAAGTAAATGTATGGAAGGAAACGAAACTTCATATAGTTTCGAAAACTATCAAAACCCGTACTAACCCCCCTGATTGTATTACAGTCCGGATATTAGTTTATTTTCGTCCGGATGAAAATTAAACTGTAATTGGCTGTAAATGAACTGGCTGGTTTGCCAGTTTCCGCGCGACATTTCGGTGCGGCTCCTGTCAGGCCACTTCGTGGTTATTTTTGCCTGGAGCTTAATCACAGTACGACCGTGGACTATAGTTTATATAACCTTACGTCATCTAATAACGAGGTGGGACAACTTTAGTAGGGTGTAGCATAAAATAAGACTTCTTAAAACAAGGTTGTGCAAAGCCTGGAGCGTTTTGTGTAGCGGGTAATTGAAAGATCAATTTTGTTGGTACAAATTACGTCATCCAGTAACAAATTGAGCCTGGAATATTCGTTGAAGACATGGAAGTAATAAGTAGTTATCTATTTATACTTCCATGGTTAAAGGTCATCAAGAAGTGCTTAAAAAAATATTTATTCAGTAGTATTTTAAAACATCTTACACTTTCTTACAACTTAAAACAATCTTAAAAACAGTTTTAACCTTTTTTTTTTAGTTTTTGCATTTGTTTGTGCCGTATTGGAAATTCAGGCCAAACTTTTACTATCATCTAAATAATCGGACTATTTATAGTTTGGTTTTTTTAGAAAGTATATTATATGTTAAATTCTTTTTTTAAATTTGTTTAGCTGCTATTTTAGCACATCGCATGGTATTTTGTATTGAAGCGTACACATTGGCCTGTAAACGATTTAGGTACTAACTTTATGGAGCCTATAATAGTGGGAACAGCGAGTTTATCTTTGTTTCAAGTATTTATACCAGGGGTTCCCAAACTTATTTTGTCTACTGCCCACTTTGAGAATAAATGATTTTTTAGCGCCCCCATTTTTTTACCTACTTAAAAACCACTATAACTTAAAATTCAATGAATTATTGTGAGCTATATTAGCGGATAGTTAAACATTCATTCTAAACGAGACTTTTAATATAACCCGCAATAGTTAACTTGAGACCTGAGCGCACCGACCATTTTTAATCTGGGTCTCTTACTGCCCTCCTTTAGGCCTGCAGCAAGGGGGCGTTATCGCTCACTTTGGAAAAGGCTGATTTATACTATGATTGTCACTTTTTTTGAACTTACCTACTCAGAGTTTTTTAAGATTTACCTAGAGTAGAACAAGTCAACCAGACTTGTCCTACTCTAGGACTCTAGGATCAGGACCTTATTTAAATAGGTGTTATTGTTTCTGTATTTTTTTAAATTACGTCATCGGGTAACAAGTTTAGAATAACACCATTCGAAAGTTATAATAACCAGATGCATTTAAACATATGTTGGTCTGCCCTCAGCTTGGATCATTTCCCAGCTGGGCAAGTTGTCTGTTGTGAAATAGCTCAAGCTTCGGAGTCAATTTTAACCCAGAGGCCTTACCATAAGCTCTTATAGCGATTCAGTTCAAAAACTATTCAGTACAAAATATCGGTTCCGTTATGTCCGCAGCTATATTTAAAGGCACAGTAGCAGAAGTTCTATAGACTTCTGCGATTAAAGTTATTCAATGATGACGGATGTCAACAGCGAACCGATATTTTGTACTGAATATAGTTTTTGAACTGAATCGCTATAAGAGCCCTCAGTTCCTGTTATCCGATTGTATTGAAGTTTTGTATACCTTTCTGTCAAGTTATACATGTGACATGGTTGGTTCATTGCACATACTTTCCCGTGGTCTATTATTATTCTTGTTATAAAGTCAAGTCTGTGAAAATAATATGCTGTGGTAATTCTTAGCAGTTGATTGAAGAGTTAATTTTACGAAGAAAAGATTTGAACGCGTTCCTATTGCTACGATAATTTGAAAAAGTTTTTTTTTTTAATTTTTATTGACTTGAATTTAGTGTTTCTTTCATTCATCATTCTTTACGGTATCGAAATTGGTTCAGCTGATAAGCCGTGATTGAGTTACAAACAAAAAACAACCATACTCAGGATGACAACAGTTGGGGAATAAAGGTTCTCGAGTGGCGACCACAAACCGGACCATGCGGTAGAGGAAGGCCCTCCACTCGTTGGACTAAAGACATTATAAACGTTGCAGGAAGTCGGTGGATGGCGGCGGCTCAAGACTGCTCGTTGTAGCATTCTAAGGGGGAGGCCTATGTCCAGTAGTGGACTTCTACAGGCTGATAATGATGATGATGATGATTAAGGATTACTATAGGACTAAGGATTACCTAAGTAGGATTTTTTTATTGACATAGGAACCGAACCACACAATTTCTTAGTATGTCACCTATGTAGCTTGGCATATTTAAATATGCTTTTATTCTAGGAATTAAACCCTCAGCATCTGATTCACCCGAGGGCTATTACGAGTTTTGCATTGCAACGATCACTTTGCGAGTCGTGAGTATTCAAGGTGACTATAACATTCATCATTCTGTGCCGCGCAGTCGATAGAAATAGCAAAGATTCATAAATAGTTATTACGTAAGGCACGATGAAAACTCACGACTCGCAAAGTGATTTTTGCAATGCAAAACTCGTAATAGGCCCTCAGCTCAGCCTTATTACCTATACATGATAACATAACACAAACATAAAACCGAACAGTCACATACGTAGTTAGTCCTAATCCCCATATTCCCTGTGTTGTGGATATCAGGAACTACGAGTACCATGGTACCATAACACCCGGACCCGAAACAAATATCTGCAGATCATATAAACTTTTGTCCCGCAGCGAGAATCGAATCCGCAACCTGTCGCATCTCAGCCGGCTGCAAGCCCGCCGCGATACAGAGTTCGTTTAATGTTACGTTGTGTTCCGAGATGCGGGAATCGAACCCGCTCTTGTTCGTAAGGTTGTGTAAGTTTCCTGCCTAGCTTATTAGCTATTAATTAGCTGTTAGTCATCACAAGTGAAAAATTATACTATTATATAACTATAGTTAGCTATATATGTGTGTGTAATAATCCTAAGTAGTTGTACACTTCACAGGACCGGCATGTAATCAAATTGTAAAGGTCCTTCTAATAAATATAAATAAAAAATTGTTATTAAGTTTTTGTATAGATTTGGAAACCCGTAAAATACGTGATTGCTTAATGACACTGTATCCTTTTATATTTTTGTGTGAAATGCAAGTGATTTATAACCTATATTTTTACCAGAATCTATTATGTTTTTTTAATTTTGCTAAGCAATTCTAGTGTTCACGTGCAAAGCAATTACAATATTGTTGTCGGATTAAGCTCAGATGTAAATCATTTTACGATCTTCGCTTTAGCATATGATAATACATTTAGCATAATATGTAGATACCCACTTTTAATTACTTGGTTTCAAATTGTGTTGTTGTGAAGATATAATAAAGTCTTATTTATATCATATATTATTCATAATTATTTTTTAAACCTATTTTAGCTAAAATAGCTTTTGTCTTGTTTTGACGTTTGACGTTTTACATCAGAGAGAACAAGACAAAAGCTATTTTAACTAAAATAGGTTTAAAAAATGATTATGAATAAGGCCCCTAGTTGCAAGCTTTAGACTAATTTAGGTAATTTAACAAAAAATATAAGTTTTAAGTGTGCCTACCTACCTAAAATACGGTATAAAAAATAAAACAAAAATATAATTTTTTTAAATTTTTATTACATCAATAAGATAATTATTAAATCAATAGATTTTTTTATATTAAATGTATGTTACATGTAATTTTAATTTGACTAGATAGTGACTAGAGTTCGACCAAAAGTCCAGTTTCAAGTTGAAGAGTTTTTTAATATAGTTTCACGACTACGAAGAGCTTAAACACTTAACACAGTCGACAATCAAGGAAAGTTCACATCAATTCACGGGAAAACGAAACAGTCGTTAGGAAACAGTCCAAAACATCCAAGCAGGTGCGGGAATGCTTACGAGTAATAGGGTCGGAAGGGTTCCGGCCCCAGGAATCTTCAGGCAATTCCAAGGTCCTTCATGGCCTTCACGAAGCGGCTGCGAAGACTGACGTACACTGGATTACGGAACGACATCCCACTCTGACGCAAGAAGCGAAGAGTCTCCTGTGCGCACAGCAAAAATCCAAGTTGTTCAGGGTCCATACATTCCGGAACTGCGTCCAATAGCAGCGGATCTTCAATGTAGTACGTATCATCATTATCATCGCTTTCAGTCAAGTAGTCCTCGTCATCAGCATCGAAGTGGGGATTGTCTTGAGGACTATATCGCCCGAAAAGACGATGGAGAGCTTCACGTTTCTGCGCGTTGTCTGAGCCGGTGTTTCGCGGTTCGCTGCGGGAGCGCCGGCGACGTCGCTGTCGCTTCGCTTTGTCATCGCCATCTGTGACGTCATCACCGGATTTGCGCTTGTTGCTCATGCTATCGGTATCACTGTCAACTGACTGCATCGAGAAACGAACTCCGAATGGTGCACAGGGAATTGAAGGGATGATTACGTGGAGCGAGAGGGGGCGGAGGCGCGACGCGCGTGCGAGCGAGAGGTGGCAGTCAGCTGGGGGCCTGCAGCTGGGTGAACAGATGCGGGGAGTTTCGCTTTGTTTGATAAAGTTTATTCGGGGAAATAAAACGGCGGGAATCAGGATTGCGCGGGTGTGTGTGGACCGGCCCGGTTGGCAGCTGCCTCGCATCTGCCGCTCAGGTGGATCCACAATCCACATGCTTCGTCTCAAGGTGTCTGTGCCGACTTACTAAGGTGCACACTTGCACGTACATAATAGTAAACAAACAAACTCCATACGGTCTATGTTAGGATAATGTTTATTTGAAGTTTACAAAACGATCGATAGATTATAAAACCTATTTGATTAGCTTCTAACTTCTAAGCTTAGGTAATTTCAAAGCCAGGTTTGAATTTGATTTCAATAATGTGTTTTGTTACACAGACCATTCAAATACTTACATAGCTGCAAATAAGGTTCAAAACTGCTTGATCAGAAAATTATATTTTGTGCGTTTTGTTTTGATTTTTCGAAATATACAATGAAAACAAAAAAGTAGCTAGTTAACTTAAGAAAACTTGTTTTTTAACTTAGAACAGCGATACGAAATAATATGGGGTTTTTCTAGGGATACTAAACTATACAGATAAAAATTATATAGGTAACGTTATGTATTTATTTTGAGATGAAAATTAAATAAAAAGCGTTTACTTCACACGAAATAACAGAAAATACAGAAGACAATTAGAAAGGACACAGAAAACAGAGCAAAATAAGTCATATAGGTACATACTTACCAAGGTAAGTACCTATACTAGTATTAGTAACTACTAAACAAGTTACAGGTTGGTACATAATTTAGTTACATAGATAAAATAAAGTGTGAGCGAGACTTGCACCACGAGGGTTCTGATTCATAAATTATTTCAAAATTGTCAGTGATCTATTCGACTTTTGCCCACTTTTTCCTACAAACTTCACCATCTCCTTTTCGTGGTAAAAAAGTTAAAATTCCTCAATTTAAGACTTCTTCCATTATTTGTGTGACAAAAAGTCTCAACATTCCAAATTTCAGATTTGTAAGATTACTGGAAGTACCTACTTTAGAGGTATTTTATTTTCACGATATCCGTACAAGAACTAGTCATTCTACCAATCCTCTACCTACCTACCTACCTGTCTACCTGTCTTATTAATGCATTGAGTTTGAAGCTTGGTTTTTGTACGGTACTATAAACATACAGGCTTTTCTAATTTGATATACATAACAAGTTAATATTTTTAGCCTTCCTGAGAATAGGATCTTGACAGACAATAAAGTGATTCAACAAAAGTCCCGTTTTTTCCTGTTGAAATACGGAACCCAAAGAATTATTTTTTTACGAAAGGTTACTTGTTTCTTTCTTTATCCATATTAGATATTAATTAGGTCAAATATTGTTATTCCGTTACGTAACACTCGACGTTCTAAGACAAGTATTTACGTAAGTTAATACCAAGCATAAAAGCCATATAATCAAGCCAGATATTTCCTAAGTAGCTGAACCATAGTTAAAAGATCGCAGTATAGCCGTGGTGTATTCAGCCTAATAATAGACCCCTCCTTCTCCTCTTATGGATGTAGTAAAGCCAAGGGATTACCACGGTATAGGCACCAGCATCCACCTGAGTGCTTAACACAAAACTGCAAACACCAATACGTGTACTGCACAGTGGTTATTATGGCAAAAAAGGGCTAGTATATGATGTGATTAGGACGGTTAGATAAATATTCGTAGTGACGTCATTTATTACGTCCGTCATAATAAGACTACATACATCTCAAGTAACCCTGGTTCAACCAACGTATAAACTTGTTTTTTTTTTCATTTATAATGTGCACAAAGCCAATTGCAAAAATGAAGTTGCGAGGTTCAGCGTTTTACGGGCAGTTCATTTCGTTTTGTATACCATGTAAAACAAAAATCAATACAGCTGGCTTATGTAGCCGCGGGTATTGAGCTGTCTGTCCTATTTACTCATACAAGGTAAATACGAAACTACCTATGAACTGTTCCATCTATACAGGGTGTATAAACATTTTACTGCTGAAGACTAAAACGATCCGAGGGCGTATTACGAGTTTTGCATCGCAACAATCGATTTGCGAGTCGTGAGTATTCAACGTGACTACGTAGTAACTATTTATGAATCTGTGCTGTTCATATCGTAAACGTCGCAGGAAGTCAGTAGATGGAGGCGGCTCAAGACCGTTCGTCGTGGCATTCTATGCCCAGTAGTAAACTTCTATAGGCTGATGATGATGATTACGAAGGAGCTTTCTGTGCAATAAGGTATTTTCTGAAGTCATCAGTTCTTCCTATAAAGCTAGCTTTGTTTCTAGGATAGAGAAAACACGTTCATAAATTCAATATCCAGTATAGAATCCAGTTTTCAATCCAGTCAGTCAGTCAGAAGTATCCAGTTTTGTTAGTAGTAGAACTTCTTGTGAAAGACTTCGTCCGGGGAAGTACTACCACCGTACCTATTTCTGCCGCCAAGCAGTAGTGTTCGCATTGCTGTGTTTCGGTTTGAAGGGTACGGGTGCCGGTGAAATTACAGGCACATGAGACTTTTCATCTTTATGTCTCAGGGTCGGCAGCGCGCGTGTGATGCCTTTGGTGTTACAGGCGTTCATAGGCTACGGTAACTGCTTTCCATCTGGTGGGCCGTAAGCTTGTCTGCTAGCCAAGTAGGCAAAAATTTTGGACCTATGATAGGGTAGCTGTAAATACCCGTGCCTTCAATTACCGGCAACTATATTATTTTTTACACCCCGTATAGCTGCTTTACATATTGTATCTGCGTGCACTGAGATATGAGATATTCAATAATCTGGTGAATTAATAGCGATGAACATAGTTTCCGTAAAGTAAGTAGATAATTCTATCCGTCGCAAAGACGAGCCAGTAAATTGCATAAACTTAGAATATGCCGGTGATGCTCACGTCCAACGTATCCGACAAGATTGTAGGCAACATCCTCCAGTAACTATGCTAGTTATTTCTTAGATACTTACACATAGACAGACTAAAACCAACTTTATAGCTAAGTTAATACGGCTCAGTTTGATGGTGGACGAACGCATTAAATTAATTTTCCGACTGGAAATTTTCGAGATGTATTTGCAGGTTTTTCCTTTTTATCGTTGACTGCGTTTTCTTTTCAAAGTAAGACTGATAAAACCTGGAAGGACTTTTTATGTACATTTGAATAAATGTTTATCCAGATTTTTGTAGAGAGTTGGGTTCCATTCGAGTTAAGTTCGAATTCGGTAGCCGTAAAAATTCTTAGCAAAATGAAATTGATGCCCGGTTTACATTATTCCAGTCCAGTGATCCAGCGAGAAACCAGTCCAGCGCTGGACTGATTCTGTATCGTCTACATTATTCCAGTCATTTAGAAGCCAATAAAGTGGGAACACTGCAGTGACAATGATTTCAAGAAGAGATCAGTTTGGAATGGCACTGGATTGGCCGTCTACATTATTCCAGTTGCACTGGATTGGTCGCACTGGATTCAAAAGTAGACCGCCAATCCAGTTACTGAACTGGAATGCTCACTGGATTCAGTGCATTCCAGTGCCGGTTTACATTTTTCCAGTAAGCAATCCAGCGCTGGATTCGATCGCTGGACTGGAATAATGTAAACCGGGCATGACGATCGGTTTCGACAACGGCATTATTCGATTCTTGATAGATAGATAGATTTATGACGACCTCTGTGGCGCGGCGGGCGAAGGTTTGCCTGCGACGCAGGAGGTTGCGGGTTCGATTCCCGCCTAGGAACAAATATTTGTACAATCTGCAGATATTTGTTCAGGGTGTTCTGGGTGTTTTTCTATGTGTAATAAAAAATATCTATCTATGTAATGTTGTGTTGTATTAAGTATATCAGTTATCTAGTACCCATAACACAAGCTCTGCTTAGCTTGGGGCTAGATGATGTTGTGTGAAATGTCCAGCATTTATTTATTTTATTTATATGTTAATTAACTTTATTGATCCCCACACAGAATCAATACACAAGGGAATTTTAACATGAAAGGCAATAATACAAAGGGCGTATCGCTAAGAGCGACCTATACATGGGTATCAAGGAACTACGAGTACCATGATACCGCAACATGCAGACACGGAACGAATATTTGTAGATTATGCAAATATTTGTCACATACCGAGAATCGAACTCGCACCTATCACGTCTCAGCCAGCTACTAACTCGTCGCGCCACGGCATTGAAGTGTATGAAAAATTACAAAGGTTAGGTTGGCTTGGTGACTCGCCTTGGTAAACAATTACTCCATTTAGCAATGGACTTGATTGTAATGCGTTTTATGACTTCTAATTGAAAGAGCGAAGCGAGTTTTATCAGAGCCATATTAATAGACCGAACTCAACTCTGTGAACTCTGAGAACGATCTTAAGATAAGCAAAAATTACATTGCCTTTCGCCGGACAAAACTGAAAAATTGCATAATTATTAGACTACAGAGAATAACTGAATGAGTATAAAATTATACTTACAAAATTATAATAAACTAGTTGCGCCCCGCGGTTTCACCCGCGTGAATAATGATGAAAATTGATGATGATGATGAAAAGTAGCCTATGTGTTAATCCAGGGCGTAAAGTATCTCCATTCCAAATTTCACTCAAATCCATTCAGTAGTTTTTACGTGAAAGAGTAACAAACATCCATCCATACTCACAAACTTTCGCGTTTATAATATTAGTAGGATTCAATTTTAAATGTACATAGAACTACAAATGTGCAGCTTTTATATAATACTAGTTACATAAAAATATAAAGCTCATAAAAAAAAGTGAGACAGTCAGGTTATAAAGCAAATCATATTATTATGAAAAAACTTTGGTTGTAAATTTTAAACAATTTTGAGTTTTATTTTAGACTTTATAGACTACACATAAAAGTCTAAAATTGAAGAATTTCAAGCTTTATACCCTATACAATAACAAAACCAATTTAACAATCATTGTTGACCTCCCATCTGTAGAAATTTGAATGACAGTATAGTTCAGTTAAATTGGCCTTAATTTCTTTGATACACTGTACTTTACAATGTTGACTGCAGTTTTCCATCATGATACGTTTGCTTGGTTATTTTACATGTTGACCGATTTCGAAAAAGGAGGTATAGGCTTTTTTAACGCACCGTTGAATTATCATCATCAGCCTTTAGACGCCTATACTGCTGGAGATAGGCCTCATAGAATGCCCCGAAGAACGGCCTCGAGCCTCCTACATCCACCGACTTCCTGCTAACTTAAAATGCCCTTTTTCTATCGAGAGGGGATAATCAACGGCTTTCTTTTATTGAGACGTCCGTTTTCACCGTCGATTAGTCCAATTAAAATGGTTCTTTCGATGCTGTTTAGGGAATGATCTCGTGGTGGTCTCGTGAAAATGTTATCGAAATGCTTTTTGAAGTCATTTAAGAGGAGGTCATCGATAGCTAGAATAAGGGCGCTTACACACTTTTGCACGCGAACGAAGTTTGCTTCTAATTTGGCTATCATTTCTTTAAACTCCATGAAACTTTGTACACATGATAAGTATACTAATTATCTAGAACCGTGGTGCGTTAGTTTCTTATACTTAAAATTGTAATGGTTAATAAATCATAAATTAAAAAAAAAAACTCATTTTTAAAAAAATGACGCACTTCGGATCTAGATTTTTGTGTGTGTGTGATTTTAGTGTGTGTGTGTGTGTGTGTGTGTGTAGTGTTGGTTGTGATCATGTGTACAAAATTTAATGGAGTTTGATGAAATAATAGGCAAAATAGAAGCAAAAACTACGTTCGCGTACAAAAGGGCGTAACCGCCCTACGGGTAACCTTGTCTTAAGTAGAAAGGTAAAGAAAAAAGGTTTCCTACATCGCATATAATGACTAGGTCTTAGTTCGGCGAACCACAAGTAGGTATTTATCTAGTAAATAGGGAAACTGGTTAGTGCGAGCTAAAGTGCATCACACACGCAGCAGACGCGGTAATATTTTATATGCGTATAAAAACTTATTGCATCTGAAGGTATCACACACGTTGCAGATACGATAATATACGAAAATGATACATTCACGCAGAAACCTTCAAACTGTATTGTATTTCAATTTGTATACACAGATATAATCTGTACGTCTTTTGATATATGTCGGTGCCTACAGATGCTTGACGGTAAATTATAAGTGATCTGCTACGTGTATGTTGCTCCTTGAGTTTAGTATAGAGAGCGATATGGACAGATACGCGCTCAGATACAGATATCTTACCGCATCTGCTACGTGTGTGACACACTTTATCCGCGCCATGCACGAAGCCACACGCTTGCAGATGCCATATATATGTAAGTATTATGACAGACGGCATCTGTAGATGCAGATTAGACATCTGTCTGCAACTGAGCCGCTTAGATAATATCCTCAGGAAACGCTAAGAGGATTTATCTCCTGCACGTTCTAGCTTCGTATCCTATTATAGAAGTTTCAGGAAGTCGCTAGCGAGTTTAGTTTGAGTTTGCAATATCTGTACTTACCTATTTACATGTTTGTATTAGATTATTATTTATAAGTATAGCAAGCGTAGCGTGTGCTGTCTTGCATATTTTTGCTGATGTTTATTTACTTTTGACTACCTTCCTAAGATTTTTGAGTTCTCATTTACTATGTATCAGCAACTCCTTGCTCCGAGGCACCACACAGGCGCTTCTCGCCTAGTGGTAAGACGGACTATTTATGTAAGCCAAGCCGAGTTTGTTGCCTGATTCTTCTAGGCTTGGTCGCGTTGGAACAGGAGTAATTTAATTTTATATAAGACGATTCAAAATGATCCTTGTGACTTCAATGAATAAAGTTCTTTTTGACTTTGACTTTGACTTTGACTTTATCTTTGTGTACATTTGCTAGATTATTTTATATGTATATCGATTTTAAAAAAGGAGGTAGGTATGTAGTTTTTACGCTCCGTTGATTTATTACCAGCCTATATAAGCCCACTGTTGGACATAGGCCTCCCCCATAGAATTACACGTCGGACGGTCTTGAGCCTTCTCCATCCACCGACTTATTGCGATCTTTATAATGTTTAGTGATTGTATTTATTTAATAATCTAGAATACGGGTGCTGGTGAAATTGCCACATGAGACTTTTTAACCGACTTCACAAAAAGGAGGAGGTTATCAAGTCGGTTTTTTTTTACGTTTGTTACTTCATATTTTCGGCGTTTATAAACCGATTTAAAAAAATCTTTTTTTATTTGATTAGATATACTTCTAGATTGGTCCCATTTTATTCAGAATCCAGTTCTGATGATGGAATCCATGAGGAATTAAGGGAACTCCTCAAATATTGTAGGCATGGCATACAAATGGCGATTTTGATATTTTCAGCAACAAACCAAGCATTTGCATTCAGAAAGTATCATAACCCTTTCACCACTATAGTTCTTTCATAATTTTTTTTCATCCAGATATTTAGTCGAATACAATGGCGAAAGACGGTTTTTTAAATGAAAAGTTATCGTATTTATGGCTCAGGGTAGGCAGCGCGCGTGTGATGCCTTTAGTGTTGCAGGCGTCCATAGGCTACAGTAACTGCTTTCCATCAGGTGGGCCGTAAGCTTGTTTGCTTGCCAAGTAGTATATAAAAAAAAAACTGTCTCTTCTAGTTACATTAGAACAAAATGGTATTCATTACAGTGAACGACACATCGAACGAGTTTTTCGTTGATTATGGAAATGTTGCTGCCATGAGTACAAACACATATGTATATTACATACACATACATAACAATAACACCTAACGGTCATATACATCCAGATACCACACTAGGTTTCCCTGTGTCGTGGGTATCAGGAACTACGAGTACCATGGTACTAATGTACCCCATGTGTGTGTGTGTGTGTGTGTGTGTGTGTATGTGTATGTGTGTGTATGTGTGTGTATGTGTAATGTGTGTGTAATGTATGTGTGTGTATGTGTATGTAATGTATGTGTATGTGGTGTAATGTACACTGAGACCCGGAAGAATTTGTCCAGCAGCGGGAATCGAACCCGCACCTCTGAACGTCTCAGCCGGCTACTCGTCTGCCGCGTTACGGAATAATCGCCACGCTTTGAATGCGGATTGATAATCGTAGTTTGATGTCCCACTTCCACCAAACCCTAGTAAAGTTATATAATATAACACAAGTCATTTTTGTCTTCTGTTTAGTTTTAATTTTCTTTGTTAATCTTTGTTGTTTGTGTGTGTGTCTTTTCTATTTTCCGGTGTCTTTTTTATGATCTGCATCATTATCACAAATAAATGCTTTTTCTTTCTTTCTTTCTTTCTTTAAAGGAATTCTAAAAATACCATGCATTAAGTCAAGTTCAATTATGATTTTCTATGCAATTGGAAGTTGTTATTTGACTAATTTGAGATTCAGCTTTTTGGTGCCAATAGGGATTAGTATAGGAATTTATTTATATGCACCGTGTTGAATTAACGTTAGAGGATTTCGTCGAAGGGACCCATACAATAATTTTACAAACACATACCAATTCATGGTTGCGTCTTCAGTAAACTCGTAGTACTGAATTCAGTGAGAATATTCTCAGAAATGCTCAGAGAATGCGTTATCCTATATTGGACTTTCATTGTATTTGTATGTGTGTGTGTTCCTTTCATAAGAGCGTATTGTGATGAACTTAGTCTTACTAGGGGGGCATCAAAGGTTTATTAAATTGGGGATTTCCAGGTTACCTTGTTGTTGTATGGGAAATGTTTACCTACCAGTACTTATACAAAACATGCTTAGGAAATAATGATTTTGTGTACGAAAAATATTCTTACTTCCAAGAATATCTTATTCAAGAGAATACTCACGTATCTACCTCTTATTCAGATGGTGAAACTAGCTTTTTGCCACCTTCAGTGCTAGTCTTTGGTTTTGCAATGATGTTTTCAAAGGCTATTGGATATGAATGATGTATTCATTCACTTTGACTGCGGAGCGTTTCCCGCGATTTCACGTGTAAATACGCTTTTTCGAGTTAAACACAGATTCGTGCATGAGCCGTAGTACTGTGGTAGCACTGCGTCAAACACACGCCTGTGTATCCCCGCAATGCAGAAGGAAAAAAAACGCTGGAAACAAAAGCCAATCACGCAAAAAAACAAACGCCTTTTTTTTCATCTGCTTTTTTTTCAAATGCTCTTCTTTCAGCATCATCATCATTTAAAGCTCGTGTGACCGACTCAGATGCCCTAAGCAATCCACGCCTGAGGGCCCCCCTATCCGTATGTCAACTAGAATCGGTCTTTAAACCTTTACCCCCTAAAAACATTAGTTGTTTGTAAAATATAATGATGAGATGTAACATACCTTAGAAGTGTAGTATTATGATTGTGAAGTGGGAAGTGGATTTGCGGGGGCGACAACCCGCGGGGAAGGGGTGCGAATTTTCAAATTAGTCCTAGTAACTTTTTTTGGTGTGGTTTTTGGTGACGTGAGAGTGAGACGTGATGACCTAAGGACGGTTATTTTTGTGCTTCTTGTGGTGCCTCCCCAGACGTGATGCCCTAGGCAATTGCTTAATTTGATTAAGGGCTAATCCGTCACTGGACCGACTGCTGGGCATAGATCTGTCTTCGTTTATCCACTTGTCCCGACCTTGCCGTCTGAATCACGTCTTTACAATATCGTATCTCGCAGTACTGCGGCGGTTGGTATATGTCCCACCACGGCTCCTAGTACGCCGGTCTACGGTCGGCTAGCAAGAGGGCGCTTATATACGCCTTTTTGAACGCGAACGAAGATTGCTTTTAATTTGGATATTATTCCTTCAAAATCCATTAAACTTTGTACACATGATCAGTACACTAATATCTAGAACCGTGGTGCGTTAGTTTCTTATAAAATTATATGTTTACCAAATCATAAATTTAAAAAACGAATTTAAAGAAAACTGACGCACCATGGGTTTAAAGATCATGTGTACAAAGTTTCAGGGAGTTTGATGAAATAACAGCCAAATTCTTTTTAGGTATTAATTAGTTCAGTTTTTTTTTGTGTTTTAGTTTAATTTTTCCCTTTTTTTTCGGTTTGTCGTCCACTTTTTAACTAATAAATTACCCTACCTATTAGTGGAAACTTGTAATTGGCCTTCTGCATACATATTTTTTGCATGTTAGTATTAATATAGTTATTTTTCTGTGTACCTAGCTGTAAGTTTTCTTAAGATTCTAAAATAAAATAAAAATGGAAGCAAACTTCGTTCACGTACCTACACAAGGGTGTAAGTGCCTTAGCGGTAATATCCTCTTAAAAACCTTTGGTACAAGTAGCGGCACGAAACTCTAGCGCTGACCGTTATTGCGCAGAAGTCAAAAGTAAGGTTTCTATCCCTCCACGTTTCGTTCAGCACTATATAGACTTACGTGCCACTACTTATAGTCAAAAGTAAAATGTTAAGAAAATAAGCAAAAGTTCATAAGCTACACGCACGCTACGCTTGATATACTTTTAAAAAACAAACTTTTAGCAGCCGAGGGGCAAAGCGACATCAAACTACAAGGTATCATTTAACTTTGAGACGGAATGCAGAGACAAAGCTAGTTCTAGTTACCATCCAAGTTAGGTTCGAACTGTAATTAACCGCTTCCGGGACAAGATTGAAGCTTAGCCAGGCTTGGGCAACTGCATAGATCTAAGAAAGTTAGATTGGCTGTTAGTTCTGTGAGCTATATGATCTGCCCTTTACCACTTCAACTTGCTAATTCTGAGAGCTATATCGGTGTCCTTAGTAATTTTTCTACGGATTTCCTTTATTAGATAGTGATACCCCTTGCTTAGCTCTCTTTATAGGCCACTGCGCGACTTTGAGCTTGTCATTACGGCCAACAGTCTCAGTGCCGTAAAGTCATCAGTGGCAACACGAACTGATTATAATCAGTGCGTGTTGCCATTATTATTGCCATGACTATTCGATTAGGTGATTTCGCGGTAAATACGATATTAAAACAAACGTGTGTCTGAACCGTTCTGTAGTAGCGCGCTAACGCTTTAGTTACAATGTTAGGAGTCATGTCCAACTCACATCTCTGCATATCTCTATACATACCTGAAAATAACCCCTATTGAGAGTCAAAGTCAAAGCCGAAGTCAAAAGTATTTCATTCATAGAAATCACAAGAATCTTTCTAAATCGTTATTTTGTAATTATAATTATAATTATATTTATAATAAGATAGTTCACTTTGTATTTTATCATTTAATTTAAATTTAATATATTCTTAGTTTTATGTTCGTCGTCTACTATTACATTGTTTTATTAATTACGTACTCATTAACCGACTTCCCAAAAAAGGAGGAGGTTCTCAATTCGGTTGTATTTTTTTTTTTTTTTTTTTTTTTTTTAATGTTTGTTACCGCATATCTCCGGCGTTTATGAACCGATTTGGAAAATTCTTTTTTTTATTTGTACAGATATACTTCCAGATTGGTCCCATTTTTTTCAAATTCCAGTTCTGATGATGGGATCCATGAGGAATTGAGGGAACTCCTCAAATATTGTAGGCATACATATGGCGATTTTGATATTTTCAGCAACAAACCAAGCATTTGCATTCAAAAAGTATATTAATCCTTTCACCACTATGGTTCTTTCATCATTTTTTTTTCATCCAAATATTTTGTCAAATACTATGGCGGAAGTCGGTTTTTTAAATGAAAAGTTATTTTGGTTACCAATATGAGGAAACTTGTAATCGCCATTCGGTATACTTGTAACTCTTACATGTATTCTTCTATATCATCTGTAAGTTTACTAGATGTACGTTTTCATAAAATTAATATAAAATAAAATAAACTAATAATGCCCTTACTGTTCGGAAGGGTTTCCGATAAAATTTCTCTTGTTTTAGTTACTTACCACATCGAAATGGCACCACCACACTTTTCATTTAAAAAACCGACTTCCGCCATTGTATTCGACTAAATAATTTTGGATGAAAAAAAAATGATGAAAGAACCATAGTGGTGAAAGGATCATGAGACTTTCTGAATGCAAATGCTTGGTTCGTTGCTGAAAATATCAAAATCGCCATATGTATGCCTACAATATTTGAGGAGTTCCCTCAATTCCTCATGGATCCCATCATCAGAAATGGGACCAATTTGGAAGTATATCTATTCAAATAAAAAAAGAATTTTTCAAATCGGTTCATAAACGACGGATTCATAATGAGGTAACAAACATACAAAAAAAAAATACAACCGAATTGAGAACCTCCTCCTTTTTTGTGAAGTCGGTTAAAAACTAACGAATCCGATCGGAAATCCTTCCGAACGTTTTAGAATAGTCCTGTGCTGATTTTCAATTCAGAATAATGTTAACAAATATAGTTTGGCCTTTTCTTTGATGATCCTTTGTACCACTTGGTGTAGTTGGAAGTGCCTGAGTGGTGCCTATCGAACAAGCACATGTTGATTCATAGAAAAAGACCCTAAGGTCGTGAAACAGCATTGTCTTTGAAAAATTACCCTTTGGTGCGTATCCATCAGTTTATAGTTCCCTGTGTCTCGTGGAGACGGGCTTCTTTGTTGCGGAAGTAACTAACCAGTATACAGCACTACATAACGACGCTTCCAATCACATAATGCAACGTCTTGTGTCGCAAAAATAGCTGAGCAACTCTGCTGACTCAATAGATATACGATTATTATACGATAGATTTTCACTATCACCAGCTGGATTACCCATGAGCTCTTATAGCCATTCAGTTCAAAAACTATTAGAAAATATCGGTTCTGTAATGTTCGCAGCAATATTTAAAGGCACAGTCGCAGAAGGTCTATAGACTTCTGCGATTACAGTTATTCAATGATGGGGGATGTCAACGACGAACCGATATTTTGTACTGAATTGTTTTTGAACTAAATGGCTATAAGAGCTCTTCGCTTGTGAAAAATGCGGAAGTCTAGACTGTCGTAAATTACCAATATTGACTAATGACGTGGCCTTGAACTTTTTTTGATTTATAAACACCCTTTTTACGACGGGCTTGCAAGAGCACCGCAAACGATTTAAAAGCATCACACATATTAACTTGCAATATAATATTTTATTCACTTGATGTCAACCAAATTAGCCATAAGGGATTTACAGTTTTTTTTTTTTTTTTAATAAGTAATAAGTTATAAGTTAATGTTTTATCTTCATAGATAGCTTTATGTCATCGGCTGCTTCTTTGCCAATGGCTATGAGTGATAGGTGTATTTGAACAACCGAGTTGTTAAGCTGATTCTGATGCATAGAAACTTGCAGAGGATGGTCCTACGTAGATTTATGTAAGTACAGATGTATAGGTAGGTCTATTCCAATTACTTCAGGCTCGGAATTGGATGTCTTTTGATGAGATCTGAAGATGGAGGAAATGGTTAAAATGGATGACTTCCGGTCTTGAAAGTGCTACAGAGAGTACAAAATAACGTGAACTGAAGAAGGTATAGTTCAGGTTTTGAGAAAAGGATGTTGTTATGTTGTAATGTTATAAAAATGGTTTGAATCTACTTGTATTTTTTATCAGCAATTTATTGTTTTCATAGCTTCATTAATAAATCAATCTCACTTCGGAAATCGATCTCAAAGGTGTTCTAATTTCAAAATTAATGCAAATCACCAATCAGCCTGCCAAGCGAGGTGATTATGGTAATTCCCCTATTTTATGCGAGATACCTCGTCCGCTCAGTGGATGTAGGCTGCTGATGATAACGACTAGGTACCATGTTCTTGTTCTTAATAAAGAATATGGTTTTTTGTAGTATTCTATACTTAAAAAAATGTGCAAATCACTTGTGACTTGTTTAATACGAGTAGTGTTTGTTAGTTATCCAGTTACTACCCAAATAAAATGCGCTTCAGAAGAAAAAAGTCGCAAAAAATAATCACCAAGGAACTAAAAACAGACGTTCTGCTTTTAATAGTTAACGTTCTAAGTAAGTAATTTGATTGTCTTAGAGCTAATGGTAGTGCTGTTTTAATATTGTATCTTCCTGGTACAGGGCCCATGGATGTTTATGAAAGAACAAATCAAAAAACTCAATTTAAAATGTTAATTTGACCAGGTGCTACCACTGACGATTTTGTTATCATAAGAGATTACCAAAATTAAAACATGTTTGAATTTATAGTAGTCCAATTAATAAAGGTTTTTTTTTCTTAATGGCATCTGAGGATATACTTAATTTTGCCAATGTCAAGTAGCATAGATAAACAAACAATGTCCAGTCGTCAAGTCCTCTGTCAAGTCATGTTCAAGTAAATCGATGGCAGTTTACTAGAATGTTCCTTGACAATTTCCACACCTTCTAAAAGACACACAATACACTTATTTTATTTAAATTCAATAGCATGTGCTCTTTATAAGCTACACCGGTTAAAATGCCACCAAAATTACACGATATAACTCAAAAAAACACTAGAAATTGAAATAAAATAGACTAGTGGTTCGCCCCGAACTGAGACCTCGCGATAACACCTTTATCAGCCTGACTACTTAACTAAGTAATTTCCATATTTTCTATTATTATTTTTGTAAATTTTCATCTCAAGGTCTACCAGTAGAGTACAGGATCTATCAGTAACTACTCTAATTTCCTACACATCATCGAAATAACCTTTGAATAGGGCTAAGCAACGGGCGTAATTATACTACATACCTGTTAGTACCTATATTAAGTACCTGACGAATTAATTAATAACGTCCTTTTCATGAAACCCATAGAACTCCAACGTCATTCAAATTCTTTGAAATGGGAGGTCAACAATGGATGTTATATTGGTTTATGTTTTATGGAGTACAAGTTTCTAAATTCTTGAATTTCAGACTTTACCCTGTAGTTGTGACACAAAAGCCACAAGCATACCAAATTTCAGCATTGTGGGATTGCTGGAAGTACCCTAGAATTTTGGATTTTTACGTTTTTTATTTTCCCTAATATCTCGAAAATTACTAAGGCTAAATAATTATTAAAAACAGTTTAGAAATGTCCAAAGCGCTTTCATTAGACACCCCACCTTATCTGACTGTCTCACTTTTATTTTTTTTACCCCCTCTTGGACCCCAATATCTCAGCAACCCCCTGACCGATATAGCTCATAACCTTACCTACAAATTGTACCAATACTATCTACCCCCATACCAATTTTCATGAAGATCGGATCAACGGTTTGGAAATTTTCATCGGACAAACATACATACAGACATACAATCATACATAAAAACGCCGACTCTTCCAACTTGACTCAGAGAACTCGCTTCGCTCGTTCAAAAAAGAAAAAGCCCTAATAAAGGTTTATTATACTATGATTATACTACTACCCAGCTAGCAAAATTTTAAGTCAACGCGCATCTAGTGGAAAATTTTCGTAGCTCTTCTACGCCGCGTAGCAATTGACGAATAGAGAATAATAATCTACTAACTAAGCCAGAACCCCCGTATAAAGTTAGAACTACATTGACTACCAGTTGGCCAAACAGTGTTGCTTTGGGTCGGTAGAGGGCGCTAACATAAACTTATCTTACTTTTTATACATAGTTCTTTTTGATTCAAAATAATCACAGAGTAACATATTTATTATATATATACGTGTATCAATTTTGCTGTTCTGTCTCTATTTTTTTTCTGATAATAAACGTTTGGTTGTACCTTTGATATATAGCGACATCTACATTTGGGGTAAGAACCCCACGTTTTCTCAGTGTAACACAGATGGAGTTCAATATTCCATCTAAATTATTAATTTACATTCTTACCTTCAATCTAAGATAAAGTTTGACCTTATTTTGAAAGCGAATAAATAAAATGCTTGATTATTGATTGAAAATAATTTTCTAACTATTATGTGTGCTCTTATTTCTGTATTCCATTAAATAAATAAATAAATACATAAATATATAAAGTAATTAAGTATGTTAAATATATAATTATAATATTTACCACTTTGTAACAATGTGTTAAATTACACACTATAATATATACTCTATAAGCTCGTTACTCCAGCTCACTCAGGCTAAGTACCTAAAAATAAATAACATCAGGTACTTAGTAGGTAAATTGTACTTAAGTACTCAGTATACCTAACTACCAACTAAACAATAAGTAAACAATTAAACAAAACTTTTACAAAGGCATCAAGAAAACCACAAAGCAGCTAAATTAAAATCCATCTTTTTCAGCATTTACACGTTAACGATTGGACGAGGCCTCCCCCATAGGATGCAATCATTATCATCAGCAGCCTTTAGACATCCACTGATGGACGAGGCTGCCCCCATAGAATACAATTGCCATTAATTATCACGCTTGGAAGGCGAGTTGGTGATCGCAGTAACGTTGTTGAGTACTCATGTGGATGCGACATCCACGTGAGGAGATGGAGGGGTCTATTCATAGGCTGGACATGCCACAACAATGGTGGATGCAATGGGGGTAAATCCAAATAAAGGTACATATTAATACCAAATAGTGAAACGGAACGGAATGACCTTTTCACACCACCTGCTCGACAATGTCCAATTACAAATCATGCAACCTCAACGTAAAGTACAGCATTGTCTCTCTAGGGATATAAAGTTGTATGAAACTCCCTAGGGATTCAAGTGATTTGAATTTAGAACGTCAAATTCGTGTTGGAAACTCGTGGAAAACTCCGAGTAAAAAAATGACCATATGGCATTGTAAAGAGGTTTGTTCGAAAATCGAACTGGCCACTATAGCAAAACTCGAAAAAAAAAAAGAAATAGGCGCAATTTTAAAGAATGTGAAACAAAAGAGATGTTTGGTGCTGTGATTTTCAGTGAATTTTATTGCAATATTTTTGTAATATAATATTATGTCAGTGACAATATTAGTGTTAACAAAAAATGTCGAGCGATAATGATTTTACTCCAGAGTTTATCAAAACAGACGATACTTATTTAATGGAGCCCTGGCCTTTTATTGCCTCGCAGTAGGTGTGAAAAGTAGAGTATGCTCCTCTGGAATAAAGCATGTCTTCGTCTTGGGCAGCTTGAACCCCTCGCTTCACTCAGGACTCTATATAACTCCCTCGCTACACTCGGGAGTTAACTTTAGAGTCCCTCTTTACACTCAGGGTTCAATATTCCGCCCGCGACATAAGACACTGCTTTATTCCCTTAGTGCATAATCTACTATTAGGGAATGTCCGATGAATGAAAGTCACTGAACAATGACAATGACACTTCTGATTTGTTTGTCTAAGTTTAAAACATTGTTTAACTATTCCAAAGATAATCTGAGTTTTATAGTTACACGTTTAGACCCGTGTCTAATTCAGTAGTAACTAACTTTAAGGAAGATTGAATGACATTTTCAGTAACTTAGGGCTTGTTTAAAACTATTATCTTGAGCTGAGAACTAAAGTTTTTAATGATAATTGACGTTTATGTACCTATTCCTTAGAGCATTTACCGAAAAATGCTACAGGCGCTCAGGCGCCAAGGGCTTCTACAGATGCCCATTTTGGTACAAAATTTTGACATTTGGCGCTCGAGTGGCTAAGAGCTATTCGGATGAAACGCCAATACATTGTTTAACAGGAATATATAATAGGATTTTTTTTAATTAGCAATACAACAGGCAACCTTATGGCTGAAAACGATTTTTTCCAGGCAACCTGTGCTTAGACAATAATGACCGAAGCAGTAACAGACGGCGGTGTTTCTGAAAAGTTAATTTGTATTAGTGCCTAACTTATTTAAAAGAAAACGGCAATACAAATCAAAAGTAGCATTTTTTTCTCAAAGGGAAATGGGAGAAGTCCATGTCCCCCATGAAGCTTCAAAATGTATTAATTTTGATATAAACACAACTCAACAATTAGGCCCTAAACCTGTTTTAACCCCTCCAAACAAAACAGCCTGTTCACAATTCACACACCCATTTCATCTATAGTATCAATCACAAACAATCAGAAGGCGTATTAACTTGTCGTAAATTAAACTATCAAAGCGACAATTTGAGGAACGGAGGCATATGCCCGTTAATTACACGCTTACTCACCTAGCCTTTGTCTTAAAGTGCTTCAGACCTCAAACAGATCCCAGGGTGAATGCAAGAAGAAGATAGCTGGTTCACTCTACAAAATCAGAATTACAGAATCATTGCCTCGCCGTAACACAGTTTCTAACTAGCACGGGAGGTAAAGGTAATGGTTTCGAACTGTATACTTACCTACCTTCATTTTTATTTGTAAACAATCGTAAGATTTTTACCATCTGTAAGTAAGTATACAACTGTTTTTCAGTTTTTGTCAAATAAATTTATTCTTATTCTTAAAATGGCTGTGGTTGTACCACAGACAATGCTTGAGTTTTCTCTGAATCCTGAGCGAGTGAAAGCAAGAAAATTTTATAGAATTTAAAAAAAAAACGATTAATCGTTTTTTAAGCCAACCTATGCTTTATTTTACTGGTTATTTTCTGCGTGGTTTGAGACTTCATTGAGACAGTGCGAATGGGCGGGATGACGTTAAATTACATTTCCATGAAAAAACAAAGAGATCATTTATATTTCATATTCCCCCCCCGTCTTTCTTTAAGAGTCAGGATTATGGATAATGGTTTCAACTGAAAAAATCCTCTAGCATGCCGTCCTTCTGGTGTTTGCAGCCACTTTTACATCGAGTTGTGTCGCTTAGAGTGACCTAATTAATTGTTTACTTCACTGTGCTAACTGAAATTTCATTCAATCCTTAGGATTATAACTTTGGTTTGCAAATGGGTCGAATTAATTTGAGGCCATTCCCGAACGCTGAGTGCTCATTTCCTAATGCCATAAACTTGGGAGATTTCGTAAACAGTTTGTTTTGTTTAAAATTGGTTTTGTGACAGTTATTGCCATAATCTTTAAAATTAATGAGCAATTTCTAAAGAAACGATGAGTTGATATTAGCTGTCATTGAAACATATAAGATATCTGTGTCTGAGTGCGTATCTGTCCCACGGAAGAATTAAATCTGTCCATATCGCTCTCTATACTATACTCAAGAAGCAACACACACGTAGCAGATCACTTATATTTTACCGTCAAGCATCTGTAGGCACCGACGTTTATAAAAAATGGACAGATTATATCTGCGTATACAAATTGAAATATACAGTTTGAAGGTTTTCGCGTGAATGTATCATTTTCGTATATTACCGCATCTGCTGCGTGTGTGTTGTACTTTATATTAGTTACTTAATATTAAATACAGATAGGTTGTAGGAGTAGAAGAGAGTTACCTAAGTACATTGATTTAAATTATTACTTGTAAATGTAAAATGGCATTGTTGTTGGTCAAGTTAGTACATCAAAAACATATTCCACTTTCGGCTACATTCGTATTTTTATTCTGATAGTGGATACTAGTTTGGATCAGACGATTCAACTAGGAAGAACTTCGACAAAGAGGTCAACCGACGAATCTAAGTCGAATGGGCAGCGTTCGGGAAACTCAGCCAAATCAGTGCTCAAAGGGGAATAGGATCGGTGCTCTTCGAATCAGTGCTGTTCAAATCAGTGCTCTTATGTGGAAGGCTTCAAATTTTCTCGTCACAGATACCGCAGAGCCTCAAGACAAAAGTCTATAATCAGTCCGTCTTGCCAGTGACGACTTACGACACTGAGACGTGGTCGCTAAATATAGGCCGTAGAGACAGGCTCAAAGACGCGCTATGGAGAGAGCTTATGCTAGGAGTTTCACAACGTGATAGAGCCCGAAATGAGGAAATCGTAGAAGATATTATATATTTTTTAATTAGTAAGTTGAATAAAGGTTCTCCAGTGGCGACCACCAACCGAACGACGCAGTAGAGCCCTCGTCTTGATGGACTAAAGTCATTATAAAGGTCGCTTAGGAAGTCGGTGGACGGAGGCGGCTCAAGACTGTTCGTCGTGGTATTCTAGGGGAGAAGCCTATGTCCAGCAGTGGGCTTCTACAGGCTGATGATGATGATGATGATCTACTCACTAATAATATTATCACTAATATAACTTTCGGATTAAGAAACAAATGTGCCTCGGAAGCCTCAAGATCAAAGAATAGATTCTCAAGTGGCGACAAACCAAAAATCCTCACAGACACTTCTCTTACTTTATTAAGTTATTAAAATGTTAAGAATCTAATAAAATTTAGCGTCTCCGTACGTATTCTAATTAAGGTAGTAATAAAACGTAGACTCGACTTGAGCCACTGGGATTTAAGCTAATCGCAAAAAGTTAATGAATGTCCCACTTAATTAATTGATAATGAAATTTGTCGGTGTTTGACAAAAAATGCGAGTTTATTGAGTTGGAATTGGGCAAAGACGCCAAAGAATTTCATGACGTAATTAAAAATCGTCTCCAATTTTATGAAAAGGGTCAGACAGTGGTATAGGCGAGGGCGAATAAAATAACAAAAATAATCGGATACTACATACCGACCGCATCCTGTACAAAAAAGACTAATTGGTCGAACATACAAACTACATTCCTAATGTATGGGGCACGCAATGCTGAAGCACATGGAGTAGATGTAGTGTAAAGTAGCTGACCCTTAGTATTATCTTCCTTAAAATTAATGTTCTCCACAGAATAAATAACACTTCGTATTTTTCGCTAACTTGTAATCTTTGTGCAATAAAAGTGGAAATTGAGTTGAAATCTCGTTAGGCTGTTGAGGAACTTATTCTATGGAACAATGTTATTTTGAAAGTAATCCTTATTTATTTAACAGCTCGGGTGGAAAGGACCAGCGAAATTATGGGGTTCGGAGTAATGTGAAAATAATAGTGATAAGGAATTTATCACTACTCTTTGTCCTGGGTTTTGTTACCTGGTGGACCTGTTATAATATTGTTATTTATGTAAGCTATGAATAGGATACTAGATTTGAGTATAATATTGTTTTACACCTAAAGAAGACTCTTTATACTTTAAACAATCCTCTTTTGTTTGCATTTAACAGATTTCAAATAACTTTTCATTTAAAAAACCGACTTCCGCCATTGTTTTCGACTAAATAATTTTGGATGAAAAAAAAATGATGAAAGAACCAGAGTGGTGAAAGGATTATGATACTTTCTGAATGCAAATGCTTGGTTTGTTGCTGAAAATATCAAAATCGCCATATGTATGCCTACAATATTTGAGGAGTTCCCTCAATTCCTCATGGATGCCATCATCAGAACTGGATTCTGAAAAAAATGAAACCAATCTGGAAGTATATCTATTCAAATAAAAAAAGAATTTTTCAAATCGGTTCATAAATGCCGGAGATATGCGGTAACAAACATTAAAAAAAAAAAAAAAAGAAATACAGCCGAATTGAGAACCTCCTCCTTTTTGGGAAGTCGGTTAAAAAAGGAGGAGGTTCTCAATTCAACCAGTATGTTTTTTTTATGAATACTACCACGATTATCAGCAGTCTAAAAACTCAGTGGTCTTATTTAATGGCTATCAAAACAACAATCAATTATTGAACAGATCAATTAAGTACTACCATTTGGTTGCGGCTCAACCCGTGCGAAACCTCTATTAATAAAATAGCCCAACTATGTTATTTTGATGTATAAGCCACTGTAGGTACAGCTTTATCAAAATCCGTTCAGTAGTTTTTGCGTAAAAGAATAACAAACATCCATCCATCCTCTCAAACTTTTACATTATAATATTAGTGAGATATCGATATTTATCTATTTTAATTCAAAGCTTTATAACTGAAGAGTCTTCTTTGTTTCGTAAAGTCTAAACCACAATTAAAACTTTGAGCAGTTTGGCACATTCAAAAAGCTATAACAATTAACAACGAAGATCCAACAGGCAACAATATCTGTAGGTGAAACCGAAACTTATCGATAGGGGTGATAAGGGGTGAGGGGGATAGGGTTTGGGGGTATAATGATATCAGTTCACTTATCACAAACTAAACTAAACTAAAAAGTAGTTTAGTTTTGTGCTTGTCTAATAACTACGTCAAAAAATGTAGTCCGGACATGTGGCCGGAGGGCCATGGCCGCCATGGGGTAGTTCAACAATGGGGTTTTAAGTAGAATAATTTATCCTCGGATTTCCAGCACGGAAATAATCGTGCATAAAACAGTTTTTTTTAAATCTTATTTTGATTTAGCATTAGCTAAGAGTTAATTTTATTTGATTCTGTTTAAAATCATTTTTTTTGTGTCGTGTACTACGTTTTGATTTACGCGATGATGATGTGGTCGCTCAGCGACAAAGTCCTTTAAATAAATAAAAAAAAAAACTTATTTTGAGGTTATGTTTTGGTGTGATTAGAAGTTTTCTTGTATAAAAATACTATAAAATAGTTTGAAAAATAACTAACAACCTATCGAGGGCCTGTTTATACTATGTGATAAGAAGTTTTCTTTTGGTCTCAAGATTTGTTAAGTACATAATCTAAAAAAAATCCTAGACCTAAAACTTTGTAAGATTGCTTAAGAGTACTATGCATAAAAAAAAAAGATTCTACCTACTACCAAGTCCCGTATATAAAAGAAGAGCAGTGAAATATAGTAGAACAGTAGTCTATTAGTAAATACTTAGTAGAACTTCTTGTGAAAGAGTTCGTCCAAGGAAGTACAACCACTATTCTGCCGCCAAACAGTAGTGCTCGCATAGTTGTGTTTCGGTTTGAAGGGTACGGTTGCTGGTGAAATTACAGGCACATGAGACTTTTTAACCTAAAGGTTTGGCAGCGCGCGTTTGATGCCTCTGGTGTTGCAGGCGTCCATATGCTACGGTAACAAATTTTCATCAGGTGGGCCGTAAGCATGTTTGCTTGCCAAGTAGTATAAAAAAAATGTCCCTACAACCATAAATTAGAAAGCATGCATAATATATACAAGTTACATCACCCAGCATTGAGTAGATTAGGGATGGCGAATTAAAGCCTATATATTAATAATAATAATAATAATAACCAATAGGTAACAAGACCAATAATTTCAAGACTTGTTTAGGCCATCACTAATTCACTACCCTACAAATTTGTGGTAACAGAATTCAGAAAACGATTATCATAGCCGAGCGAGCACAGCCGTCAGTCATGGAACCAAACCGGAGCTAATGAGAAACGAAACGCAGACAAACGAATTATTGTAATCGCTTCGACTCCTTTGTATTTGAGATGGGTGCGTTCGCATACAAAGTCGATACAGGATTCGGTCTACTCAAACGTTTGATACAAATGAGTCACAAAAGTGGGGTGGTTGGAAAAACAACGACTTTGAGCTAAGCTGCTTGAGAAAAATGCTAAGGGTGCGTATAAGGTACACAAGAAACCTTCATACAAAAAAAACGTCTCGCGCTCGTCTTTTATTTAAATATCTCGAATATAGCAAATTTTACAAAATCTCTAGACAATTAAACATTTATCATTTATCAATTATTGGCAAAGTCAAAGTCTAAAGAACTTTATTCATTGAAATCAAAAGGATCATTTTGAATCGTCTTATAAACTAAAATTACTCCTGTTCCAACGCGACCAAGCCTCAAACTGAAGAATCAGGCAACAAACACGGCTTGGCTTACATTAATAGTCCGTCTTAGCACTAGGTGAGAAGCGCCTGTGTGGTGCCCCGGAGCAAGGAGTTGCTGATACAAAGTAAATGAGAACTTAAAAACCTTAGGAAGGTAGTCAAAAGTAAATAAACATCAGCAAAAATATGCAAGACAGCATACGCCACGCTTGTATACTTATAAATAATAATATAATAGAAACATGTAAATAGGTAAGTACTGCTATTGCAAATTTCCATTTTAGCAATCGAGGGGCAGAGCGACATCAGGCCACGCGGCTTTATCATTAATATAGTCATCCAAGATGTAATACGCTTTCTTAATTAGATTAATCTTTATGTAGGATTTAAATCTTCGAATAGGAAGTTTAGATGCACCTTCTCGAAGTTTATTATAGAACCGTACAGAATTCCCCATAAAAGACCCATACTTTCTTTAATCGAAATTTTGGTATATTTAGTTTGTGTTTATTTCTCGTGTTAATACCATGCACGTCACTTTTTATCAGAAAAATATCCAAGTGTTTATGTGTATGTAATAATATTTCATAGATATATTGCGATATTACTCCAAGAATATTGATTTCTTTGAAATGCTCCCTCAAGGAGTCACGCGACTCAGATCGCAGATCATGCAAGCATTTTGCTTAGTACCTAAGCAAATTATGTTCGCCAAACTTTTACTCATACATAACCATCTTTAAATTATGCAAGCAATCTCTACTAAGAAGAAAAGAGTTTTTTTTTAATCTGAATAATTACTTACTGTAACTGGCATGTGGCCCACCTGAGATGTTAAGAGGTGGTTACCGGTAGGACGCTTACGCACGTGAACGAAGTTTGCTTCTATTTTAGTTTAGTTGCTTAAAAAAAATATTTTTAAAATTAATTTATCATTTGATAACCATAATTATAATTTTATAATTATGTTTATCAAATCAATAATAATAATCAATGAGTTGGTTGGCTAGTCAACTAACTCATGCTGAGGCAGAGCCATTTTCTTACTGGAGTTACACTTTGTACCTTCGGGTCTGTTTCTTCTTAGTCGTAAGTTTTTTATTTGTCTCTGTGTAACTCTTTTATACAAATAAATTATATTCTATTCTATATATAAGAAGTCAACGCACCACGGGTCTAGATATTAGTGTACTGATCATGTGTACAGAATTTCATGGAGTTTAAAGAAATAATAGCCAAATTAGAAGCAAACTTCATTGAAAAAGGGTAACCTCCTCTTAAGCGGTAACCTCAGCCCAAAACAAATGCAATATAGGAAACGTCTTACATGGCATTGCAATGAGACTTTTCAGCTTTATATCACCCTGAGATATAAAGATGAAAAGTCTCATGTGCCTGTTATTTCACTGCCTCCCTTCCAACTGGAACACTACTACTTGGCGGCAGAAATAGGTATGGTGGTAGTACTTCCCTGGACGAACTCTTTCACAAGAAGTTCTACTAAATGTTTACTAAAAGACACACTACTGTTCTACTATATTTCACTACTCTATTCATCACTATTCTATCACTATTACACTCTTGATGACTATTTTAATGATAAAGCCGCGTGGCCTGATGTCGCTCTGCCCCTCGACTGCTAAAATGGAAATTTGCAATATCTGTACTTACCTATTTACATGTTTGTATTAGATTATTATTTTTAAATATAACAAGCGTAGCGTGTGCTGTCTTGCATATTTTTGCTGATGTTTATTTACTTTTGACTACCTTCCTAAGGTTTTTAAGTTCTCATTTACTATGTATCAGCAACTCCTTGCTCCGAGGCACCACACAGGCGCTTCTCACCTAGTGGTAAGACGGACCATTTATGTAAGCCAAGCCGAGTTTGTTGCCTGATTCTTCTAGGCTTGGTCGCGTTGGAACAGGAGTAATTTAATTTTATGTAAGACGATTCAAAATGATCCTAGTGATTTCAATGAATAAAGTTCTTTTTGACTTTGACTTTTGACTTTGACTCGTCTTTTATATACGGGACTTGTGGTAGGTAGAATCTTTCTTTTTTTTTATGCAAAGTAGCCAAGCTACCCTCAGCCCTCTTTATCAGCCGTTAGACGTTCTCTGCTGAACGAGGCTTCCCCCATTTGAGTGCAAGGGGGGGATTTGCCATAATCACCACGCTTGGCAGGTGGATTGGTGGTCGCAGTTTGGTGTACTCAAGCCGATGCTGTTACCCATCCCCTATCCACGGGAAGATAAAGAGGAGGCTTAATATGATGGGAAATGGTGTACTCCCAAGGGTTCTCTTCACATTTATGCCGTCAGTAATAATAATATGTTTGTTACAGCTCATTATCAATATGGCTACCTAAAATACCTACCTACTAACATAAAACAATAAATTCCAAAGGCACGGGACAAAAAAAAAACCATTTTCTAGAAAAAAAGATGTGTAGAGCGCTGTAGAGTCAGAAAGTGTTCAGAAAGAGAGCCGATGATTGATTTTACAGTAACGTAAGTGTATAATAAAGTATTTTCAGTCATTCATTCACATTTATGTTAATTTAATGGAAGTTTACAAAAGCCTATTTTTTACGAGTATTATGAAACTTGGGCCAAAAGCTGTCGCCTACAGTGACCCAACCATCCTCTAATGAGCTGGGGTTTTGTTAGCGCCTAAAATAATTAAAAGGCTTTTCTTTTTGTTTCCTCAGTATAAATATGAAATATCATTTTCGCAATTCGTATTAAAATTAACAAACCCAGATAAAATGTTTATTTTTAGATTTTGCTGCTGCTTATTTTCATAATGAACTGTTTGTTTGAATACGGTTTATTACTGTGACTTTAGCAGTAACTTATATTTTAATCTGTGCTGAGGGCATTCTATTTTGTATTTTTTAACCTTGCGCTTGTTGATATTGTCAAGGGTATTTATAGCGTGTAATACCTTATTACACGACGACCGGCCCGAATGTGTTACAACAACCGTGGTAACAGGCTGACTGCAGTATATATAGCCCAAAGCTATATTATAGAGAGATAGCTAGGTGTAGAAGTAAAAAAAAACGTTCAGGTATTTCAAGCTTTAGAAGTCCATAATACAATTGTAATTATACCTTCGAGAAGCGGTGCAAGCTGCAATAACTCCTACTTGGGCTTCCCAATTATAAATAACATAACATATATAACATAACACACAGCATAACATTTACACAGTAGGTATAATAACTCTAATGTTAAGGTACTTTTTGTTATCACGTTATATAAAATAAAGTTATCCTAAATAGGATAACTATAAGTGAAAACTGTTTAGCAAATGCGTTTCTATATTGACTGTTACCATTTTTGTTCATATGCTGTTTGTTTTCTAAATAAGTAAAAATAAAAATAACATAAAATAACAGTTACATTGTAGTAAGCGCGGTCACAGACCTGCCGATTCTATTCTGTTCTACTCAGAACAGCAAAGAACGGAATTGAAACCGGGTTCTTTGTCACACACTTATCGAGCGCCGGGCTTTCTTAATTGGCGCTGAGTCGTAATCTAGTGCTTGTGTGTGACGACATAAGGCTCTTTCTGAAGTGCCAGAACGTTCTGATCGGCATGAGGACGGTTGCTTGTTGACCAGGTGTTCTTGCCGGTCCGGTTCGGTAGGTGTGTGACGAGTGGTACATGTATTGCATTCTAGCCTCCCGATTTCAATTCTTTTCTTTGCTGTTCTAGGAAGAAAAGAATAGAACCAGCAGGTCTATGACTGCCCTAAATGTACGCGTTCATACTACGACACACAAAATAAATACTATGGTAATACGCAGATAAATACCTATCCGTGACAATGTCATCAAATAAGTCTATTGTATTCAATGGACGAGGCCTCGTCCAGCAGTGGATGTAAACAGGCTGGTGATGATGATGATGCTAGCGCGGAGTTTTAATTTGAATTTTATTTTAAACGACATAGACAACAAATCAATTGTTTTTTCTTCAAAATAAACACGTATTTGTTCACTAAAATTCGGTTTCAAGATAACTTTACAATGTACTAAAAGTATATCATTTAAATATCTTATACATGATCATGTCTGATGACGATGATGATGGTTTACAGTTTTATTTATTTGTTGGTATAACAATAATATATTTGTTGTCAGCTCCAACAGCTACCTGCAACTCATTGCGGGGAGGATGGACACGGACTGTGCCTTCATGGAGCACTGGACAAGGGAGCGTGTCATGCTTTCTTAGTCCAGTGTGTCTCTTTAGTAAGTTGTTAGTATTAAGTTAGTGTAGTAATTATTTTTATATTTTAATCAAACTATGGACTATTGTATGTATTTTGTGTAATTTATGTGTAATTAATCTGAAATAAATTATTTTATTATTATGACATTGATTTATTTTAAAACTCGTTATAAAATACATTTTTCACTATAAAGAAATACTACTTATCTATAAAAACAAATAGTATATAAAAAACAGTATAGTAAAAATATATTACAAAACGGTAAACCACCGACAGCGGAGCAAAGGAATTATTATTATTATCCTTATTATTATTATTATTATACCGAAAATTGTATTGTCTATGTTACATACAACAAATCCTGTTTTTGCCTTTTAGAAAAATCTTTAGTTCGCTCTCCCAAGAATTCGCTTAGAAGCTACTAACTAACTACTTCCTTTTCTTGGAAACTTGACCATTTCTTATTAGGTTGAGCACTTTAAAGTTGTTAATGTAATTTTTCTTGATGTTGCCAAATGCTTGGTAAGTGCAGTCGACATTAAAATAAGTTTATCAACTCAATTGATCTAAATAACAACCATTGGCACATTTACAACTGTTCTTATTTGTGTGTTAAGATTAGACATATCTTAAGAAATGATACAGAGGAACGTCTGTGGCTTTGTCAGCGTGTAATTTTTTCCATACAAACTTCAACACCTCCATTAGAAGGTCAAATCTCATGTTCATAGCTGACGTCGTTTTTAAAAACTAATTTCACACATCTCATTATCATCATTGTCAACAGTCTTTGGACGTCCACATAAAACAATGGGGGAATTGCCATAATCCCCACGTTTGGCAGGTGGATTGGTGATAGCAGTTTTTGTGGGGAATATTCAGGTGGATACTGCTGCCCATCCCTGGGTGTATCCCTTAGTCGACTTTTACGACATCCACGGGAGGAGATGGAGAGGCTAAGGCCGGACACACCACGGCTTGTTTTGAAGAATGCATTTTTAACAAAAATCTCTTATCATAACTGGCTTCGTTTTTAAAAACTAATTACACACCTCTCATGTATGAAAATAATTTTCAAAAACAGCATTAAGCGAAAATTATATTTTACGAAGAAGTCTGAGAAATAGATATTTATTTTGTAGGTACCTTACCCGGTCCCGGTTGCTCAGAAATGTTCTCAATCCGTTTTGTATCAACTATAAACTGGCGGATAAGATGAGCTTTGAACTCTATCAAACGAGTAAAGTATTTGCGAAGCTTGTTTGCTAACATATTTTTTATAGGAAAACGAATTGGGTTCGAAATTCACTCCATAAATATAATAGCCCACATCCCGAAATAAATAAATATTAGAATAAATACTCAGTAAAACTTTAGATTCAATGGGTGGTATGTGAGGGTGCCGATCCATATTAATTTTTCGAAATCGTCTCAGCCCCTTTTCGAATTTTGGGCACTTCTTCCTACAAACTTCACCATGCCATTTTTGTTTGGGGTAAAAAAGACAAAATTCCTAATTTTATGACTTTTTCCTTTATTTGTGTCTCAAAGTATCCGAGCATTCTAAATTTCAGAATTGTGTAAATACACTAGGGGCCTTATTCATAATATATATATATATCATACGTCAAAACAAGACAAAAGCTATTTTAGCTAAAATAGGTTTAAAAAATGATTGTGAATAAGGGGGTTAGATTTTAATTTTTGCGATTTCCATTTACAAAAAATTAGACATAATGTATGTATCTTTTAAATGCATTGAGTTAGAAGCTTGATTTTTTACAGCACTAAACATACTTACTTGATACTTTATGTTTAGTTTAAATTAAATATTGATACTTTTAGCTGTTTCTGAGAAAAAGGGCCTTGACAGACAGATAGCCGGACAACAAAGTGATCCCCAGCAGGGAAAAACCCCAACGGCCTTATTACAAAACATAGTTTAAATCTGAGTTTAGGCCAGTCTAGGGTTAAATATCAACATTAGGTATATACGACTGTAATACGAAAGCAGATAGTTTGTTTTCCGAAATCAATTCTCGCGCTACTACACAAATTTCCAAAGTGTCAAACTGACGGATCCTGAAATGTCGAAATTCTTACCTCCAACAAGCAATCAACTGACAATTTGTAGGCAATTGCTAAACTAGGGGGCTGCCTAGTTTTAGAAAAACCAGAGATAGTCCGAGGTTTTGACATTTTTGACATAAGCTCGGACTATCTTGCTCGAGAGTTGTTTTAGGAATACAAAACATCTGCTTTTGTATTACAGTCGTTTATACCAAAGTTCGATATTTAAGCCTAGACTGTGGTAGGACTGGTCTAAACTCAGTTTAAAGACCACTAGCACACCGGCTGCGTACGCGCAGACGTAGATTTGCACGTCGACGTACCATGACGTTGTAATGTATGGAACTGTATGAGACATGGCACACCGCTTGCGTGACGTGCACGCAAGCGTGTACAATGTACATACGTAGGAGACGCGCGTGTCTACGTTATGTGCTGCATACGCAACCGGTGTGCTGTGGCCTTTAAACGATGCTTTGTAATAAGACCGCAAGGATCCAAGGGGGAAAAAAGGTCCCGTTTTTCCCTGATGGGGCACGAAACACTGAAAACTACCTAACAACATTACAACCAACCAATTACTGTAAGTAACAATTTCTGCAACAGACAATGGCATCAAATGAGTTCCCGTCTCACGACCTTTGAGCGTGGTCGCGGTCGGTGCTCATGAGGAAGGACCTCAAAATGGTCAACGAAACGTCAGCAGGAGAATAGTAAAGTACGTGGTGTATAGTCGTAATTTTTCTAAAATGGTGTATAGTCGTGATTTTTCTAAAATTATACCAAGCCACGATAACTTCAATTCTATTAATGGCATCTAAATTTAATTTTTCACTTCTCAGTCGTTATCACAGTGCTAAGCCTCACTCCAGACATTCCTTCCTGCATAAAACCTTTCTCTTGTACGAGTAAAAGAGGGTACCTACTTGTCACTGCGAGTAAAAAAATCGCAGCTGGTATAAAATTACAGAAATAGACTAAGCTTTGTATCCTCCGTAAAATAGATATGAATCACATAAGTACAGAAATGTATTTTTTTATCATTGGGATTTGCCATCCTAAATATTTATGAAAAATCTTGATACTCGATTTAGCTTTTTTGTGATAGTGACTTGGCTGGACTTTTTCTTGAGATACCAGTATTTCAAAGCCTCGTCACGCAAACATGTCTTCAAAAAGTTTTTATGTCTGTGCTTATTTTGAGAGTATACCTATCCAGGAGAGTATCTAGAAAATTCATATATAAACATTGTCTGTTTTGTTCGAACAATATTTTATGACTAACTTAACTACAAGTACCTACAGTTGAAATAAATTCAAATGAAAATAGTTGAACAAGCGAAGCGATTTCTCCTAGTTAACTTGGACGAATCGGTGTTTGTATGTGTATTATGTATGTTTGTCCGAGGATAACTTTTGAAGCATTCTCAATTTCAAATTAGTGCCGGGGTGTGTCCGGTTTCTATAGAGAAGATGGAGAGGCGGTCTCCTCCCGCGGATGTCGTAAAAGCCTACTAAGGGATTACACCAGGGAATAGTTAGCGGTATCCACCTGAGTACTCAACACGAGTACAGCGATCACAAAACTGCCTGCCAAGCGTGGTGCTTGAAACTTTACAATGTTTTTTGATGTCTGTTAGAAAGTTTAAGTAAGTAGGTATTCACCACCATTGGTTAACCTTACGAAAACTTCCTAAGAAGTACCAGCCGTCAAGATAAAGCGGCCGTAATTAGAGATAACCAGCAGATTGTCACTATATTAACATAAAATAATATCATATAAGTTCATTTTTGAGGTATTTTCTGAATACAAAAACAACCTTTACTGCCCTGACACACTTCACTACCTTCATCACGAAAGGGCCAAGGCAAAGCTTTAAAAATAAACGACATAAGGAAGGCTAAACCATTCCTTTAAAGAAAAAGCCATTCCGGGTGTATCGTGAGCGTAAAACAGGATAGGAATAGTTATTTTACCCTCTATTACACTCGACCGAACATCTTTGAATGAAGGCTATGGCACATGGGTAACTTATAAATAGAATGTCAAGTCGTATTGCATCACTGCGCTAAAGCCCTTTTACACAGCGACTACTTAGTTAGTGTTGCTGATAGGGATTGCAATCCCGCAGCTCATTCAATCCCACGGGATTGATATGCGGGATTACTCAATACCGCACGGGACCCGCGGGATGCCGCATCTTTGAAATTATGTTATAAAATCAAATAACTACAGATTTTTGTGTATAAATCAACTTTTATTAAATATTTCTTACATTAAGCAATGTAAATTATTTCATTGCTACTAATTAAGTATAGGTGAGTAATTAGTTATCTAGAGACAAATAGACAGAATAGACTAATAGACAAAAATACAGGTATGAGTTAAAAGTATCTCGAAGGCCAATTACAAGTTTGCTGTTGCTTTCTGTTGCTTCGACATCGACGGAGCCATTTTGTGCGAACAACCAGGCGAAGTTCAAGCTTGACGCTCGATGCCACACAGATCAAGACAATAATGTAAAGAGAAATCCCAATTTATTTTGAGTCAGCAACGTCGTGCGTGAGTGCGTACCTAAGCGTAATTTTAATAGAAAATTGAAATCTATTCGAATCGAATACAAGATTCGTAGAATGGAATCAACAAGGAACATGGTACAAAAAATATGAAAAATAAACAATAATGGTTTAAAGGTACACATACATTACTGGTGAAAACTCTCAACAACGCTACTGGTGGAATAGATCTTGTGGCTTAGATGAAAACTACAAAGATATTTTAGGTATGAGAATAATATACAAAATACTTATGAACAATAGGTACAATTCTTCAAACGTTTTGATCATAAGTCTAGTCAAATTTTTTATTCGAGATTGAGTTTCACGTCGTCTACATAACACAAACTCCCACAAGGCTTTAAGAGCTGATTGTATGAAAAAAATCGATAACCCTTTAAATATTGAATTTATGTGACTTGTGACTAATTTACCCTATATTTTTCCGATGACGAAATTACCCTATGACGAAACACCACTAACCCAACTGGAGCTGTATCTCTGTTTGTTATTTTCTCGTGTGGCTTTTTGACTGGTGGGCAACACATTATTGAGATAACAGGCCTTTTGTCAATCTTTAATAGCTATCCCTTTTTCAGATGTTTTGCGTTTGAATAGATTTTTTGGGACAAGATTATATCATTAACGTATGTATGACTTTTTAAAAGTTGTTATTGGGGTTCTAGTTTTATTAAATGTGTTTGAAAGGAGCCTTTCTGAGAACTTAAGTATGAATGCAGATAATTTTTAAGTTCTCTTAAAAAATTTGACAGATTTTCAAAGACCCCTGGTTGTTCAAAAAGATATTCCGATATTGTTACGCCTTGAATTTGCAGACTGTATTTCATTAGCAAGATCGTCACCAAGTATATTAAAAAAACTTAATTAAAAAAAACTGTCTGAAAATTTAACGTATCTATTATTAACGTGTGTCGTATCGTGGTGTATCCGGTCTGAGAATAGACCCCACCATCTCCTCCCGTGGATGTAGTAAAAGCCGACTAAGGAGTAATCCCAGGAGATGGGCAGCAGAATCCACATGAGTCCTGCGAAGCGTGGTGATTATGATAATTTCCCCCCTCAATTGTATTTAATGGGAGTGACCTCGTCCAGCACTGGACGTCTAAAGGCTGATGATGATGATGATTAGTAACATCACTGGATCATAGCCACTAGATCTATTCCAACTACTCCATTCAATAATCTATTCGCGAACATCCATATTCGTACAAGAATACAAAAGATGCCACACAAAATACAACATCCGATACAAAATACGCAAAAGAAATATCCCACAAAAAAAATCCCGCCATTTTCGAAAAGAGAGATGTTGCCTACTTTTATTTAATTTAATTTTCTAGTGTTTTTATAAGTAATTTTGTGTAGTTTTGGTGGTATTTTACCCAATGTAGCTTTTATAAAGTGCACTTGTAGTGAAATGAAATGGAAGTGTATTGCGTGACTTTTCAAATAGGTGGAAATTGTCAACCAAAGTTTTAGTAAAACTGCCACTGCTTTACTAAAACATGACTTTACTGAGACTTTGACGACTTGGGACGAGTGTAACTTTGCAAATTACTATTAATTTATCAATACTTGAAGCTGGCTATTATTAGCACAAGAAGTTCAACGCCAAGAAGAAAAAAAAATATAAAAAATAATGCCGGCGGGTATTCTGTGTACCCGCAGCGTATATCGGCGGCAAAAAGCCGCCGGCTGTGCCGCCGGCATAGTGTGTAGGAGCCTATAGACGTGAATTCCCTAATGTCATTGAGGTACGTCGTAATAAGAGTAAATTTCGGTCGTAAATTGGATATCAATGCCAAAGTTCTAACTCTATAACCGTAATATTAGAGTGTTATGGTGTTTTTGATGTCGCATTTAAATAGGTAGAACTAGAGTACGTAATATACGAGTACTATGCGGAGTCCTACTCTCACGGGGTTTATAGTGCGTGGTAAATTTATTGTAGGTCATAAAGTAGGACTAGAAAATGGACAACTTTATTTATTGAAACCATGTTTATCACTCGGGTTTCTTACGTTAAGTACACGTAACAATGTTTTCGTGTAAGGCAATGACTATAGGCTTAGAAAACCAGAAGATAACGTTAACATTAAATCATTATTTCTGTTGCTTTAAGTAAAGGCACGGTATGATCCTAAAATCCAAACATCCAAAAAAATATTCAAACGGCTTTGTTTAAAGTTGAAAATCGCATGTACTTTGGTACCATGGTACTCGTAGTTCCTGATACCCAGCATGACACAGGGAATCCTAGTGTGGGACTACGTATGTAACTCTTGGGTTATGTTATGTCATATTTGACGATGAAACTGGTTTGCACTTCAGACTGTATTCATTTTGAGGGTTTTTTAATCAATCGAAATATACATATCATAAAAAAAATATGCGGTTAGAACTTTAAAATACAAGTTATTATCTATTTAGTTCGTTAAAAAAAATTGTGTTGTTGCCGTTCAAAATTAAGAGCATTTGAATGCCAAAGCTTTTTAACGTGGTCATTTAATTTTGATGTTCCCGTCTCACGACCTTTAAGCGTGGTCGCGGTGCTCATGAGGAAGGACCTCAAAATGGTCAACGAATTGTCAGCAGGAGAATAGTAAAGTACGTGGTGTATAGTTGTAATTTTTCTAAAATGATACCAAGCCACGATAACTTCAATTCTATTATTTAATTTTGTGCGATTTTTTTATGTAAAAACAGACTTTTTTTCAAAATTCTGTTTGGTTACAACTATGTATATTATTGTTCTACCTACACTATTTTTCGCATCTCATTATTTAATCACATAACGGCGCACTGGGCGTTCAAAATACTACTTTTGAGATCAGTCCTCTTATATAAAGTATAATTTCTTTCAATTGGTTCAGTGATAAAAAACTCCTTAATTCACTGAAGCCCCTGGAAAAACTATTTAGGGGATTCAAGTTGGGATGAGTACCTCATTACAAATTCCACGTGAGCAGAGTCGTGGAAAAAAACATGAAAACAATATTTTATCTGCATGAATTTTTATATATTTTTATAGCAGAAGGGTTGTCACGGCAATTATCTAATTATTAGGGTCTGTGAAATTTCTTAATATAAAATACAATTCGTTTGTTGCCCGTGGTACTACCAGTTACTTATTACTACCAGTAGTAACACAGGTAAAAAAAAGCCCGTAGAACTAACAAGCGATCCAGTAGTATCACGGGAAGTTTGACGGGAAGTGACACCTGTCACTTTGACACCTGTCCCTTTGACACTTGTCACTTTAAATTTCGCTATTTCGAAATTTTCCAATTTATTTATATAATTAAAATTGTAATAATTATTATTATAATAATCAAATACAATAATGCCTGACAATAATGTCAAATTCAATAATTCCTGCAGCGGGAATCGAACCCGCAACCTATTGCGTCTCAGCTGGCTATACTCGCCCACTGCGCCACGTAGGTCGTCTACAATTTACTGTATTAGTTGTATAATTATTTCTGTCTATAAAGATATATGGTAATATAATTTTATACTCACGACTGCAACGTGATTGGTTGATTACACATAGAGTTATGAATTGTAAAGAAGAGACAAATTTTAGGCCGAAGGTGTCCATTTAAAACTGAATCTATAGAAAAGTTATAAAGTAAGTATGTAACAAAGTATTTCAGTCCATTAAAAACAATCTATTGAGTTTCCATCGCCTTTGCTAACCTCGCAAACGAAGATACCTACTTTAAAGCGTGCAAAAGATTCTAATCCACCACTGAATGCTCAGAAATTTTAAATCATAGAATAAAAACTTTTCATCTCACTCATTTTAAAAACCTTTTATTCATAGAAGCTTTATAAAAAACAAGACTTACAAAAAAGTTAAAAGCTTCAACAATTATTATTTTAAGTGTTTTGAAACTGAAGTGTTAAGATTGCTAAAATCTTGTTAGCACAAATTTATATTATCATAATCAAAATGCATTAGTTCAGTACCTAATGCTTCGATTGCTGAAAAACGGGCCCTCTCTTGCTAGATGTTTTTTTAGTTATTCATGAATTGCAAAGGATCTAAAACCGATTTCAAAACAGATAAAGGCTTCACTTTAACAGCATCCGTAGATTCTCCAGTAAGTAGAAGTGGGCATTGTTGGATAAAACTTCAAGTATATTTACAGTAACGCGCGCAAAACTAACAACCCATCTCTTTTTAAAAGCTTTTCTTTTGTAGCGGGAAAATATTGATACTGCCATTTAAGGCCAGGACTGATCTCAAAAGTAGAAAGAATAGAATATATACATTTGCAATAACGACTTTTTTATTTGTTATACCCTGATTTTTTATTTCAGACAATTTTTGTAAACAAACAAATGTCAAGATATGCCACTGTAAGTATAAGTATCATGATTGTGTAGCATACGTGTAAATTCACCTAAGACACACATACATGACACTTATACACACAGTGGCATATCTTGACATTTGTATGTTTACAAAAATTGTCTAAAATTAAAAATCGGAGTATAGACTTTCTATGAACTTTCTTACTTTTATATATGATTTGTATATTTCGATTAATTAAAAAAAACTTTCAAAATTACTACAATCTGAAGTGGAAACCAGTTTCATCGTTAAATAATATATGACATGCGATTTTCAAATTTAATCAAAGGCGTTTGGATAAAAAAGCATTCAGGTTTGGCTGTAAATAGATAAAATCGGAAGGTGCCAACTTGCGGATTCAAGCGAGTTTCAGATCCGCGAGATGACGAATGACTCGTTTGGATTTTAGGATCGTTTGGCTTTAACTTTTTTGTACTAAGTGGTTCAAAGTTTTGCATGATGTATCTATGTAGTTAGTATTTCATCATCACTACAGACACGAACGCTCTTGAGCCGGTTCTATCCACCTGGAAACTGAACGCCCCTCCACTGCTTTTAATTGGCACTTGACGTTCGAAAACCGGTGATTGTATAGTTACGGATTATGGAATATTTTATTTTGACGTAATTAAATAGTGCCGTGGGCCGTGGTAGGACTCCTCCAACTCCTCCTGCGGTTTAAAAGGTGACTAAAGGATTACACCAGGGATGGGCAGCAACATCCACCTGAGTACTTAACACCAAACTGCAATCACCAATCCGCCTGTCAAGAATAGTAATAAAAAAAAAACAAATATTTTTTTAGAGCGACGTCTTGTTTTACCTGGTAACATACAAGCAAAGCCGCGGGTTGTTTCTAATAATGAATACATCAATGTCAAGTCTCGTTTTAATGAATGGCTCTTATTACATGTTAATTTACACATTATCCAACTAATATTAAAATAAATGGAGACACTTGATCTTGTCAAGTCTACCATTTTCTTAGGGCTTAATATTGATGCAGGGTTGCAATGGGCACCACAAATTGTGGCTCTTGCTGGTAGACTTAGTTCCGCTGCATATGCAGTTCGTAAAATAAGGCAGCTTACTGATGAAGCTACAGCTAGGCTTGTTTATTTTAGCTACTTCCATAGTGTTATGTCATATGGTATCATACTGTGGGGTAAAGCAGCAGATATCCAAGCTATTTTTGTCTTACAAAAACGGGCAATACGTGCCATTTATAAAATGAAGTCGCGTGATTCCTTGAGGGAGCGTTTCAAAGAAATCAATATTCTTACAGTAATATCGCAATATATCTATGAAATATTATTACATACACATAAATGCTTGGATAGTTTTATGATAAAAAGTGACGTGCATGGTATTAACACGAGAAATAAACACAAACTAAATATACCAAAATTTCGATTAAAGAAAGTAAGTGGGTCTTTTATGGGGAATTCTGTGCGGTTCTATAATAAACTTCCAGAAGGTGCATTTAAACTTCCTATTCGAAGATTTAAATCCTACATAAAGATGAATCTAATTAAGAAAGCGTATTACACTTTTGATGACTATATTAATGATAAAGCCGCGTGGCCTGATGTCGCTCTGCCCCTCGACTGCTAAAATGGAAATTTGCAATATCTGTACTTTCCTATTTACATGTTTGTATTAGATTATTATTTATAAGTATAACAAGCGTAGCGTGTGCTGTCTTGCATATTTTTGCTGATGTTTATTTACTATTGACTACCTTCCTAAGGTTTTTAAGTTCTCATTTACTATGTATCAGCAACTCCTTGCTCCGAGGCACCACACAGGCGCTTCTCACCTAGTGGTAAGACGGACCATTTATGTAAGCCAAGCCGAGTTTGTTGCCTGATTCTTCTAGGCTTGGTCGCGTTGGAACAGGAGTAATTTAATTTTATATAAGACGATTCAAAATGATCCTTGTGATTTCAATGAATAAAGTTCTTTTTGACTTTGACTTTGACTTTGTATAAGTAAGTTTTTTTGGCCGTAGTGGTCTCAGCCCACTCCTTCCGTGGATGTCGTAAAACACGACTGAGGGATTACGCCAGGAAATGTACAACAACATCCATCTGAGTACCTACTTAACACCAATACTGCTATCACCATTCTGCCTGCCAAGCGTGGTGATTATGGCAAGTAAAAGTAAGTGGTTTTTGGTTCTCGAGATTTTAGGTTCTTGAGATTTGAGAGTAGAACTACTCACATCTCATTAAACCTATATTTATACTTTGTACCTAGTAATCTGTGTTAAACGGTGTTGGTCTCACATTGACTTATTTTTCATAGCTTAAGACTACCTTAGTTTATATAATGTATATTGAGTAACAGTTTGTTTACCAAAAAAAAAGTATTCTTTGGGGAGGCCTCGTCTACTAGTGCACATCTACTGCACGACGACACTGCACCGTGAGGCACGTCTTTGTCTTCCATTCAATCAGCTTGGGTCCGAGCGCTAAAGCTAATAATTTCGTCAATATAACCACATGTGTATGTGTGACCACATTATAAGTTGACTAAATAGAGACAGTAATTGTGAATTGACTAAAAATCAATATTCTGCTCCCCTCATTGTCTCCACTCACTCTCGATCTTTCTTCAACTTACACACTCAATTTTGACATTTAAATATGGACGATAGCTTCGTTTAAGTTTCGGTCACATTACAATCTAAAACCGGCCAAGTGCTAGTCAGACTCGTGCATGAAAGGTTCTGTATCATTATCCATAAAATGGCACAAACGGTTTGTTGTATGGGAGCCTCCTTAAAAGTTTATTTTATTCTGTTTTTATTATTTTTAATATTAATTATATTATTTATTTTTAGTGGCAACAGAAATACATCATCTGTGAAAATTTCTAAATCACGGTTCATAACTATCACGGTTCATGAGATACAGCCTGAGGCCCAATTCTCTAAGTTATTTTAAAACTACACTGAAAGTTGACCGAATCGAGACTGAATTGTAAATTGTCAGAAAGTTGAATTTCATAAATAACAATTTAGTTTACTTTCAATTGACTACCATTAGAGTAGGATAGTTATATATATAATTGGAAAAAGTAAAGAGAGACTCCATCTACTTATGCTAAAATTAACGAAAAAACTTTGAATCGTTCAAGTTTCGGTCACATTTCGATATAATCACATAGCAGTGTTGTATTTTATGTCAGGAGAATACCATTTTTGACATTTAAGACATCGACACAAGATCAAACTATGATCCGAACTCTATTTTAACTATTTTTAGTTAGTGAATTGGGCCTCTGGTGACAGGCGGACGGTTGGACGGACGAACAGCGGAGCCTTAGTAATAGGGTCCATTTACCCTTTGGGTACGGAACCCTAAAGTGGGGGAGATAGAATCTGCACTGACATTCCGCGTGTATTGTGAATTGTCACCCTATTAACAACACCCCAGCCAGCCCAAATCCTTAAAATAACGGAGGACTTTGGGTCGATGGCAGCATTACGACCTATTAACATATCAGAGGCCCAATTCTCTAATTTAAAAACATTTAATTCACAGTATAATCTCGTCTCAGTCGCACTGTCAGCTGTCACCTTTATAGTAACTATTACTCTTATTAATCTTCGCATGTAGACGCGAAGATTAAGTAATAGTTACTATACGAGACAGTGCAACTGACACGAGTTGTGACTGGAATGTTTTAAAATTAGAGAATTGGGCCTCTGTATTATATTATCAGTTGAGAAGTAGAAGAATATAAATAAGTAGAATAGAATAAGAATATAAATAGAATAGAAGAATTTGTCAAATTTATTACCGATGTAATAAATTTCACAAATTATTCTATAGATCGGCAGGGCTATTCTCTACCTCGCGATGTTTGCAAAAAGCGTAAATTGTGCAATCAGAGGGCCTAGCCAAGTGGCATTCGTTTCGAAACGATTCCATTTCTACAGTCGTAATTCAATACAAATGACCACGTGACATGTCGATAGCTAACGTCAATCCCATACATTTTGGACTTTTCTACTGGCGTCATCGCTATTAGAATGTTACTTTGTCTACGGCCTCAGGGCTATCAAATGTTGGCACACAAAAGTAACCTTTTGACATCCCAGCATTCGCTATGACCAAACGTGACATAAACGCGGGCTCGTTACGATATCTGCGTGGAATCATCGCTGAATAGCACGGGTGACGTCACACGTTATTGACAAGGAATCTCTTAGGTCATAGCGAATAACCACCCTGATTGCATAATTTACGCTTGTTGCAAACCGGTCGCAATATAGAGAATAGGCCTGCGAAACATGATCCAAACTTTATTTTAACAATTTTTTAATACAATAATTTAACTTCTGACCTATTACATATCATTATCATGCATATAACTGCAATATTTCGTAGGTCACATTTATATAGGACTTAACGAATATATATATTTCATACTTGTAAATATAATTTTACTTTTATTAAATAGGTTTTCTATTAAGAACTGTTTTCTAAAAAGTAGTTTGATGAGAGAGACAGGGCCGTCTAGGGTGAAATCCTACTCCAACTAATATTATAAACGCGAAAGTTTGTAAGTATGGATGGATGGATGGATGTTTGTTACTCTTTCCCGTAAAAACTACGGAATGGATTTTAATGAAACTTTACAATAATATAGCTTATACATCAGAATAACACATAGGCTACAATTTATAAAGATATTGTGTGAATTGTCCATAATATGACGATAAGTGTCAAGTAAGTAGGAAAAAATCTACCATCTGCGAGCTATTCTGCCGTGCGCTGCCAAAACCGCTAGAGTTACACATTATGTCATGTATGATGGAAATGATTATCTTAAATAGTCCTACAACTAGTGGTTCGCCCCGAACTGAGACCTCGCGATAACACTTTTATCAGCCCGACTACTTAACCAAGTAATTTAAATTTTTTCTATTATTATTTTTGAAAATTTTCACCTCGAGGTCTACCAGTACAGTACAGGATCTATCAGTAACAACTCTAATTTCCTACACATCATCGAAATAACCTTTGAATAGGGTTAAGCAACGGGGCGTAATACTACATACCTGTTAGTACCTATATCAAGTACCTGACGAATTAATTGATAACGTCCTTTTGACGAAAACCATAGAACTCCAGAGTCATTCAAATTCCTAGAAATGGGAGGTCAACAATGGATGTTATAATGGTTTTTTGTTTTATGGAGTACAAGTTTCTAAATTCTTCAGTTTCAGACTTTTCCCTGTAGTTGTGACACAAAAGCCACAAGCATACCTAATTTCAGCATTGTGGTATTGCTAGAAGTACCCTAGAATTTTTGATTTTTACGTTTTTTATTTTCCCTAATATCTCGAAAACTACTAAGGCTCAATACTTATTAAAAACAGTTTTGAAATGTTCAACCAAAGCGCTTTCATTAGACACCCCACTTGATCTGACTGTCTCACTTTAATTTTTTTTACCCCCTCTTGGACCCCAATATCTCAGCAACCCCCTGACCGATATAGCTCATAACCTTACCTACAAATTGTACCAATACTATCTACCCCCATACCAAATTTCATGAAGATCGGATTAACGGTTTGGAAGTTTTCATCGGACAAACATACATACATACACACATACATACAAACGCCGATTCTTCCAACTTGACTCAGAGAACTCGCTTCGCTCGTTCAAAAAAGCCCGCCTCAGTATATATATAGGTTATATTCTTTTCTACGCCACGCTAATATAAGCTACTCGAAATACTTATCCAGCGCAGACGAAGTCGCGGGCACCAGCTAGTGACCTGTAAATCTTCGTGACCTATAGCGTAAACATTAGCTCAATAAATTGAAGAAAACGCCACAGTGAAAAAGAATCGTTTATAATTCGAGATGTTTTACTGACACACACTTTATAGGTTTTCATAATAAAATAATCTTAAGGATTTATTTTTAGACAAGCTATTCTTAAAAAGCTTTTTTTAAAGCCTGTCAAGAAATAAAACAACGGTTCAGCGGTATTTTCGGAAGTCTGAATTTGACATTTTTGGTGAATTATTTGCATTTTGTGAAACAAATAGCGTGGGTTTCACGAGCAGCTATAAATAAGGAGGAACGAAGGGTTGAGTGGATCTATAAGGTATCGGTTAAGCTAGAGAGAATTGTTATAGCACTACATGTATCGATTAGCGTTCGCTAAAACCTTCGTAAATCTGGCGCCAGATCAATCTGCTAAACACTTTTAAATCAACGAGGTGTTTGGCAAAAGTCAATAATCATTTTTATAGCGCTTTTATAGCACAAAATCAAAACGACAGGGCCACCTGGAAAATGTCATAATCATATAAATTTATGAGGCGCACAGCTCAGTACCATCCTTACCTTATCACAGTATACCCACTTTTTGCACTAAACGTTTCGGTTCTGCTTTTGTTATGCAAACTGCTAATGGAACTCACTCTTCTGGTCACTTTCTGTCTTTCCTGATAACTATAATCTGTGTCTCTTCTAGGTAAGAGTGAGAAGGTGCCTTCTAGACTTTAGTGCTTCATTGTCGGGCGCATCGTCATTTACCAACAGTTGGGATCGCGGTCAAACATAACAATATAACATAAAATACCTAACACTCAACAGTCACATACGTAGTCCTGAGCCCACACTAGGGTTTCCTGTGCCGTGGGTATCAGAAACTACGAGTATCATGGTACCATATTTTTTTTATAAATAAATAATAATAAATAACTGCCAGTCCAAGGTAACCAAACGAAGGTAAGTATATCAGTGTTAAAAAAAAGACATCCATCATTCCCATCGCCTTGATAGCAACTGTTTATATCCGCACACGTAATAAGCGGATCCGTATGTATCCAAGTTATAAAGATCGCGGAAGATTTTCCAGAAAAGTTGTCTTTACATAGCGGTGAAAGGCTTGCAACTCCATTTTAGTAATCAGGAAAATGAAGTGGCATTTTTTATTTTACTTCATTGCATTTTGCTTTGAACTCGGTGGAACCTTCTTTTTATTGGGTGAGTATTATCATTTGTAATGTAATGTTAATATTAGTTTTATTTTTGTAGTTATAGTTATTTTTTTCTAGTCTAAAATTGAACGCCCTTCGCTGTATTTAACCGACTTAAAAAAAAAAGGAGTATATCAATTCGGTTGTATTTTTTAACTTGGCAATTGAAATTAGCTTGTCGTTCGAAAACGGTCCTTGTAATTACGGAATATGGAATATTTTATTTTAACGTAATTAAATAGTGGGGCGTTTAGTTCTAGATTAGACGCACTCATACCTATACTTGCAAATAATAATTAAACGAAAACTTGCGTGAAACTGTTGTGAACAACAAAGTCAATACTTTCAAATGGGATTTTGTTTTTTTATCTTGGATCTGTAAATAAATAAATAATTAAGAAGGTAAGCAAAAAAGTATAGTTTATGCAACTGTTAAGTACCCTAAGCAATATGCAAAATTTTACAAATATAAATACTTAACCAAATCAATATTATAGCGATATGCGATATATGGTATAAATCATATACCAATATGGTTATAGCGTATCGAAATCACTACCAGAAGGAAGAATCCTTATCATCATCACCAACCTGAATACAATCCCCCATTGAATACAATGGGGGGATTTGCCATAATCACCATGCTTGGTTAGTAGTAATTAGTAAGTCAGTCGTTTTGTTAGTGGCGTACCCATAGGGTGGCAAGATTAGCAAAAAGCCAGGATTAGAAACGCCACGCTACAACTATGCTAGATGAGGTAACTGAGGTACCTAAAATTACCTTTGATAAAAAAACTAAAGGTACCCACACATTTTTTTGAAGGCCCTTCTTTTGATTGTTCTATAAAAGCTTCATATTGTATTGCTACGCCACTGCGTTTCGTAGAGCGTTATATGAAACAAACACACGAACCGTATTCATAAACATAATATTTTGTGTAATTCCATGATTTATCTCGTATTTTTTGTTACAGAAGCAAAGTCCATATATTACTGCGTGAAGGTCTGCCCCTTGTACTGTTCAAAGCGAGAGAAGCGTGACGTAGGTGAGTATTCACAAAGATTATTTATGGTGGTTGTATATAGGACTTTCAAAGATGGGTAAGTACCTATAATAATGAAGATGGAAAAACGCGCAGGTTAGAACATAAGACCAACTGTCGTAATCATTTTAAAACCACACCGAAAGTTGACCAAATTGAGACTGAAAAATTGGTATTCTGCTCTCTCATGATAACAAGTTTCGATTCATGGCGACAATAGATTAGTCTAGGATAGTGTTATTGGAAACAGTTAAGAGAGACGCGTCTATGACGTTAAAATATTAGCCAAATTTCTTGGATATTGTTTGAAAGGATTGATGATTCATTTTTTGCGTTATGTTTCGGTCAAACTTTGATACTATCACATTTCTGAGTTGAGGAGAATATCATTTGTGATATTTGTGAAATTGAAACTAGATTGCAACATGATACAAACTTTTTTTTTATTTTTTTTTAAGGAAATTGGGTTTCGGTGATCGAGACGTTTAGCTGTAGTTTTAAGGCGCACCCTGCGTCTAATCTAAAACTGAACGCCCCAGTATTCCATAACGTCAAAATAAAATGTTCTATAATCCGTAACCACAAGAACCGTTTTCGAACGTCAAGCCATGACATGTGACAAGTGCCAAGTAAAAGCGGTGGAGGGGCGTTCAATTTTAGACTAGGTGCTAAGTAAAAGCGGTGGAGGGGCGTTCAGTTTTAGACTAGATGCACCTATAGGAGCACCTATATCATCTTCATTCGGTAAATTTATTGAATTGTATCATTGCCCCAACTTAGAATACGATAGCGCTTCCAAAAGTTAAACAGTATTATTTTCACCGATATTTGAACGAGGTCTCCAAATCGGTTTAGTTCTTGAATTTACGGAAACACATCAAAAACCCTTTTGTAAAAAATCAACTACTCAAATATCATCTCTAGCGGTGTATTTAGTCTTATTGACTCGTTGTTGTAGTTTTTCTACGAATAGGCCCTAAATGACATACGTTTTTCAGAACCTTACTGGGACGATGAAGACTACACTCCTTACCAAAAATCATCACCATACATCTACGAAGACGAAATACCGTTCCATCATCACCACCCACGTTTTGTCTATTGCGAACCCTACACGACCACGGCGAAACCCACTACAACGACTACAACTAAGGCGGGTCCAAGTGGGATATGTGAGATTTGTGAGAAGAAGTGTGGCTTCCCATTACCTTAATAATATTCATTATTCAACACTGTCTTAGCTGCCAAATTGTATATACTTCATAACTAAGTATAGTCCAGAGCTGATCGCGCTATTATTAAACGGTTTTACTGATCGAACGTAGATTTTTGGTTTCGTTTCAGAATTAGTTTAGCTAATGTAAAAACTGAGGGGCCGAATTGAGCGGAATATGTGTTCCGAAGGAAACGCTTTGGTTTTAAACGCTGTCAAAAATAGTGACAATTCGACCAATTTCTTCACCAATGGCTCTGTCTGAAAACCAGCAATAAATCGATTTATTTAGGCATGTGGAACCTTGTCCTTATTCTGAGTGTGGAACAGTATTTTGTTGAGACGGCCTAATTGGCTCCACACACGGATCGCACAGAACGGACTAATTGGCATTTTTGTTTATTTTAGATATTATGTATGTAGGTAATGGTTTGTTTGTGTTGTTATTTGTAATTTCTACGCTTTCCTTTTTCTACTTTCTTCTGTGTATTTGTGTTGTCGAATAAATATATTTCATTTTATTAATTTAATTTTTATCATCCATAAAAAACTAATAATTAATTAATTTCTAAAAAAGACGTACCTAATAATAACAAAATTACATAAACAAATACAGATGTTAACAAATAAATTTCTCTTTATTAATTTAATTTTTATCATCCAGAAAAAACGAATAATTCAATAATTATCAATAATTCATTTCTAAAAAAGAAAACGTATACGTATCTAGAAATAACAAAGGTACATAAACAAATAGAGATGTTAACAAATTTTGTAATGGTTCTCTAGAACAATGTAAGATGCATTACTGCAAAAAATGCAAAATTACTACGAAATGCATTGCTGAAATTATTAGAAAGGGGCAATTGGTATGTCAATGGCATGGCTGGTCATTAAGCTTGCGGAACTGACAAACGTTGGAAAATAAAGGTCCTCGAGTGGCGACCACTAATCGGAAGACAGTAGAGGAAGGCCCTCCTCTCGATGGACTAAAGACAATATTATAAAGTCTCAGGAAGTTGATGGATGGAGGCGGATCAAGATCATTCATCATGGCACTCTTTGGGGAAGGCTTATGTCCAGCATTGGACTTGTACAGGCTGGTGATAATGTGAAAATGTTACCATATGAAAAATAAACACAGCTTCATATTATCGGTGAAACGCTTTTGTGACCAACAAAATAAAATTAGATGTTAATACAGGAGATAGAAAGTTTCATTACTGTTTGATTTACGACGTATTGTTCATGTATTTGTGTAGGTACTTATAGAAAAGTGAAAACGTAGAAACAACGAAAGTGTCATAAATTGTTCAGCAAGTGCCGAATACTGCCAGATACTGCCAATACTGCGTCGGCCAGTCGAGGTCAAGATAAATCCTCTCTTGGAAATAGAGATTTTTATGATATTCTTTTGTTAAGCTTTGTTGAAGGAGAAACTCAAATTAGTTTGGGTCGATTTAAGCTTATATTTGAGGATTCAGTGCGCCTTATAAAGGCTCCTTTCATGCACAATATCATCATCATCACCTGCCAATTTACGTCCACTGCTAGAAGAGGCCTCTCCCATTGAATACAATGGGGGGATTTGCCATAATTACCACGCTTGGCAGGCGTATTGGTGATCGCAGTTTAGTGTTAAGTACTCTAGTGGATGCTGCTGCCCATCCGCTGGTAATCCCTTAGCTCAATTTTCTCCCACTCTAATTTTCGTTTAGTGTCTAATGTTCTCAAGCATTCTTTCTTTACTTAACCGTATTCACGATCAAGGGCGTGCCGTGGTTTGTCCGGCCTCAGATAAGACCCTCCTTTTCCTCCCGTTGATGTAGTAAAATAAGGCTTACATTAAACGAAAATTAGAGTGGAGGAAAATTGAGCATTCGTTCAGGTGGTTTAAATCTGACTTTTCTTGACAGCTTCAACATTTTCCAATGGAATTAAGAAAGAATCAGGACAATTACGTAAATTTTCAACTCTCACTTTTTATTCAAAGCCGGTAAGTACTTAAGCAAGTCCAACAAGTGTGACACTCGAAAGACTGGTCTTAGATTCATATCTATTAAGTAACACAACACCGGGATGTTTTGTTTGTTTTAAATCTGTTAACTGTTGCCGGTAGTGAGATCTTGCCAGTGCTACGATGGATGGTCTTACGCCGCCTCCATCCACAGAATTCCTGTGACGTTTATAATGTCTTTAGTCCATCGAGTGAAGAGCCTTCCTCTGCCACGTCGACACTGATTTGAAACGTCTGAGAGTTATGTCAGTGACCTTGGTTCTTTTATACGGATTTCTTAATTTTGGATTCTATTACGCTGTGAAACTCCTACTGAAGATTAAATCTTACGGAATTTCAAGTCTACCAACTTACACGTACAAAACTAGGTACTATATCACACAAGAGTGTTTGTGCGTGAATTGGCTTACAGAGATTGGACATAACTTTATGGTTGCCATATTACCCTCTCCTGTTCTCAATTTTGGTCAGAATGAGCTTACTTATGTTAATAAACTTATAAGTTGATGTGTATTAGTTTCTAGCTTTTATGAGTTCAGTCAGATTTCTTCGATATGTGATCGTAAAAGGGTTAAACTATTATTTACAACCCATTCACGCACCGTGCTGTTTCAAGATTATTTATAAGAATGTTTTGTAATATTCTTTTACTGGTTAACTAAAGTTTCGCCGTTTAAATTGTAACTTATATTTTCACTTCGTAAACAACATCTCCTTTTATTTCATTTAGTAAACAATTTGAATCACAAATGTTCCCTTCTAAAAAAAAATCATAAATACCTACTTCGGATTTACTAGGTACGCAAAATATCATTTTGTCGATTTATGTTTCGCAAAAAATTATTTCACATAATATAATTTATTTCAACTAATACCAACATGATTTATGCAAAAAGCCAAACTTCAAATTCAAAGAAAATTCAAAACTTTACCACAGAATAAATATAAGTACAAGTAATACTCTGATTTTTAACCTTAGACATTTTTTGTAAACAAAGAAATGTCAAGATATGCCACTGTGTGTGTATATGTCATATATGTGTATCATATATGTATATATATATGTGCTACCAGTATCTTAAAATATGTACTTACAACTGAAAAATAATTATTTTTCATATAACTTTGTCAAAAACTCAATTTACACAATAATATATACGTTAAAATTATTCTGATTTTATATTATATTGGATTATGGCTAGCAAAAAATTCTACCTATTTTTTTTGGGCAAATTTAGTAACCTACTACCTGAATGTATAGTTTTTAAGCTCCGATATCACCTTTGTTTACAAAAAATGTCTAAGATTAAAAATCAGAGTACCTATACATGGTTTAGTTTTGACACAATTGTTCCTGAGTTCCCTTAGGGTTGTTTTCACCACTGTGAAAACAACCTATGAATTAGACGGATCTGGCTGTGAACACCTTTATTGAAAGCATAAATAATTGAGTTTACCTTCAAGAAATTCACATAAAAAAATGAATCAAATAATTTAATTTACTGAATCGTAAAGCTAATAGGCATTTCGGCAGGATTTTGTGGAATCACAGCGTGTACGTAATCTATATTTACGACGGGACCGTTTTTACAGCCCTTTGTCATGGCAACCGTGTGCTTTCATTAGGTTTGTTACACCAATAACAGAGCCTTAAGTTTCAGCTTTTACCAAGCAATCTACACGGGCGTATGGTGTAGCCACCCATAAGCGCCCCTAGCGTCCACTTTGTGAACTTCATTTTCCATACAAAAATCCGTGCTACACACCATACGTCCGTCAAATGTCTATTGCTCGTTAAAACTCGGACTTCGGTCTCAGAGCAAGGAAAACTTTACGATACACTCGAACATAATTGTATACATCATCATGAGGGTCATCATAAATGGTTTACATGATTCGTTTATAAGTATTATATGTTTTTATATGACTTTATTTTAATTTTATATATTTATGCGTATCATGTATACGCATATTTCTCTAATAAGTACCTACTAATGTGTAAGCTTATTAGTTCTTATGTGCTGTGGTGTTTCTGGTCTAAGTATAGACCCCTCCATCTCCTCCCGTGAATATCATAATAGCTTAGAGATAAAAAGAGAGAGAGACTAAGGGATTACACCAGGGTGTGGGTAGCAGCATCCACCTGTGTAATCAACATGAATACTGCGATCTACTGTACTCTATATTATACCCTGTACTGTACTCTACTTACTCTAATCTCTCTGAACTGAATTATAGAGGTGTATTGAAATTACAAAAAAATAGTGGTACCACTCCATAACTTAAATAAATAAATAAATCGCATTATTGGTGTTACCTACTCAGGTGGCTGTTGCTGCTCATCCTCTATAGTGTAATCCCTTAGACTTGTACTACATCCACCGGAGGAGAAGGAGGGGTCTATTCCTAAGCCGGACACAACGGCACATTATTATATAATGTTTCCTCAGAAGTCATAATTTTACATAATTTTATATTTCACACACTTTCTTTGTGCGAGCGAGGTTACAAAATGATAAAAAGATTCAAAGATAATCCGAATTAAATAGCCCATTGAAGTGCTAAAGATACGTATTATGAAGATTGATTGAAAACCGATTGAGAAGCAATTGAGTTCTTTGTAAAATGTTTTCGGAAAATCTTGGCGTCTTAAAAGAATCACATAATTTACGAGATAAGAGAAAGTACGAACACCTCGTCAATTTCTGCTGAATTACACTTAAACATTTATTGGGTTATTGTTTCAAAAATTCTATAACACTGGGTACAATTAAGTCTTCAAGTCAAGTACCTATTTCTCTTGAAAACTCTTTGTAGTCCGTCTCTAAATTTATTTTCTTTCTTTTTTTCTTTCTCTGATGTCATAAGTAGGTGTATTAAAGGTACTTATGTATTTGCTTTATAATATTATACATTTATGCATGTATAATTTTATTTAGTTACCTATGTTTAGTATTGTTATTTAACTGTTCCCCTGTGTCTCACTTTACTTTCTATGTAAAGTCATACACAGGGTCATGTTATACATGCGGAGGACAATTACTTTAATATTGAAGTTATATTTATTATTAAGTTTATTACAAAGAATAAGAATTAGAAGTTATATCTTTTACATAGTCAGTAAAAAAAAATAAGTATGAATAAAAAAATCTCTTGGGAATCGAAACCGCTAAATTACAAAAAAAAATATGATCCCGATCGAAAGGTTTTTTACTTTTCGATCTTGTAGGTAGTTTTTACTCAGTTTCTGAGCCTTGTTTCATAATTTCATGGTTTTCCTTTCTTTTGATATACTAATGTTATTGAGAAGGAATTGACCCTTGTAATTTAGCCTCCGTGTTTACCTTTTCGATCGGCATCATAAATAAACAGAATGGTTTTTTTTGTAATTTAGCAGGTTTGGCTTAGGCAAGTGACTTTTTTAATATGCTCGGATACAATATTACTGACTTTGAAAATATAGGAAAGTTTATGTAAAACATACTAACTTCAAACTTCAACTTTAAAAAAAAAAGTAGATATTCATTTCACGATGGAATTAGGTTACCTGCTCAAAAGCTACCGAACTTCCAGAAGCCAGGGAAATGTTTAACCTTAGTAGGTCTTCTTCTTCGTCGTACTTTTAATTGGTGTAAGTCGTGCTTGTCTTTCCAGTCTTGAAAGGCACCGATACCATACACGCCTAACTCCTTTACAGTGCAAGCTACCGTTCGTGGAATGAACTGCCTGTTGAAGAAAGAAAGAAAAATATTTATTTTGCGTTTCAGATACTGACAAAACATCCACATAAATAATTAAAAGCAAAATGGGTCACCACTCAGCACTGTTGCTATCAGACGTGCTCAATCGCTTCCAGTTTTCAAGTCCATGGTTAAGGAAAACTATTTGTCCTCTTATCGCTGACCATTGCTTGACTCTTATCTTTATATTTATTACTAGCTGTGCTCCACGGTTTCACTTGCATAAATCTCGATCCGGTAAGAATATCGGGATAAATGGTAGCTTATATGTTAATTCAGAGTATAAGCTATTTCCATTCAAAATTTCAACCAAATCGCTCCAGCTGTTTCAACGTGAAGAAGTTACAAACATACTCACAAACTTTCGCATTTATAATCAAATGCTAGTGAGATGTTAATCAGAATTATCAGAATCTTTATATGTAGTAACACATCTATACATATCAATATTTAAGTAAGTACACCATAAATTACCCCATGTAAATTGTATACAGTCCATTCAATACAAAGGTCTGGTAGAAATCGCAATAAGACCGCTCATTGTATAACATACTTTAGTTTAAGTTTTTGTTTGTAAAATTGTTTCTTTTTTATATAATGGGATACTTCATTATTTTATATCTTCTATCAAAAAAACGATTCCGAAAGTTTTACCGAAGTCAGTTGGATAATAGGGTAGCTGTGGTTGTTAACATCTAATTCATCAAAACAAACAGCCTTTTCCAAATCCTGGAATTGCTGTCGGGTCTTTGATCAATATAGAGTGTTTGTGGATCATTAGTTTACGGATTATGGGACACAAATCTAGGTTCAAGTGGAGGGTAAATAGTAAACACAGACATTTGGGGATTTATTGGGCAAATAGTGGAAAAAATTACGGTTGCTGAGTATGTTATTGAAACGCTATTATTTTCTAAGAGATATTGATTCTGGTAATCGTGCTGAACGCTAAAATCATACATAAACACACGCCTCCTTTCCCGAAGGGGTAGGCATAGCCTCAAAGGGCCTCTTTTCACCGTGGTTTACACAACTCGGCTAACGCTTTCTTCCAGTAATAAAACAATCCTAAATAAGCTGGCATCCAGGACAAATCTTAAACCAACGAAAATTGCCCAATAAGTCCGGGAGTAAACTGCATGTCAATTTGATCATTCATTCTCATGTCGGTCCCTTTACCTCTAATCATAATCATCATCACCATCATCATCAGCCAGTAGACAGTAGACTAAAGGCTCAAGCCAAGGCCTAATAGCATTCAATTGGTATAGTTTGCCAGAGTCAACACGCTTGGCTGGCGGATTGGTGTTTAGTTAGGTGGATACTGCTGCCCATCCCCTTGTGTTTACCCCTTAGTCTACTTTTATGACATCCTCGGGAGGAGGCAGAGGAGTCTATTCTTAGCCGGGCACACTACACCGATATTTAGATCGAAGTATCTATTTAATCTCTTATGAGACGAGGTGTATCAATTTAGGAAAAATAACAGAATTTTTAGGCAGCTGTCTCTTCTGTCTGGCAATTAAAAATGAAATAACCCTTTTAGGCCACTGTTCACCAAAACCTGTTTAGCATAACCAATTCTTTTTGACAGATGCTTTCATACATTTTCTGTCACCTTGACCAATGGTTACGGTTCCGGCCCGCGGCAGGAAGTCCGTGTTGTTCGAAGGTTACGGTACACGCCCGTTTATTTGTTCGTGAACATGGGCCTTAAAAGGGGAGTTAGTTCAAATTGTTCTTTAACAATCCTCAACTTCTCCCGTAATCTGGAAAAGGCATTTACAAATGGCTTTACCATTAGTCTTTGTAACTGATTGTAGAAAATTGGCAGCAAATTATAGACTTCGTTATCTGCTTGAGCATCCGGCAGAAGTAAATAAACAAATTTAAGTCGGTTAGGTTGTTTGTTTGTTCCCTTTTGATGTTACAACTTTCAGCAAGCGCCACCAGGGAAAGATCTGCCTTTTATTACGTTGCATGGCATACCTAGCTACTTTGTAAACGATCAGAAGCCTTACCATGAACTTTTATAGCGATTCAGTTCAAAAACTATTCAGTACAAAATATCGATTCGTTGCTGACATTCGTCATCATTGAATAACTTTAATCGCAGAAGTCTATAGACCTTCTGCTACTGTGCCTTTAAATATAGCTGCGGACATCACGGAACCGATATTTTGTACTGAATAGTTTTTGAACTAGAGTTCATGGTAAAGCCTCTGATCTGTTTGTATGATAACTGACCTTTAAAAGATAAGATTTTGAATCCTAGATTAATAAAATAAATAAAAACATAAACCGTTTAAAGCTCTTTTCAGAGCCATCGCATAGCTCAAGCTGATTCAAGACCTAACACAAGGTGACTAAGATAGAACCAGTGTGAAGAAGTTTTAGTAGAGCCTACATAAGTGAAGCCGGAGCAAGTCGCTAGTATAAATGTAAAATATATATATAGAGCGATCACAAGAAATGCCAGTAGTCAGTCATAATGAAGACATCTATTGTTATTTTCATCGTATTTCTAGCCCTCTCTGTGGAATCCGGTAAGTTGAATTATTTTTCCTTTCAAATAGCAAATACTTGGTTTGTACTTGGTAGTAACAGTTCGCCCCAAACTGAAAATTCGTGATGTTTTAATACTCCTTTTAACACTTTCACTGCGGACTAAAGGAAAAAATGAGAACAAACGGGACTTTGAACCGCGGTGTAAATATGGTTTTTTGAATTGAAGCACAGAGGTGTGTGTGAGCCGCTCTGATTAAAGAAATATTTCACCCGAAAAAAAAGCGCAGCAGAATAAAAATGAAATTCAATGAGGGGTTTTCACGGCCTCCGGGGAAATCCGCCTGCTAAGCGTGGTGATTATGGCAAATTCCCCTCATTGCATTCTATTGGGGAGACCTCGTCTCACAGTGGACGTCTAAAGGCTACTGATGATATGATTTCTACAAACCAACCTAGTTACCAAATTTCGAGTGCTTATATCGTTTCAGCTTATATATAAAAATGTTCATCCCATTTAGTATTTATATCGGTTCAACCCATTTTATTTTATATATTTATATTATCGAATCTTATAAGGTGCAAAGCTGTATAACAATCTACCCTCAGAAATAAAAAATGTAAACTCATTTAACACATTTAAATCCAAACTTGGTCAGCGTATAATCCAGGATCATACACTTTTAGAAAAGTAGATGTGTTAGATGGGTACCTAAACTACATATATATATATATATATATATATATATATATATATATATATATATATATATATATATATATATATATATATGTATCCCATTTCTTTCAGAATCCAGTTCTGATGAGTGAATCCATGAGGAATCGAGGGAACTCGGGAAATATTGTAGGCAAACATATGGCGATTTTGATATTTTCAGCAACAAACCAAGCATTTGCATTCAAAAAGTATCATAATCCTTTCACCACTACGGTTCTTTCATATTTTTTTTTTCATCCAAATGTTTAGTCGTACCTATACAATGGCGGAAGTCGGTTTTTTAAATGAAAAGTTATTGAGAAATAAAAATTCTATAAACTTTTTATATAGGTAGAGTCTGTTTAGCGAGATACCCGTCGTGGGGTTGGAGGGCGATGCTGTGCTTACTTTTTTTGTTTAGCGGGCAATACAATAGCGCTTCTGTTCCGTTTTGATCCTATTACAACTGTTACTATTTCTTTAGTTTTTAATTCAAGATGCCGACAGAATGAAACCAAGCACACTTTGGCTATTACGGGTCTCTCGCTGAACAGACTCTACCTATAAAAGGTTCGATTATATATATAAAATATAACTTTTCATTTAAAAAACCGACTTCCGCCATTGTATTTGACTAAAATACAGGATGAAAAAAAAATTTATGAAAGAACCATAGTGGTGAAAGGATTATGATACTTTTTGAATGCAAATGCTTGGTTTGTTGCTGAAAATATCAAAATCGCCATATGTATGCCTACAATATTTGAGGAGTTCCCTCAATTCCTCATGGATTCCATCATCAGAACTCCAGAGTTCTGAGTTGGAATCCATCAGGAAATCATCCAGAATCCATTCTGAAAAAAAATGGGACCAATCTGGAAATAAAAAAAGAATTTTCCAAATCGGTTCATAAACGCCGGGGATATGCGGTAACAAAAAAAAAAAAAAGACAACCGTATTGAGAACCTCCTCCTTTTTTGGGAAGTCGGTTAAAAATGTGTTGAACCGACATAAATTCTAAATGGGATGAACATTTTTATATAAGTTGAAACGATAAAAGCACTTGAAATTTGGTAAGTAAGTTGGTGATACCATAAAAATTTACATGTTTGTACAAATCATCATCATCAGCAGCCTATAGACGAGACAAAGATTTCTAGCCTAGTCTCTATCTGATTGAGTGAGATATTAGTCCTCACTAATATCTCACTCAATTAGATAGATCCGCCGTCGACTCGATATAGCAAGAAACTCATGCTTAGTACTGCCTTGTAAGAACTCTCGTAATTTTATGATAAATAAATAAATAAATAAATGCTGGACATTTCACACAACATTATCTAGCCCCACGCTAAGCAGAGCTTGTGTTATGGCAACTAGATAACTGATATACTTAATACAATACATTACATAGATAGATATTTTTTATTATACATAGAAAATACCCAGAACAATGATGATGTAATTGAGTTTAATTTTAGCACTAGATTAGCCAAAGTGCTGATATCTTCGTGTAATTATCCTGTTATAGACACTTATAGGATACTCAACGCTTCTTATCATTAGTTTTAGGGGTTTTCGTACACTTTTAGGATCTCATAAGAATCACCTAAGTATGCCTTCATAACATTAATTTAGATTATATACGCGCTGATTCACTATTCCTGGGCAAATATCCCGGGAAGTCATTACCCACCACATTACGCTTATTACGCTCTCTTGGTTCAGGTAAAGTACAAGGATCAGCTCTTTGATCCGAATTTCTGACCAGCTGACATTATTGACCGACGCCATAATATTATAATATGTATTCTTATATATGCCAACGCTATATTATGGAAGTGGTTTCGAAACAAAATCCCTCTTACGTCACGGGCGGCATACTGAAACCTGAGCGTAACGAGGGACTCAGGGAGTTATGTAGAGTCCTGAGTGAAGCGAGCGGTTCAAGCTGCCCAAAACAAAGGCGTTATCCAGCAAACTCTACTTTTTACACCATCTGCTCGACAATGTTCAATTACATATGCAATGTCAACGTAAAGTAAAGCATTACCTCTTTAGGGAGGTAAAGTTGTATGAAACTCCCTAGGGAGTTGCAAAAACGCGGATCATTCAGAAGAGAGAAACCGATACTCCCTAGGGACTAAAGTTGAATTTTGCTCCCGCTATCCTCTGTGCGATTGTCGTTTTTCGATCAGGTGTGATGAAAAGATAACCTACCATATTGGTGTTCGTTTTCTTTCTCTCTTGATTTCTAGAAAGAAGACATTGCTTAGTGAAGCGTTTTACCAAAGGGAACGTACGCAAACATCAGCCATCCAATTACCCATTAAACTGTAAGTAAATACTACTGAATAAATACTAGTAGAAAATTAGCAGTAATTACTGACTAAATATAGGTGTACAGCAACAATAATGACATGTACGTACACATGATAATTTGTTTAGGGTTAGCAAACTATCAAACTATTTGGGAAAGTTGTCATTAAGAGCGTACAAAATTATTTTGCAATCTCACCTCTCAAGGCTGCATCACCATTCTGGAACATTTGTAGCATTTGTCGAGATGTCGGGCTTCGCGGTAACATTTGTCGAGAATTCGTGCATCGCGATTTAACGCGATAGTGTCTATCGAAATAGTGTGTTTCGAAATACAATAGTTACTCGAGTTCAGCGTTCACTTGTTTGAGTGACAAAAATGGTTTGAAGTTTAGCACCAGCCCACATCTACTTATTCGCAGAAAACTGAGGCCCAATTCACTAACTAAAAAATAGTTAAAATAGAGTTTGGATCATGTTTCGATCTTGTGTCGATGTCTTAAATGTCAGAAATGGTATTCTCCTGACATAAAATACAACACTGTAATGTGATTATATCGAAATGTGACCGAAACTTGAAAGATTCAAAGTTTTTTCGTTAATTTTAGCATAGTAGATGGAGTCTCTCTTTACTCTTTCCAATTATATAGATAACTATCCTAATCTATTGGTGTTCACCATGAATTGAAATTAGACTAAATTGTTATTTATGAGGGACCAGAAATTCAACTTTCTGTCAATTTACAATTCAGTCTCGATTCGGTTAACTTTCAGTGTAGTTTTAAAATAACTACGAGAATCGGGCCTCTGGTTCCAGATATTTTAATATTAGCTTGGGAGACATTTTCTGTTGATTCTTGTAAATCTACATTATCTTAAACAAAGTTCTTCGCAAATAACGTGAAGTATAACGCAAGCGAAGCCGTGAGTGGACACTAGTATTTAGGAGAGCAAAAACTGCATACATAACATACATACATAACATACTACATAAGAGTAAAATCAATTAACCAGCTTTGGAAATTATGCAGTCATGACAAGCGTATTTTAGCTAAAAGCATGTAGATTATTTTTATCAATAGGATTTATATGACAAACATGTCGCTGAGATTAACCTCATGCAGTCTGAAAATAAAACTGAAACTAAAAACGCAGGTGACAAAAATCTAATCATTATCATCAGCCTGTAGAAGTCCACTACTGGACATAGGCCTCCTCCTAGAATGCCACGATGAACGGTCCTGAACCGCCTTCATCCACTGAATACTGAACAGAAGATGTAGCGTAGTTTCCCGATTGCTGCCCGTCAAAGTTGGATTTGTCGGTTAAACTCTTTTTCGAAGTCAAAACTCAAAAACAAATAATTAAAAAAAAAACATTTTTGTTTATGTAACAAAAATCTAAAACATTATGAAATGTATTATTTTTAATTTAAAAATTATTTTTGTTATTTTAACTTGACTACACCAGCTGTGTGCCGAATGTTCTCGCAATGCTGCTAATAGAGCCGAGTGGAGACGCATCGCAAGAGCCGCCACTCAAGCAAGACCTACTTAACCACGACCACTCTGTCAAGAGTGTACGACTAAGAAGAGAGAGAGAGAGAGAGAGAGACACCTCAGTGCTTAATATTATTATCTTTTACCGCAGTTTTGTCACTACTTAACACTACGTTTGTGTTACTAAGAGAGTGTTACATTAAAATATACTAAAATTTATTTACTAGTCGCCCACCTTTGTTGTGTCATGTCTTCCTTTATTATCATTGAGATCATTGGCTCACATAATTCACTATGTCAAGATGGTTTACTTTTATTTTATTTCTGGAAATCATGACAATGGAATAGTTAACGCTTCCATGGCGCGGTGGGCGAGTTACCGGCTGAGACGCGAGAGGTGCCGGGTTTGATTTTTCGCTACAGGAAGGTTATTGCATGATCTGCAAATATTTGTTCCGTGTCTGGGTGATGTGGTACTATGATACCATGGTTGTGGTAATGGTTTTTTTTCAACAAAAAATATTTCGAATTCAAATTTCAAAAATTCAAATTCATTTATTTCATAATTAATACACTAACAGTTTTGATACCAACGCGTTATAAATAAGTATCACATTAATAATTAAATTATACTCATCATATTATTATTACAGTACTACCTAGGTAGGTACCTACCTCCTTATATCAAATTATTCTGTCAATTTGATATGTCAAACAAAAACATAAAGGATTACATTTGTCATAATTTTATGATTAGGTTAATTTGACATTAACCTAATCATAAAATTAATTAGATATACTATGGGTATACTAAATTCTATCACGAGAATTTTAATTACATTTTAAATATTAATCATAACTCAATAAAAAATAATTATGTCACTTAATAAATATAATATGTGATATCCTGCGATTAAACCTTTTCGAGTTAAAGAGGTAAAACTGACTTGCCTTTGGAACCCTTTACACTATTCGCGGTACACGCACTTGGCCAGTTGAAATACAAAAAAGAACAAATATTACTTTCTATTTAGATTTGATATTCAAATTCATGAGTTTTCTATTTCAACAGGCAAGCTATCAAATGCTTCATAAATAAATTCACTTACTTTTATGACATGTTCAAACAAACAGACGCATAAAATTGATGTGCACTTGTGGAGGGACGGAGGTACAGACAACGCCCTCTCAAAACCAATACGAGCGATTGTATTCTCTCTAGGGTTAAACACCTATTGCCTTATTTATAAACATGGTTTGGTTTAGCCTCAATAGGTAGGTATATCGCTGCTGGCTTACATAGAATTGACTTAAGAAAAAAGAATTTAGCCGGATTAGCAGTGAGAAAGAAATGGCGGTGATGAGCTCACCACTGGACACGTCAATGTTCTTTATGCGATCCATAGTGAAAAGAGGCTCATTGAGGCTATGTCTACCCTTTCGAGAAGAAAACCGTTTGTCTAAGTCTCTGTATTTTTTCAGAATGAAGGGCCAGAAAGGGATGAGGCCATAAGGCCGAGACTAAGCCTTGTTTATAAATAAGACGGCTACTGTACTGAAATAGGGCTCGTGTGTATTTAAATTTAGCAAAGCCTGTAAAAACTCTTTATTTAGAGTTTAACTGCTAATGTAATTTATCTAAAGGGTATCTCTCAACAAAGTAGGTACCTATTAATTCCTTTGCTAAATGTGAGGGGTCTACATCGTAAATAGTGGACACGAGTCATGAAATAACCACAAAGTTTATTTTTGTCTCCATTGCACACACAGCACAGTGCGTTGAAATGCCACAATGTCCAAACCTTAAGGCTGCGTTTCCACCAAAGATGTGCGAGGTAGATGAGCGGTGCGAGGAGGCGTAGCGAGGCTGTGGAACGATGTGAGTGTTTCCATCAGAGATGTGCGAGTTAGATGAGTGGTGCGAGGATGCGTAGCGACGCTGTGGAACGGTGCGTAGATGAGCGATGCGAGGATGTGTAGCGGGCTCTTTTCAGACTGGCTGCTAGTAGTTTCTCGCTCGCGTCCATCCTTTGCCCACATCCCTCGCGCACATTCCTCGTACACATTCCTCGCACACATCCCTCGCTTGTTCATATAAAAACCTCGCTCGCTAAGCCGTTTCCACCAGAGCTGCGCTCCCTCTGGCCACGTTGAGCGAGGCTAGGTTAATGAAGTGATTCTATTGGTTGTGGTCAAACACATCCCTCGCTACGCATCCTCGCTCATTTTTGGTGGAAATGCAGCCTAACTCTGAACTTAAACATGCTACTGTATTTTGTATGAAAAATTATACAAAATACAGATAGTATGTAGGATTAAAACACAAGGGTGTAACATACATGGTTAAAATAATAAACTGTCTTCCTCATTGCATTTTGTATTCAAAACTCATTTGGACCTAATCTCCCACAAAAGTCAAGAGAGTACCGAAATTACTTTTGAACTTTGTAACATAGCAGAAGAGATTTTGAAATGCACAGTACGCGGTGATTGATAAGGCACATGTTTGTACGTATGCTATTTACACAATGGACGGTTTATCCGTTTAACCAAGTTTGTCCGTACCTATTTAAATGTTAAAAGGACAATTGTTAAATGTTTCTGACATTTACCCGTTCATTAAAAAACAAAAAAAAAAACAAAAAAAAAAAATTGACAATGAACTGACTCTTCATTGGAGTGCTTATCATTTCAAACCATAAATGTTCATCCCATTAGGTATTTATATAGATTCAACCCATTTTATTTTATTTCAATTTTCTTGTTATCCCATTACTAAAATAGTATAAATGTATGCTCAGTATTATTAAAACTATATTCATCACCATCGTTATCATCCTGTCGAAGTTCGCTGGGCATAGGCCCAATGCAATGGGCAATGGATTACAATGGAACGGTACTGAGCCGCCATTGTCCAACGATTGCCTGCGCTCTGTAAGGAAAGTTTCCCTCTGGATGGAGTTCTTGGTCCAAACTATCCTACACTTTGTCCTCAGATAATTATGTGGTTGCAATAGTAGTCATAGTCGCCTTTATTTCCCAATGATTGTCAGTTCTGTGAGCTATACCTATGACCCTCCCACTTCAACTTGTTTATACTTACGGAGGGTTCTTCTACAGATTTCCTCATTTCGGATTTTATCACACAATTTTCCCCCATCCCATGTTAGATTTTTCAGTCAAGAATTTTATATCGGGATATTTCATTCGACATTTTCATTCACATTTCCGTTCGAGATTTTTTATTAAAAATTTTCATTTTTAATTTCACATTCGAGATATTTCATTTATGATGGGTTCAAGATTTGTATACTAACGAAAGCAAACTGAAAAAGTGAGTCAAGAAGTGAGAGTGAGGTCAAGTAAAGCGAAATTTTAAACATTAAAGTTTTCAGAGGACGTTTTTCTCATGTTTAGTAAGTTGCCTTATTGATTACCGCGCACTATAGCAATGATATCCCCCTCTGCAATACCTAAACATCAAGCGATAAGAATGTAATTAGAATAAGCGTGGTTATCAAACCTTCACTGAGACACATTTTCCAAGACGACGCGTAGGTATGGGACTTGTTGAATATTCAAATTTAAACGTGTGAACGAGATCGTATGTTAAGTTATAATGCAAATTTGAACAGTCAAAATCATATTGTTGTAATTTGGAATGAAGCACTCTAGAAAATATAGCTGAAGTTACATCAGCTGGAAGTTTATAAAACTACAAAATCATCATCTTCACCAGCCTGTTTACGTCTACTGCTGGACAAGACCATTATCACCGCGCTTGGCTGGCGGATTGGTGATCCCAGTTTGGTGTTAAGAGGGCACTTTACTACAATTTAGGCTCCCTCTTTAACGCACGCGATAACCCGCGCGCCATCTCGCTCGCGCTAGCGAGTGTCGTGCACAAAAATAAAGTTTTTTGTTTATTCAAACATTTGTTGGCGAAAATAAAGTGTTAATCAAAAAACTGATTTTAGCATAAGAATAAATAGTTATTACCTACTTGTTGTACTAAAATGTATCTTAAAACACCGTAGGGTTCCTGAAATTTCTTTCAAAACGTGTGCGAAACAAGGTTTTTTCATTAAATAAAGCTGTCGAGGTTTTTTTACATATCATGTTTTCAAATTTACACAATAAATGCAAAAATATAAAATTGTCATTTTCCAAAATATTTTACTCATAGAACCCGTACATACTGAGTAATAGATCGATTTTGTTGGGCAAAATCACATATTACGCCTTCTTAAGTAGGTACTCCGGTGGATGCTGCTGCTCCTCTCCTGGTGCAATCATTCAGTAAGGCTTTTATTACATCCATAAGAGGACGGAGACGGCGTTGATTCTTAAACTGGCACCACGGCACAATTACTTAATCTAATCATCGCTCTTATTTCATAGCCAGCCACAAGAAACACAAAACGGCGATGAAGACTACAAAGGTATCTGAAGGCGACAGCGATTGGCCGCAGCCGAATGTCATCCGCAGGTTTGAGGTGCCACCAGAGTTCACGGAGAATCCATCTATCAACGATAATTATGAGGCAAGACCTAGATACCTAAATAACTACCTAGATAACTAAGATACCTATAGATTCCACAGCCACAAGAAACATAAAATGGCAATGAAGGCCTAATGACCTGAGTTAACTATACTAATATTAGGTACCTGAGATAATTTTGCTAATGACGAGTTTACCCTCGAAGTATGGAAGTTAAAAGTGGCACAAAAATGGTCTAGTGACGAAAGGCCAATTAAAATGAGCCTCGTTACTTTTAATCGTTGTCCATTGGTAAGAGGTACCAAAACATTAAGCACTGTTTTATTTTTGACAGGTTTTTAATAGCCGTTAACTGTTTAACTTTGTTTCAGACTTTGACGCCATCAAGTGAAAAGCATTACGGAAAGTCGAACCATAAGTCCCGCAGCCACTCTCAATGAAATGTTTTTGAAAATATTTGTATTTAGTTAAAAAAATAAAAAAATAAACAGTTCCTTAAAAAAATCCTGCCTATTCAGTATTTCTCGTGTCACTAGTTATTTCATGGCCCTTATTTCTTCTTGTCTAAGGCCACTAGAGGTGTTCTGAAACGTGCCCGTACCTGGAAACAGCAAGACAGCGATAGTTTTATTAACGTAGGTACCAGATTGCTTACAAATTGTATGAGAAAACATTTTATTAAATTTGACTAACTTCTGCTGCTCAGATTTTTTTCTTCCGATACAATGAAACAATCCTTACATGAAAATGAGTCGATAGGCATTCATTTTTTTTTTATCAAAACTACTCATTTTTATGGAGAACTCACGCTTGACCAAAAAAATAACTTTGCCAAAATCGTTTTCATACAAAATGAGTAAATGGTTTCTAAAACAGTTTTCCCGTATCTCTTATGGATTCGGATATCCCCATACTGTCCCATTTCAAAAAACATCCTGTATACTCATCGTATGGTGCAACTTCACATGGTGTATATTCGCAAATGTTTGCGTTATTTATGCAAGGCAAAATCAACCATGACTCCATCAGTACACAATGTTGTTTGCCTTGGCAAAATAATGCAAACATTTACGCAAATACACCAAGTGAGGTGCCACCATCAGACAACTTTCAATTAATCATCTTCTATCGCTTAGGAAGGCGTTCATTAGAGCGAGAAAAATAACGTATGCATGCAAAGATTAAGTAACAGATACTAAGTCTACTTGCACGCAGTGACACACGTGACAAATAGACTGAGATGAGCTAATATTTTGAATTGAATGAGAATTATTGGGCTTCTGAAAGCAAACTCAATTATTGTAGAAACCAAAGTAACTAGTTACTCTTTCTTTTATAAAACTTCTCATTAAGGAAGGAAATGCAGTATTAAGCTCTATAGAATTAATAGATTTTCATATGTTTGTTCTTCAGACAGAAAAATGTGATGACAGAACTGTGCAAAGTCTGTCGTCTAACGAGCAAGAACTAGCTGATTTGATTTTTATAATACGGGTATCTTATCCTGCACTATGCCTTATTTTTACGGATTGTTTCAATACTGATAAATATCTGCATTGGATAGAAAAAAAAAACAAAATCCGCCGAAACTGACTTATACTAAGGACTTGTGTTGATCTTATGTAACATAATTATTAATAGTTGCAGACGTGAGAAGGAAATTCTTTATTTAACGAGAAAAAGGCTTAATATTCATAACATTCTCGAATTGAAGTAAAAAGTTCGATAAAATTATTAAAATAGGTTTAGACTATCATTTTTTTTTATATAAATGGTTAATATCAATCTATCTTCCAAGAATATTTCCAACGATAATGGATAACATTTTATTCACCAATAACCTTAAGGTAATTTTGAAATTAAGATGCTCCGGTTGTTGGCATAGGAGCTTTACTGCTAGTAGTGCTGGTGGTACTGGTGCTGACTGCTGGCGATGTAGAGGTGTGATAGAAACACGAAGGATCGAACCCTTTGCATATAATGCAAAGAAGCTGAAAGATGTCCAAATTATGTAAAAATACATGATAAATATAATTTAAACAAACAACTTTTTACAATTTTAATGGAACACAGGAAACGTAACTTGGTTTACATGGTTACAACAAAACAATAAACTGACACTTTTTTATGAATAAAAAAAACCGGCCAAGTGCGAGTCGGACTCGTGAAAAAAGGGTTCCGTACCATTATCTGATGATTCCGTACCATCTGTGAAAATTTCAACTAACTATAACGGTTCATGAGATACAGCCTGGTGACGGACGGACGGACGGACGGATGCGGAGCCTTAGTAATAGGGTCCATTTTACCCTAAGGGTACGGAACCCTAAAAACAGTCAATGGTTTTACAATTTTGTATAAGTTTACTTATGATTAGAACTGTGCACAGCGTATAATTTTATAAAAGTAAGTATAGGGTTCATCTGGAGACCCCCTTCACCGCTTTTACTTAGCAATTGACGCACAAGCTTGACGGTTGAAAACGGTTACGCCATACGATGTAGGGAAATATGGAACAGTCAGTCAGAAGCCCAATTCTCTAACTAAATAACTTTTCATTTAAAAAACCGACTTCCGCCATTGTATTCGACTAAATATTTGGATGAAAAAAAAGATGAAAGAACCACAGTGGTGAAAGGATTTTGATACTTTCTGAATGCAAATGCTTGGTTTGTTGCTGAAAATATCAAAATCGCCATATGTATGCCTACAATATTTGAGGAGTTCCCTCAATTCCTCATGGATTCCATCGTCAGAACTGGATTCTGAAAAAAATTGGACCAATCTGTATAGGTATCTATTAAAAAATAAAGAATTTTCCAAATCGGTTCATAAACGTCGGAGATATGAGGTAACAAAAACTAAAAAAAAAAAAAAAAAAAAAAAACAACCGAATTGAGAACCTCCTCCTTTTTGTGAAGCCGGTTAAAAATTGTTAAAATAGAGTTCGGATCATGTTTCGATCTTGTGTCGATGTCTTAAATGTCAGAAATGGTATTCTCATAACTTAAAGTACAACACTATAATGTGATTATATCGAAATGTGACCGAAACTTGAACGATTCAAAGTTTTTTCGATAATTTTAGCATAAGTAGATGGAGTCTCTCTTTACTCTTTCCAATTATATATACAATAACCGTCCTACTCTAGTGGTAATCAACGTGAATTGAAAGTAGACTAAATTGTTATTTATGAGGGAGCAGAATACCAACTTTCTGTCAATTCACAATTCAGTCTCGATTCGGGTTACTTTTAGTGTAGTTTTAAAATAATTAAGAGAATTGGGCCTCAGTTTTAGATAAGATGCTCTACCTCGACCTCTCGACCTATGTGGCGTAGCGGGCGAGGAGCCGGCTGACACGCACGAGGTTGCGGGTTCGATTCACGCGCGACAAATGTTTGTATGATCTGCAAATATGTATTTGTTCCAGGTCTGGGTGTTATGGTACCATGGTACTCTTAGTTCCTAATAATTACGATACAGGGAGTCCTAGTGTCGGATCAAGACTACGTGTTGGGTGTTATGTATGTTATGTTATTATGATGGCCATACACACAACAGTATACCTGGCAGATATACCTGAGCCCAGCATAGTATAACTGAAGACTTCGATGGCGCGGCGAGCGAAGGTTCGCCTGCGATGCAGGAGGTTGCGGGTTCGATTTCCGCCTCGGAACAAATAATTGTACAATACGCAGATATTTGTTCAGGGTGTTCTGAGTATTTTTCTATGTATAATAAAAATATCTATCTACTATGTAATGTATTGTATTAAGTTTATCAGTTATCTGTACCCATAACACAAGCTCTGCTTAGCTTGGGGCCAGATAATGTTGCGTGAAATGTCCAGTATTTATTATTTATTTATTAATATTATTAACTAAATTAAAAATGTTATAACTGGCGGGCAATTTGCCGTTACCTAAAAATATAATAACTGTATAAGTTTTGGCTTTTATGAAACTTAAAGTAAGTTGGTATCATTGCCAGATCTAGTACATTATGTTAAGTGCTTGTTCTTAATCTCTGTCGCTGGCAGGGATTTCATTTAAGCTAAGTACCTACTGTATTTGGATGCTAAGTTTGAACTCGCTGTAGTTTTTAAACGTCTTTAACTAGATAACGAGGAATCTGGACGTGATTTTGATGTCTTAATTTTCTTGGATATTTTAAACCTTTAATTTTTTGAGTTGGAATCATTATTCTTTATTTTAATTAGTTTAGTTCGGCCTAAGAATATACCGTACCTTAGTAAAAGCCTTACTAAGGGATTAAACTAGGGGATGGCCAGCAGCATCCACCTGAGTACTCAACACCAATTTGCAATCACCAATCCGCCGGCCTAGCGTGGTGTAATTATCCCATTGAATTCAATGGGGCCTAGTCTAACAGTGGACGTAAACTGGCTGGTGATAAATAAATGCATATCAGTCTAGCGATAATAATATATTTTCTTACCTTTCTACTCATCATTTGAGTGCGGATATCTGCGCAGAAAAAACTTGGCGCAGCCAGCTTGGTAATAGGGTAGGGGAGTACTGAAAAATATCAAAAAAGTTATTGCTGTTTGCGTGCTAAAATTTTGACAAGCATCAGAAATCCAAATTACCTAATCCATCCTTCGAGCAACACGGACTTCCTGCCGCGGGCCGGAAGCCTTAGCGATATATTACCATTCAAATAGTTGTCTTTTTTTGCGGGGGGAAATGTGCAATGGAAAAGCGCAATTCCGCATATACACATCCAAATACAACACTGTAATGACGACACTCATACTAACAAACCTTGCACACCTCCTCAGAATAAGAACAATCCTCATCTAGTTTTATTAATCGCATATGCCTACTTAGGCTTGTAGTTTGACAGAGGGGAACGCTGCGAATGGCTACTCCCTTCCGTGTTGCTTGAAGAATCCATCAGATTCTTATGAAATGAAAATTAAATGAAATGAAATTGTTTATTGTCCAAAGTATGAGCTACACAACATTTTTAGTTTGTTTAAACTAAATGAGTGCCACAAATACAACGACTTAAGAATATCTTAACTCAACTTAAGACTTAAGACTCTTAACTTAAGATATCGGTCACGAAATATGTCTCTGCATCGACGGAAAAGTCACTGCCAAGGCCAACCCAAGCAAGCGTGACTTCTCAAATTATTAAAATTCAAACTCTGTCTGAGCCAGACTGTTACTTAATTTTCAAAAATGTTTATTCAATTCATTGAAAATATAATAGGAACCTACTTAAGATTTATTTGATTATACTTAGAAAAATAATTATAACTCGAAAGAAACAAAATACATCACTTCAGGCACTGGTCCCACCGCCGCGCCGCCGAGTAAGCGATGATCGGCGATTTTCTCGCCCAAGAAACGAACAAAAGATAATCGCTCCTACTACGGGTTTTGATAGTTTTAGAAAACTATATGAAGTTTTGTTTCCTTCCATACATTTTCTAACTGCGTCCTTAGTTTTCTTCTCGTTTTTGCTGGGGGCGCTGCAAGTAAATGTATGGAAGGAAACGAAACTTCATATAGTTTCGTAAACTACCAAAACCCATACTAAGCCCCCAGGTCTTTCACTGAACAGACTAACGTATGAATAATATAATACAAACCGTGGGTCTCGATGGGTATAATGGGTGCACAATTCGAAGCCGAGAACAGCAAAACTGAACAAAATAAAAAGCTGAATAGCAACGTCATGTCTGTGTGTAGTGAATGTGCTGTGGGGAGTGCCACAAGGATCTGTGAGACAGCTCTTTACAATACGCTATGGCATATTGGAAGTGAGCTTAGTATGGATAAGAATTTTGTTATCGTGATGAAAAAAAAAATTACTTATATTAACCAGATAATTAGGAATTCTGATTTAAGTTTTACAACTCAACATGAACCTCGTTCACGGCACGGTATATAAATACTATAAAATAAGACAGCCGAAGACGGGCAGGAAAAATTAACAAAAAATAAATAAAAACACGTACTCTTCTCTTTTGATTCAAAAAACATCCACGCGAGGAGATGGAGGGATCTATTCTTAAGACACCATAGCACCTAATAATGGCAACCAATAGGTACTAATAAAATTAAAAATGCAAAAGTTTGAATGTTTACTTTTGTTACTCCATCATGTCATGACTGTACAAAGGCTTTGCTTTGCAACTATCGATTTCCGAGTCGTGAGCGTTCGTCTTAAGTACAATTTTATTAATATGTGCTGTTTATTTCGACAGCGCGGCACAGAATGATTAATTCCTAAGGGTTAGGTGATTTACCTTCCTAAGGTTTTTAAGTTCTCGTTTACTATGTATCAGCAACTCCTTGCTCCGAGGCACCACACAGGCGGTTCTCACCTAGTGGTAAGACGGACCATTTTTGTAAGCCAAACCGTGTTTGTTGCCTGATTTTTCTAGGCTTGGTCGCGTTGGAACAGGAGTAATTTAGTTGTAAGACGATTCAAAATGATCCCTGTGATTTCAATGAATAAAATTCTTTTTGACTTTGACTTTAATAGTCACTGAACGATGTCCTTTGATATCGATGAAATTCAAAAAAGATCATTGAATTAATTTTATCCCACACTAATGAGCAGAAGCCACGAGTGTACCCTAGTATTTAATTAAAGTTTGTTTTTAAAAAGAAAGAAGCTTCCGTAATCATCTTTTCCAAGCTTTTTGTCCTTAGTTTTATCTAGGAAACTGTTTAATTATCTTAAAACTATTAATAACTTTCAGCTGAGCTTTCAAGTTGATTGAAAGTTCAGTTAAGTATAGATTGTGACAAAATTGTTTTAAACTTTGGTGTAACAAACAAACATCTAAACTATCGCATTTATAATGTTAGTATTAGTTGTGTATGTATGTACCATGTGTGCATGTTGCCAGTGACTTACGGTACAGAGACTTGTCGCTAATTATTAATATAACATAACATAACACACTTAACAGTCACATACGTAGTCATGATCCCACACTAGGATTCCCTGTGTCGTGGGTATCAGGAACTACGAGTGCAATGGTACCATAACACCCAGACCCGAAATAAATGTTTGCAGATTATACAAACATTTGTCACGCATGCGGGAATCGAACCCGCAACCTCTCGCATCGCAGCTGGTTACTCGCCTGCCGCGCCACAGAGGTCGTCCCTATTGGCCTTATACAACAGCTCAAAGTCCGGCTATGGAGAGAGCTATGCTAGCGGTTCCACTACGTGATAAAATCCAAAATAAGGAAACCCGTAGAAGTACCAAAATCTCCGATATAGGTCTCAGAATTAGCAAGTTGAAGTGGCAATGGGCAGGTCATAAAGCTAGCAGAACTGGCAACCATTGAGGAATATGGGTTCTCGAGTGGCAATCAAAGACATTATAAAGGTTGCAGGAAGTTGGTGGATGAAGGCGGCTCAAGACTGTTCGTTGCGAAATTAAATAGGGGAGCCTATATCCAGCAGTGGACTTTTACTGTCTGATAATGATGATGATACCGTAATATGGGTGCTTCTTGTTTCAACCCAAAAACATTCAACCCATTTATAACCGACTTTAAAAAAAGGAGGAGGGTCACAATTCGACCCGTATGTTTTTTTTGTATGTACCTATGTGACGCGATTACTCCGTCAATTATGCATTGATTTTGATGATTCTTTTTTTGTTTGGTAGTTCAAAATTCAGAGGAAGTCCCGTATAAATTTTATCGAAATTGATTCAGCACTTTTTGAACGTTTTGGTTTTTTTAACCGACTTCCCAAAAAGGAGGAGGTTCTCAATTCGGTTGTATTTTTTTTTTTTTTTTTTTTTTTTTTTTTTTTAATGTTTGTTACCGCATATCTCCGGCGTTTATGAACCGATTTGGAAAATTCTTTTTCTATTTGAATAGATATACTTCCAGATTGGTCCCATTTTTTTCAGAATGCAGTTCTGATGATGGGATCCACGAGGAATTGAGGGAACTCCTCAAATATTGTAGGGATACATATGGCGATTTTGATATTTTCAGCAAGACACCAAGCATTTGCATTCAGAAAGTATAATAATCCTTTCACCACTATGGTTCTTTCATAATTTTTTTTTCATCCATAATTATTTAGTCGAATACAATGGCGGAAGTCGGTTTTTTAAATGAAAAGTTATGTGATTCCCATAGAAAAAACCTACTATTATACTGTGCCACTCTTGGTTCTATCAGCGCTAGATGATACTGCTGACGTCGATAGATGGCGTTATAGTAATACTTAGATACCTACCCGCTGCTAGCCGTCGATAGATAGCGTTTATTAAAATATGAACTACCTACATGTTATAGGCACAGGGTTGAAGTCGCTTATGTTTTTTCAAAAAAATTACTTTTATTGTACATAGTTTTTTATTCGAAGCAAATCCCAAAAGATAGAGAATAGCCCTGCAGGTGTGTCTTTGTACTTCCTGAGAGATTTCAAATGAAATTAAATGTTTACGAGCATCCGGTTTTCTTTTCAGATGGGTAATTGACGTTTCCACTTCGGCTATTTGTTTGGTCTTCTTTGAAATATGACTTCCTAAAGGGAACACCACACAGGTCTCGTCTTTCGTACATTTCTTTATATTACAACAGAGTCAGGCTGCAGCCGGACCGCTAGCGTTTGGTGTGGAGAGAATTTTGAATAGTTCTTTGACCTTGGTAAGTTTCCAGAAACCGGAGGCATGTATAACATCTCAGCTTTAATGAAATTGATTGATGAGCTGCCTTATAGAGGGTGGCCCAGGAAAAGGCCAAGCGAAGTAAAGGAGGCCTCGCCATGAGGCCTCCTTTACTTCACATGGCCGCTCTTGGGTCTTTCCTGGGTATCGATTATCGATTGGTATCTGAGTATCGATTGATTGTGATATTCGAATCATAACCTCGTTCGTTCTTTTGTTTAAAACATCCATGCCGAGTTTGCTGGGTTGATCTGGGTGGGCCACGAAGTCCTCTACCTACGTAATTCCACTAAATTGGGACACCCTGTTCCTAAAGGGTCTATTAGACCCTAAGATTAGGGTAAGAAACCTAATTGCAAAACTAAGTAAGGTTTGATATCAACCAATTTAGGCACTAGACTGTAAATAACCTTAACTAATGATGCGTTCAGTTATTAGCTGAAAACATACTCCAGTCATCATCATCATCATCATCATCAGTAGCCTTAGACGTCTACTGGACGAGGCTTCTTCCCTTATACAATGAGGGGAACTGCCATAATCACCAGGTTGATGGGCAGGCGTATTTGTGATCGCAATATTCATATTGAAATATAGCATAAGTTAAAGTGGCAATGGGCAGGTCATATAGCTCGAAGAACTGATAACTGTTGGGAAATAATGGTTCTTGAGTGGCGACCACAAACCGGACGACGCGGTAGAGGAAGGCCCTCCACTCGATGGACTAAAGACCCACAAAATCGTTCGTCGTGGCATTCTAAGGGGGAGGCCTATGTCCAGCAGTGGACTTCGACGGCTGATGATGATATTCATATTGAGACTCAGTTGGATACTGCTGGCCATCTCCTGGTGCTATCGGCTTTTACGACATCCACAAGAGGAGATAGAGGGGTCTTTTTTTAGGCTGGACATACCACGGCAAATACTTAACGTAACATAACTCCCAACAGTCACATACATAGTCCTGATCCCACACTAGGATTCCCTCATCCATCATTATCATCATTAGGATTCATGACAGGGAACATATATATATATATTTGACTGTTGGGAGTTCCCAGGAACAAATATTTGTCGATTCCCCGAAAAATGTTTGTATGATCACAAACATTTTTCAGGGAACCGATAGAGTAGGTACTGCACTGGTACTGTAGTGGTAGTAGGTACTTCATTCATAAAGTAGGTATACCCAGAGATGAAACTAGTCAAGTGTGTTTTGGCCTGTCTGTAGTGACGCAGACGAGTGCGGGGTTGAGCGGCATGGAATGGTAGGGTTAATCGTTATTTCGTCGGCATGGGAAATTCATATAAAAGCATTTCTTCACAACATTTGTGGATACTCGTTATATACCAGACAATTATGTTGTCAATCCGTGTGTAATCAACTATTAGTTTGATTCCGACCTAAGAACCCTCCGTCTCCAGTGTATATCGTAAAAGCTGACTTAGGCGCAGGCCAGACAGAAGAGACGTAAGACGAGGACGCGTCGCGAGCAGAGCAGAGGTAAAAGCGTTACGCATGCGCCCCGTCTTTTCTGTTTGTTTTGCGTCGCGACGCTTCTATACATTTTGTATGAAAAGGACGCGGAAGAGACATTTGTCTGCGCCCCGTCCTCGTCTTATGTCTCTTCTGTCTGGCCTGCGCCTAAGGGATTACTCCAGGGGATGGGCTATCTGATACTGCAATCACAAATCCACCTGCAAAGCTTAGTGATTATGGCATATCCACCCAATGGATTCTGGGGGGAACCTCGTCCAACACTGGACGTCTAATGGCTGATATAAATCAGCTTACAGAGGCCTTACCATGAGCTCTTATAGCAAATCAGTTCAAAAACTATTCAGCACAAAATATCGGTTCCGTGATGTCCGCAGCTATATTTAAAGATTCAGTAGCAGTAGGTCTATAAACTTCTGCGATTAAAGTTATTCAATGATGGCGGATGTCAACGACGAACCGATATTTTGTACTGAATAGTTTATGAACCGAATCGCTATAAGAGCTGGGTTATTCCTGAAATCCCAGTTAGAAATCCCCTTTAAGGGGATTTCAGGAATGAGCTCATGGTAACCCCCCAGGTCTATTTACAAATGTTATCATCACCATCACTAAGAAATACTTATGAATTTATACCACATTTCTGTTTTGTTCGCAGTCAGTTTTTTTGTATGTTTCGGGTTCCGTATCTTCAACAGAAAAAAACGGTATATTCCCAGCGTCCACCACCTATCTAGCCCTGCTGGGAGACGTTGGGAGAAGAAGTGCCATCGTCCCCCACTCGAACGGGACCCTATATTGCCAAGAATGTGACCAACAAGAAATTACAAAGATCACAACCTAATAAACGTACGAAATAAAAATCGTCTCGAAAAGTACTGAGATGATCAAGCGAAGCTGAAGGCGACTGTTTCTGATCTTAAATAAACAAAACACGCAAATAAAAGCCATACTTTTCTAGCGACTAAAGCACATAAAGTTAAGAACTGCAAGGATTTCCCATCCTTTATCTTTTAGCTTATCTATTCAATGTTTTACGCTTTAACGGTGCGTTGTTAACTTTATAGCTGTTAATAATTTGTCCATTTTCTTCAAACACCCACAAATCTGAAACCTTCAGGAAAAGACAGGTCTTGTTAGAGTGGGTGCTGATTACAATACAGCCATTTTCAACAGACACCTGCGTATTAAAGTTTTCTTAAAGAAGACAGGGCTTCTGTTTGGTGGTTTTGGCATAAAGATCTAAAGCGATGGAACTTATTTCACAACAGGTTGTCACGCAGTTCTGATTAGGTACATGTAGTTTTATCTTTGGTTTAATGGGAGGAAATACTCAAGCTTGGAATTAGGTCTCGGCTTGAAACTGATTATTGTCTTTAGGGTTCATCAAAAGGTACCGACATAACATACACTCATAACATAACACTCAACAGTCACATACGTAATCATGATCCCACACTAGGATTCCCTGTGTCGTGGCTATCAGGAACTACGAGTACTATGGTACTATAACACCCAGACTTGGAACAAATATTTGCAGATCATACAAACACTTGTACCGCAGCGGGAATCTAACCCGAATAAACGACAGACAGAATAAACGATCTTTATTAACTTTTTTGTTATTGTTGGGTTAATAGTACAGTCAAATTAGGTGATTTTTTGCAAAAGTGTGGAACTAATTAGATGTAGTCATAAAAACTTTTCTAATTGTTTTGTATGGCTTAAAAATCACCCCTAATAATAAGCATCAGTAATTTCACCCTCCGGAACAGGGTGAAATAGGGTGAAAAACCTTAAAATATCCGTAACTTAATGGGGGAAATAGAAGTAGTCGGTGCAATTTGGCATAGACTTTGAACCGTTATGATCTACATTTGCACCAAGTTTTTTTTAAATCCGACATACGGAACATACAAAAAAAAATCGTTTACAAAAAAAACTTTTTGTGGTTATTACGGCTCCGGGAAAATTAAGGTAGTCGGTGCAAATTGATAGACTTATCAGAAAAATGCTCGAAATACATTACCAGGTTTTCACCATGGTGCGTCTCACGGAAGGCACTTTTCCATATTTTATTGTCGCTCTACTTCGGGGAAAATTAATGTAGGTCTGGAAATTGACTTAAACTTATTCATTTAATTAGTACTACATCCGCCGGAAGTTTTATACTGGTTTTTTTTTACGGAAGATGCATTTGTTCTACACTGTGTTCCCTACATGCACGTGGTTTTTATTAAAATCATAATGCACTAAAACAGTCTCTCTATACGTAATTTAACTTGCATCAAGTAATTTCTTCTTATTTTAAAATTTACGGCCTTTTTAAGTTTGTACCTAATATTTAAAAGGGTTCCGTAAGCGCCAGAAACGGTGCAAACCTACGATAAGCTTCTTTTCGTGTCATCTAACGTTTACATAAGAATCCACGACTACACGATTTAGGTCCACAGTTTTTGCTAATTTGCCTGTACTATAAAACTAGAACATTAAAACTAAACCTTTTGAAAAGTGCATCATGTGACGTATGAAATGAAAGGGCTTATGAGGGTTGGTTTATTAGATATATCATCATCCTTTAGAAGTCCACTCACATCTGTGTTTTATTAAAATAAGTTTTTTTTTAATGTATATTTTAAAACGAACTTTTATAAAATTAGTGATTGGGACCGTGAGCTGATCAAAATGAGCCCAAACACTGCTAGGCTACTATTAATCATTGAGGAGTTCCATTGTCCACCTTCAGTCTCCATCATCATATCAGCTGGCCGTTATCATAATATTGTATTGTCATCTGAACTTGACAAGTTTGAAAAGTTGGTTGCAACTGGTTCAAAATTCAGTTTCAAAATTTGTCCCATACTTATACTAACATATATACCTACACTAACCGGTTAAGTAAAGCTTGAAAAACCGTATTTACACGCGATATCGTGGAATAAATGATTAGCGCGATACGAGATGCATAAAAAAAAACAAAGAAAGTCCCTAATTAATTTATCCGAACTAGCAAACTTTTAAAGTGGTAGTCGTTCACACTAAAGTTGCAATCCTAAGTAAATTTGATTTGAGATCGAGGTTCAAGAACCTGTAGAAGCTCGGAAAAGCGATTTTCGATGTGAATTTATAGCGAAAATACAGGGATGGTGCCGGGTCCATTCGATGCACACAAAAGAAAATTATAGAGAACGGCCCTGTGTTGATTAATGGCTGGAGAAGTAAAACCTGGAACGGATGGAAACTCGAATGATTTGGGAAATACAAGTTGGAAAGCTTTTGAAAAAGCCTAGATTCAAAACATTATTTTTAGGGTTCCGTTGGACCTCAATTGGAAAAAACAAGAGCCTTATACGACCTCAGTGGAGTGGCGGGCGAGTAGCTGGCTGAGACGCAAGAGTTACGGGTTTGATTCCCGCTGCGGGACAAATATTTGCATGATCTGCAAATATTTGTTTCAGGTCTTGGTGTTGTGGTACCATGGTACTCGTAGTTTCTGATACCAACGACACAGGTAATCCTAGTGTGGGATCCGGACTATTTTTGTGACTCTTGGGTGTGTTGTGTTGTGTTATAGGATTACTTTGTTGTCTGTCTGTCCAGAATCTTTTTCATAGAAACGGATGATGTTTTCAACTTTAAACATAAACCAAATATAAAGGTCTTTAAGCTTATAGTGCTGTACAAAAATAAAACTTTTTACTCAATACATTAAAAAGACATGTCTAATTTTTGTATAGAAATTTTAAAATCTCATAGGTATTTCTAATAACCTCACAATTCTGAAATTTGGAATGCTAGGAGGCTTAACTTTAAGCAAAACCTAAATGAAAATCCTAAATCTTCAAATTCCTACGGGAAACGGAAAATACTCGTAATGAGAAAATGTGTATAAAATTGTGTTATTTGACTAGTAAGTTAATTGGTCTACTGGTTACTATGTTAGCCTATTTGTACGGAACCCTTTCCATGCGAGTCTAACTTGCACTTGACCGGGTTTTTTTTTGGTTAGACCTGCCTGTGATCACAGTCGTTTGGTAATTCATGGTTCAACTTCGGAATTTGTGCGTTGGGAATAATAAACATTTTACCACAGACAAAGAGGAGAACAAAGTCTACTCCACCTGAAAATTTAAACGGAACATTCAGACCATAATTACTATGGATTGATAACCAAGCGAAAACAAGAAAATCGACGTTAATATCTCCGTAAATTTTCTGAAAATCTTTTAAAACAGTCTAAAAATAGGTAAACAATGAAATGAATGAATTTTAATCTTTAAGGTTTCCATGGCCGTATCGAGCCCCATGCTCGCTTTCAACGTTGCAAATAAGTGGCAATGCATGCTTGATAAACTGTCAGAAGAAAGTTTGACTTTGAGACATTGCCAGACTACAAAAGCAAACCATGTAAGAGTTTTTAATAGTCGATGTTGAGTTGAAACAACTAAAATATAGTCTAGTGTAGTCTTTTGTTATAGTTTTTATTATCAACTAGCTGTGAATACCCACGGTTGCACTCGCTTTTTTAGTTCCAAGCGTACCAATGTCAACTGTATTTTTATCTGTATTTATTATTTCCCTATAGCACTACCATCTACATTACACAAAGGTTCGCTGGTGTAAGAAAATGCTAATAAGCATTAGGCTAGGCGTAAGCTGAGAAGCAGGCGACGCAGCACAGCACAGTACAGCACAGTGAAGGGAAGGGCAGTTGAGCCAGACATGTGCCCCCTCCGCATGCTGCGACACAACTGACATTCGCAACCTAGCTAGTATCCTTGGCAATTCTCACCCATAATAACTCTTTCAATGTATTTTTTGAATAGTCTGGATGATTTGTATCATACAAACAAGGTTCACAACGAACTAATTCAATTAAATGTTCTGTCATTGAAACAACATCATAAAAGATTGTTAATAAACACGTCTCGACGTGCACGCGTCGCGCTGAATTCTGTGCCGGCACTACAACGAGACGCAGAGCAGGACATACACATGTCTGCGTCCCATGTGCCTGCGCTGCAGCGTACGTAGTTCAATGACGTTCCATGCTTTACAAAATCTGCTCTGCTCTGACCTGCGTGGACCTGCGTCGCCTGCGTCTCAGCATACGCCTAGCCTTAATTTCGCAAACGTGCCTTTTTTTTGTCTTGTTCAGTAAAGTATTTTCTATCTAAGTATCTAGGAGACACCGAAATTGAGGATTAAAAAAAAGTATAAATATTAAAAATGTTGTTTGTTTAAATCATGACATGTATTTATTAAGCTTAGGTAACTAGCATACATCCCTGTCAAAGGTACTCCTTTGTATGCTTATCTGCTCGTGCAAAAGTAAACTGATTTCAACAGAATGCTCAGTGAGTGCAATCCAATGTTAATTTGTTGCCGTTTTTCCATTAATTTCGAAGTAAATAAACACTCGAAGAAAACCTTTTTAGGGGCCTAAATCATTTAGTGCTACGTGTGCTGACTTTTAAAGTTTTTATCGATGAAAATGCTCGTAAACCATTATTTAGTACTTAGAAGTAAAAAAGAATTTGTGATGATTTTCGATATATCGTTTTCGAATAGCCGTAAAATTCAATGCAAAATTTTAGGATATCTATTACTTTAAGCTACTAATTAGTAAACATTTAGATCACTTCATAGTCCATTTTGTAATTTTAGAAAATTTTGTATACGCAGTATTATACAATTAAAAAAAAATTAAAAAAATTATGCTGGACATTTCACACAACATTATCTAGCCCCAAGCTAAGCAGAGCTTGTGTTAACGGTATACTAGATAACTGATATACTTAATACAATACATTACATAGATAAATATTTTTTATTATACATAGAAAAATACCCAGACCACCCTGAACAAATATCTGCAGATCGTACAAATATTTGTTCCGAGGTGGGCAATCGAACCAGCAACCTCCTGCGTCGCAGGCCAACCTTCGCCCGCCGCATCACAGAGGTCGTCCTGAATTGAAAACTAAGCATTTGTAATTTGCAACGTAATCACCATTAAAATAATTTATGTCAAGTTCATGAACTCTAAAGAATGCTAATGTTATTTTATTATACAAGGAACGGATTTGCTCTTAGAATGTTAAGCAACGGAACGCACCGTAGAGCGTTTTCTCCATGGTACAATTTCCACGCCGCCGTTCTTTCGATGTATCCGTAATAGACAATGATACCGCTGTACAGAACCAAACGTAACCAAACTGTCTCTCTCTTGTCCACAACTATCTTCAGCCTTTGAAAGTTGTATTTTATCATTCTATCATTACTCTTATTATTTTTACTCTGTGCAGCGCCGTTTCATTACTGCTTCGCTCGTTACTGTCCATCAAAAGGTTGCCTGGAAGAAATCGCTCTCAGCGATAAGGCGGCCATTGTACTGCTAATTTTAATAAATCCTATGATGTATTCCTGTGGTGTACAATAAAGTGTTAATCTATATCGATCTTTCCAAAAATTCAGTGATAATCTCGTGAAATAAATCTAATAATAGTGACCTATTTGAACGGTTAGACCGTCATTTAAGAATTTTTCGTCCCGTAGCCTAACCGTTCCATAACTGCTGACTTTCACAAGAAACTCAAGACCCGCACTTGAGGAGACGTTAATTTTCAGTCGAGTGTGGCTAAGAAGCTTTCAAAGTACTTTGTCAAAAGCTGTCTAGTCAAACAAACGATCAAGTATTTTCAACAGCTTCTTAAATTGTGGTGTGACTTTATTCAAGTGCACTGTATGGAAAACTTCAACCATAATGCTCGTAGTATATTGTAATAGGTACTCACCACAGATGATTTGCGATCGTGATTGTGATTGCGTTTTTGGCAATTAAGCACCTTTTAGCCTTTTGCAGTTAACACAGCTCAGAGGCCCAATTCTCTAAATTATTTTAAAACTGCTGAAAGTTAACCGAATCGAGACTGACTTATGAATTGACAGAAAGTTGGTATTCTACTCCCATATAAATAACAATTTAGTCTACTTTCAATTCACGGTGACTACCATTAGAGTAGGACAGTTATATATATAATTGCACAGAGTAAAGAGAGACTCCATCTACAATGCTAAAATTATCGAAAAAACTTTGAATCGTTCAAGTTTCGGTCACATTTCGATATAATCACATTACAGTGTTGTATTTTATGTTTAGAAAATACCATTTCTGACATTTAAGACATCAACACAAGATCGAAACATGATTCGAACTCTATTTTAACTATTTTTAAGTTAGAGAATTGGGCCTCTGAGCTCATAATCATACATTTTAGTTTAGAACATTTTAGATTACAATCCCACTAATCTCATCTTATTAATATTATAAATGCGAAAGTTTGTGAGTATGTTTGTTTCTCCTTCACGCTGAAATAGCTGGAGCGATTTGGTTGAAATTTGGAATGGGAATAGCTTATACCCTGAGTTAACGTATAGGCTACTTTTTACCCTGATATTCCCGCCGGATCAAGAATTATGTGGGTAGAACCACGGGGTGCAGAGTATTGTAAATGTTTTTGCGAATGGATGGGTGTGTTTAACTCTTTCACGCAAAAATTAGAAAACGGATTTTAATGAAACTGTACAGTATTATAGCTTATAGATCAGAATAAGATAGGGCGGAGCCGCCAGCTGATACTATAGTCGTATATAAGTTTGGCACTGAAAACAGTAACTCCTTTGTACACAGAGTCGAAGAGAAATCCTATAAGTAAGTTTAGTTGATTTTGATATATATTTTAATCCATACCTCTTCGCTTTTTTCAAATGCCTGGAGCTCTTCAAAAGAAAAGCTAAGCTAGCAATCAGTCAATGTAAATCAAATGTGCCGTAGATCGAAATCCAATGAAAGTCTATACGTTCAGATGTAAATCAAAGCCAACAAGATAAGAGAAGATTAGAACATGCTTAAAAGATACCTAAAAGTTTAAAATAAAAAAAAAACATAGGTACAGTTACAAGAAACAAGAGTGCGACAGTAGACAAGAGTTTGTATGTGTTTGTTTCGACGTCGCGCTTCTTTTGTATTTGCCAGTTTCCCTTTTTTGATACGTAACACTCTTTCCAAGACTTCAAAGTCTCAGTCAAGTCATGTTTTAGTAAAGCTGTGGCTGTGACTAAATTTAGTCAATTTAACCCCACCAAGACCTTTACCTCTAAAAACGCTCCATTTATTGCTACTCCACAACTTCAGAATTAGTTAGATAACTAACATAGCATGTAAAGTCTATGTAGCAAATCCTTTGTGATTATGGAATCATGAATATCCTCGGAAAGTACTACAGTGTTCACGACTAAGCTTATCAATAAATTGATAGTCCAACTAATACATTGATAGCTTAAATAGGTTATCTTTCACATCACTCTTCGATCCAAAAAGCTGCACTATCTTTACATGAATCATTTACCTAGATTGGGTTATTCAATTATGAGTCGGTAACGTCACCACGGTTTTATGTATTGACCCTGATGCTGTTTAACTAAGTTTTGGTTTATTTAACTAGGTTTGCTTAAAATGTTTCTAATGTAAATTCTGAATGTAGGTGATTTTAAGACACATAATAAAATTAAAATAGGAGTCGCAAATGTGCGCCTCTCTTTGTTTTTATTCCAAGGTGAACAAAGGACAATAATTACACTTTACACTTTGTTCACCTGGCTCATAACGCCTAGGTGATTCGATTCTTAGGTGATCAAAAGAGACTTATAAACTACTTTGTTTTATACGTAGTTTCACTCTACTCTAAGGGGTCCAAATAACATACTAAAAATGCAGCTTTACTTCATGTTTAGCGTTTGCAAGATTTCACTGGCCTATTAGGGCCATAAGTTTCGTAGAACTACTGACAACCGTTCGGGAATAAAGGTTCTCGAGTAGACCTCGATCCAGACGACGCAATGTATGGAGGCCCTCCTTTCAATGGACCAACTGAATTTTTACGGTAGCAGGAAGTCTGTGGCTGGAGGCTGTTCAAGGCGATGGTCATCGCATTCTATGGGGAAGCCCTATGTCTAGCCGTGGACTTCTACAGGCTGATAATGAGAACTGTACACCCACGAAATCATGCTTAATGCCTTCTGCCACGTCTATCGTTAGTAGACCTATTTTGTTTACAAGTGTACATACTAGATAAAATTGGAAATCATCATCATTATCATCAACACTAGTCGTTAGATATCCACGGTTGGACGAGGCCTCCCCCACAGAATGCAATAGGGGGATTTGCCATAACCACCACGCTTGTCAGTCGGATTGGTGATCGCACTATTAGTGTTGAATACTTAGGTGAATGCTGCTGTCTCTCCCCTGGGTGTAATCTTTTAGTCAGCTTCACAACATCCACAAGAGGAGACGGAGGGGTCTATTCTTAGGCTGGACACCACGGAAAACTTGTAAATAACATTGAGTCTTTATTTATCTAGGTAACTCATTACATTTATTAATGTTGTATTAAAGTAGACAACCTACCAACTGCTACGCAGTATTTTTAATATAAATTTATTGTGTTACTTCAGTATTTCATACTTAAGTAACACAATAAATGCCAATAACACAATATAACCCTTAAGGCCAGAAGTCAGAAAGGCCAACCTCAAAACAAAGCGATTATGGGCAGGCCTTAAAAGGGTCAACTATAATTAAAGAGGGTATGAATAATGCGTCATGACTGCTGCCAGCTTTGAGTTTTGGAGGTAGCTTACGAATATGTAACGTGGCTTTATCTCCCACTCAATAATTTTGTAGTAATTTAAAATAAGTATTATTTGTAGGAAATAGTAGTTGAGCTTTTTTGTTCTTCCGGGGAAGTACAAACCACCGTACTTATTTCTACCACCAATCAGTGATTTGGGAATTGCTGTGTTCCGGTTTGAAGGGTATGGGTGCTGGTGAAATTGAACATGAGACTTTGCAGCTTTAGGTCTCAGGATGACGGGCGCAGTGCAATGCCACAAGACGCGTTCAGCTGGGTTACCATGAGCTCTTATAGCCATTCAGTTCAAAAACTATTCAGTACAAAATATCGGTTCCGTGATGTCCGCTGCTATATTTAGAGGCATGTAGCAAAAGGTGTATAGACTTCTGCGATTAAAGTTATTCAATGATGGGAAATGTCAACGACGAACCGATATTTTGTACTAAATAGTTTTTGAACTGAATGGCTACAAGAGTTGGTTATCCCTCAGATGGACTTCGGCTGATAATGCCACTAATACAGGCAGAGGTTATTGCTTAGCATCAGGTGGGCCACATGCCAGTTCAGTCATTTAATAACAAAAACAAGAATATCGTAAAATTTGACTAAGGGATTATGCTAGGGGATGGGCAGCAGCATCCACCTGAGTACTCAACACGATTACTGCGATCATCAATCCGCCTGCGCGGTGATGGTTATCTGCCATTGTATTTTATGGGGGAGGCCTCGTCCAACTAAGGCTGCTAATGAAGATGATGACCATCAATTCATGTTTAGTTTTATTTTCCAAAAAAGCTGTAAAGCTTCTTTTAGTACTTTTTAATACAAAAAGTGTACCTACGAGTTCTATCAATGTATTTAGGTATAAAGTTTCTTTCCGCTTCCTACAAAGCTCTGTAATCGCTCAGTCGTTTTTGAGGCTGAGCTTAGACAAAGACATTTTATTGCTGAACAGTACATGCTCGACTGGCATCACCAGGGGAAGCTTTGCGATCAAAGGTAAAGCCAGTTTGTCTCTGAAAATCCTATAGGTAGCAAATTACCGAAAATCTTTTCTTTTGTCATCCGTTCAATGTCTTTTAAAACGTCTAATACGAAACCCCAAACTTAAGAGAAGGTTACCGGTATGGCGCTTACGCCCTTTTGTACGCGAACGTGGTTTGCTTCTATTTTGGCTATTTTTTTTTCAAACTCCATGAAATTTTCTACACATTATAAGTACTCTAATATATTGACCCATGGTGCGTCAGTTTTTTAACCGACTTCCCAAAAAGGAGGAGGTTCTCAATTAGGTTGTATTTTTTTTTTTTAATGTTTGTTACCGCATATCTCCGGCGTTTATGAACCGATTTGGGAAATTATTTTTTTTATTTGAATAGATATACTTCCAGATTGGTCCCATTTTTCAGAATCCAGTTCTGATGATGGAATCCATGAGGAATTGAGGGAACTCCTCAAATATTGTAGGCATACATATGGCGATTTTGATATTTTCAGCAACAAACCAATTTGCATTCAAAATGTATCATAATCCTTTCACTACTATGGTTCTTTCATCATTTTTTTTTCATCCAGATATTTAGTTGAATACTATGGCGGAAGTCGGTTTTTTAAATGAAAAGTTATTAAAAACTAGTTCTTTTTTAAATTTATGATATGGTAACCATATAATTTTATAAGAAACCACGGTTCTAGATGTTATAGTGTACTGATCAATGTGTACAAAGTTTCATGGAGTTTGAAGAAATAATAGCCAAATTAGACGCAAACTTCGTTCTTCTGCTTTACGCCCTTTTGCTAGCTACGTCCTCTTTAACATCGTGTCTTTTGCTTATATCGTGTCACTTACATCTGACGTTATTATCATCATCGGCATCCTGTAGAAGGCCTTCCCCCTAGAATGCCACGACAAACGGTCTTGAACCGCCTCCATCCGCCGAATTCCTGCGACCTAATAATGTCTTCAGCACATCGAGAGGTAATATCTGATTTATGCCCAGAAAATAACCTAACATGGTTGTTTATAAGACACATAAAATAAAAGTGTATTTGAGCAATCCCTCGCCCGCAATCTTAACTATTCATCCTTCAGTTGTTATAGCAACTAGACATCATCCAGGCCCATCATTCTGACACAGAATAAAAATGAAAATGTTATTCAAATTCAATCATTTATTTCTTGTAAGTGTTTCTGTTTACCTATATATATATAGTGGTTTAAGGTAAATACACTTTTGTACAATGTTACAATATTAAAAATTTCATAAAATTATGCATAGCATACAGAATACAGATTAAACAAAAACACAGTAAGTACCTACTTCTCAAGTATGTAGTGCAATAAAACAGTCTAAACATCATGTGCCGAGCTCCCAGGGCCTTTTGTCATCGAGGTAATGAATGAGGAGTTTTCACGGGCGTTTCAAATCATGCTTTCAGCGTTGAAAATAGATGGCGCTGCTCTGTAACTTACCTGTCAAGTGTCAAAATAAATTGATATGTCAACATCAACAACGTAGAAGTAATTTTCGTTCCATGGTATTTATTTTTGCCTACTTCTAAAAATACCATGAAATCACTAGCGTAAACTCAGAAGCAAACAAAAACAGATTATCATGACTAATAGCCTCAGACTAGTCAGTTATTAGCTTAGTAAGCGTGCACCACCGATAATACATTTGACTATCTTGACAGCTAAAGTGGACTCAGCGCCATCTATGGAACCAATTTGATCTGTGTACTTTTTTTATCGAAGATGAAAAGCCCTCATTATTTTGTAGTAAGCCTAATAGAGTTTTCTTAAATTTATTCTCAGAAAGATTAAACATGTGGTCAGGTAGTTTATAAAAAAACAGAGTGTGTCCTATAAACGACTTACGAATTCTAGCCAATGTAGTTGTTGGGCGATCTTATTCCTGTTTCCAGTGTTGTGTGTAGTCCCAACTTTGTCCAATTAATCCATATTTTTCCTAACATGAAAAGTATGAGTATGCAAAGCTGCCATTTATTTTTTATTATTTATTCACTGCACACTCGCGCTGCCGGATGTTATGTAGTAGTTACTATGATAAACTCGGTGCTGGCTATGATTCGGTATACTTTCATGTTACTAATTGATCAGCAGGAGAATAGTAAATTACGTCGTGTATGTTGTCGCAGGAAGTCGGTGGATGTAGGCGGCACAAGACCGTTCATCGTGGCATTCTAGGGGTGAGCCCTATGTCCAACAGTGAATTTCTAACGGTTGATGATGTTGATGATGATAGTTGTAATTTTTCTAAAGACTCAGGTCCAGATAAATAGAACGTACTTCACGGTGACCAAGTCTAAGTCTTACTTTGAAATGGTCCCTCTCTCTCTCTAATACGCGTGTTTTAACATTTGTGTGACAGTGACAGAGACAGGTCTAAGCATTAGTACGTGCTAAGCTTGTGCTAAGTAACATCTATTTATCTCGGCATAAGACTCTGAAACCAAAAAGCATAATTATACTGTTTTATTTTGTGAACTTGGTTTGTGACCATATAAAAGTGATAGCTAATGCGCTACTGAAACTGGTTTAGCTAGTGTTTTATACTGCTTGCTTGCAGAGCTACTTAGTATTCTATCCTGGAGCTATCCTAGTTCAAACAGTGCTAATCCCCATCAAGGGGGCAAACACTCGTATATTCATTAAGGAGCGTCCGACTGATAAGCGCATTAACGGATTCAATATTTCCCATAATCATTAGTTGGATTTGGGTTTGGTAGACGTTCGGCCTTTTGACTGAATGTCCGGATAAAAGTACGGTGTCCGGCCTGTCCGGCTTTTTGGATGAGCCATGATGTCGATTTGAATTAAGCGTAGAGTATAGTTATTTCCATGTGTTCGATGTTTTTTCAGCGTCCTGCAAAGTTCGACATCATGTCTTGTAATATTCGCCATCAGTAATGTCCGCCAAAGTTTGCCATCATGTCCGGCATAGTTCTCCACCATGTAATGTCTGGCAAAGTTCGCCATCATGTCCGGCAAAGTTCACCATCGTGTCCACTTGTCCAGCCTTGGTATACAAATATCTGTCTTCTTAATTAGAAACATCTACTATTGCGAAAAAATCATCTGACAACCCTATTTGGATTATGAAACGATGGAAACAGATAGGAGAATGGTGGTAAGTTAAATCCTCGCTAAATAACTTTGCGGCTGTTTGGCTATTTGATTGTTACTCAAATAAACAGCTTTACCGATTTTGATGTTTTTTTGAATTACAGTGAGTTGTTAGGTATGTTTGAAATTGACACAAACCCTACCTACTCCATATCCTTTTAACAATCAGGCGACGCAGCTGATGCTAATAAACTTCCGATTATCGTTATCCAAGTCGGGTAACACAATGTTATATCACGCGAAGGCCACGTCCTAGGTGGCTTGTCATCTAGTTCGCTTTTAAATAAATAAAACAGTTCTGGAGGGGGTAAACCTTATACACCTGGGAGTCGTGGAAGGCAGTTGAGTGAGCATTTTTGTTTTTCTGACTAGCATGTATAAGTTTATAAGTATATATATAGTAACCTGCATAGTAGCTAAGTATACCTAGTTTGTAAGGGCTGCTTAAATATTGCATGCTTAACAGCAGAATGTACTGGAGACTATAATTTATATTTATTATCATCAATGTTTTGTACGGTACCTATACATTCTAAGCAAATAAATAAATGTTTCGGAAAGAGATGGACGGCAAATGTATAACTACTTCAAAATCAAAATCTGAAACGCCCACGCTTCCTATGACAGTAGAGTGGGTGGTAATCGAATGTCTCAGATTAGATTGTGTGGGCATTTGAAAATGCCATGGCTTGGTATGCTTTGAATATTGTGAATATATTCATAACATGGGGGTCTACTTTCAACCTTATTAACATAGGTATGGCTCAGAGGGCTACCCACACTATCTCAAACTCAGTTGTTATATAAGAGCTCCTTGTGAAAGAGTGCGTCTGGGGAAGTACTACCACCATAACTATAATTCTGCCGCTAAGCAGTTTTTCATGTTTTTTATTTCAGGAAGACGAGCGCAGTGCAATACCAAAAAGGACGTGTCTTAGATGGACGTAATAGGCTGGAATTGCCGCTTAACATCATGGGCCCCAATTCTACTGAACAAATTCGGCCTTATTACAGAACATGGACTAAATCTGAATTTAGTCCAGGCGTACAGTCTAGGATTAAATATCGACATTAGGCATATGCGACTTTAAATACGAAAGCAGATGGTTTGTTTTCCGATATCAATTCTCGCGCTACTTCGCATATTTCCAAAGTATCAAACTGACGGATTGTGTCACATCACAATTGAGATGTCCAAATTCTTACCTCTAACAAGCAATTAACTGACAATTTATAGACCATTGCTAAACTAGGGGGCTGCCTGGTTTTAGATAAACCAGAGATAGTCCAAGCTTATGTCATTTTTGGCATATCTAGCTCGAAAGTTGCTTCTGGAAAACAAACCATCTGCTTTCGTATTACAGTCGTATATACCCTAGGTCGATATTTAAGCTTAGCCTGGTAGTCCTGGTTTAAACCCAGACTAAGGGCATTTTTTGTAATAAAACCGGTGTTTGAAATGTTAATGAATTATCTCAAAATGGTCACTTATGACACTTTTGCATTTGGTATAGCAAAAGTGTCAAAAATTACAATTCTGTGATAGTTCATTAACAATTCAAACACAATTTGTTTAGTAGAATTGGGGCCCAGGTAGGCAACATGCCAGATGCGTTTTTTTTTCTACTTGGCTATTAAACAAGCATACGGCCCACCTGGTGCAAAGTAGCTACTGTAGACTAAGGACGCCTGCAACACCATTAAAAAATTAAATTTAAAAAAATGGGGCACTTACGTCAACACAGTGCGAGATTATTGCTGGTTTACTCTCACTATGACAGAACATTGTCAAAAAGTGTAGTCGTATGCTTATTAACACTTTTTCTAGTGCAAGTAGTCCCCTTACGTACTTACTATACAAATTACGTAGTTAATCACTTGCTCAAACATTGAAGGAAATCCTCTTGAGAAAACCAAAAATACCAAAAATGGAGACACGCCTTTTTCCCCAAAGTAGTAGACAGAGACTCAAAGGGCCTCTTTTCACCGTGGAATACACAGTCATTCAAATGGAATCTACCTTCCAAACTTGGTGATTATGGCGTAGGTATACCTATAGCATTCGGTGAGACATACCTCATCCAGCAGTGGACGTCTTTCGGCTGATGATGATGATAACACTTTCATTTGTGCAATATCTGAGGCCCAATTCACTAACTAAAAGAATAGTTAAAATAGAGTTCGGATCATGTTTCGATCTTGTGTCGATGTCTTAAATGTCAGAAATGGTATTCTCTTGACATAAAATACAACACTGTAATGTGATTATATCGAAATGTGACCGAAACTTGAACGATTCAAAGTTTTTTCGTTAATTTTAGCATAAGTAGATGGAGTCTCTCTTTACTCTTTCCAAATATATAACTATCCTACTCTAATGGTGGTCACCATGAATTGAAAGTAGACTAAATTGTTATTTATGAGGGGCTAAAAATTCAACTTTCTGACAATTTACAATTCAGTCTCGATTCGGTCAACTTTCAGTGTAGTTTTAAAATAACTTAGAGAATTGTGCCTCTGGTTATAAAACCATCGTATCTGGTGTTCTATGATAAAATAAACAAAATAACCAAGAATATTTCACCAGGAAAAAGCCCGCCTGTTATTTCACCATGTAACATTTCAAATAATATTACTGATCCCTCCACCTACCTTAACCTACTTTGAGGAAAGGTCTTAAGTAGGTTAGTAATAAAAGGGGTTCGATACGGCTTGGATTAAAATAAATTTATCTAAATTTTTGGAAGTTCAGAGGAGTGTTCTGCTAGGGTACCTGAACCCTATGCAAACAAACAAAGTTTGCTCCTGTTTTGGATATTATCTTATCATACTCCATTAAATGTTGTAAACATTATCAACACACCAATATCTAGGCTCGTAATTTGTCACTTTATCATAAAATTACATTGTTTCCAAATTACACAAACTTAAAGATTTTTGTGAAAATCTTTATAACCTATGCTAGTTTCAGCTATACACAAAAGGTTATCAGATAGAAAATTTCAAAGTCCGGAGAAAAAGCCTGATATTTGATGAAATTTCCGGACTTTCTTGTAAATATAATATTAATGTCGTTACGCATCGTGCATGTGAATAAACGAAGCAAATTTTCGTTCGAATTTTAACGCGCGCGCGTGGCTCTTGTGGCTATGGTGGAACACGGGCGGAGAAGGGGCGAGGAGGGCGAAGAAGAAATGTGTACTTATATTTATTCTGTGGTAATGTTGTTACTATGATTTGTAATCAAAATAATTTGATTTATTTCATTTTTTATTTGACTCTTCAGTTAATTGTAGAAATTTCGGATGGTTTAGAATTCCTTCCGGACAAAGAGTATATTTCCGGACATGTCCGGAAAATTCCGGACGTATGCAACCCTCACACATGAATACACATGAACTAACAAGACACAGGCCTCAACATCAGTGTCTAGATTGTCTCTAAAAAATGTAATTAACTTGAATGAATTTATATCGAAATGAGAAGCAGACTTCTTTTGTATGGAGCCGGCAGGCAATAGAGTCTCTTAAGGACCTCAGAAAGAGTAATAAAACTAATGTATCGATAAAATTTACAGGTTTATGAGAAAACTTTTACTAATGTATTCAAAATACTAAAGTTAGGAAGTTTGTACATTTGTATGACATGTAGCTTGGTAAAGAACGACAGCTACAGCTAGGTATATCTATATTATGTATAAAGACTAAACTCGTGCAAATTCCTATGGGAAAAAAAACCTTTTACTGTTACACGGAAGAAGCTGCTGGTAAAAGCTAGTCATAAATATGTCAATGACAGCTAGGTCATAGATTGAATATATGTTTCGAGGCACCTAATACATTCACCTACAGTAAGATTAAGAATATTTTATTTGCTTGAATATAGGTAAATTTAGTTTCCGGTTTTGCAAACAATAAAAAACAATCACACAAAATTAGTAAATTTTTTTTTTACCTACGTTTCCAAATTACAAATTCTATAATCCATTTTTATTGCATAACAACTTTAACAAACAAACAAGGTTTAAGTCGACAGGTCAACTGATGGATCCAAGATCTTCTCGCCACAGATACCGCAGAGCCTCAAGACGAAATTCTATAATCAGTGCGTGCTACCACTTACCGTGACTGAGACGTAGTCATTTACTATTGGCCATATTGACAAGCTCAAAGTCATGCAGTGGACTATGGAGAGAGCTATGCTAGGAGTTTTACTACGTTATAGAATCCGAAATTAAAAAGTCCATAGAAGAACCTAGATTACCGATATAACTCTCGGAAGTGGCAATGGGCGGGTCATATAGCTCGCAGAACTGACAATCATTGGAGAATAAAGATTCTCGAGTGGCAACCACAAGCCGGACGACGCTGTAGGAGAAGGCCCCCTCTCGATGGACTAAAGAAATTACAGACAAAGGTAGCAGGAAGTCGGTGGATGCAGAAAGCTCAAGACCGTTCGTCATGGCATTCTTAGATGGGAATGTTTAGCAGTGTACTTCTACAGGATGAAGATGATGATGATAAAACTTTCTTGGTACATTCTTGTATGCAAAGAAGTCCAGTGATAAAAATAAAACATTTCCTTACAAACAATTTTCGCAAAAAATCAATTTCAATTTAAAGTTTTTGTTTGTATTGTATACAATAAAGAGTAAAATCTTTCGATTTCGCAGACCGTGTTTTTTGCCCCCAACGTCCCTAAGCTCATAAGACTCGACTAATCAGCCGTCTGCATTTCCACCACAATAGATGCCTTAGCATTGAAAGCTACATCTATTCAGCCTGCATTTTCCTCTCAGATTATAATGCCGAACCTTGCGCATCACTCCCATTTCGTCCCAAGTTTTAGTACAACTCCCAGTCTATATTGCGATAGTCTACTGCGTGGTCGCGGGCACGATAGAATGCCGATTGCCGCCAACTTTGGGCGATGTTTAAAAATTTTTTGAACTTCGAATGTTTTATGATGATTGGTTAGAAACATCTTTTTATTTTGAAATAGTGATGTGCCAGTGCGATAAATGTTTTTATTTTTCTATGCTATAAATGTTTGAACGTTTTGAAACGCTATTTCGGTTGAAGTGCTGAAAGTCTGTTAGCTTTAGGTGATTAATGATGGTCGCCAAAGACGCGGCTTGGAAAATTTTAATACTCCGTAATTGACGTGTCTTAGGTAAGTACCTACTAATTATTTTTTTACACAGTATGTACTAATTTGGTAAATATTTTAAAATGTTCCTTTTTGCTTGGAAAATGTAGATGGAAGTATTTTATGTGTCCTATTTATCTGATTAGTGACTAATTACATGTAGTTAAACAGTTTTAAACATAATAACATTCAATTTTAAAAACAGGCTTTTCTACCTCCTTACCATAAATAAAAAAAAATATTACAGGGACAAGAAACAAAAAAAAACTCGGCAAGGTAAAGCTGGAAGCTGGAGGAAAGGTTTTTTAAGTTACTAAAAACAAAATAATATGATGTGAAGAAAAAACAATTAAATATACAAACTAAAGTTTAATTCATACTGTACAATTAACAGCTCATAGATTCCAAAACTGGGGCCTTACTCTTGAATCCCATACTATTTATTGTCTAATGACAATTTCAATCTAACAGGCGTCTTGAATGTCAACCTAGCGTCAAATTAAGCGTTATCATTGGTTGGATTAAAATTGTCATTGGACAATAATTAGTATTGGATTCAAGAGTAAGGCCCCTATAAAACTACGAATGGTATGATCATTAAGAATGTTACTTTTATTGTGTTAGATACCGACCTACCTCATCAGACGCTGACAAGAGTCAAATACGCTTCACCTAAACGTTTTTTTAGCATAATTTACACAGTTTATCGCAGCGAAAGAAATATATGTTAATCTTCATCATAATATTTCTACGGGAAAAACATGCCTTTGATAAATTTTCTCGGTATAAAAATATTGTGAACTGTCCTTTACAATGCATTTCTAACGTAATATATATTATCTATTACTTATTGATATAACTATTAAGAAGTTACAAGTAATATGAAGAAATCTGTAGAAGAACCAAGATCAGCGACATAGCTCTCAGAATTAGCTAGTTGAAGTGGCAGGTCATATAGCTCGCAGAAGTGACAACAGTTGGGGAGGTTTTCGAGTGGCGACCACAAACCGGACGTAGCAGTAAAGGAAGACGATACTCTTGATGCACTAAAGAAATTATAAAGGTAGCAGGAAGTCAGTGGATGGAGGCGGCTCAACGCCATGATGATGACGATGAACAAGTTACTTATATTACTTTTAGGGGTTAAGGTATGAAATTGCTGTTTTTTATTGAAAAACTCAAACACCTTTATTCCAAGGTTTTTTTTAATCGATGTACCCACATTGTCCAAACATTTCTACCATCTCGAGAGAATAATCATTTATGCCTTTTTGATAGAACTCTGTACTCTATAAAGTCTATGAAGGCATTTTGTACCGCTTTCTGAGAACAAAATTTTTTTCTTTGGAGGTAATTGTTTATTTGGTAATCAGTTGGGGCTAGGTCTGGCGAGTACTGTACGTATGATGACGTATAGTTTCTAACTACCAGTCCCCCTATTCCATAACTGAAAGTCACTCAGTGGCTAACTTTTGACAAGTAGGTAAAATTACCATATCAATTGCTTAAAATTATCACTAAGAAACTGTCAATTGATGGTAATTTTACTTGTCAAACGTTAGACACCGTAATTTTCAGCTAGAGAATCGGGGGGCAGGTCTCTAGATCTTGCAATATTAAAAGAGTATGTCGAGCAGCGTGAGGTCTTGCGTTATCATGTCGCAAAAATAGCAAAGATCGATTGAAGAGTTGGGGAATTGGGTTCCCTGAAAGTTTCACCGTCATTGTTCGAAGTTTTTCACAAAAGACATCTATTATTGATAGATCGGATCTCAAAAAGCTAAAGCGAATTACACCATGAAGAAACTTAACTTATCAAACATACCAACAACAAACGTAACTTTTCAATGGGTGAGTTTCTCTCCGGGCTCCGGACATTGTTCCGGTATTTGACCTGGATTGCGTTTTACGCTTGCAATTATCTTACAGAATCCATTTTTCATCACTCGTTACATTTCTGTCAAAATGCCCTTACTTTCTGTACCTTAGTCATCAAAGCAAGCAACGCGAACAAATATTTGTACGATCTGCAGATATTTGTGCCAGGTGTTCTGGGTATTTTCTATATTATAATAAAAAATATCTATCTATGTAATGTATTGTATTAAGTATATCAGTTACCTAGTACCCATAACACAAGCTATAATAAGCTTGGGGCTAGATAATGATTTGAGAAATGTCCAGCATAAAAAATAAAAAAAAAACTTCAACGCGTACATATCAGTTTATTCACCAGGCAACCATTTCTCTATTTTTTTATTTATTTTAACAATTTGGTGTAAACTAACGTCAAACCATCCAAATCTTTGGTTGTTTGATAAGGTTTGGTTTCCACTTTTAGGTACTTTTAGTTCATCTTTATTTATATTAGTGCCTGGTCCTAATTAAATTAGTGCCTGGTCTTGCTCGTGGTTAATTTTTCAAGTCGAAGATTCCACTACGAAGGCGATTAAAACAAAAACGCGTTCGTTGGTCGTATCCTCTTCAAACGTAGCATTAATATTGCTTCGTTAGAACCACGTCAAAATTCGTATTCGAATATTACTCTAATTTTTGAGGTTACCATGTTCAACTCAAATACTGTATTTAAAAATAATCGAAAGTCAAACAATAGAATGTCATGAAAAAATTGAATTCAGAATGTATTCGATTTTTATAAAAAAAAACACGAATCTTGGACTATGCAGTTTAGTTTAATAGTATTTCAAAGTGGGCACGACGTTAAAACGGCAACTACATATTCATAGGTACATTATCATTTTTAAAAGAGCCAAGTGAATTCGTATTTTCGATTACGCAGCAAATGGTTTTTCGTGACTCATTTTTCGACAATGAACCGCTATTCTGTCACTTTTTAACTTACCCGAGGCCTTACCATGAGCGATTTAGTTCAAAAACTATTCAGTACAAAATATCGGTTCCGTGATGTCCGCAGCTATATTTAAAGGCACAGTAGAAGGTCTATAGACTTCTGCGATTAAAGTTATTCAATGATGGGGGATGTCAACGACGAACCGATAGTTTTTACTGAATAGTTTTTGAACTGAATCGCTAATAAGAGCTTATGGTTAGGCTTCTGAACTTAAATGAGTTAGATATTGACAGAATTTGTCTGTTCAGCGTATATCGATAGACATCAACATACGTAATCTCTATATTTTTATGACATGGTAATTTTCCTACACGACGCCGCCGGCGACGTTGCGGTTATTGATGAAACGGAATAGAGCCATTCTAGTGGCTGATAGTACCACTACGGTCGTGGTACCGAGTTGCAGCAAATGTATAATTTTACCTTGAAATTTTCGTCAAATCAATATCGCCACAATCACGCCCCGTTCGCTAATATGCATTGTGATTACATGTTCTGTGTCAGTTGATGATACGACCAACCTTTTGATACTGTTGGACAACACAATCTGTGGTGAATTGATCGTCTTTGTTCATGTAAGTTCATGATAAGGGGCTGACACTTACAATGGAAACATGGTGTTCCTTTCATTTGAGATACTATATGTTATTGAGAAGGAATTGATCCTTGTAATTTACTGTTCTGCGTTAGTAGTAGAACTTCTTGTTGTTCGTCCGGGGAAGTACTACCACCGTACCTATTTCTGCCACCAAGCAGTTGTGTTCGCATTGCTGTGATTCGGTTTGAAGGGTACGAGTCCCGGTGAAATTAGGTACATGCACATGAGACTTTTCATCTTTATGTCTCAGGGTCAGCAGCGCGCGTGTGATGCCTTTGGTGTTGCAGGCGTCCATATATAGGCTACAGTAACTGTTTTCCATGAGGTGAGCCGTATGTTTGTTTGCTTGCCAAGTAGTATAAAAAAAAACTCTTTTGATCGGTATCATAAAAATACAGAATGTTTGTTTTTTGTAATTTAGCGGGTTCGAGTGCCGGCTTACGCAAGTGACTTTTTTAATATCCTTGAATGCAGTATTGCCGACTTTAAAACATAAAGGAAAATCTTCATGATGTTAAACTTTATAACTCAATATATTAATGTACCTACTTGTCCTCCATGTAGCATGGCCGTGGGACACCCTGTATACATATTACATATATATTTTAAACATCACTTGGTGTTTTTCAAAGACTTTACATGCTGACTATTATTTGACGACCTCTGTGGCGCGGCGGGTGAAGGTTCGCCTGCGACGCAGGCAGGAGGTTGCGGGTTCGATTCCCGCCTCGGAACAAATATTTGTACGATCTGCAGATATTTGTTCAGGGTGTTCTGGGTATTTTTCTATGTATAATAAAAAATATCTATTTATGTAATGTATTTATTGTATTAAGTATATCAGTTATCTAGTACCCATAACACAAGCTCTGCTTAGTTTGGGGCTAGATAATTTTGTGTGAAATGTCCAGCACTTATTTATTTAGTTATTATTTTCATCTTGATTTTTGAAATATTTCTCAGCCTAAAATTCACAGTTTATTTTCAAAATTTACTAACATATTAAAATAAATTTGCATGCCATCATGGCCGGCTTGAAGAATGGTCGCTCTGAGAAGGGCTTAGGGCTGGTGAACGAACCAGAATCGTGAAATTATTCAGTGCGTATACCAGAGGCTCCTTTATGCACAATTTATTTCTTTACACGAATAGTTCACTCAATGGACAGTATTCAGCACGAAACTTGGTTTAAATGAAATCCACTGGCATCTTTGTAAGAAACTGTAGGTATACACTGTTAGATACTATCCTTTGAATGTAGGGCTGGCCCGTAGGTAGGTATGCGAAGGAGAACGTCTTGTGATTTGATAATAAATACTCTTTTACTTTAGTTATTTATTTGGACTCCGAAAGAAAATGTATCGGATGAAAGAATTATCTACTGAAACTTCAAACATTTTAAGAGTTTACTAAATACTAAATATAGCTGTTATCGTCCAAACGATTTTTTCGCCATTTTCTTTCGTACTGTGACCATCTGTGGAATGAAAGGAAAATGACAAATTGAAAATGTATTTCGTGCTTTTAGACATTTTTTGTAGAAAAAGATCAAAAGTGGCTTTATGATCTGTATCGGTAAAATTCGTGAGGAAGAGTATATAGGTATAATGTATTTATAAAGAAAAAGTCCACTTCGACCTCGATGGCGCAGCAGGTGAGTCACCGGCTGAGACGCAAGAGGTGCGGGTTCGATTCTCGCTGCGTGACAAATATTTGCATGATCTGTAAATATTTGTTCCTGGTCTGTGGTCTGTGGTACCATGGTACTTGTAGATCCTGATATCTACGACACAGGGAATCCTAGTGTGGGATCGTCCTGATCCCATGTATGTGACTGTTGGGTGTTATGTTATACTTGCTAATTGAATATAAAGTGTTATTTTCTTGGCTTTAAAACAACACTTTTCAAGCGTTTTTTCAGACTAGTCCCAAACCAATAATAAATCTTGCGTTGGATATTTTTTAAATGTAGTGTTATGTGTTACGTACAACTGTTTCACACTATTATTTTCAAATACCTTCTGTCACCACGACCCATTATTTCAAAGAGAGATATTCATTTTCGTTAATAAAATAGTTTCAACTAGCTCGATAGGTGGCGGTGACCCAAAATCAGTCATGAAACATTATTTTGTTTATTTTATTTTTTTATTTATTCTTTAATTATGGCCTGTGAGAAAAAAATCCTCAATTTTGCCAATGTCAAGTAATTATTTTGATAAAGTTAGATTAAGGCCCATGTTCACGAACAAATAAACGGGCGTTTACCGTAACCATTGGTCAAGCATTGGTCAAGGTGACAGATAATGTATGAAAGCATCTGTCAAAAAGAATTGGTTAGGCTAAACAGTCGTTTAACCATCTGTTTATGTATTGGTGAACAGTGGCCTTAGTTGTTAAAGTCTCAGTCAAGTATGGCAGTTTCACTACAGAATGGTCGTGGACAATTTCCACCCATTTAAAAAGACATGCAATCATTTTGTAGTTTGTCAAAGTCACAATGACACCAAGTCGAACTTTCTTTTGACAGTTTATCACGCGTGTAATGTGATAATTCGTCCAAGGCACCTATTTTCAATGCCGAAAGAATTATTTGAGACAGCCGTGAAATCCCCTTTTTGCGAAATTGCTTCAAACAACTAATGTCACCGTCAGTAAACGAATGGCATCAATTTTGTGCTTATACCATTTATCTCTTCACACATACTGCGATCGTTTCAAACGCTAGTTAGTCAAAATGCTGCAATGGAGCAACAATGGATGTGTTTATCGAAAATATTCGCTCTGTTTGAATTAAAAGTTATCTAGATAATACAAAAGCCTATGCAACATATAGGTAAGCATGTTTTTTTTTCGTTAATTAAATAATTATGTTAGAGGACTATATTAGAATCGCTATTGTCTTTTTTTTTCAGACCTTATTTGTCTGATATGATGATTATCAGCGGTTACGGTTGATAGACCTGAGGGCTTAGCCAAACGGCATTCGCTTCGAAGCGATTCCATTTCTACAGTCGTAATACAATACAAAATACCACGTGACATATCGATAGCTTACGTCAATCTCATACATTTTGGACTTTTCTACTAGTAGTCCGATGAACAAGGCAATTCTTTGTATGCACACCCTAACAATAATTCCTCTGTCGCTGAAACTTTGCTGTGTGATAAAGTAAAGTTTATAGATTACGGTTGACAAGTTATCTAGGATTTTTTTCTTTTTAAATTAGGTATTTCTAGCTAAAAAATTAAAATCACTTATAACATTCGGTGGAAAATTGCTCAGTCCTTTTTTATTCAATTATTAGTTAAAGTACACTTAAATACAACAGCTTTTTAAAGTATCCAATAAAATTTCGGCGTCGCATACGCATTTTAGACTATCAACATTACGCGCACAGCCGCTGGTAGCTACTTTTACTACTTCTTGAGACAATAGTTTTGATCAATGAGAATCAATATATCTATAAGGCAAATATCACTCACCTACTTGCTGCCTCATCACGATATCTCAAGAACTAAATAATAATAAATAATGTTTCTTTCGGCTTCTAAGTGCTTGTAAGTTTAATATTTGTATGAAAAAAGTTAGAGCCAAATTGAACCTAACGCCTACGCGTTACAGCATATGACATCACATAGAATGTGCGCAAAACCCCCAGGTGTTCGAAGTCTGGGGTGCAGGCTAGACCCTTGAGTTCAGTCTAGTTGCTGTTCCGACGCTAGTGGCTTGATGTGTGAAATTGAAGGTATGAATGATTTGATTTACACTGGATGACCGCTGATATTTTGAAACACACTGAATATTGAATAAAACTGTTTATTACTGAATACAGATTGACTTATTTAACTTATGAAAATGATAACCGGCGGCTACATCGCTGACCGGCGAGAGAGAGAGGGTTGCCCGCTACAACCTTTCTTAAACTACCACAAAAGTGTGACCAACTAAAATTCCATCATAGATTATAAAACATGTGATTTTTCAATGAACATAGAAGTTCGAATTTGAATGCCGAAGCAAAATCGTAAAGTTCCTCAGACGAATAAAAATGAGAGACAGAGTCGTCGTAAACAAACAGCTACAGAGGTTCCACTCAGAACATAGCGCCATTTCTGGTAAGCACACATTGACTTTACATTTACATGTATTCTCACGCACATCGTCATCTCGAGCAGAGCTCAGTCGCGACTATAATAGCGAGTGCTAGTGCAGGCATTTGTCACTTGTTAACAAAATAAGTAGCAGTATTATTACGCTTGCAGTGTATTTGGTTGTTTGAATACAACCAAATGCAAACGTTCTTCACCTTTCCAAACGAGATTGTAACTTGTTCCAACTCCTAATAATCTACTCCTTTTCAAAATTCTGAATAAATATAGTAGCAACCTTTGTGAGTCAGGCAAGTTTAGGTAATTATTTTCAAGGACGGTGGGAGCGGACCTTCTGTCTTTTTCTATATTTTGTGGTCTTATCTAAACTGTCAAATTTTTTAACGTCGATCATTTCATCTTCGATGCGTTGGCTGTTTTTATGACGACTTCTAGGTGGCCAGTATGTTTCAATTGATTTCTAACGAGATTTAACAAGGTACAACGTTACATACAAAATAAGCTTGCCAAGTGCGAGTCGCAAGTACTCGAGCGAGTCGGTGTGCTGACTGACGGTTTTGAATGTGGTAGTTTTCCATGATTTTGATATATTTTCAGTAAGTAATTTATTTTAATTTTTTATTCAAAAACGAGTTGAGTGTCCCTGGGAGAATTTTCAATAGCGTAATAGTTTTGATTGTTTTCACAGTCACTCGCGATAACTTTCGTTTAATTCTTCATCGTGTTCTCAATATTCTTATTTTTTCCACATCTTTTTTACGTTATTTTGGAGATAAGTTTAAGGACAGCTACTTTTAGGCGTTTTTTTCGTTGTAAAAGTGATAAAAAAGTTGCTCATCCAAAAAAACAGAACCTCGATAACCAAAAACGGAATGAGGATCTCTAAGCAAAAAAGCTGTGTCAAAAAAGGAAAAGCGGTGTATCTGGCAGCCCTTGTGCGGAGCGCATGCGTGGTGCGGTGCCCCGCTCTATTATCAGAGGCCCAAGCACGAATATCTAAAGTTACCGAGACAAGATCGTAAACTTCAAATATCAACTCACAAATATTGAAAATTTCAAGTTACTCCGGTGTCACTGGCCAATATTTGACGTTTGAGATCGTCTCGATTGCTTCTCGGTAACATTAATTGTTTGTGCTGAGCCCACAGAACCCCGCGCGGTACGAAAATTGTCTGAGTATAAAATTTTGATATTTAAAAGTTTATGTGTTTAGGCGAAATTTTATTGGATAGCTTACAATTCTATTATAATAAGGTATACTGTAACTCACAAATGAATAAAAAAGGACGGAGCAATTTTCCGTCGAAAGCTATTTCCAAAAAACCATAAAGCTATGAACGAAAAGGCAAATCTTTTAGATAACTCTGCAAGGCGATTCGTTTAAACAACCTTACACGTACAAAAAAATAAAAACTGACTGAGCAATTTTCCTGAAAAAGTTGTGATAAAAAAACAAATATTCTTTAATTTCTGCCTCACCGAAATCGAAATATTCCTGGATACCATTACATATCTATACTTATTAATGTATACTAAGATATACCGAATAAATTTCAGACTGAGCAATTTTCCACCGAATGTTATAAGTGATTTTCATGTTTAGGTAGAAATACCTAATTTAAAAATAAAAAACGTCCTAGATATCTTGTCCACCGTAATTTATAAACCTTACTTTATCACACTGCAAAGTTTCAGCGACAGAGGAATTATTGTCAGGGTCAAACCCCTCACTGACTGGACTATAGCGTCATCGCTATTAGAATGTTACTTTGTCTACGGCCTCAGGTTCTTATTCAGTTATTGTCTTCTCACATATGCCTATAACATATACCCTATAGGTTTCAATGCCGGCGAAAAAAAAAACAAGCCAGCAATGAATAGACAAAGTTGCATTGGCTTTTTTAAAAGCTTTGTTTTAAAATAACCATCTCCGCATAATTTAATTAACAGCTAAGTAGAAACATAATACCTGTACACAATACAGAAAATAACTGGTATCCCTGAATATGTGACTTCAGTACCTCAGGGAAATCTAGCGCTAACTAGACCATCCAAAAGGTTTCAGTAAACCTGGAAAGCTTTACCTACTTTTAAATCACAGAAACTTTGTATAAAACTGAACCTATTAATATTTTAACGACTAAAGACCACTAGTTTGTTTATCTTCGACGACGTAGGGAAAATCTCCGTTAATATACTTCTACCAAATTGGAAATGTTCTATGGAAGTCCAGGGGTAAGTAGGACCATCAACTAGACTGATATGATGAATAACCTAGCAATTAATCATCATCATCATATCCGAATGCCCTAGTGGTCCGGCCTGAATAGCTCCTCCTTCTTCTCCCATGGATGTAGTAAAAGTTTTACTAAGCTTTACTTTAAACCAGGGGATGGACAGCAGCATCCACCTGAGTACTTAATACCATACTCACTAATCGCCTAGCGTGGTCTTGCCCAGCAGTGGACGCAAACAGGCTGGTGATGATGATGACCATCCTCTTGCAATGCGCGCTGTGTAGTCCGATTTTTTAACCGACTTCCCAAAAAGGAGGAGGTTCTCAATTCGGTTGTAAATATATATATATATATATATTTTTTTAATGTTTGTTACCGCATATCTCCGGCATTTATGAACCGATTTGGAAAATTCTTTTTTTATTTGAATAGATATACTTCCAGATTGGTACAATTTTTTTCAGAATCCAGTTCTGATGGTGGGATTCATGAGGAATTGAGGGAACTCCTCAAATATTGTAGGCATACATATGGCGATTTTGATATTTTCAGCAAGACACCAAGCATTTGCATTCAGAAAGTATCATAATCCTTTCACCACTATGGTTCTTTCATAATTTTTTTTTCATCCAAAATTATTTAGTCGAATACAATGGCGGAAGTCGGTTTTTTAAATGAAAAGTTATAGATCTTCTTATCCACTCCATTTGTAGTTTGGTGCGCCCATAGCTAGGTGACGACATTTTAAAGGCAGGAAGTTAGTGAATGATGGTGGCCCGAGACCGTTCGTGGCATGCTATGAAGAAGCCTATCTGACAGCGGACTTCAGCAGGCTGATGATAATGATGAAGACCACGTCTCAGTGCCGTGTTACTTGGGACACACAATCAATATTCATAGTGTGTGTTCAGGCTTAAGAAAATTCCTTTATCCTTCCCTACATAACTATCTACCTAACCGGTGAAGACTTGCAAATTCAAATTTGGCGCCACCATCAAAAACTGACCTGTGCCTTGAACAGGAAGGCAAGATGTTTGCAGTGCAACAACAAGCTGCGTGAGCTCCGCACTTTAGATAAAATTTTAACGATGAAACTAAGTGAAAACCTTTCAAAAACTACATGACATTATACCCAAATCTAGCCAAATTAAATTGCTTACATTAAAACCAAAAATGAACAGTGAAATTACTTGTGAAAGGAAGATTCCGGTCGCGTCGACGTGAGTACCTGGTCTAGTAATTCCTTACCTATATGCCTATTTTCTGAGCCTTTCGAAGAATAATTATTCATACGTGTTTTAAAGTCAAACCAGTGTGCAATAATGTATTTTATTTTAATCTACCTAAAGTGTAAAATATAAAATCAATTGTATCTTTTAATTTAGCACTACGAATAAGCCAATTTGATTGTATTGAATGTATCGAACCATTAATAAAGTTATATCTATCAAAATTTTATCTCTTGTACCGTCTCAAAACGACCGTCTGATAATTCCTCCATTGTATTTCATAGAGGTTTCGTTCATCAGTGAACGTCTAAAGGTTGCTGATGATGATAATGATGATGATGATGACTATCTAGAAATAGCAGTCCACTGTATCGACCAATTTCCCTTTTGGTCATTGTTTATGAAGGCTGAAATTGGACGGACGTAATCTAAGGCAATGATAAATAAATGAAACTTAGCACGTGCTATAATGTTAAGCATCGTCCATCACTTTCGAACACGCGAGTTTTTACATAAGTGTGACAGTGACAGTTCTAAGCATTAGTACGTGCTCAGTAACCTTTATTTATCTCGGCCTAAGAGTATGTGCCAATAGATGCCAATTTGAAAGTAACGCTTTTGTTGGCTTATATGAACCTCAAAGCTGAAAAATTTACATAATATTCGTTCAAAATTATATTTTCAACGGCTTCAGAATGTATTGGATTAGCCTCCGTCAAAAAATGCCAATACAAATGCGGTATTGAGTAGCTTAGATACTATTTGAATCCTATCTTGCTAGATTTTAAAGTCTTTGCCACTGTTTTTCTGCAGCAACTTTCGTATCAACGGCTCATTTACATTTCCCTTTTCAAGATTTTCTAGCGCAAACCTCAATAGTAACCAATCATATTAGCAAGATTTCAAGCCTTGCATCTACCTGACAGACACTATTTGTAAACATTTTATGTAACGGACTCACAAGCGATTCGATAGCGCTGGATGCTCATCTTGGTGTACTATAATTTCCCAGCTGTTGTTAATAATTACAAAATTTGTAAAATATGAGAGCCACCACTAAAACTATAGCCAAGAAAATTTTTGTACTTTTATAAACGAGTACAACACCCCGTGCGTTAGTTACGCAACGGGTTTATACTATAGGGTAATTTCGTCATCGAAAACATGTATGGTAAATTCGCCAACTATTTATTTCATGGCATGTAATACAGTCAGCCCTTAAAGTTAAGTCTTAAGAGTTATAATGTCTATGCAAACCACGCCGAACATCAATCTTGAAGACAAAATCTTGAATGAAAAATCTTGACACACTTCTATTTTCCACTTTATCCAGCTTCCATTATGAGGGAGAAAATAAACTCGGATAATTCATTGCGCTTAATAATAATAATAATAATGTTTATTTCCTTAACTTAATATAACATAGTGTTAGCTGTAATTGAGACCACCTTTTAAGTATAAAATACCTGTGTTAGGCAAGTCTCGCTCTTCCTTACCATAGTTTTAGTTTTAACAAAGGCGTTACAAATAAAACATTTTTTAATACTAGGTACTTAATATTACTTATTAGTAGATAAACTTAGTATGAATAAGTTTGGTATGTGTGTGTGTGTGTGTGTGTGTGTACGCTTAGGTATGAGTATAGTTTTTATTTTATAGGGGTATACAGAGGTTTATGCGTTGGTGTGTATGTGTATATATGTGTGGGGGTGTGTGGATGTGTGCGTGAGAGTGTGAAGGTTCTAAAAGTGTGTCTAGATGTATGTGGTTTAAGTGTGTGCTTGTGTGTGGATTTATCCTGCAAAACGTCAGACTCATATGAGTCTCGGTATTGCAGGATAAAACACCAAGTGTGTGGATGTAAGAGTGTGTGAGTATGTACAATGAAGGGAAGTTTCAAGTTTTTGCCTATTTAAGGCAAAAAAATTAATTAGTTTTCCCAGCTATTTAATTTTTTCCAATAGTGTTTCTATGTCATCGTAACTTAATTGCAGTAACCATTTACGTAGGGTTTCTTTGCAATTATGGTTATTCAGTGTGTAAATGTTGATTGACTTATTTATTTTGTTGTAAAGGTGAGTAGATTGACATAAATATTGTCGCGATGTATATGTTGTCTTTACATGTATTTTCTTAGTAACAATATCATTTCTTCTCTTGTCCAGTTTTGTAGGGTCAAATTCTAGAGTATTGTGATGTTTCAATACCGAAAAAAGGACATACAGTTTCCTTACAGTGAGTAACTCAGAGTTCGAGTAGAGCATATCAGTTGGGTATCTATACGGTTTCGAGAACATAACTTTAAGTAGTGCCCTCTGTGCTCTTTCAAGATCCAAGAGTTTCATTTTTGTAGCACCTCCCCACACAGGAATACAATAGGTTAAAATTGACTGTCCTAACGCGAAATAAATTTGTTTGAGAAGGTCATGTGGTGCTACGTGTTTCAGGTTTGTAGCGGATAGGGAGCGTGGAGTGGTGAGAAACCAGAATAAACAACACTTTTGTGAGGATTTGAAGAATTCCGACCGAGTGCGCGTGGGACAAGATGCTGTCCGTCTCCGGTTGACAAGCCAACTGACTAACCATCGCCCGCGCGCAAACGGAGGGTACTTTAATTGTGGTAAGTACATGGTAGGTTTTCTCGCCTACCTACACTTTTATGGTTTAATATTTATTAATTTATTTTATTTTAACGTGTCTTTTATGTTTTTAGATTAGCGAGGCACGTCGTCTACATTCTCCGCCCAGTGTCACGTCAGGGACACCATTAGCTACAGGAAGCAGTGCCAAGCGAGTTACTGGTCTGGTCAACAACACTCCAAGCTTGGTCTTTATTTCCACGGTGCGTACACGCCCGTCTAATCCAGGAAATACTCTCTCCACGATACCTTTTGGCCAAGTGTTCCTAGGGTAGTTAGGGTCAGTTATGATAACTAGATCTCCTGGTTTCAAGTTGCCTCCTTCTTCATACCACTTTTGTCTAGGCAAAAGATCGGGCAGTACCTCATTGACCACAGCTTCGCTCAAGGTTTCTTTAGGTATATTCTGACATACTTGAGATTCGTTGGACGTCCAGTTTCTTATCTCGAAATCGCCTTGTTGATGTATGTATGTGACATCTCTCATCGTTTTTAGGGCTACGTCTATGCTGTCAAAACAGTCAATATAATCGTCCATATAGTGGCTTTTTGTTATCGCATGTACTGCATGTGGCATCTCAGTAGCATATCGCTGCGCATTCATATTTTTGATATGCTGTGCTATAAAGGGGGAACAATTGGCGCCAAAAATTAATGACGTCATTTTATACGTTTTTATTGGTTCGTTCTCGGTCTGTTGGTCTCGCCACAGGAATCTTAAAGCATTTTGGTCCTTTTCTCTAATTTTCGTTCTAAGAAACATGTCTTTTATGTCTCCCGTTAGTCCGATTGGCCGTTCTCGGAACCGTAGCATAATTCCGAGTAAGGACTCAAGTAAGTCTGGACCTTGGAGTAAATAGTCATTTAAGCATTGACCGGCTGAGGTAGCAGCAGCGTCAAAAACAAGACGCATTTTTTTCTTATTTGGGTTATCAACTCCAAAATGCGGTAAGTACCATACTTTCGTAGCTCTATGGTCATTTTCACTGGACTCAAACATACAAGCGTACTCGTTGGCGAGCAAATGCTGAACTCTTTCTTTGTATCTCAAGGCAAAGCCTTGGTCAGTTGACATTTTTCTTTCTATTGTTTTCAGTCGACGATACGCATTGCAAAAAGAATTTGCCATCTTCGCATTTTCATCTTTCCATGGTAAGCCAACTTCCCATTTTCCATTTATTAATTTAGCGGAATTTTCTACCATTTGGATGGCTTTCAACTCGTCTTTGTTTTGTCTCGGTTTATTATGAACACCAATGCTTTCAAACATGAAAGATTTTCGTACAAGTTCGTGTAATTGTGAGTCATTCTCGGGGTCCGTGTGTATCGAATCATTTTGGCGATAACAAGAAGTGGACTCTTTTTCACTTACATTTGTGAGCGTGTATTGTGGTGATGCGTCAGCTGTGGTCTCGCAGGCACCTGTGTGCGCGGCCGCCAGTGGGGAGGTGTTGGCGGTGGCGCAGACGCAGGCGTGGCGGGACTGGCAACTGGAGGCGGGGGCAGAGGGGCGCCTCAGCTGTTCCACTGTCACCATAGCACACTCGGACACTAAACTTGAATATTGACGTTTCGAAGGGCAAACGCCGTGCACACACCAACCTAGCGGTGTCAGTGTGGCGCAAGGTTCATTTTTGCCACGAATGATTGTCTTTATGGGTGCGATAAGATGGTAATTGTCTTGACCAATTAATATCGATGGTTTCACGTTTTCACTACACGAAATATATCTGTCCAAGTGGTACAAATGTTCATAGTCTTTTAAGTTTATATTAGATATTTTTTGTAGGGGTAAATTAAGTTCACTTATTTTTCTCACACTTAGATCAAATGAGTCATTGTTTATGTTTGTAATTTTACATTTTATTGATTCACTGTCACACATCAGTTCAGTATCCCATGCACCACGAACACAGAGGGTTTGTTTATGTCCATGAAGATCGACACGGTTTGCGATATCAGCTGATATTAACGATACCGTCGCACCATCGTCTAAGAGAGCATGTGCACGGAACACACCCTTCGGTCCATGGATGTTTACGGGCACTACTTTCAGAAACACACACGATTTTGAACTGTCCATCGCATGAGCTACAGTCTCGTTATTCACTGAGCAGTCTTTGTTCCCTTTGTCCACTATACTATCACTGGTTATTAACACTTTATTTTCAGTTTTATTGTCACTTTCACTTTTTTCACTGTTTGCACTGGTTTTAAATTTCCAGTGCAGAAGACGGTGATGAGGAAGTCCACACTCATCGACGGGGCAGGCAGCTGCAGAGCAGTTGTCGCGGCTGTGAGAAGCCAGTAGGCACTTATGACACAGGTTATTGACTCGTACGAAGCGCCATCGGTCTTTTGTCAACGCGCGCTTGAATCGTGCGCACTCAGGTAGCTTATGCTTGTTGACCTTGCAGAAAAGACAGCTGTTCGTGACATCACGCTTAGCTCCGAGTAAGACTGAGTGCGGTCTTCGGTCTTCAGGCTTCCTACGGTTATCAGATTGGGTTTGTAGGTGAGTCAAACCTGCGGCTGATATTTTATTTGCTTCATTGTATAGGAATTCAGCTAGCATTTCTAACTTAGCTTTTTCTATGTTGCAGTTCGCGCCATAGTAGTCAGCCCACTTGTTGATGAGCGCACTAGGACACTTTGTGAGCACAGAGGACACCAATTCAGGACTTCTTAGGTAATCAGTTTGTTTCACTGCTTTTGCTGCGGCCACGAAATTCTTTACTTTGATTGAAAAAGACACAATTTCGTGGTGGTAGTTTTGTGATAGTGGTGGTATTTTCTTAAGTTGATATGTAATTTTGTGTATTATTGTTTCAGGTCTGCCGTAGCGGAGTTCGAGCGCTTCAATGACGGTTTGTGGAGCCGTGTTCCCGATGAGGAGAGAACAAACTGTTTCTTTTGCTTCTCCCTTTATAGACTTGCGTAATCTCCACATGTTTTCTGCATCACTGTAATTGCATACTTTTCTAGATTCGTCGTAAGCTAGTTTGTAAGCCAGCCACTCGAGAGGATCTCCGTAGAAATGAGGTAAGTCTTTTGACGAAGCTAATCTTGACATCAAGTGTTTGTTTTGCAGGTTAGATTGGTAGATAGCACTAACGAGGTGTTGCATGCCAGCACCGCCACTGCCTTCGGCAGCGTCACGCCCAACGTCGTACACCGCGTCCGCGCCGATATTTCTTTTATTTTCAGCTTCGTGACTGTTCTCGAGCCACTCTTGCACTTTACCGTTTGAATCTATTTCAGTAGGCTGGTATTGAGAACTTCGACGGCTTTTTGACGCCTCACTTTCGAGGGCGGCTATGTCGGCGGCTAACTTTTGCGCAATCAAAGTCTTTTCAAGCTGCACAGCTTTTTTTGCGGCTTCATATTCTAACTGCTTTTTTCGTGCTTCGATTGATTTTCCTGAGCTGGATTGTTTTTTGAGGGAAACGGGCATTAAACTTTGGGCGTTTCTTTGCAAACATTCCCCTTCAGTTTTCTTCAGTATTTCCGACTTTACGTCGCGCGTCGGGTCTTCTTTCGACATCTTCTTCAAGAGTTCCTCTTTTTTCCAAGCGCTACGTGTCCGCACCGTTGTTTCGTAATGGCGGCTGCGTGGCGGGGGAGTGCTGAACATTTAGGCGATTTCTACACAAGTTCCACGTATGATCCGGTCGAAGAACCAATTTGTAGCGGATAGGGAGCGTGGAGTGGTGAGAAACCAGAATAAACAACACTTTTGTGAGGATTTGAAGAATTCCGACCGAGTGCGCGTGGGACAAGATGCTGTCCGTCTCCGGTTGACAAGCCAACTGACTAACCATCGCCCGCGCGCAAACGGAGGGTACTTTAATTGTGGTAAGTACATGGTAGGTTTTCTCGCCTACCTACACTTTTATGGTTTAATATTTATTAATTTATTTTATTTTAACGTGTCTTTTATGTTTTTAGATTAGCGAGGCACGTCGTCTACAAGGTTTTTGAAAATCCACATTAATTTTCTAGTCCTGCTCATGAGCAGTTCTAGATGTGCGTGCCATGTCAATCGTTGGTCTATCATAACCCCTAGATATTTAGTTGTCTCTACTTTTCCTATTGTGGAACAATTACAGGATGGGTTAGAATTACAATTATGTATTTTGATGTTATAATCAGGATCAGGTTGGGTGCAATTATGCATGGTGAAACACATAAAATTTGTTTTAGCTACATTTAAAGTGAGCAGATTCGCTTGTAACCATTTAGCAATTTTTTCGAGGCCCTTTTCTGCGTTTTTTTTAACTTCATTCCAGGACATGCCGGTGAAGACGATAGCTGTGTCATCTGCATAAGAAAATATATGGCCATCCTTTATTGTTAAGTCACAGAGATCATTTATGTACGCTAAAAACAAAGTAGGTCCTAATACACTCCCTTGGGGGACTCCATAACTTATAGGCACCTCGTCACTAATAACCTCGCCAATCCTAATCCTCTGCGTTCGCTTGTAAAGGTAGTCTGTCAATAAAGCAAGTGGAGTACCCCTTACACCTATTTTGTTTAGTTTCTGAATAAGAATGGGGACAGAAACAGTATCAAACACCTTTTTGAGGTCTAGAAATACCGTTAAACACTTCCGCCCCTTATCTACATGGTCTACAATGAGATTACATAGTGAAGTTACTGCTTTCTCAGTTGAGAGACCTTGTCTGAAGCCATATTGTGATTTAGAAATGATGTTAAATTTATTTAAGTAATTTAATAGTCTGTTATTAAGTAACTTTTCTAATATTTTGGATATTGATGGCAATACTGAAATAGGTCTATAATTATTGACGTTGTCTCTATCTCCACTCTTATGCACAGGGGTAATAATTGATTGTTTAAGGATTTTTGGGAAGATTCCTTAACTAAAACATAAGTTAACTAGGTGACAGATCACTGGAATTAGAATATGTTTGGATTGTTTTAAAAAAATCGTCGAAATATTGTCCAAGCCAGGGGCACTTTTTGATTTTAAATTTAAAATTATATTATACATATATTTCTTGAGGGTCCGCATTTAGTAGCACAAAAGATGAAACTTGGTTATAGGGTAGATCTATGTCAGCGTCATGTGATATATTCTGTTGTACAATGTTTTCTGCTAGAGCTTTCCCTACGTTGGCAAAGTATGAGTTGACAAAATTAACTGAATCTGTGGATGAAGCCTTAATGTTAAGCAGTTGGATATTTGGTGTTTTAACAGGTTTATAATGGGTTATATTATTTATACTATTCCAGAGAGCCTTACTATTTTTAGAAGATTTTGCTAATTGATCTCTGTCATATTTTCTTTTAAGTTTTTTAATTAAGTTGTTGCAGAAATTCCGGTATCTTCTATATGTTATCTTCAGTAACTCATTTTTAGGGTCAAATCGCAATTTTCTTTGCAAATTATTTCTATTTTGAATACAACGTAAGATACCTTCTGTGATCCAGGGTTTAATGATACGTTTGCTCTTAGATATATTAATAGTTTTAGTATTATCAGCGAGGCTTTTTTGAATATTGTTAGTTAGTAGTTTAGATAAGATATTAGGGTCATTTAGATGGAGTAGGTCTGAGATGTTGAGTTGCAGGTCTTGAATAGCTTTTTCGTAATCGACAATGTTTTTAGTCTTATGAATATTTGTCAAATTAGTAATTTTTGAGAGACTTAGAAGTACTGTGAGATGATCAGTAATAGATGTTTGAAGAACAGCAATTGTAGCAGCATTTTTACCTTTATTTAGTTTCAACATGATATGATCGAGACAATTGCCATCTCTAGTAGGTAAGTAATGACCAGGTAAGAGTCCCTATATTGACATAGCATTTAAGTAATTTAATCTATTTTTCCTTTCATCAGTTCGTTCTTCTGCTTTAGGTATGATGTTAATGTTGATGTCTCCTACTATTATTATTTTTTCAAATGAGTCTATGCTACCTAAGTGATCCAAAAGTGAGTTTAAAAAGTTTTCAGTGTTAGTATTTGATGGTGAACGGTATATGCATAGTATTACAGTATAGTGAATAGTTATTTGTAAACAAGACGCTTGTACCAATCTAATTTCCTTTACGAGAGCTTTATGATTATTTTTAATATAGGTAATTACACCGTCATTTTGATTCAGATGATTAGTTGTTGTAAAAGAGTTATAGTCTGTAAGATGAGGAATAGGTTTAGACTGTTTAAGTCTGCATTCTGTTAATACTATAATATCCGCTTTTAACTTAAGGTCTGCTAGTGTTATTTGAAAGTCATTCATATTACAATAAACACTTCTAATGTTTTGTGATATAATAGTTAAGTCAGATGATTTTGTACGTATCATTGACGGTAGTTCTTCTACTTTACATTCAAAAGAACGTGCGATTTCTGTACTATCTATTTCATTTGCTAATTCTAAGGCCTTATCCATCATGAGGATTTAAATAAGTGATTTCAGTAATTTCTATATTGTGATTCATGTTGTAGACGTAAACAGCTAAATTGAGCACAGTGTTGTGTATGTGTTTTTTATTGTACATTTTTTGTATTTTAAATAAAATGGCAAATCCAGAACTGAATGTTTGGTATTGTGTGTGGATAGATGTGTGTGTTACCCATGTAAAGTGTGTGAGTGATTTGTTAAATAGAAGCAATTGTGTACACAAAGTGAAGAAGTAATTAACCCTAACTCTAATAAAAATTACTTCAGATATAGTTAGAAAAAGTCATATAGCCTGAATCAGGTTGTCAATAAATTGAGTTTATCATTTTATCTTCACGAAATACCAGGAATAGTGATGCACTTTGTATATTCGTACAGCTAGCTCATTAAGCATGAAAAATAAACAAAGCTGTGCAATCGAACCAATCCGCGCATGTAATTGGCCCAATTCCGTTTACCTAACCCTGTCCAAAGACGTTGATTAATGTACCTTGCATTGACTCACTTCTAATAAATCAACAGGCATAGATTAAATGCGGTTTAGTTGATTACATTTTAGTTTATGGAGCGATGTGCAGATGCTGTGCAACCGGAAATTCAAATACGTCATCAGATTTCGAAGATTGGTAACCTGCGAATAAATAAATCGATCTTCGCAACGCAAAAATAGATGTTGGGCAACGCACAAAATAGTGTCTTAAGTGGTTTGTTTCGCTTTCATCATCATCATCATCAGCAGCATTTAGGCCTCCACTGTTGTACGAGGCCTCCCTCATTAATGCAATGGCCATAATCACCACTTGGCAGGCGGATTGGTGTTCGCAGTATTGGCGTTGTGCACTCAGGTGGATGCTGCTGTCCATCGCCTGACGTAATCCCTTAGTTGGCTTTTACGACATTCACAGGAGGAGATGAGGGGACTATTCTTAGGCCAGAGTCTCATAGCACTTGCTTGACTTTATGGGTAGGATAAACCATGATTTTCCTGTGGTGGTTTTACCTACTCTTCAAAAGCACCTCTAGGCAATAGTCATGTCATTAATTGAACATGCGTACTGCCAGCTTTCATTTATAATGGTACTAGTGGGATAAGTCAGTACCAATTGTACCATCAAAGGTACTAGTGGGACAAATTGGTACCAATTGTACCATCAATGGTACAACTCAATGGTACTTCTGGGACGGAGGGTGTATGATGGCTTTACTGGATCTTTTTTCCTCCATACGTGCATTTTATGTAATGAACCTTCCGAGGTTTTAAAGCAAAACTACAATATGAATTCTTTTGTTAGTTGTAGAACTTCTTGTGAAAGAGTTCGTCCGGGGAAGTACTACCACCGTACCTATTTCTGCCGCCAAGCAGTAGTGTTCGCAATGCTGTGTTTCGGTTTGAACGGTACGGGTGCCGGTGAAATTACAGGCACATGAGACAGAGGCACAGAGCAGCAACTTTACATGCTAGACTTTTTTTTCAGTAAAAGTAATAGATATACAAAATGTTGACTTTGCTAAATAACTTTTTATTGATCACCACACGGAAATATACAAAACAAATAAAATAACTTATGGCCATATTGCTAACAGCGATCTCTGCCAGATACCTACCTACGTACATACAGTACGTACCTACCTTATTACTTAGGGCTAATTATAAAATAATAGGTTCATTCTTTTAAAAAAAAAGTTTATGAAAAAGTTAAAAAAGCAGTTATTTTTGGTAAACTCCTTCCTATATTTTTTTGTACCTTCTTCAATCTCCTGTATACAAGTTTTCATAATTTATTACTCGCTTCAAAACATTGACTGTTTATTTATTGCGTTATTAACGGGGCAAACCAATAAACATTCTTTGATGTTAACATGAAATAAATTATCTGTTCAGTTTTTACGGTTGTATGGCAATACCTACGTTACTCGCGTCAAGCTATTTTTGAAACTTTTTGCGACTTTATAGCACACAATAGAAGATCAGCAACTGAATATTTCATACCAATCAAATTCCATCTCTATACATCAATCGATACTATAAATAAAATCGTTTTGGAGGTCAGCTTTTATTATTTTAATATTCCAATAGTTTTCAAGGCTAGAGTGCGCACTATAGGCGACTCTAGCCTTGATATTGCTCGCAAATCCACCCACTTTGATAAGAATTGTTGTAGTAATTTGATACACAAAAAAAACGATCAAATGCGAGCCAGTCTCGCAACTCGAAGGTTCCGTAGAAGTAGGCTACCAATAACCAATACCTACCTACTACTATTACTATTGGTACTATATTGGTACCTAGACCAATTTGAAGTTATTAGTCAGTCGACATATTTTATCGTATTTTCTCTCAACGAATATTTACCGTTTCGCGAGACTTAGGTTTTCCTAACTATGAGTAAAAAAACTAAATAATGTAGGGTCTTATATTATTCCGTATATTTTTTCAAAATTTATGGCTCAGTAGCATAGATTTATAGTAAAGATACGCTTGACAGACAAAACAATAAAGCAATGTCTCCTTATAGCAAAATCAACGCCATCTCTCGGATTACATTATAACTACGTTGAAATGAACATAAAAACCCGAACGCCATAACCTTCTTGCTTTTTGGGAGTCCGGTTATTTACAACCAAGAAACTCGCGCGCGTATCAATTAACATCCTTACAAAGTTATAGCGTTTTGCTTGTATGGCGTCTCTTTATTGAATTGGAGAGCGATTTACCAAGGAAATAAAATTGTTTTCTGTAATTAGGGAAAGTTCAACATACAAAATTTTGCCATACCGATGATAAGAATTGGCATTTTTTTTAAAGCTACACTTTGCAAAGTTGTTTGTGCAGCCTTTCAACACTCAATACGGCATTTTGTGGCCGAACGATCGCGCGCGGTGTACGTCACCAACTGATTATCGTGGTGTCAGTCAACTGATTTTTGACACCGGTTTATTTGGCGGTTATCTAGCGAGCGTCCGCCGTGTCCTTAGTGTATGTCTATGCTCAGTAGTGTTGTTGATAAAAGGTGCTCGATTTTCATATCATTAAAATTTATGCATTTTAAATTATAAAAAAAACTCATATTCTCAAAACTCCCTTTCAATTGAGACATTTCAATATGCACTTGACAAAAGTAACTACTATATTGTTTTCTAGATTGCCTTCTAAAAATTAAATCCCTAAATTGTTTATTTACGCTATACATCCGTGATTGAGTTACAGTTTAACTCTGTATGTGTACCAAGTTTTAACATTTTTCGATTCGGAGAAAACAGACTGTGACAGACAGATAGATATACAGACAGATCAACAGACACGAGAGTGATCCTATAATAGTTCCGTTGGTACCTTTTGAGGTACGGAACCCTAGAAAGCATGCGGATTAGGTACATATAGGTAATAAAAAATATGTAATTACAGTATGTTTTGTCAAACGCCCATTGTACATAATCTCACAGCCAAAACGAATTTGTGTATTACGTGTTTGAAACAAAATACGAACTTAAACCAGGTGCGGAAAATCATTTTATCAATGCATCTGCAATAAATCGAACATCAACGAACCAATATCAATATACTATATATAATATAAGATAGAATTTGAATAAAGTGAAATTGAATAATGGAAGTGCGTTGGCGGTATGTAATAATTTTAACTTTAGCAATGATTATGCAGCACCGTAGCACTTTAGCACAAAGTGAAAGTCAAAAGTATGTTTGACCGGCTTCAAAATAACTTTTCATGCAATAACTTTTCATTAAAAAAACCGACTAAATAACCGAATTGTATGCGACTAAATATCTGGATGAAAAAAAATGATGGAAAAACCATAGTGGTGAAAGGGTTATGATACTTTATGAATGCAAATGCTTGATTTGTTGCTGAAAATATCAAAATCACTATAATATGTATGCCTACAATATTTGAGGAGTTCCCTCAATTCCTCATGGATTCCATCATTAGAACTGGATTTTGAAAAAAATGGGACCAATCTGGAATGATATCTATTGAAATAAAAAAAGGAACTTTCCAAATCGGTTAATAAACAACGGAGATAACTGAGGTAACAAAAACAAAAAAATAAAGAAATACAGCCGAATTGAGAAACTCCTCCTTTTTTGTGAAGTCTGCTAAAAAACCGACTTCCGCCATTGAATCCGGCTATCTGCATGTTTTTATTTGCTAAAAAGCTGTAAATTAAATGACAAATTATTTAATGAAACCTCTTTATAATTTTTTCCAAGGATTGCCCCCTAAGAATAGACCCCTCCTTCTCCTTCCGTGCATATAGTGAAATCCTTACTAAGAGATTACACCTGGGGATGGCCAGCAGCATCCGCCTGAGTACTCAACACCAATCCTGCTACCACCAATCCACCTGCCAAGCGTGGTGATTATGCCAGTGCCACCCACCTATTTTATGTTATGGGGGATGTCTCGTTCTGCAGTGGACGTCTCAAAGCTGGTGTGATGATGTTTATTTTACCAAATACCACAAATACCCTATAAACTAAACCCAATACCAAAAAAATACGAAAAGACGAACAACATTCCTAGATCGTTCATCTAATGAAACAAGAAAACCTTTATGTGTATCAGCAGAAAAAGTTTCCTAGTAAATTGGAGAATTCCTTCAAACCACTTACATTCCTCGATTCCTGAGAAGTACCAAGCCACCTAGTTGTTATTCAGCTGAAAATAAACAGAAACGCAGAGTTGATAGAATTTATCTAAGGTATTTAGAAGAAACACATAAAAACTACAGCGATGACATATACAACACTGAGTTCCTTCAATATGGTCGCCAATATTGGAATCATTCACAAGCTCAAAGTCACGCAGCAGGCTATGAAGAGAGCAATGTTAAAGTCAAGATTAGCTCTGAAACGAAGATGTCCGTAGATAAACTTTAAGGTACATTGCTCTCACAGTTAGCAAGTTAAAGTGGCAATGGGCAGGCCATATAGATCACAGAGCCAATAACCACTGAGGAATAATTTGAATTATCATCGTCTTCTCATCTTGGAGACGGGAAAGATCCTACGCCCTAAATTTGCGTGCGCATCAAAATTAATAAAAAAGTTTTTTTACGATGTCTACCTTAATTTAAAGGGCCTTAGTTTAAAGCCTCTTTACTGGTTATATTTTAGCTTCCGTAATAAAATACTTATGACGATACTCAGAGACGGCACTTCACTTTAATGCCTCATTATATGGAACCTTAGTATATCGAATGCTGTGTTTTTTAAATTAATCAGCATCATCAATCTGCTTGTGCGTGTTCACTGCTGGACATAACCCTCTTCCATTGATTACTTCAATGAACTGTCGAGATCGAGAAGGGGTCTCCAATGCACCGCTCGGTTCGCGTTCGATTATTTAAATTAAGACTCCGTTAAATTTACACATCAATATCTTTGAAGACTCTGGATGTGGCCGTAACTCTCATAAAATGTGTGAAAAGGAAGATGGATTGAGGAGGTTATTGTCCGAAAACAAAGTAAGTACCTATGATCATCGTCTAGACTTGCATTCTTGAAATGTAATATAGCGATACACCTAATTAATCACCTGTCCAATAGTTACTACACTTACTAATATGTAATACAATAAGCTATTAATCTGTCGACATAATGGAAACCGCTTAGTTATCGAAACACGTATACATACAATAGAAACTGTTTCATATTCTGTGTAATAGATTAATTCTTGGCACTAACTTTGTACGTCACCTAGAGACGATTTACTATTCTGATATTTGTTGATTTATTTAAATAGTTGATCAGCAGCTAGATCTAGCGTTTGTGGACTACGAGAAAGTCTAAAATATTTACAGTACTCGGTGACCCGATAGGCCCTCCACTTGATGGGCAACAGACGTTATAAAGGTCACAGAAAGTCAGTGGAAGGAGACGGCTCAAGACCGTTTGCCGTTGGCCGTTTGTATTCTCGGGGCCTATGTCCAGCAGTGGCCTTCTACAGGCATATGATGATAATGAGTCTATGACCTTTTCAGAAACATTATTTGCAAACATCTACGTCAGTAAAAGGAAGCTGTGGAATTTTATTGAAGACATTTGATTCTGACGTCTGCGGAATAAAACGGAATTGGTTTATCAATTGAGGAGTTCACTGATAGATCTGTATGTGTGATGAGATTGAACATAATAATTTACAACATAGTTTCGAAAAGTGCCAGACTCGCACTGAATCTGTGTTTGCTCGGCATTAGTGCGAGTAGAGCACTAACATTTTTCAATAGTTTAAACTCGCATTGTACACACATATATTGTATTGACCATACATGTTTATGATAGTATGATAGTACTGATTCACTGACCCATATGATCTATATTCTTTCTTGTTCCTATTTTAAACTAGTGTCCTACCGTTGCTTTGTTCGCGTTACACTGGGATGAAACTAGCCTAAAGCTCAATCAAGGACATCATTTTATATTTTAAATACATAATAATATATAAATAAATAAAGAAATCAATGCTGGACATTTCACACAATCTAGCCCCAAGCTAAGCAGAGCTTGTGTTATGGGTACTAGATAACTGATATATTATACTTAATACAATACATTACATAGATAGGCAGTTTTTATTATACATAGAAAATACCCAGAACAAATATCTGTAGATCGTACAAATATCTGTAGATCGTACAAATATTTGTCCCGAGGCGGGAATCGAACCCGCAACCTCCTGCATCGCAGGCGAACCTTCGCCCGCTGTGCCACAGAGGTCGTCAAATAATATATAAGTATCAATAATTTCGTTGATTGTCCTTTAATGTTTTTTGCTTTGAAGTAATTAAAGTATTATTTTCTACTTTTTCGTTTAATTTTGAAAGGTATAGGCACAGGCTTGAAGTCGGTTTATGTTTTTTTCCAAAAATCAACTTTATATGTATATGTGTTAGGTACAAAATTGCATCAAAATCGGTTCAGTCGTTTCGGCGTGACTACTAATATTTATTCTGTGGCATGACTGAGTTTACAAACAAACATTCAAATATGAAAACTTTTGCATTTATAATATAAGTTAGATAGAAGGATTAGTAGGATTCGAGTTTAAAAATATAATATTTCGTCATAACGAAATTACCCTCAAATATATGGAGTTTAAAAGTAGTACAAAATAATGGTCTTGTATCGAAAGGCCCCTAAATCGATAAAACTACTTCCTCATCATCATCAGCCTGTAGAAATCCAGTGCTGGACATAGGCTTCCCCCTTAGAATGCCACGACGAACGGTCTTGACTTTCTGCTCTACTTACTATTAAATTATTTTTATCCATCCAATTTTTTAAGTAATTGTTAACTAGTTTTGTAAGTCTAAACTACGTGGCTTAGGGGTCTTTGGTCATAGGGTAATTTTATCATAAAAATATAGGTTAACATCGTCATAAGTCAAATAAATTCAATATTTTAAGGGTTAATTCGTTTAGGGTAGGTAATAATAATGAAGACATGAGAATTGAAAACGAATACAAACTGAGCTCATACATTTTTTGTATAGAAACAATTTAACTCGGTACACATCAGGAATTCTATTGCGTAGCCCACCAGTTGGGAAGCGTTTCCATTGATAGGTAATAAAACAAAGACTTGGCAGTTTCTATCGGTATGCGGACTACCGTTCCACAACTATTCTGATGCCGTCCCACTGAAAGCTACACTATGACACAACTATTACTAGCTAACTATTGTTCGCTAGCTTCCATTCTCTACCTATTGCGTAGCCTATCTTCAAGAAGAAGAATAATCTCACGATTCATGTGGAAACAATATCCTCATATTGACTCTGTTTAGAAAAAGATGAAACAGTTCGTTAAATGTAATGGAACTCCTTGTGAAAGATTTCGTCCGGGGAAGTATACTACCACCATAGGTACCTATTTCTGCTGCTAAGCAGTAATGCTCTCATTACTAATGGCGCAATGCAATGCCAAGTACGGCGCGTCCTAGGTGACCTAAGAGGTATTGCATTTGTAAAAGTCTGGGGTTACAACTTAACATCAGGTGGGCCACATTCAAGTACTGTTACTTACCAAAAATAAAATGTTTTAATTATCAATAGATTTTACTCCTGGCTCTTTTCAGCACTACCAAGCATCACACAGCAGCTGGTCTAAGAAAAATCAGAGACACAAAAATGGAAATTAAATTAAATGAAATACATTTATTCGACAACATACAGATACACAGAATAGTCAGGAAAAATAAAGGAAAGCGTAGAAATTATAAACAGTACCTATGTATGAGTTATTGTTAGAAATTGTAAGCAAACCATTATTTATGCCTAACTACATAATATCTAAAAAAGTGCACACAACACAACGATCAACGATCTTAACTTCTTTTTAATCTATCAAAGCTCAGCATCTTTAGCTGAACTATCTACTTTACAGAGCATGATATTTAAAAGCTCTCGGTGAGACTACACCCTTACTATATAGCTATGTTTTTTGTGGACGCTACTCTTTGTTTCGAAACTATCGGTGTATATATTGAACATTTGGAATGGCTCTGTCAAACACCAGCTTGCTGCCTTCGAAGAACGCAGAGCTTTTAGTTATAGGAGAGCAACATATGGCAGAGACTAAGATCCAGAGTCTCGAACACGAGGCATAAACTTGCTGCTTTTCGATGTTCTTAGGCACTACACGATCTTACCCCATCATCTCCTTTTCAGCAGGTTCACGTCTCCGTACCTCCTTACCTCATCAATACGCCTTGAATAAGCACTAAACGTTTCGGTTCTACCTTTATAATGCGAACTGCTAAGGAGTGGATCACACTACCGTCGTCGGTCTTTCAAACTATAACGTGAGTCTCTTCAAGGCAAGAGTGTATTAGGTGCCTTCTAAACCTTCGTACTCCAAAGCTGGCCGCATTGTCACATACTAAATGCTGAGATTGCTGTAGTGGAAATGCCTATCAATATAAAAAAAATACCTTAGGAAGTTTAAAGAGGATTACGGTGGAATACGTTATAGTTACCGTTTGTTCAGAGAATTAGGGTCTATCTGCCAGCATTCAACACAGATTCAGTTCAAATAATTATTATTCCTGCTCTGACGGGTAATAGCTGTCGTAGACAATGTGTTGGCTGGAAAATACATAAATGGACCGAGCACTGAGTGTTTATTCCTTCCAATTGTAGGAAAAAACTGGGTGTTGCTGTGTCGTGGATTCTTATGGAAACGTTAGATGACACGTAAAGAAGCTTATCCTAGGTTTGCACAGTTTCTGGCGCTTACGGAAGGTTTTTAAATATTAGGTACAAACTTAAAAAGGCCGTAAATTTTAAAATAGAAAGAAATTACTTGATGCAAGTTAAAGTACGCATATAGAGAGACTGTCTTAGAGCATTATGATTTTAATAAAAACCACGTGCATGTAGGGAACACAGTGATGAACAAATGAAGGTTCCGTAAAAAAAAAAACTAGTACTTATAAAACTTCCGGCGGATGTAGTACTAATTAAATGAATAAGTTTAAGTCAATTTCCAGAACTACATTAATTTTCCCCGAAGTAGAGCGACAATAAAATATGGAAAAGTGCCTTCCGTGAGACGCACCATGGTGCAAACGTGGTAATGTATTTCGAACATTTTTCTGATAAGTCTATCAATTTGCACCGACTACCTTAATTTTCCTGGAGCCGTAATAACCACAAAAAGGTTTTTTTGTAAATGATTTTTTTTTGTATGTTCCGTATGTCGGATTTAAAAAATACTTGGTGCAAATGTAGATCATAACGGTTCAAAGTTTATGCCAAATTGCACCAACTACATCTATTTACCCCATTAAGTTACGGATATTATAAGGTTTTCCCCCTATTTCACCCTGTTCCGGAGGGTGAAATTACTGATGCTTATTATTAGAGGTGATTTTTAAGCCATACAAAACAATTAGAAAAGTTTTCATGACTACATCTAATTAGTTCCACACTTGTGCAAAAAATCGCCTAATATGACTGTACTATAGTGGCACTTCCCTCTCCGCCACGCGCAATTTGTCTCACTCAACGTAACGAATTCTTTGATTCTTTAACTATCGAGTAGTGTAATTAAATTATGAATATAGATGATACATGATAATATGTAGGTACCTGCAACACCAAACTGTACAATGATTTTCCTATCATCAGTTTTCTGAAATGCCTCCCACCAAATTAGTACGTATTCGCGTCAAAAATAGTCAAAATATAGTTCATAATCATCATCGATCCGATCTAGTTTCGATGTTATACTTAAATGTCACAAAAATTATGCTCCTCAAATGAAAATACGACACGAAAATGTGAATGTACCGTAATGTGGCTGAAATTTCAACGAAGCTCAATCAGAATAAAAATAATTATCATTAGTATTTTAACGTACCTAATAGATGCGTCACTTTTCACTCATTCCAATTATATAGATCACAATCCAACTCTAATCGACGTTCGCCATGAATTGAGTGCCAAATACGCCGTTGTTAAAATAGATACAAGCGTCAAAATTAAGTTTGAAAGTTAATCGAACGTAGACTTAAATGACAGAACACCAATTTTCAGCCAGTGAACTTTCAGTGTGGTTTTTAAATAATTACGAGAAATAAATGACCTTCAGGTTATAAAAAAATATGTTTATCATATTTCGTGGTGGATGCGGGCAGCTCAAGACCATTCGTTGTGCGATTCTAAGGGGGAGGCATATGTCTAGCAGTGGACTTTTCAAATCAAATCAAAATAATTTTTATTCATTGAAATCACAAGGATCATTTTGAATCGTCTTATATAAACTTAAATTACTCCTGTTCCAACGCGACCAAGCCTAGAAGAATCGGGCAACAAACACGGCTTGGCTTACATAAATGGTCCGTCTTACCACGTTTTATCATTTGTCAGGTTATTTTATTAACCGACTTCCCAAAAAGGAGGAGGTTCTCAATTCGGTTGTATTTTTTTTTTTTTTTTTTTTTAATGTTTGTTACCGCATATCTCCGGCGGTTATGAACCGATTTGGAAAATTCTTTTTTTATTTGAATAGATATACTTCCAGATTGGTCCCATTTTTTTCAGAATCCAGTTCTGATGATGGGATCCACGAGGAATTGAGGGAACTCCTCAAATATTGTAGGGATACATATGGCGATTTTGATATTTTCAGCAAGACACCAAGCATTTGCATCAGAAAGTATCATAATCCTTTCACCACTGTGGTTCTTTCATAAATTTTTTCATCCAAAATTATTTAGTCGAATACAATGGCGGAAGTCGGTTTTTTAAATGAAAAGTTATTAATTTATTTACACCAATTACTTCATGTTGATTGGTATTTTATTTGCAGTGTATAAGGATATATTACTGTCATCCTTACTCAGGAAGTATCTCAGACCTTAGAATCTGAGAAAATCGTATATGGCAAGTGGCAAAAATATCAACAAAACCCATAATTACAACAACGAGAAAATAATTTAAAACTTTGCTAGTTATTAGAATGGTTATTACTATCATACAATCAAAACCGATTAAGTGCGAGTCGGACTATCATGGAGAGTGTTCCGTACAAGTAGGGCTACCATAGTAACCTAGACCAATTAAACTTATTAGTCAATTAGCACATTTTACACGTATTTTCTCTGCATTATTGCACAGAGCTATTTGCCCATTAAGAGCAAATTGTCCCTGTAAAAGTTCATCAGAGGCCTTAGACAAAGTAACATTCTAATAGCGATGACGCCAGTAGAAAAGTCCAAAATGTATGGGATTGACGTTAGCTATCGATATGTCACGTGGCCTTTTGTATTGTATTACGACTGTAGAAATGTAATCGCTTCGAAGCGAATGCCGTTTGGCTAGGCCCTCAGGTCACAGCTGTCTTAAATCTAGACTAAATACCTACCTACTTTACAAGAGACCTTTTTAACAAAGGTCAATCTTTCAGCGACAAAGAACCTTGTATAGGTACTGGATAATACTTCTTTTGTTTTCTTTGTGAATATTTATCACTGTAGCTTGATGTTACTAAATTTAAACTAAGTAGGTATTTAGGATAAGGTTATCTTGTTGCGTCTAGTCTAAGGGATTCTCAAACGGCCTAAATAACGTTCATCATCAATCATCATCATCATCATCATCATCACCTGTAAAAGTCCATTGCTGGACCTATGTCCAGAAAATGCCACGACGAACGATATTGAGCTGCCTCCATCCACTGACTTCCTTCGACCTTTATATGTCATTGGTCCATGGAGAAATCTTTATTAATGGTATTTGAATAATAAATAACGTCATTAGGTACCTACATCTTATTTTTATTTTATATGACTATCAATGCCTATTTATTGAATACCCAGCCGTTTCAAGTGCTTCATTGACGTACGATGCTTTCGATGGTATTTTGGTTTTTCATGGTTAGGTACGGGTTTTTAAATTCATCGTAAAATAATAATTATATATATTTATTCGAATCTATAAATGTCAAAATTACAATAAAAGAAAATATGACAAAAACATGACATAAAATTATGTATGTATTAATGAAAGTAGAAATAGAATATAGTTATGAAATAGAAGCTCTTTAACAATATATAGATAGAAAGATAGATTAAATAATCTCATTTTTGCTTAGCAGAAATACATAATAGGACTTATTTAAATATAAGCAGATCGCGAACCTCGCTCAGAGTGACTTTTTGTTGCACTCGTGTTTGTAGTGCGCTCGGTGCAACAATAAGTCCCTTTCCGCTCGGTGCAACAATCTACTATAACCCTTTTCAGACTAATTATCAATAAAATTGTCAGGTACGGTCAAAAATAACGTTGAGAATTTAGAGATATATGATGACAGCTTTTCTTGTCAAACTTGTTCCATGGAGCAAAGCTACAAGACACCAACGGAAATGGGTAATTACCAATTACGATTGCCGTGGTATTTCCGGTTCCGTGCTGTATCCGGCCTAAGAATAGACTCTTCCGTCTCTTTCCGTGGATGTGTGAAAAGCTATATGGGATTACACCAGGGAATGGACCCATCCACCGAAGTACTCAACACCAATAAACAATCGCCGCTTCGTCTGCCAAGCGTGGTGATTTTGGCAAATCCCTCCATTGAAATATTGGGGAAGGCCTCGTCCAACAGTGGACATCTAATAGCTGATGATGAATTACGAAGTCATCAAAAGTAGTAACTATTTATTACTATTACTATTTTATTACTATATTTTTTTTTAATGAAATAACACTTCTGCAGTAATTAGATATTTAAAACCTTTTTTCCGAGTTTCTACGTCACTTCACATTTTTGCTTTAAAGCATGAGACCGAGAAACTAATTAAACTTTACACTCGGACTTCTCTGAAGTAGGTATGGCTAAGTTATCTTCACTTTCTACTTGAGTAAATGCATAATTATAAATGCTTCCGACTTTCTGACTTTCATTGGAAAAGTGGTTGAGAAAATGAAATATCTCTTATATTAAGGATTATGGAACTTGGTCTTCGAAATGCAAATAACCTATAACGTAATATAACAGCCACAGACATAGTCCTTAATCCCACACTAGGATTCCCTGTGTCGTGAGAACTATGAGTACCATGGTACACACCAAGACCCGTAAATGATGATAAATTTTGTAGTGTCATTTCGAAGGTCATTATTATTATTATATGCCTTCTATTTATGCATCAATGTTCCATATCTTCACGTCTTAGACGAGAATCTTTCGTTTTAATACAAGCCTCAAGACGAAAATCTAAAATCAGTGCGTTTTGCCTGTGATGACTCACGGCACTGAGACGTGGTCGCTAACTATTGGCCGTATAGATAAGCTCAAAGTCGCGCAGTGGCATATGGAGAGAGCTATGCTAGGGTTTCACTACGTGATATAAGCAGAAATGAGGAAATCCGTAGAAGAAGCAAGACACCAACATAGCTCTCAGAATTGGCATTATAGCTCGCAGAACTGACAACCGTTGGGGACTTGAGTGGCGACCACAAACCGGCCGAGGCGGTAAAGGAAATAATTTATAAACATCGCAGGAAGTCGGTGGATGGAGGCGGCTCAAGACCGTTCGTTATGACCTTCTATGGTGAAGGCCTATGCCCAGCAGTGGACTTCTAGAGGCTGATGATGATGATGGTTACGTATGTTCTTTCATATTACTGATTCATATCTTATAGTCATTTACAAATAAAGGGATCAATATCAAAAATCCCTTTGCATCAAAACAAAAAGAAATTACCCGGTCAAACACTTTAATAAATGTTGGTATCGAAGAAAGTATTAAGGCGGAATATATGACATCTTTATCCTCGCCTTATTAATGAAAGGTCAGAGTAAATATTTGGATGCATGAGACTATCCTGTTCACATAAGCGAGAATGTCCCTAATGTCTTTGTCTTCCGTCCTGAGGGGTCGTAATATTTACCTACTTTTTCTGACCCATACAACAGAGTGCCTTTGATAATGTATACAATACTAATTCATCATGTCTGTTCTATTTATAACTTATAAAACAAAGAATATCTAAACAATGCATATTTCTTTGAATAAAGAACAATGGCATACGAAGAGCGTTTTATTCAGAGATCTGCATGGCCCGTATAGAGTGTATCTTAACTATGGTACCAACTTGATCCCTTTCTCCATTTTTATTTCAATACATTCCCTAATTTAAAATGTATTTCAAGTGGCTTGGTTATTCACTTGAACTATCTTAGTTTAAAATATGAAAAATCATTGTAAATAGCAGTGTAATGTATTTAAAAAAAACTTACTCAAACTCGGTGAATTAAATTTAATATAAAGAATATTATTAATAAAAAAAACTTTTATAATTAGATTAACGTTTTTTTAAATAACTATTTTGGAAGAAAAATGTGATGGTTTTAAAAAAAAAAACTACTATATACACTTATACTTTACTTACATTATACTTTACTAAATACTTTACTTTTTTTGCCGTAATTTTTCTAAAATGGTACTAAGCCACGATAATTTCAATTCTATTATGTAATGGTTTGTTGTAACATCGGCAACGCTTACATAATTCTTTAAACTTATCACAAAAATGGTGACACGGTGAGAATAAAATGGTGAGGCATCTAGCACGGAGAGTAGGTACTTACGTACGTTAGAATAATCTCTAAACGTTTTTCAATACACAGTAAACGGTATAACTGAATTGAATTCTCGTTCATCGTGAAGCTGTATCAATTTTCATTCCATTAGTTTAGATTGAACTGAAACCTTTCTCTAAACGCTAGAGCATTCTTGGTATCTATCTACTCTAGATGCAGTTCCCTAACATTTATTTTATGGCTTCGAGCAAGATGCGTTTTTCAGATAACGTAATTATTTTAGTTTAGTTTTTTGTTATAGTAGTAGAACTTTTTGTGAAAGGGTTCGTCCGGGGAAGTACTACCACCGTACCTATTTCTGCCACCAAGCAGTTGTGTTCGCATTGCTGTGATTCGGTTTGAAGGGTACGAGTCCCGGTGAAATTACATGCACATGAGACTTTTCATCTTTATGTCTCAGGGTCGGCAGCGCGCGTGTGATGCCTCTGGTGTTACAGGCGTTCATAGGCTACGGTAACTGCTTTCCATCTGGTGGGCCGTAAGCTTGTTCGAATCCCGCTTGGGGCAAATTTTTTGTATATTCTGCAAATATTTGTTCCGGTTCTGGGTATTGTGGTACCCTGGTATTTGTAGCTCCTGATACCCACGATACAGGGAATCCTAGTGTGGAATCAAGGCTACGTATGTGACTGTTGGGTGTTATGTATGTATTTAAAAATACCTCGTCTACAATAAGCCAGGAAAGAAAGGAATTAACACAAAAAATTCGTTCCCTCTTAGCATTTATGACCAGGCCTGCCCTTTCGAAGAAAAACTATGAGTAATCAGTATGAGTAATGTGTATCAAAATACTCAATAAGACCATGTAGATGGTATTCCACACGTCATGGCGAACAACATTAGTTGTAAGACTTTATAATTTTTTTTTTAATTCTAGTCCACGTAAACTTTCCTCCAGAAATGTACCTTATACAAGGGCTGCCCTATTTACAGCGCTTACGCATAGAGGTAAAATAAAAAGCTTAAAAACTTCGAAATTTATGAAGTCGTAGAACTAAAGTTGTTGGCTATGACGTGTGGAATACCCCCCCCCCCCCCCTATCGGGCTTAGAATTATAGTGGCATTTATAAAAATATAAATAAATATATTAATATGTATATAAATACAATCTAACAAACAACAACAATACAATGTAACAATGTATACCATGTATGTGTGTGTGTGTCTATGTGTACAATGTAATAATGTATGTATATGCATATAAATATACATTGTATTAATAGTTACCCAAAGATTAGACTGAGGACAATGGTAAAATAACTTAGCCTAAAGTTCAGGAATTTTAAGTGAAGACAATGTGTAAAGCATTGTGTAACCAAATACCTAAATTACAACTGAACTGAGAAAATAGAAGCCGTATTTATAGTGTGGAATTTGGATCGAGGTTTTCATCATCATAATCATGAGCAAGCCGGTGTGTACTGCTGGGCGTAAGCATCCATAGACTACCATGACGAACGGCCATCAGCGGCCTTAATCAACCGATCTTTAAAATGTCTTCGGTCTGTGTTTGTGCTCGAGAACCTTTTAGGTACAGTCAGCACCTAAATATGCTTTAGTTCGATTTCTTTTGACAAAATTTTACAAAAAGCTGACTCTTGATCAATTCGCTCTTTACTATTTGTAAACTAATGATAACATTTTTTACGTTGGTATGTCGATTGCATACACAGTTATTATCATAAAAAATTAACATGCATAAGTATTAGCATTGTGGACAAATATTGACCACAATGAACCATATTGAAACAGTCCATTTGGACTTACAAACTACTCTACTTTACGTATTTATTTCCGAGCGTTTTTTTACGAAATTTAAATGGACTTGAAATAAGCGCGTGGAATGTGCGCGCCCGCACCAGATAGTATGTGGCTTAAAATTTCATCGAGTTTGATGAAATAATAGTCAAAATAGAAGCTATCTTCGTTCGCGTACAAAAGGGTGAAAGCGCTCTATCGCGTTAAACTTCTCTTAATAAAGTCCTTTTATGTAGTTCAAGCGGCAAATGGACAATTCCATGTTCTATTTGTATTGTTTCTGTGTGACAACGACCACTGCTGACGAGAACACAAATATAAATTGTCTCAGATCTTGTAATTGTAAGACGAATGCAACTTAGGTGTGTGTGTTCAAATAGGTAGCAAACTTCGAATAGTGTAAGAGATAGTACTACGTTAGGTAGAAATATCTTTAGATATACTGTTTTTTTGTAGTTGTTTTAGTACTAACTAATATTAGGGGAACTCGGTGGAGAAGATTCTTTGCCACGAGAAGTTTCGCATGTACACGCATCAGCCGCGTGGACTTAAACCTTTTGAGATATTAAAATCCCTGCTTTGACGTAAAAACGTTAAATTAAATTCCTGTAAAGATGCAATGTAATCGGAGAACGTGATGTTTTTACGTAGAGTTCGTTTCCGAATCGTAAGATTTTTTTTTAAGGACGCATGAAACAGGAACTGACCTTTTATTTTTTTATATGATTTACACAAAATACTACAAGTCCACTGAAAGTAACGTATTATTCTCGCCCAACCCCCAACGCACCGTTAATTTAAATTAGGGATATCTATCACCTAATTTAAGCCCATTAACTGAATAAGTTAATTTAATGCATGTATAAAATGGTTAACACAATTAGTCATCCTATTTCTTTTATCTTATTCTATTCTATTCTATTCTTATGCCAGTTGACACGTAGCAACACCGCTACGCGTGGCTACGCGCGTAGCAAAATGCCTTGTAGCGTTACGACCCTAAATATGTGAAATTTACACTACAAGCTTAAAGTTGTAGTAAAGATGATAATGGAATTGGACCTCTTGCCAGATAAATTTTGTTTCTCTGTCAACTCCTTTCAAAGTAACCTCGTCTTTAAGTGATCTTGTCAGGTATCTACGTGTATCGTAACAAAACTTTAGTAAAACAAACGTTCTTCTTAATATAAGGTATCTTTCTAAAGAAAGTTTTACAAAGAAGATTCTGATATTGTTGGAAACCGAACGTGCGAAATTTTTTAATGAAAAGTTGAGATCATGTTTCAAAGCTTGAAGTTGTTCTGAACTTTAATGAAAAGGACTGTTATTGTTTTTGGTTAATCTTAAAGTTATCCTCCTCTTATATATACTATATATATATATAAATCAATTGCTGTTCGTTTGTCTGTCTAAAACTCGAAAACAGTTGGGCAGATTTATTTGATTTTGGTTTTTTTGTGTTCATAATTGTCACGGGAAGGTCTAAATGTACCGAGACCACGCGAACGAAGTCGCGCGCGGGCCGCTAGTCCTACTTCCTACTTCCTACTAATATTATAAACGCGAAAGTTTGTGAGTATGGATGGATGGAAGTTTGTTACTCTTTCACGTAAAAACTACTGAATGGATTTTAATGAAACTTTACAATAATATAGCTTATACATCAGAATAACACATAGGCTACAATTTATAAAGATATTGTGTGAATTGTCCATAATATGACGATAAGTGTCAAGTAATTAGGAAAAAATCTACCATCTGCGAGCTATTCTGGCGTGCGCTGCCAAAACCGCTAGAGTTACACATATTATGTAATGTATATGTAATGTATGATATAAATGTTTATCTTAAACAGTCCTACAAAAAAGCCCGCCACAGTATATATCTTATGTGTAAGCCATTACAGCCAAAATGTGTATAATATTATAAACGCGAAAGTTTGTTACCTATTATGTTTGTTACTTCTTCACGCTCAAACAGCTGAACGAATTTGAGTGAAAAATTTGGAGTGGGGATATCTTATACCCTGGATTAACACATACGCTACTTTTCATCATCATCATCATCAATTTTCATCATTATTCACGCGGGTGAAACCGCGGGGCGCAACTAGTCAAATATAAATTTGAATTAAAAAATAATATAAAGATAAAAAAAATAATAAATAAGTCGTATCCCAGATTCTAGTATTCCCATCCAATACATTTTGAATTCCTTTTGGTATACTCGAGCTTCGTTCTAATGGCATACCTACAATTTGACTCGAAGCTGCCCTGGGACAAAGTTGAATATTTGCGTTTGTACCGTCCCGTACATCTGTCGTTAGAATTTTAAATGAACTTCAACCGCAATGCAATTTAAAATTCACTGAGTAATTAATAAGGTTACAAAGACCAGACCGTATCGACCAACGACCTCACATAAAAATGAGTTTGTTTGGTGCCTAAAGGATTTTCAAAAGATATTTAGTGCTTAACCCATTCAAAGCTTGTGCCTACCCATTTCACACGGGCTCCCAACCATAATGTTTAGGTATGAGTATAATATAACTAGGATTCGACGACCTCTGTTGCGTGGCGGGCGAAGGTTCGCCTACGACGTAGGAGGTTCGATTCCCGCCTCGGAACAAATATTTGTACGATCTGCAGATATTTGTTCAGAGTGTTCTGTGTATTTTTCTATGTATAATAAAACAATTTTATCTGTGTAATGTATTGTATTAAGTATAATTTATCTAGTACCCATAACACAAGCTCTGCTTAGCTTGGGGCTTGATAATGTTGTGTGAAATGTGTCCAGCATTTATTGAATTATTTTATTTATTATTCGGTAATCATGTAAAAAGACAATATTAATGTCTTTTTAACTGACTTCAAAATAAAGACGAGGTTCTCAATATTACCTCTTATCTTCGTCGTTTATGAACCGATTTGGAATTTTTATTTTTATTTTAATTTTTATAAAACATTCTAATTGGTCTCATTTTTATCGAAATCCAGTTTTCATGTTGGAATCCATGAGGAATTGAGGGAACTCCTCAAATATTATAGGCATACATTTATATTATAGCGATTTTGGTATTTTCAGCAACAAATTATTCTTTCTTATACCTATAGCACATAATTGTTTTTAGTAGTAGAACTTCTTGTGAAAGAGTTTGTCCGGGGAAGTACTACCACCGTACCTATTTCTGCCGCCAAGCAGTAGTGTTCGCATTGCTGTGTTTCGGTTTGAAGGGTACGGGTGCCGGTGAAATTACTGGCACATGAGACTATTCATCTTTATGTCTCAGGGTCGGCAGCGGCCGTGTGATGCCTCTGGTGTTACAGGCGTTCATAGGCTACGGTAACTGCTTTCCATCTGGTGAGCCGTAAGCTTGTCTGCTTGACAAGTAGCATAAAAAATTAAATAAAAAAAACATGTAGATTGCCGAAATTCAATGGCGGAAGTTGGTTATAGAATGAAAAGTTATTTGACACAAATTAGACCTAGGTACAGTCGTCTGCATCAGTTGATAGATATCCACTACTGGACGAGGCGTCCTTCGAGGGTACTCGTCATAATCACCACGCGTGGCTGGCGGATTGGTGTTCGCAGTATTGATACAACATAACACCCTACATTCACATACATAGTCCTGATCAAACATTAGGATTTCCTGTGTCATGCGTACCAGGAACTACGAGTACCATGGTACCACAACACCCAGACCCGAAACAAATATACACAGATCATGCAAACGTTTGGCATCTCAGCCGGCTACTCACCCGCCATGCCACTGAGGTCGTCAAAGTAATAATGTACTCAGATGGATGCTGCCTCCCATCGCCTGGTGTAATATTTTTTTATTATTTAGATAGACTTAATATCATCGTGTCACGAGTGGTCACCGTCGTGAAGTTTGCGTCTTAAATTACTATGTGAGACCAAGTCGTAACTAAGCGGGAATGCTTCAAAAAAAAAGCGCATACCACAGCTTGTAAGTGTTGAGGAAGAAAAGTCCTTTTATTAGTTTAAAAAGTTTTGTTAGTAGTAGAACTTTTTGAGAAAGAGTTCGTCCGGGGAAGTACTACCACAGTTCCTATTTCTGCCGCCAAGCAGTAGTGCTCGCATTGCTGTTTCGGTTTGAAGGGTATACGGGTGCCGGTTAAACTACAGGCACATGAGACTTCATCTTTATGTCTCAGGGTCGGCAGCGCGCGTGTGATGCCTCTGGTGTTGCAGGCGTCCATAGGCTACGGTAACTGCTTTCCATCAGGTGGGCCGTGTGCTTGTTTGCTTGCCAAGTAGAATAAAAAAAACTTCTCTAGAAACGATTGGTTCAAGAAACCCAGGGTTTTTTGATGTGTGGATGAGCTGTGTCACGGTGGTGCTTTAGTCGCCTTTTACGACATCCACGGGAGGAGTTGGAGGAGTCATATTCTTAAGCCGAAAACAAAACAACATAATTAATGTGTCCTTAATTCTTACAAAAATTCAGATTGTTAGGTATCATTTAGCGCTACACTAATAATGCAGACATTTATTTTAATTAATATTATTAAGTTTTATTTTTTATTTATTAGTTTCAACATTTAAATAATTACGTTTATGTGCTTATAGATATGCTAGGTACCTGTAAAAATTATATGGGCCCTATTTGTATATTTCTAAGCACCACTAATAAATTTTTAAATAAAATAAATAAATAATGCTGGACATTTCACACAACATTATCTAGCCCCAAGCTAAGCAGAGCTTGTGTTATGGGTACTACATAACTAATATACTTAATACAATACATTACAAAGATAGATATTTTTTATTATATATAGAATAATACCCAGAACACCCTGAACAAATATCTGCAGATCGTACAAATATTTATTCCGAGGCGGGAATCGAACCCGCAACCTCCTGCGTCGCAGGCGAACCTTCGCTCGCCGCGCCAGAAAAAAACAAAATATCAAAATGTACCAGCCTGTAGATTATAATTGTGGCGTAACCTCAAATCCACCAAAGGTTAGTTAGCTCATGGCTGGCTAATAGGAAATAACTCAATTAACGTGCGTCAGAAATGATCCTGTCAGCTTAATATCCTTTAGTTACGCATGCCACCTTCATTACGGTCAATGACTGAAGTTTCAACATATTAAGCCTACTAACTTTAGCTAAATTCCCAAGTTTATAAGCCATGTAGACATTTTGATGGAAAACAGTTATGATCAACAATAAGGTAGGCCGTTTTTAGGGTTCCGTAAGTCTACAGGAAAACAGGACCCTTATAGAATCACTGTCCGTCCGTCTGTCTGTCTGTCAGTTTTCTCAGGAACGGCCAAAGGCATCAACTTTAAATTTCATAATCATAATCATCTTAATCATAATCAATTTATACCAAATGTAAAGGTCTGATCATAAAATGCTGTAAACTCAAGCTTATAACTTAATGCATTAAAAAGATAATATGACAATGAATGTGTAACTTTTGTATGGAAATGGTGAAAATGAAAAACTTCTTGGATACTTCCATTAAATTGATTATTCGGAATGCCAGGAGGTTTTGTGACACAAATAAAAAAATAGTCTAAAAATGAGGGATTTCGACTTTTTACCCCTAAAATGGAATTCTAAAAATTGGAAAAAAAAATGGCTATAATATAAAAGTGATAATAGGTTGCTAAGTTAAGGTAGAAATTACCTATGCACTATATTATTAGTTTCCAATAATGTTAACTGCCTCCAGATTTACTACCAGTTAACTGAAGTTAACTGAACTTAAAAAAATAACTAATAGTCAATGTTCAAAAATTTGCTTGCCAACAATATAAATTAAAGCTTTGTTTTGAGTGTAATTGTTTTAACTCATATAATCCAATAGGTATAAGTATAATAATATGTTATGTACATTTTAAATTTTTAAATAATAATTTACATTTCAAACCATATTTATAATTCCAATTTTGTTTCATCCCAATCCTAAAATACGAGTCATAGCGTATATTTGCAGCAGTATACTAAAATTGTAATAGTACTCTTAAATTATTGTTTGATTAAATAATTTTCTTCCAAAAACTATTCACTATAACCTTGTACTATTATTTATTACGTGCTTTTACCTATCAACATATGCCACTTTTTTCATTCGTGGTACATAACGTGGTAGCTAGTAGGTAGATAAACACTCGTTGAAAACAAAACATTGAATTGAAGTTCCTGGTGGGTTTTTGAACTACATTTCCTGTATCTCTCTGTAAAGTATCTATAGGTACAACTGCATATGTAATTTAGAAGGTAATAATTTAACTGTTAATTGTAAACTGTGCGGTTGGTGCCTGAAGTCCATATTACTTTTATAACATAATGAGGATAATTGAAGTGTATCTTTTAGCGGTATTTTAAGTGGTATCCTCAATACCAATTTCCCAAATTTATTTAAAATTAACCTTAATTGTATAGTAATGGGGCTCAAAATCATATTGATTTGTCCGTTTTCCTGTACTATGGTGACAATATGTGACAAAGGTTCATCATACAGTACCTAACAGTCATTTAGTGTTGGCTTTGCTATTAACAGTAATTGTCATGTAATTTATAAAAATGATTTTGCACATAGTTTTAATTTTTGTGATACATATATGCTGTAAGTATTCAAAAAATATCTATAGATCTTATTTCCTTCATAATTACTTTATTAGTTATATCGTTAAGAGCCTGTAAACTGTAGAGCAATTGCTTTTTTTCTTGTACTATCAGCACAATTGAACAAAGTAAGACTCAAGGTCATTGCTAGCTTTCAGTGCAAGTTGAAGTGGGAATGAACTAGCCATACAGCTCGTAGAACCGTTATGGGAATAAAGATTTTCGGGTAACCACGGACCAGAAGACGACGTCCCACTCAATGAATCGATAAACTTGTAACTGTTAGGAAGTCCGTGGATGAAGGCGTTTCAAGACCGTTGATACTGGCATTCTATGGATTGGATGTCTACCAGTCGATGGTGAAAAGCACCACAGGTGGTGGGGGTATTATGTTCTACGAAACTACTAATAGAATAACAATAGTTGTCAAATATACAGTGTGAGCAATAAACGAGACTGAAGATATATTTTAATCTTTGCAGATTGCTCAGCGGCTTGCAGTTGTCCTGGCTACTATGGATTTTCCTTGACCATAGTCTGTCTCATCGGAACAATAATATTTATCTTATTTGCAACTACAGTTGCATTAGCAGTGATAGTGTACAGAGTGAACCGTGTCGACAGTAATGGCAGTAATTTTTTTAGTAATAATAAACATGTTTCTATAAGCAGATATGAAAGGCAAATGTCAGGAAACTCACGTTGTTCATTCGTAAGAAACAGCATGAATGATGACACGATTAAATTAAATCTCGGCGAAAACAGAGGATTATGTAATGGTGATGATTTCACAGACGATACTGACGCTGGTAAAATGAGCGTAAAAAAGGAAACAAAACCACCAAATAAAATCCGTAAGCAACCCAAAGTGCCAATTTTTCCACAAATGCAGAAGGAACAAATGGATGCATTATGTGCAGCTGTGCTGTCAAAACATCGCTTGAAGGAATCTACAAGCTTGTCCGATCTTGATAAAATAGTAAATGATGCTAAAGAAGAAGAAAAAGAAAATTGTAAGTTCTCTGACATTAGTGCTTCCACGCCGGTATTGGATGTGTATGATGTGTTGCCATCTCCGTTACCAATCAAAAAGCGGCCAGTATTAGGAGATCACTCGAATGAATCAAGGCTACAAGAAGAAATAAAAGCAAAGTTTAATGCAGGTAAAATCAAGTTAAGAGTGAATGTGGATGAAATCAAGTTGAAAGTCAATGAGGATGAAATCAAGTTGAAAGTTGATGAGGACAAAGTCAAGTCAAAAATTAACGAAGATGAAATCAAGTCTGATAGCAATCAAGAAAATATCAGGTCAGAATTAAACCCAGGTGAAGGCAAGTCCAATGTCAAGGACACCGCTGGGCATATTGATGAAGACGTGGTTCAAGGCGAAATAAATAATAGTTCACCAACACCCAGAGCACAAAACGAATTATATGACTTTCCACCATCACCCAGACCACACAACGAAACATATGATCGTCCATCATCAGCCACATCACACAACGAAATATATGATTGTCCACCATCACCCAGACCACACCATCCACCATCATCTAAAAGTAGGAATGTAATAGTAAGTGACGGCGATGCTACGGGGTACCTCTTTCCTTTATATAATTATAACGAAGGATTGATCGATGAACCACATTACACTAACGCAAAGTCAATGACAGATGTGAATCTCATTTAGATTTGAGACCTTAGTGATAAGATCAGATAAGATAAGCTAAATCATTTATTACTAGAAAATACAGCACAGAAAAATACATGGAAAGTTAGAAATATTTAGTAACATTATGATTGTCTAAAAAAAAGCTCCATACTAGGCTCTAGACCCGTGTCGTAAGTGCTTAAAACAATAAACAAAATTGAAAGATTTTAGATTTATTTTTAGATGTATCTATGAGAGACAAAAAAGAGGATTGACAAATGTACATAGAAATAGAAAAGATAAAAGAATATAATAATGATAAGTCCTTGCATGTTAGTATGTGTGTGTGGATGAAGGTGTGTATTAAGGTGGTAGTTTAACTCTATGTAAAGTTTTAAGTTATAAAGGTTTAATGTTAGGTGAATTTTATGATGTTTCTTCATTTTAACCAATCCCTATAATTTTTGCACATAAATCAACCGGTTTTATCTGAGTTAGTACCTACCAACCTACCCATGTACCAGTTACACTGCTAGTGTCTAGTTTCATCATAGGGACATAGTGATGATCATAAATTCTTCGTAAGCCTGATGTTCTAACGAGAGACATTTCTGAAGTGTCTATTCAAAACTCTCATCTTGAAGTAATGATGAATTCTAAAATCATTACCATGATCATCATCATCATTAGCCGTTAAACGTCCACTGTTGGATGAACATAACGAAATCACATGTTCGTTTTCCCCTATAGAATGCAATGGGGGGATTTGCCATAATCACCACGATTGGCAGGCGGATTGATGTTTGAAGAATTGATGTGGAGACACAATATTATTGGCATAAGTTGTGGAAAGACATGTATCAGGACAAAACTTCTCAGAATGTGGCTTCAAATTAATTGCCTGTGCTATAGTACAGGCAAATTAGCAAAAAGTGTGGACCTAAGTCGTGTAGTCGTGGATTCTTATGGAAACGTTAGATGACACGAAAAGAAGCTTATCCTAGGTTTGCACCGTTTCTACGGAAGGCTTTTAAATATTAGGTACAAACTTAAAAAGGCCGTAAATTTTAAAATAGAAAGAAATTACTTGATGATGATTTTAATAAAAACCACGTGCATGTAGGGAACACAGTCTTGAACAAATGCATCTTCCGTAAATAAATACCAGTATAAAACTTCCGGTGGATGTAGTACTAATTATATGAATAAGTTTAATTCATTCCAATTAATTATTTCCAGAACTACATTAATTTTCGCCGAAGTAGAGCGACAGTAAAACATGGAAAAGTGCCTTCCGTGAGACGCACCAAGGTGCAAACCTGGTAATGTATTTCGAACATTTTTCTGATAAGTCTATCAATTTGCACAGACTACCTTAATTTTCCCGGAGCCGCAATACGCACAAAAAGTTTTTTTGTAAATGTTTTTTATTTGTATGTTCCGTATGTCGGATTTAAAAAATACTTGGTGCAAATGTAGATCATAAGTTACAGGTATTATAAGGTTTTCACCCTATTTCACCCTGTTCCGGAGGGTGAAATTACTGATGCTTATTATTAGAGGTGATTTTTAAGCCATACAAAATAATTAGAAAAGTTTTCATGACTACATCTAATTAGTTCCACACTTGTGCAAAAAATCACCTAATTTCACTGTACTACTAGAAATAATTACAAATCAAACAACAATGCTAATGTTGTCAATGTTACTGATGAATTATGTGTTAGACTGTGAAAAATGGCGGCGGAGATTTTGTTTTTTCGCGCGCGCCTTAATTTTGGTTATGTTAGGCTATACTGTGTTGTGTCCGGCTTAAGAATAGACCCCTCCGTCTCCTTCAATGTATCAAGGGATTATACCGGGGGATAGGCAAAAGCATCCACCTGAGTAAGCAACACCAATACTGCGATCACCAGTCCACCTGCCAGGCGTGGTTATTATGGCAAATACCCCATTAAAGGAGCCACGTCCAACAATGGACTTCGAACGGCTGACGGTGCAAAACGATAATAGTAAATTAAAATTACTCCCATTCCAACGCGATCAAACCTAGAAAAATTAGGGCAACAAATACGGCTTGGCTTGATTTGATGATTCATCTTACTATTAGGTTGAAAGACAGGAACCTGAGGCCCATAGCCCACGTAGTAACTATTACTTAATCTTTGCATGCATTTGCGAAGATTAAGTAATAGTAAATACGTACTAATAGTGACAAATGCGACTGACACGAGATTGTATTGTAATTTAATCGTTTTTAAAATAAGAGAATTGGGCCTTTTAATACAGGTTTAATACCCCTACTTGAATTAATTAATGTTAGATTTAAGTGTTAATTGACTGCTCTGAATAACACGTTGCATACTCAACATAGAAGAAATAATGTTGCTCTTTCCTAGCTGTTGTTTGCTGTTAGGTACCTATATGACTAGGTACCTACACGAAATTTGTAAACACATCTAAAATAACTCGCTACAAACCGCAAACGGAGAAAAACATTATTATTCATATTGCGATAACAATTCAACATCCTTATAAAGCAAAGCGTAAAAAAAACAAGTAAAGTGCGAGTTAAACTCGCGTGGAGAAGGTTCCGTACAAGTAGATTAGTACCTAGACTCTACTCGTAGTACTCTAGTGACTAGACCAATTAACTTATTGAATTATTGCCATTGGTAGTAGGTATTACTAAACATACCTATGATATTGTGCTTCCGAAATGGGGAGACCATAATAATAATCTTTTTCCATAGTTTAACAATAAATGTTTCTTATTCTTATTTTTATAGTTAATCAACATAATTAAATACGCATTTTCTTTTAATGAGTATTTTCCGTTTCCTGTGGGAATTTGAAGATAATAATCCTTAATTATTTAGGTTTTCGTATAAAGTATGGATATAAACAATATTCAAAAAAAAAAACTATTTTTTTTTCTCATTCGTTTTTCTTTTATGTAGGTATAACATTCCCGAACTTCGGGTTGCGACTGTTATAGTTTTTGATGCATATTCATGATGTTGATGATGATGTAACAACAAGACACAAAACGAGATAAGCTTGACAGTAAGTACGACCCTTATTAGTCACATAAGCCTTTTAGAAGTCCACTGCTGACATATAGGCAGTATTGATATTAAGTAAGGTAGATCGTCATCAGCCGTTATACGTCCTCTGTTGAACGAGAACTCCCCCTTAGAATACAATTCCACGCTTGGCAGATGGATTGGTGATCGCAGTATCGTGTTTGAGTACTCAGATGGATGCTCCTGCACGACTCCTGGTGTAATCCCTTTGTCGGCTTTTACGACATCCACGAGAAGAGACGGAGGGAACTATACTTAGGCTAGACATACCACTTCATGACACTTTGGTAAAATAACACTATTAATCAGACTGTTCAAAACAGTACTTACAGTTGGACTCATATGGTGTTATTATAAAAAATGCCCTTAGTCTGGGTTTAAACCAGGACTACCAGTCTAGGCTTAAATATCGACCTAGGGTATATACGACTGTAATACAAAAGCAGATGGTTTGTTTTCCAGAAGCAACTTTCGAGCTAGATATGCCAAAAATGACGTAAGCTTGGACTATCTCTGGTTTATCTAAAACCAGGCAGCCCCCTAGTTTAGCAATGGACTATAAATTGACAGTTGATTGCTTGTTAGAGGTAAAAATTTGGACATCTCAATTGTGATGTGATACAATCCGTCAGTTTGATACTTTGGAAATTTTGCGAAGTAGCGCGATAATTTATTTCGGAAAACAAACCATCTGCTTTCGTATTTAAAGTCGCATATGCCTTATATCGATATTTAATCCTAGACTAGTACCCCTGGACTAAATTCAGATTTAGTCCATGTTCTGTAATAAGGCCGATAGAATTCATGTCATCCAAAGTCAAAGTCAAAAAGAATTTTATTCATTGAAATCACAAGGATCATTTTGAATCGTCTTATAAACTAAAATTACTCCTGTTCCAACGCGACCAAGCCTAGAAGAATCAGGCAACAAACAGGGCTTGGCTTACAAAAATGGTCCGTCTTACCACTAGGTGAGAAGCGCCTGTGTGGTGCCTGAGAATGAGAACTTAAAAACCTTAGGAAGGTAGTCAAAATTATATAAACATCAGCAAAAAAATATGCAAGACAGGACACGCTACGCTTGTTATATAGCATATAGTTGTTATAAATAATAATCTAATATAAACATGCAAATAGGTAAGTATATATATTGCAAATTTCCATTTTAGCAGTCGGGGGGCAGAGCGACATCAGGCCACGCGGCTTTATCATTTATATAGTTAAATTTATATCCTATGCCCATAACCGTTTACTTAGAAAAAAAAATGCAAAAACTCACACAAAAACATCTTTACGTAACACCGTAAAAACGTGTTATAAGCACACGAAGAAAGCATTCACAAAAATGCTTTGAACGAGCAAAGGAAAATAGTAATGACGGAAACGGAAAACAAAACGGTGGAAAACTGGCAAACAAAAGTATGATACAGAGAGAAAGCTTCACAGAGCCACATTCACTGTCACATGTTTTAGATATAAAGTTTTGGCTAATGCTGTAAATTTTGTGAGCATCTGATTATGAATAAATTAATAAGACAGTACAAATCTTATTGCACATTCATTTCACAATCTCATCTCATCTCAGTCAACTGTCACGTCTATCTCACGCAGTGGTGAGTAGATGTAGTAACTATTAATTAATCTTCACATGAATACTATGTTTAGGTAGTTTATAAGTAAACTTTGAGGCATGATTATATTTTTTACAAATAAATACCTTATCTTTCTTGTTCTAACAAAAGCCATTTAACATTTCTGTAAATTATATAAACAAAAAAAAAGTTAAAAACTAAAATCCGACTACGCAAAAGCTGAAAACAAGTATAAAAATTAAATACCTGTGTAACTGGGAAAATAAACTAGTAGTTCTCCCCGAACTGAGACCTCGCGATGACACCTTTATCAGCCCGACTAATTTAAGAGGGGAAGAAAGGATTTTATATTTAACGGCTATGTAAGTATGTTTGTATGGATCAAAAATCTGAAACTACCGAGTCAATTTCTCTAACATGAGAGAGATTTTGTGAAGCAAAAAAAAAGAAGATTTGTTTAATTAAGCAGTGCCATATACATGTAGTTAAGCTACCTAATTTTTAAAGATTTACGTTTTCTACGCTGAAAATGGATATTACAAAGAAAAAATTCTCAATGTTATACTTCTCCTCGTAGAACAAAATATACTTACTTAAATAATCAATTTCAGCATTACCAGAGAACTTGAAGTATCTTCGAGATATTTTTTGCATATTTTACTTTCCTTACCCTTCTAACCGATTTCTAAAAACATTTACTGAGAAAAAATATTAACCTCAATTTCCTACACATCATCGAAATATTCTTTGAATAGGACTAAGCAACAGGGCGTAAATACTACATACCTGTTAGTATTTAAAGTACTTGACGAATTAATTAATAACGTCCTTTTAACACAAATCATAGAACTCTAATGTCATTCAAATTCCTAGGAATGGGGGGTCAACAATGAATGTTATATTGGTTATTGTTTTTAAGGTTCAAGTTTCTAATTTCTTCAATTTCAGACTTATACCTGTAGTTGTGACACAAAAGCTACAAGCATACCAAATTTCAGTATTGTGGGATTACTGGAAGTACCCTAGAATTTTTGATTTTTACGTTTTAGATTTTCCCTAATATCTCTGAAACTACTAAGTCAAAAAACAAATTAAGAACAGTTTTGAAATTTCCAGCCAAAGCGCTTTCATTAGACACCCTATTTGATCCGACTTTCTGACTTTTATTTTTTTTGCCCCCTCTTGGACCCCAATATCTCATCAACCCCCTGACCGATATAGCTCATAACCTTACCTACAAATTGTACCAATACTATCTACCCCCATTCTAAATTTCATGAAGATCAGATTAACGGTTAGGAAGTTTTCATCGGACAAACATACATACATACAAACGCCGATTCTTCCAAGTTGACTCAGAGAACTCGCTTCACTCGTTCAATAAACAAATTAAGCAAGAAATAAAGTGCTGTTGTAACTTTCTTTCTGTTTATTATTTCTACAGTGGCTGAGGCATGTGCCAAAGCTGTGCAGAGTCAGCACGTAATGAAGTGTCAACTGAAAAGTTCCTTTTACTTTTGGCGGCCGTTTTCAGTGTATTGTGGAATTTAAAAAAAACTTAGCATTTACTCATACATTTATTTGTCCTATGTCACAGCCTTAAAGTTAAGTACTTTTAGGTAGGTTCCGATGTAATGAATAGTTTAAAAAAACACTGATTTTCTGCTCTCAAAGATTTTTTTTATTTTTTTATGCTACTTGGCAAGCAGAGAATCTTACGGCCCAGCAGATGGAAAGCAGTTACCGTAGCCTATGAACGCCTGTAACACCAGAGGCATCACACGCGCGCTGCCGACCCTGAGACATAAAGATGAAAAGTCTCATGTGCCTGTAATTTTACCGGCACCCATACCCTTCAAACAGAAACACAGCAATGCGAACACTATCTGCTTGGCGGCAAAAATATAGGTACGGTGGTAGTACTTCCCCGGACGAACTCTTTCACAAGAAGTTCTACTACTAACAAAACATTATCAAATCAAGCGTTATATAGGCAGAAAATGTACGGAAATTGCTATGTCATAAACATACATTTCCTAAGCTCTTTCTCAAATTAATTTATTCCTTTGTTTTTCTTTTCTTTCTTTCTGATTTCTTTATTTTTTACTTTGGTTGTCTTGTCTACATTGTATGTTGCCAATATGACCGTAACTAGGTCTTAAACAGTTTCCGCTCAACAATTTGACTCAAGGAATTTGAAGAAACAAACATTTTTTTATAAACTTTCTTCGTTTCTTTCTTTTCAGATTTCATCAAATTGTTAAACTAAACGTGCTTTATTAAATTCATTTATGACAACAATAAGATTTTTACGCTGGTTTTAACTTTACGTCTCATAAAGTTTTGTTTGTAGTAAAAAAATATAGATAATTTTAATATCAGCTATCTTATTTTTTATTTTAACCCATTAATAAAACACAATTCATGGCGCGGCGGGCATGAGAAGCTGGCTGAGGCGTATTCTGTATAACTTTTCATTTAAAAAACCGACTTCCGCCATTGTATTCAACTAAATATTTGGATGAAAAAAAATTTATGAAAGAACCATAGCGGTGAAAGGATTATGATACTTTGTGAATGCAAATGCTTGGTTTGTTGCTGAAATATCAAAATCGCCATATGTATGCCTACAATATTTGAGGAGTTCCCTTAATTCCTCATAGATCCCATCATCAGAATTGGATTCTGAAATGGGACCAATCTGGAAGTATATCTATTTAAATAAAAAAAGAATTTTCCAAATCGGTTCATAAACGCCGGAGATATGAGGTAACAAACATTATATAATGTATTTCTATAACTTTTCATTTAAAAAACCGACTTCCGCCATTGTTATACGACTAAAAAATTTTGGATGAAATTTTTTTTATGAAAGAACCATAGTGGTGAAAGGATTATGATACTTTCTGAATGCAAATGCTTGGTGTCTTGCTGAAAATATCAAAATCGCCATATGTATGCCTACAATATTTGAGGAGTTCCCTCAATTCCTCATGGATCCCATAATCAGAACTGGATTCTGAAAAAAATGTAATCAAATAAAAAAAGAATTTTCCAAATCGGTTCATAAATACCGGAGATATGCGGTAACAAACATTAAAAAAAAAAAAAAAAAAATACAACCGAATTGAGAACCTCCTCCTTTTTTGGGAAGTCGGTTAAAAAAAAAAAACAACCGAATTGAGCACCCTTTTTCCCTTTTTTGGGAAGTCGGTTAAAAATAATTTGTAGGTAACTCCTATTTGATCAAATTATAATTTCACAACATTCAGTTCCAACCCACTAATCCTCAGCCACGTTATTTAAAATGAACATCAACAATGTAAATAAACTACATTGTAGCACATAAGCTCCATATCAGTTCGCGACAGCCCATTGTCAATGTTTTCGACATGTTAACTCGTCCGGACGGAACACAATGACTTTGATGTAATAGTCGATAAAATAAAATGTTTGAATAGTTCTATCCCGTTGCAATAGGGACCGTTTTATAGATAGATAGATAAATAGAAAATGTTTTATTGTGTCAAGACATAAGCGAAGTTAATGCTAGTTTAGCATTCTTCCAGCTAACCTTGGTGTTCATGACCTCTGTGGCGCGGGGGCGAGTAGCTGGCTGAGATGCGAGAGGTTGCGAGTTCAATTCCCGCTGCGGGAAAAATGTTTGTATGATATGTAAATATTTGTTCCGGGTCTGGGTGTTATGGTACCATGGTAGTCGTAGTTCCTGATAGCCAAGATATAGGGAAACCTAGTGTGGGATCATGACTACGTATGTGACTGTAGGGTGTTATGTTTATGTATGTGTAATGTTGAGTGAGTGGTAGTGCTATATAGGGGACTAGTTGCGCCCCGCGGTTTCACCCGCGTGAAAAATGATGAAAATTGATGATGATGATGATGATGATGATGATGATGATGAAAAGTAGCCTATGTGTTAATCCAGGGCGTAAAGTATCTCCATTCTAAATTTCACTCAAATCCATTCAGTAGTTTTTACGTGAAAGAGTAACAAACATCCATCCATACTCACAAACTTTCGCGTTTATAATATTAGTAGGATAGTAGGATAACTATTATAAGTCGAGATTATAAAGTTAACAAAGATAAAGTTAAATTGTATGGTATCTGGATAGAACAATATGTTAAAAAAAAAATATATAAAAATAAAAAAATACTTAATATGTTAGTATTTTGTGCTTTCAATTATAACTGAAAAATACTAAAGCAATTCGCAATTATTTCGATCAATGAAAAAAACAATTGATAGAACCGAGCAGGCTCTTTTAAATTGAATTGAATACTTTAATCGACAGAATCATCATAAAAGTTCACTGCAGGAAATAGGCCTTCCCCATAGAATGTCAAAATAAAACAGGATTGCGCTGCTTCCATCCAATGACTTCCAGTGACCTAAAAAATGTCGCAGGTCCATAGAGACCGAGATCGGTATCGCTCCTCAATAACCAATTTATTAATAGAATTGAAGTTATCGTGGCTTGGTATCATTTTAGAAAAATAACGACTATACACCACGTACTAGCACTATTACGCGTACTAGCGTCGTAGCTAGCGTACTAGCTGCGTCAGCACGAGATTAGTAAAGTACGTGGTGTATAGTTTTTTTTTCTAAAACCATTTATTCCCCAAGGGTTGTTAGTTCTGCAAGCTGCCCTACCCATTGCAACTTCAACTTGCTAATTCTGAGAGCTATGTCTGTGATGATGACTCTTCTACAAAACTAATACAGCCCTTGGGACATTCCAAAACTATTTTAAATTTTATTTTAGACTTTGTAGTTTTTGTAGTACGAGCAAAAGTGTAAAAAAACTTCTAGGGTATTTCCAGTAATCCCACAATTTTGAAATTTGCCATGCTATATATAGTAGCTTTTGTACTACAATTATAGGGAAAAGTCCAATCTTCACCAGAGTATTTAAAATGAAAAACCAATTTATCTCAATGTTTTTTGAAGTCTGTTAAAAAAGGTTAATAAAGTATGTACTTAATGTATTCTTGAGTTTGCAGTTCCGGCGAACCACTAGTACAACATAAAAATAAATAAATCTCTAACATTGATAAAGCACTCCCATATAATCTGCAACCATCCACTCGTGACAGCTACGTGCGTATTATTTATCTTTTTGACGTCACAACGAGACGGATCTGTCGGAAAAATGTGACACCATGCTGGGCTTTCGTCACTGAGAATATACCGACGGTTTTCGATTTACCATGCTATGTGGGTACTAATAAACGCAGAGTACCTATCCGTGTTTAAAACACGGTGTCAATCATGGATCAATGAAAGAGACATTTGTCTCTTTCATTAAATTTCATTTAATTTATTCATGTCTTTTGACATATTACATATGCTTAGACAAGTCAAATTAACAAAGTTACTTACGGTTTTCTTCTTTTCTTTTGATTCTTTCGATCAGATTTGAAACTGTTTGTTTCAAATGACAAAAAACTGTGTAACAATTCTAAGGATAAGTTCAAAGCCTACTGCGCTATGATTTGGTGTTTTACAAACATATAACATGTTAGACTAAAATGTTTTGTTAGCAAAATCAAAATAATGTAATGAGCGTCCCTAACCCTAGTAGTGATATCTAGAATGAAAATTTGAATACTTTCGTAACCTTTGCCACACAAAACAACGCACAGCACAATATATTATTGTTAATCTGCAGGAGGACTAAATTGGATGACCAAAGTCACATCCTGATAAATCTTTAATCCATTCTATTCAATTCTTGAAGTGTCTGCATCTGTCACATTCGATTCAAAGTTGAGCGAGTAGGTACTTATTGAAAGTTGGAAACACAGAAAACCTTCCATAGAAGTGAAACTATCAAACCAAGAAGTAAATAATCACAATGAATTTTGTGGTCAGTTTTGAGCCGTCGTTAAGAGAAAATCATACATTTTCTTTTTGATATAGTTATTTTTATTTTGACCTGAATACGAGCGGGTCCTTTATCAAAACAAACAAAACTTATTTGTTTAACTTTTGCGTGTTTAACGCATCCTAGACACATTTGCTTGTTATTTCCGACACGTAATTTAGGTGCGTGCAGTGATAACATAAGCTACATGGGATGATGATTAATTAGGGCGGGAGGAAGGTTGCTTATTTTTGAGTTTTTATGAGTAGCACTTCTATACGAAATTGTTACTAAGTACACGTACACTTAAATATACTTAAGTACAAAGTTAGAGATGGTTTGAACTTTCTAAGTTGAATCTTCAAGTTGGAGCTAAATATCAAATTGAAAAGACATGACTGTCTTTCTTCCGCAGAACCCAAGAGTCTGATGATGACCATTATAGAATGAATTGAGTCTAGACCGTAACGACGGGTTTGTAAAAGTGTTCCGTATTTCCAATTTTATTTAAATGGAACACTAAAATATAGGCGTTTTAGGTTAAATAGGTTTTTTCATTTTTATAAATTAGGTTGTTTCGCTAAGCTAGTGGCTCAAATTAAACACATACCCCAGCCCTGAAGGCACTTTATTAAAAGCTTTTATTTAACTTGTCCTGTTAAGCATGTATGTTATTTAGTGTGGGTCAAATCTTGAAACTCAATTTTGAACCAGTTCCCATCCGATTGAGCTGAAATTTTTCATACCAGTCAAGTTCAGATGAAAATACAATATTGGTGACGGTTGATCTGATGTTGGATCTGAGATGAAAGGTGGACAACGGAACTCCTCGATGATTAATAGTAGCCTGGCAGTGTTTGGGCTCAAAATTCCGATTACTATTTTAATAAAAGTTTGTTTTGAGAAATACATTTTCAACAAAAAACTTATAAAATTTGTCCATTATGTTCGAAGAGTTGCCAACGATATTACAATATCCGCAATACATTATGCATGGAAACAGCTCTGAAGTATCCTCATAATATAAGTGAAATTTGAAGATTAACAGGGTTTAGTTCGCAAGTTTCCAGAAATAATGATGTACCAGTATCTCACGGTATCGTGTAGTATAAATAATTGTATGTATTTTTCGTGGTCGCTACCTAATTGGCCTCATTAACAAGTTTAAACTCACGCAGCGCGCTATGGAGAGCGCTATATACGGAGTTTCACTAAGTGATAAAATCCAAAATGAGGAAATCCGTAAAAGAAACAAGGTCATAAACATAGCTCTCAAATTAGTATCATGAAGTGGCTGTAGGCACTTAACTCGTGGAACTAATAACCGCTGGGGAATTAAGGTTCTGGAGTGGCGACCACAAACCGGCAACGCAGTAGAAGACGGCCATCATTCGATGGACCGACTACATTCTAAGTCGGAGGAAGTCAGTAGATTGGGCCGCCTTGAAACACATGTCACACAGTCACATGTCATGCCCTTTTGTCACATATCGTGGCAAAAGGGGACGTTAATGTCCAGCAGTGGAAATCCATGGGCTAATAATGATGATATTGTTGGATATTTCATAACTGCAAGCAAGAGGGTTTTCACAAACCGTATTACGAAAGTTTAGTATCACGCACGTAACGAGAACGCTACACGCTAACAATGCGCCTACGCAACGGGCGCTCGCGCTTTTAAATGGTTTTATGCTAGAGTTCCAGCATGTTGACATATTTAACGTTAGTTTAAGTTCTATTTATGTGTCCCTTAGAGTGTATTTAAGTTTTATATAATAAGTCTTGTTTTTTTTGTAATATGTGTTAGTTAAGGCAGTTTGCGCTTTGGTCAAAACTGTAAGCAAACTGTTTAATTTCATTAAATAAATAAATAGGAATTCACATTTATCCGATGCAGTCATCAATATCTGTGTAATTTTGTTGCAGGTGTCAACAATGTTCGAGGAACTAAACGTCACGACAGTGTTTCCTGAAGAGGATAACAGCACAGAATATACACCATATGGGGAACGGCTGGAGACGTACTTGGTTCCTGTGCTGTTTGCCATCATATTTATTGTTGGAGTACTGGGGAATGGAACTCTGGTGATTGTCTATGTGAGGCATCGTGGGATGAGAAATGCCCCTAATACGTAAGTTTTAATACTAAAACGTTGTGTTGGTATTATTGATGTGTAATATTAAGAAACATGAGCAAAGTGGCGCGAAATTCAAATTGTATTGAGTTTGTTGCTCATTACAGCTCATGAGCACTACTTGAGATAGCGAACACTGATTTCGTGAGACCTAACACACGTGTTTTAATTGATAGTTTCTCATAAGAATGTACAATTTTTCTAATAAGAAAATGAAGAAGTTGGAAAATTCGGAAACTGTAAAATTAAATTTTTTTACAAAATAAGGTTACAAGGTAATTGGAAAATATATAATGTGGAAAACCCTGAATTTGGAACTTATCGCCTACACCTAAATATCATTAATTTTGCTACGAATGTCAATGAATAATTTGCAGCGTTGTTTTGGTTCATTCATATTCGTAGCTAAACAAATTATATTTATGAGGTACTATCAATTAAAAACATGTATGTCAGTCTCCTAAAAAAACAGTGTTTGCTATCTTAAGATGTGTTGATGAGCTGTAGTAAGCAATAACTCAATTAAATTTGAACTTTGCTCCACTTTGCTAACGTTCCACCTTAAAGTAACTAGATTAGCAGTTGCCACCCAAGAGTATCCACTTGAGAGAAGGCCACAGGGATTCATTGAACCTTTATGTCATTCAGTGGTGTAAATGACGTCAAACGAGTAATGAGACATACAAAATTGGTAAATATGTGTATAATAATGGTTGGCACTGTCGCCAAAACAATTTAACCATGTATGAGAGCACGTAGGTAGATGAATTTTCGATGAAAAATACAACAAGGTCATAATTTTATAGACATTGCAAGCAAAATAGCTCATGGGTTTTTGAAGTATTTACCTACCTCTGCTTGCAAATTATATACGCTTTTATGGTTAGAGGTCTTCTTTTTAATCTGCAGTAGGCTAGTGTACCTACCGTGGTGTGTCCGGCCTAAGAATCCTCACCATCACCATCTCCTCACCATGTCCTCACCATATATCCTCCCGTAGGTGTCGTAATAGCCGACTAAGGGATTACACCAGCAGCTATACCAGTAGTTATGGGCAGCTGCATCGATATATAACACGATATATGTTGCCCTCCTCTATTGCTCGTCTAGCAGTGGACGTTTAAATACTGATGATGATAATTATGCTGAAATATATGAGATAACACAGTAGCATCTAATTTTCTGTGAATTTTCACACCGGCTGTTAAATACACTAAAGTACATCCAGATTCTAGAGGCTGATAATGATGATCCCCTAGGAAAAATTTAAGCAGACTGCAAACCATTCGCTGTATATCGCTTCAATTCGACAGCTAATAAATCTAGTCTTATCAATATCGGCCGATGCGTGACTGTCCAGCCAGTATAGTTAGGAACACTTCCGAGACTTGCATATAGGTTTTAGGATAAGGGTGCAAGACCGGAGTAGATCGTAAATATTCTTATGAAAATAAAATATTACTAAACCTCTATTCCCTACTCCCGCAGGGCTATTCTCTATCTTGTGACAGGTTTGCAACAGGCGTAAATTGAGCAATCAGGGCTGTCAAACGTCGCTTTTTTCATAAAAAAGTTACCTTTTGACAGCCCTGATTGCACAATTGACAATTGTTGGAAACCTGTCGCGAGATAGAGAATAGTGCAGACGCTACATTCACTGCCCTTTAGTCCATTCAATGCACTAAAGATATGATAATCGTCGCAGAAAGTCGGTGGATGGAGGCGGCTCAAGACCGTTCGTCGTGGCATTCTATGGGTATTCATATGCCTATGTCCTATGTGTATGTGGACTTCTACAGGCTGATGATGAGGATGATGATGAATGCGGATATTTGAGGGATATCATTTACAAAGATAACTTTCAATGTGTGTGTATATATATCTTATCTATCCCAACAGATATATCTTCTCACTGGCGTTAGCTGATCTCCTAGTTATTCTGATCTGCGTGCCTTTTGTCTCCATAATCTACACGCTGGAGTCATGGCCATGGGGCTTGCTTATCTGCAGGATATCAGAAACTGGCAAGGATGTCAGTATAGGAGTGTCCGTGTTCACACTGACAGCGTTGTCAGCTGAGCGGTACTGCGCTATTGTAAACCCGTTTAGGAAATTACAGGTTAGTCATCAGCACCTAGGTATATAGCACAGAGTAAGTATACTTATATAGTATTACGTAGTGCCTGTAGCATGTTTTATTATTCTTCTAGTGTTTGCTCGCAGTTTCAACAGCATTAATATCGCATGGGAACTGAATTTCGGGATCTAATTCTAATTCTAATTCAAAATGGGAGATCTGCACTGACTTCCCGCTTTGGGGTGTATTGTGCACTGCCCCCTGCTAAACTTTTCTTTTTTTTTTATCGTGGGGTAATTCTTATGGATACCTTTCCGATGCGGGGGCAACGGAGAGGTAATTTTACTGGTGGTGTTGTTGTTGGTTTTGTTACTGGAGTTACACTTTGTACCTTCGGGTCTGTTTCCTCTTAGTCGTAAGTTTTTTATGTGTCTCTGTGTAACTCTTTTATTCAAATAAATTATATTCTATTCTTTCTATTCTACTGTCAGAGTCTTACTGACTAAAACCCCACGGTTGCCATCCAGGCGCCTTTTGTCGGGACTATACGCTTTCGCACTCTTCCGCGGTCCAGACGGCGATGGCCCTCTAAGGACTCCTGTCCTTTGTATATAGTGGAGAAAGAGCCTCCTCCATAAATCGGCATATGAGGGGCACGCTACTCTACGTGCACCACCTCCTCGGGGCCTATACCATCAGTGGTGACGGATGCCCCCGAGACCCGCCACCTAGGCCTCTGTTATAATCTCAAATCAGTGATCTGCACTGATTTCCCGCATTGGCATGTACCTATTGTGCACTGTCCCCCTGCTAACCCTAGCCCAGCCAGACCAACTCCTTAAAATAACGGGGAAAGACTCGGGGTTGATGGCAGCACTGTTCTGGTGTCCCCGAGTGAGTAATGGATGAAGTTAAACAGTACTCTATCAGCTCCTGGAGCCCGGTCTTTTTCCTAGCTTCATTTGTGGCCGTGCAGTACAGGCTCCACTGTCTCTTAAAGCCCACTGTCCGTAGCCCCTGCATGTCTTCAGCATGGCAGATGATGGTTGAGATCACAGTATCCCGTGATGATGCCCACCATCATCATCTGTTTAATTTCGGGATATATAGTATTCTATGTTTTTATCCAGGTTTTGTCTATGTTATTATCTATTTGTGTACCAAATTTTATCTAAATTGGCACAGCCATTTTCGGGTGAAAGCATGACAAACTTTATATATTCGTAGGGAAAGGACCCACAGTATAATTTTGCTTCAGTAATGTAATAGAACATAAACATGCAAATTATAGTTATTTGGTTTTTATGTGTTAAACCCACACTTAAGGGTTATTGTATAATATGCCTTAATTTAATAACCAGACGGGGATCAAACCCACGACCGTCTCATTGGTACGGAAATGCGTTAACCACTGCACTACGAGTCATCTCCAAGTCAGGTTGAATTTTGAATTATGAATCAATTAGACTAACTTTAGTTATTAAACTGGCTTGAAAAGCTAATGTTCCCCTTGGAGGAGAAGCTACGATGCTTTGAGCCGATGATACTATCCCAATTTTTTATCTAACGTGAACTTGCAGCTCCGTATCAGGGAGACGGTCGCAGATTCGATTCCCACCTGATTGTAATTTTTGGGATATTATAAAATCCTATGCAATAACAAGACCCAAAGCATCTATCTCAAACAACGTACGAAATCTAAAAAAATCATGAGTTAGTGGGGTGCGTTGATATGGAAAATCCCAAACTGAATTGAATTGCGTTTATCTGACATATAGCATCGAGCCCATATTTGGGAACTGTCAATAACTTATTTATTGATATTGTCACGGTTATAAATCGCGTTTATTACCTTTTATTTATTTTTCCGATGTTACTAAATCTGTTAAATCGGCGAGAGGTTGTGGGAACAAAGTTTACCATTGTCAAATTGGATTTCAAACTGAATTGTAAATATCGGGTCACTTAGCTAAGTCTATCAAAATCAGTATAGATCAATCCCTTTTTTCAATTTATTTGTTATTATTTACTTTATTTCAGTTCGATATCTTGCCTAGTATTATGATGTTATGTATATTGTTTGGGAGGTATTATGTTTTTTCTTTATGACCCTATTTAATTGCACGCCAGTTTATAAAGTACAGCATTAGCTACAAGGTGTTAATCTGTACACTTCATAAGTTTATTTTCCTTGCTCTACCCATACTCTTCTAGAAAGTTTCTAGCATAAATCATTATAAAATGTTTTTTTTTTATTTATTGCCAAAATAATCATTTGGCCCGCCATAACAATACATTATTATATATAATATATTTATATACTAAAGATTTGTTTTGATTATTATTCTACCCCGATAACGTATGACTCTATGATATCTCTATTAAGTATATTATCTCTAATAATTCTCTGCCACAAAATAGTTGTCGACTCATTTGAAATATTCAGTTCACGCCCAAGTCGAAACGATCGTAAACGTCAAATATCACGATGTCATAGGCCAATATTTGACATCTGCAATCGTCTCGGCGTTAATTATTCGTGCGAACCCCACTGAATAACGTATGCCCATAAGTTTGACAGAAACGGGCCGAACACGTTCGTGTCCAAATTAATTGATGAAGTTCCCTGCGAAAATGAGTTTGGTTTTATTTTAGAAACTCATCAAGCTCTTATTAGTTTCTAAGTTGAACAAAGTGCTTTTATAGCGTAAACAGCACATAAGTTGCAAGGTTTTTGTAAAGATATAGCTGCTACTGAGCTACAGACTCGAGGTACTTGGTTTGTCAAGATAAAGCTAATTTCGCAGTCCTTCAACTTCCATATATTTGAGAGATAAATTTATCTAGATTAAAAGACTTGATTTGAAATTTGAATGTTAGCCTTCATATATTTCCATATAATTTACTTCCGTGCGTTATCGTCGTATCGTGGACGGAAATTTAAAAGCGTCTTCATATGTAGGTATTTATCGTCGTATAGTGGACATCAACGATAATATCGTCACGTTAAAAAATATTAATGCGCCCATTAAGCAGCCTAATTGGGTCAAACATACACAGAGGTCTTGGAATGCCCCGCGCGTTTTATACAACAATGCGTTTAGGGTGCTGATGGGGCTGCCGCGCTTCTACAGCGCATCAGGAATGTTTACATACGCACGAATAGACAGTTTCGCGGCGATAATGCGCAAAAGATCCGCGTCCCTGACGCGGCGGGTGCGCGTTAGCTCAAACACCTATAACTTATTGCGGCGAGGCTGGACACCGACTGCGTTTTCATGGAGCACTGGACAAGAGCCCATATTGTGTTTTCTTGTCCATGGGCTCCATGAAAACTTGTGTTTGTATTAAGTATTACATAAGATGTAAAATTATAGTTTTAGGTATAAAGTATGTGTTTATTTATTTATTTATTTCTTAATCAGAAATTCATTAAATAAAAGGTATACATTACACAAAATATATGTAACCATTGACAATGGCTACGGTAGGTACTGACAGATTATATTATAGTTACTGTTACGCAATACATATATGTATGTTAGTCTATAAGATTTATATTTATATTGGCTTATATATGTAGCCTGAAATAAATATAATATTAAATTATTAGTATTAAATATTAACTCAAAAAAAACTACTTCAGCATACCACACTGCGCGTCGCGACACGTTACTTACCAAGCGTGTATTTTGGAACTAAAGTGTTAAATAAGGTACGAAATAGGTCCCAACGGTCACACTACGCAACACAACACAATTGTAGGTATCTCCTCTAAGTTTAAGTAACTTATCTAAGTTCAAGTTTAACCTTTGTTTCAGCTACGCAAACTACCACTAGCCTGCGCGACCTTCATATGGGGAGCAGCTCTGATCTTCGCTACCCCAGCAGCATTCTTCTCAAGCACAGTGACGATGCATCTGGAACATAACGTCACATTTGTGTATTGCACACCATATCCACCAGAATGGAAAGAATACCCTAAGTATGAATCTCAACTTTACTTGAGTTGTGGTTTTTTTTACACAAGGGCATCACCATTCAACAGTACTGCGATCACCGATCCAATCTGCCAAGCGTTGTGATTGCGACAAATCTCTCCATTGCATTCTATATGGGAGAAGGCCTCCCCCATTTTGAATGCAATGGACTACAGTGGTCTACAGTGGTCTACAGTGGACGACTAACGGCTGATGTCTTTTGTACTTGTATATAAAATAGCCATAAATCAGCCGGGTGATTACGTAATTCTGTTGCTAATAATTTCAATCGATTTCAATATTGTTTCTATTTGAAATAACGATTATGCGATTACCTAATTTACGCAGTCCAAATCTAAGTTACCTTTGTAAGTAAAATGCGTAAATTTGGTAGTAGCAAGAGCGTCATTTCGAATAGAAACAGCATTGAAATCGATTGAAACCAATAGCAACATGGTAACGTAATCACCCCCCAGATTATTTTAGCTCTTTTCAGGATTTTTTGCCGTATTTCTTAAGTTGTATGCGAGTCAATTAGAAAGCAAGACCAAAAAATAACAGTGACACGAGAAGATGTCTGATTATTATTATAGTGGGTGGTAGCCCTAGAGAGCCCTTTGTGATTGATTGCTAGATGTAGACTGATTGATTCGGGCACATTCATCAACCATGTGGCATGTTTAGCGTTGTTCCATGATTTAGACTTTCACAGTTTGACTTTGCTTGGTAAGCCGTTTTATTTAACAAGATATTTATTCGCTCTTTATGAGTGATGTAGCTCTCTGCTGTGGTAATGTTGCTACATATTTCACGCAAAAACTTCTTAACGGATTTTGATGAAACTCTACAGTATTATAACTTATACATCATAATAACATATGGACTATAATTTTTGATGACCTCTGTGGCGCGGCGGGCGAAGGTTCGCCTGCGACGCAGAAGGTTGCGGGTTCGATTCGGAACAAATATTTACGATCTGCAGATATTTGTTCAGGGTGTTCTGGGTATTTTTCTATGTATAATAAAAAATATCTATCTATGTAATATATTGTATTAAGTATATCAGTTATCTAGTACCCATAACACAAGCTCTGCTTAGTTTGGGCTAGATAATGGTGTGCGAAATGTCTCCAGCATTTTTTTTTTTTATCATAAATTATATTAAAAGTTCTACGCAGGCGGAGCCAATCGAGCGAATGCTAGTATTTACTAATTCTCGCAATGATACAAGCCAGACAATTATATCCTTTATTCTTCATATTGTGTATAATATATTATGTTAATCCAATTGTAGCTTTGAATCAAGTTTAAATGAGTATTATATTATTACGCATTTATAATGTAATAAGATTATGATTTTGTTTCAAAAAATCTAAACTGTTGCCGTTATCTTTGTCATTGGTTGGTCGTCAAGTCTTATGCTGAGATTAATAGACGTTACTTAGCACATACTAATGCTTAGAACTGCCTGTGTCACTCTCTAACATGCGTGATTTAACATTTGTGTGACAGTGACGAGACATTTCTAAGCATTAGTACCTATGTGCTAAGTAACGTCTATTTATCTCGGCATAAGACTTGTCAAAAATCTAGTAAATTTAAATATAGCCGTTAATTTTAATTTTAGTAAACCCTCTGTCAAACCAACTAGTTTTGTAGTAGATTGAAAAGTGGGAGCGATGCTGAGGAACATCAATTTCTTATTGAATGGCGCGTCTTACACGTTTTTTCTTTTTCACTAAAAGTTTTAACTTTTGAAACGGTCTTTTTTTATCGACTCCTTTCAAAATGATTTATGGAAACAACAACTTAATTTGAAGCAGTCATCATTCATAGATGGGTTTTTAATTTTATATTTTGTCGACCTGTGCGGGTTCAATTCCCGCCTCGGAACAAATATTTGTACAATCTGCATTATTCAGGGTGTTCTGGGTGTTTTTCTACGTATACTAAAAAATATATAATATCTATGTAATGTTATTGTATTAAGTATATCAGTTATCTAGTAATCATAACACAAGCTCTGCTTAGCTTGGGGCTAGATAATGTTGTGTGGAATATCCAGCGTTTATTTATTATTTATACTTAAACTGGCGGTCGATCACAGTTTCACCCGAGTTTTTCCACTGAGAGCGCTGGGTTTCGGGATAAAAGTTTTGTTAGTTTCAATGTAAATCTAGGTTTTGATATTATATTACATACTATTATATACTACCTTTGTATCAAATTTAACGACATTTGGTACAGCCATGTCTATCAAACAGAGTATGTTTGTTTAACGTGCTTTCACGTCAACATGGCTAAGTTAATTTTAATTAAATTTGGTACACAGATAATATCATTATTTTGTTTGTAGTAGAGTTCCTTGTAAAAGGAGAAAAAAAAAGAGAAGAGAGAAATAAATATGTTTTTCTCCCCAGGTGGATGACGATATTCAAGGCTGTCATATACTACTGCCTTCCTCTAGTGGTAATCGCGTTTTTCTACACATTGATGGCACAACGTCTCCTGGCTAGCACAAGGGAGATGCCAGGAGCATTACATGGAGGGCAGGGAGAGGCACAAGCGAAGGCGAGGAAGTCTGTCGCATGTATGGTCCTCGTTTTTGTTAGTGGTAAGTGGTTTATAATATTTTGTCACAAATATTGCTCTTATAGTCCATAGTCGGCAAAAGCTTATGGTGGTCATGGTGGAGCGTAGGCTTAAGATGGTGTCTGGCTGGGAGATATTAATTCGGTGGAATTCAACGCCAGTAAAACTCAGGCTTGTTTGTTTTCCGTACAAAATGAATCACTTCCATTTAATTGGTTCTTTTCGAAATGTTTCAATTCTGATCTCTTCTATTGGTCTCACCTCCAACTCCACTCATTTGTGTTGTATTTTTGTGACCTACGAGACGGCTACTGTAATATTTTTTACAATGTACTGTAATATTTTTTAAATACAATTTTATATGACGAGTTTGTCACTATAAATTATTATGTAATATTTCCCCACCGCGTTCAAAATATCCTTATGATTAAAATAAATAAATTTAAAATATTTTGCATTACAAATTTGTGAATATACATTTATAGCCTGTTGAAGTTTGGTGTTACAGACCCCTGGTAAAGTATATCAGAACCATGTATCATGGTGACACAAATGTACACAAATATAGAAGAGTTATTTAATTCTATGACACAGTTGAGAATGATAGCCACTTGCGGCTGGTAGTTTAATTATGCCCGCTACCAAATTGGCGAAACATGAGCATGTAGTAAATAATTATTCTCAGCGCTTACTAATTAGGTACTTAAACTAGTTTAACGACAGTCTAGAGATAGACTAGAATGGTTAATGTTTAGTTAGTTTTGAAACTAACTATCAAAATATTTGGAAAACAGAACAGACGCACAACTGAGAGCTTAAATGATCAAATGTGATCAAGATGATTAAGTCAAGCATATTTTTCCTAAAAGTACTACTACGGCTCGAGCTTGCATATTTAACAAGCATCTACTCGGGCATATGATGTTATAACAACACGGATTTTTGTATAGAAATACCTAAAAGTGCTCCTAGCGCACTTTGAAAAGCTCAATTTCCATTTTGAATGAAACAACGCTGTCAGTATCTTCGATAAAGAAGCTCAAAGAAAGTGATAAGAAAGACGTGAAACAGCTTATTAGAAAACTAATATTGTTTCTCATACAAAGTTTATAGCTTTTGCTATGGAGTCTTCCTTCACCCGCTTTGTATATATTACCATAACAACTGGTGTAACTTCAGCAAAATTTAAAGTAGTTTCAACTTAAATTTAACTTGGAAGTTGGATTATTTACTAAGAGTTAAATTTATGGCCTGTCTAGAGGATTTATTCACAAATTGTAAATTTAAGCCTCTGGGAGTAAGCATTCTTTACGAACGTAAAGATACCGTTTTGTGCAGTCTCTACTACTTCCCTAATAAGTTAAAATAGATAATTATATATACTTGCCTGGAATGTAATGACTTTTATCCATTATTTAATTTAAGTGAAAAACATCTTAGCCGGCTACTCACTTTGCCGTGCTACAGAAAGACACAACATATAGACACACTACACACAGAGAGTAGGTAATAGACGATACTTATGTGACCTAGAAAACTTTCCAAATAAATTGAATATAAAAGACCTTCCATTTATCGGAAGGCTATTGCAATTTGTTATTTTGAAGGAATATTTTGTTTGCTCTAAACAAAGGAAACAGAATTCTCCATCAAAATGATTGGAGCTTAATAATCCCCCAAAAGTAATTGAAAGAACAATAAACTCCTTGTTTTCGTAACAAAGCGACCGCCATTTCAGCTATTGTAGTGCTCTTGTGGACTTTTAATTTTCTTTGATGAGTGAAACTTCTATCATTAATTTATCCTGTGCAAAAGTACCTACATAAGCCTGTTACTTAACAGGATGATTTTTTAAACATGGATCATGCAAAACAAGATTGTAAAATACCTAATCGGTCAATATAAAATAGATGAACAAATATATAGTAACAATTCCGTTCCTCTCCAACGAAAACTCTGAAAGAATTCGACACGTGTTTCGCCTCTCAACGAAGCATCCTCAGGAAACAGTAGGCTCACTGCGTGCTAGAACAACAAAGACACACTACTGCAAAAACTCCGCAGCCATGTTGCCTCGCCGAACGCCGAACAAACCTAATCGGTCTACCCACAGGTTCAAAGGAGGATTCGCTAGATCTAGGCTAAATGATATAGGTTCACTAGAAACTTTATGTTAACAATTTTGCGCGCTTGCTTATTTTGTTACTTTCATTGGTGGTCTAAATAAATAAAAAATGGTGCTTGAATTATCATGTATCACATCTGCAGCCTTAATGCGTTTAGACGAGGCCTCCCCCAAAGAATGCAATGGGGGTAATCATGAGCTGAACAGCCGGACATGAGCATGAATGGGTGAATTGAACTTTTGTTCAATTGTGTGTTTGTTTTGGGCATTTTTTTATGTCTTATTATATAAAAATGTCCAAAACAAAAACACAATTGAACTAAAATTCAATGGAATTCTGAAATATTTTATTATGTATGTTGGTATTGATTGGGTATATACACCATAATATGTGTTCTGTGTTGGGGATTGGCTTATATACTTGTTGGCACAATTTCTCCTGACGTGTGCTGAAAATATTTAACTCGGAAGCTGTAAGACAGAACTTTTACCTCCTATTTTGTTCAGAACTTATACGTCATAAAATTTGTGAGATAGTTTTTTTCTATTAGTACCTAGAACTATGATAGAACTTTAGCAACAAAATTTCCCACAATTGCTCCAATTTTTCGGGTTCCGCACCTGAACAGGAAAATACTGAACCCTTATACTATAGGATGAGTTTGTTGTCTGTATGACTGTGTGTCTTTCTGTCAAGACCCTTTTTCTAACAAACGGCTATAAGGAATAACTAAAAAAAACAAACAAAATGTCTAATTTTTGTGTGAAAATCGTTAAAAATAGAGTACTCCCCAGTAACCACACAATTCTGAAATTTGAAGTGGAGTAGGAGGCTTTGGGTCTTAAATGAAGTAGATATTAAAAAGTTTAAAATTAAGGAATCTCTACTTTTAACGTGATTATTAAATTTGCTTCCATAGTGGGAGGTAATTCAGAAAACTGATGATAGCAAAACCGAGGGATACAGTTTGGTGTTGCAGCTACATAATGTATCATCTTCATCCAAAATTGAATTACACCACTCGATAGCTAAAGGATTAAAGAATTTGTTACGTTTAGTGAAGACGCATCGCGAGCGGCGGAAAGGGAAGCACCGCCGCGCCGCGCGGTTATCTTGAGGTCCGCTGCGTAACATAATTTCGTATTCACGTAAAATACACAGTGGTCACGGTGTTCACGACACAGCCACACTCCAATTTCTTTACACCTTTATTGGGATGGTGAAGTTTATAGAAAAAAGTTGCTGAAACTAGAAAAAGGATCTGATGATTTCGAAATTATTTACGGATTGGATCAGGGCGCGAGTCCCGCTCGAACTTGTCCGTTTAATTTTATAACATCATGGAACTTTTGCATCATAATCGTCCCCTGTGTAACGTTGTTCTGTGAACGAAATGTTAAACGCAACGTCCCAAAAACGTGCACGCCGCCGGCCGAGCCATAACTTTTATTTTAATTAAAATGAATCTAATCCCGAAAAAACACCATAACTTCTACGCCAAAGCAACAAAAACAATCTACTGAAATAAGCAACCTATGTAATATACTGTTACGTTATCTCTTGTGACGCCATTTATTGTTGTTGGTTGCTAATGTAGCTATAACCGACATAATGACGGCCGTAATAAAACGGGTCTAGGTAATCAATTTTTAACTCTAAGACCTAAGTTCACGAACAAATAAACAGGCGTTTATCGTAACCATTGGTCAAGGTGTCTGATAATCTTTGAAAAAAACATGTCAAAAAGCATTGGTTAGGCTAAACAGTTGTTGACCCTCCTGTTTATTTGTTGGTGAAATCATCTCTAAGTCAATAATACAGTTAACTAATACAATTTTTTTGGTTTTTTTTTATTTAATGGCACGTGTCCGATATACCTACTACGTTTGTTATTCAAGAATCCATGACTTTGCATGTCTCAATTATACATACGGTAAACATGAGGTTTCTCGAAAATTCAAGGCTATATAGATGTAGGTTCGAATCTAGCACAGCCTGAAACTTCTTTTGAAATTACTTTGTTGTTTTTTGCAGTTTTCTTTGTCTGTTTCCTGCCATACCACGCGTTTGAGATATGGTTTCACCTGTCTCCAACTTCTAAGCTGGACTACAATGATTGGACACATGCATTGAGGATATTGGGATTCTGCTTGAGGTAAGATACTGTTAGCCAAGCGATATCCACTGCTTCACGTAATGTATGCCCCATAGAGGCTTTGATATGCCTAGATGGACAGCCTGGTACTGCCTCTGTTACTACCTTTCCACATATATAACTTACACGCTGACATAATATTATAGTCCCAACATGCATATACTCAATTTAAAATTATTTATCAAAAAAGGAGGTACATAATCAATAAATTCGTCAGCAATGTACCTACCTACTATTAGGTCTTAAGCTTTTACGCCCAAGACAAATCAAAACAAATAAAATCAAATCAGGCTCCGTTGGTTAGTCCGATTCAAATGGTTGTTTCAATGATCACGAAGTGGTCCTTATATCTAAATGTTTTTTGAAGTTGCTTAGAAACGTAAGGAAGGTGTGATTTGTCGAGTTTAACTAGTTCGATTCTCTAGTGACGGTTTAAAATGGTCTTTGTGATTTCAATGAATAAAATACTTTTGTAGACTAGATTTTGATAAACTTTATAATATAAGGTACCTACACACACCTACAACCCATGGAATGTTGGCCCCGTTATATATTTTGTAAGGTGATCTATTGGTATCAATACTATTCAACCTTCTTGTTTTTTTTTCTTTGGGCTAGTGTATAATTTTATTTTTCTTTGTGGATTGTTGAGCCTAATTTAATTGGCAATTTTACTCACACAATTGCTGCTCTGATTCTGTCAGGCACAATATTCAATCAGTCAAACCAAAATTATGTTTTCTGGGCAAAACATTAAAATAAATGGAATACTTACATGAAATGTTTTCCCAATTACAAAAGGTAGGTATTGTTTTCGAAATGGTATTCGATTTTAAAACACAGTCTTGTTACATTGTTCGGAAGATAAAGCTGTGGCTACAACAAATAGGGAATTTGGTCTGTCTGTTAACGAATGGTGCCATGATAACCTTACACGACTAATATTTATTGTTACTCACTTACCTTCGCTCTGTTACACTAGACGAGACTATTATCAAATAAATCCCAAATTGTAGGACATTTCTAGGACATTCTCTGTAACGTAGATAAACAACATGATTGTGTTTGGTGTTGTTTTCTTTGAAATGGAACCTGTTTTTATAAATCATTTATTCACTTACTACATTGTTTTCTTTGAAGTAAACTTTTAGATTTGTTTTTCGAATCACATCATCTCTATCAAGTCCACTGTACTTGGAAGAAGACGTCTTTCCATCATATCTTTCCGAGAATTCATTTCCGTATTCATTAGCCTTGCAAAGCTCTTGCCAAAGCTAAAGCCAATAGTGTATGGCAAGGCAATCTAATCCTATCTGTAGATAGATTATAGGTAGATATAGTGTTTTCATAACGGAGAGATTTATGAACATTGGTTTGAAAGCCGGAAAGACTTTCTTTTATTTCAAAAGGTATAAAAACCCGCAGGATCATTCTATAATCTGGTACACACTGGTTCGCACCGCCTTTCAGTAATGGTCTGTAAGAAAATATTAGGCCACAACCCATCCTTTATTTATAATGGATGTATTGCATTATCCTCTAAAATTCGCTTTTCTTGAGAATCATAGTCGGATAGACTGATGATGAAGCAAGAACCTGCTAATAATAATAATAATTTATTTATCAGATATTTATTTCTCATGAAATTAAAAATGAATAGTCAGATCTTCATAAAATTTTGTAGCCATACCTACCCCTCAATGACGACCGCCGTGGCGCAGTAGGCGAGTAATTGGTTGAGATGTGAGAAGTGCGGTTTCAATTCCTGCAGCGGGACAAATGTATTTGTTCCAGGTCTGGGTGTTGTGGTACCATTGTACTCGTAGTTTTTGATACCTACAATACAGGGAATCGTAGTGTGGGATCAGGACTATATTGGGTGTTATGTTATGTTATAATGGGATCAGACTTCTCAAAGCACGACGTGATTTTTTAAAATCAACAACTTACAATCACTTTATTCTCATGTCAGAAAGTCTATTGTGGGTTTAATCAAGCTAATATTATGTGTGACAGTTGAGTTATCTGTAGTAGGTAATGTAGTTGATTAGATTTATCTATTTGTTCGTAGTTTCCTGAACTCCTGCGTAAACCCGGTAGCTCTATACTGTGTCAGTGGAGTCTTCAGACAGCATTTCAACCGGTACCTATGCTGCAAGCGAAGCGCCCTGCATCCGACTTGTAGCTCGCGTCTGTCACGGACGGCGATCTGTGAGACATCTTTCAGGAGCACGCATAGGCATCGGTGTACAACCAGGTAAGAAAATTAAAGGTTTATTATGCGACCTCCACAAATATTTCAAGCCGTGGTCTCTGAGAACGTATTGCCGGAGCGCGTAGGCAATTCTCGTAATTATTCAAAATTAAATTCACAATATAATCTCATCTCAGTCATCTTTCGATTCATCAACCTTTCTGTCGCTAAGGAAGGCGTTCGTTAGAGCGAAATGCGACGATTAAGACATGTAATAGTTACTGCATCTAACGCAAGCAGTGAAGAAATTAGATTGTGAATTGAATGTTCAATATACGAGAATCGGGGCTTTTCAAATTGAATTGAAACTCAAGCATAGATTTTGATGAATTTCATTCTTCGATCATAAAGACACATGAAGATTTCAATGAAAAACTCATAAAACCATTGCATGGATCTCGATTCAGTTTGAGTTTTGTTTTTAGAGACATGCATGTTGAACCTAATACTAAAGATATAAAGCTCATGTCATTTTAATTTGAAAGCCGATGTGTCATTCACGTTATGACTATTAATTTTATTAATCTGTGATGGGAGCGCGAAATACATGCTCTCAATTTCAATCTAATATCAATAAAATCGAAACCAAAAAGAATGGCCTTCCTCAGATCTCCGATACCATAAAGCCTACAAACTTAAAATTTGCCATGATTGTTCCTTTCGGCCTTGGAATCCTTTCATCCTAAGTCTTAAAATCCTTTCTTAATGAGCAACTAGAAAGGTGCTCATTAAAAAAAGATTTTACGAAATTCAACCCATACTTAAATACACTCGAGAGCAATGAATCCGGGTCACTTAAAGAATGTTAAAAATCTCGGAAACTAAAAATGATAGATTAATGCAATAAATTGTATTTAATAGACAATGTAATACTCCTTAAATGAAGGTAAAAAAAATATGAGTCACCATACATTTTATTAACACAAAATTACATAAAGAAAAAAACTGCTGATCTCTCCTTAAAACAAAAATAGGAAACATGAAATTTTTGAACTTTATTACGATTTTCTTGAATTTTAATACTTCGTATTGCCTCCTCGTGCTTCCATTACTGCGTTTACGCAGAAAAAAAACAACAAAAAAACAGAAATCAAACAATGATAAATGACAGATTACAAACAAAAGCAAAACCAAATGCTGTAATTTCGTAGTTCCATCTTCGAAAGTGGCCCTTTTTCAAATTTGATTTTTTTTGATATAACTTTACAATAACTAAGAAGTTTTAATACCTTCATTTAAGGAGTATTACATTGTCTATTAAATACAATTTATTGCATTAACCTAGCATTTTTAGTTTCCGAGATTTTTAGGATTCTTTAAGTGACCCGGATTCATTGCTCTCGAGTGTATAAGGGTATAAAAAGGTTAAACACGGGAGGGTGTTTAACCTTTTTATACCCTTGTATAGTTCGAATGAAAAAGTTATAAGTCCAATTATAATATTACAACAAAGCGTCATAGCATTCGGTATGGAAGCCGATGCTATTTTGAAAATTTGGATGGTAGTTTGTTTTTGTACTGGGTATACCAACATGGATACCAGGTAAAACGGATAAGAAAAAAAATAAGAAATATTTCCCCCAAAACACATTTTTACTTATACGATGAAACGATTGCTCTATAAAATAATATTAATAAATAAATCACAATAAATATAAGTTACATATAGGACATAGTTGATACTGTTTGGACACTCTATATACTCACGTTAGAGGTTGGTACATGTCATGAGATAATCAGAAAAACAAATACACGTAAGAAAATAATTGTAGAAATTGACGCTCATATTAGAAATAAGCACACAACATGAACAACGCAACATTAAAATAATCATATTATTATATTATGTAAAATACAATAATCCTTTTCTCAACAAAAGGAAGTTTTTATAAGTTTGAAAAATGTTTTCATGAAGCCCAAACAGGATGAAAATATTTTTCTGCGAAATCATTACGAAGGTCCAACGAAATATTTTCTATTCAGACCAATTTCCCGTTCTTTGTAAGCCAATACAATGTCCTAGTAATTTACCATTATAGGCAGGGGGCGTTCTGAAGATCATTCAGCGAATTTATCCTTGGCCTCAAATACGTAGAAAGCAGGCTGCCGGCTTCTGACCCGCTGGCATTGCCGGGTAGTGCCGGGGTCTAACGGCACCCACTGAAATCAAAAGTGCATAGATTCGTAACTCAAGTAAACAAATACAACTTTGCATTCTCATTACAACACATATACAATACATCCAGATTGTTTAAATTGTTTTTGAATACCCGGCACCTATATGCCCACCAGCTTATATATACATGTTTTTGGGATCAGTATACAAAATTTACTGAGAGGGGGGACTTTTCACATGAGGTGTTAAACCAATGGCCATAATAAGCAACTAAGCAAGATGTTTATCCTAAATACAACCGAATTGAGAACCTCCAGCAAAAGCTATGACGTTTTGTGTAAAAGATACTTTTATATATACGCTAGGTGCTAATAGAATATTATGTTCCTGGCTGGGTGCTAAAAACGCACCCATCGATCCCACGATCTTATTGAGTGTAGGTTATTTTCTGCTGAGGGTTATTTTAATGTGATTGTGATGTATTCACGAGTTATTAGCTACTTCTGATGTTGACTAAACCAGGCACTCAATAGACCTACAGTCTGCTTTCTACGTAAATGCAGTCTTACATTTTACGAAACCCAAATTTAACATTTGACTATGACAAAGAGAAAATGGGAATAAAATCTTCGTAAAAGGTTCCAAAATGTTTTATTTCGCTCTCATTGTGTTATGTTTTCACGTCTGAAAGGGATTAAGCCAATCATGGACCTAATGTGATAAAGTTTGGGAGGTGGGTAATTCTTTGTGGAAATACTTTTATCACTTACAATTTTTAAAACGATTTTTTGTTTATTCCGCAAAACTCTTTGTATAAGGGGTTGGATAACACTTATCGGCACGGATCAGCATAAAAAGCACGTGTATGGGTGTTTTGTAAGATAAAAGATTTTAAAAAGGAAATTTACTAGACGATCTTAAGACTTGTATGGATATGGATAAGACAGGTAAGGGAAGGATTGAAACATGCGGCAGAGATGTGATTATTGAGATGGTTGTACGGGGTAACAAGAATGGGATAAATAAGGAACGAGTAAATCATGAAGTTTGAAAGTATGTGACGAAAAAGTTGAGGAGTAATAATTAGGGTGAGCGTGTTAAGCCTGCTCCGCTGCGCCAAATTTTCTAACAAAACATGATAGCAAAATATGTTATTAAAACAGCCAGTCCGCTGCGACTTTTGAGTTTTCAAATTATGATTTCTGACGTCGTCCTCTAGAGAGCACTGACACGAATTGAATGACTTCACCCCCCGTAGGCGAATGCGGGGATGTTTTCCGTTCGTTGCGGTAAACATGTTTGTATTTTTGCTAACACTAATCAGTTAGGCCACGCCCCCTTTCTGTTAGAAAACAATGTTATATGTTTTGTTAAACACCAAACATGGAGCAGCAGGCCCGGCTTTTTGGACATTAGTACAGGCAAATTAGCAAAAAGTGTGGACCTAAGTCGTGTAGTCGTGGATTCTTATGTAAACGTTAGATGACACGAAAAGAAGCTTATCCTAGGTTTGCACCGTTTCTGGCGCTTACGGAACCCTTTTAAATATTAGGTACAAACTTAAAAAGGCCGTAAATTTTAAACAGGAAGAAATTACTTGATGCAAGTTAAATTACGTATAGAGAGACTGTTTTAGTGCATTATGATTTTAATAGAAACCACGTGCATGTAGGGAACACAGTGTAGAACAAATGCATCTTCCGTAAAAAAAAACCAGTATAAAACTTGATGTAGTACTAATTAAGTGAATAAGTTTAAGTCAATTTCTAGACCTACATTAATTTTCCCCGAAGTAGAGCGACAATAAAATATGGAAAAGTGCCTTCCGTGAGACGCACCATGGTGAAAACCTGGCAATGTATTTCGAGCATTTTTCTGATAAGTCTATCAATTTGCACCGACTACCTTAATTTTCCCGGAGCCGTAATAACCACAAAAAGATTTTTTTGTAAACGATTTTTTTTTGTATGTTCCGTATGTCGGATTTAAAAAATACTTGGTGCAAATGTAGATCATAACGGTTCAAAGTCTATGCCAAATTGCACCGACTACTTCTATTTCCCCCATTAAGTTACGGATATTTTAAGGTTTTTCACCCTATTTCACCCTGTTCTGGAGGGTGAAATTACTGATGCTTATTATTAGAGGTGATTTTTAAGCCATACAAAACAATTAGAAAAGTTTTCATGACTACATCTAATTAGTTCCACACTTTTGCAAAAAATCACCTAATTTGACTGTACTACATGTCATATGAAGGAAGAATGTCATGTGACGAGAAAGAGCATTAAGTTTGAATGTGGATGGATATATAGGAAGAAGTATTAGACTAAAAATAACTGTTTCATTTAAAAAACCGACTTCCGCCATTGTATTCGTCTAAATAATTGAATGAAAAAAAAAATATTTAAAATAAAAAATTATGTAAATTAAATATCAAAATCGCCATGTGTATGCCTACAATATTTGAGGAGTTCCCTCAATTCCTCCTGGATTCCATCATCAGAACTGGATTCTGATGAAAAATGGGACCAATCTGGAAGTATATCTATTGAAATAAAAAAAGAATTTTCCAAATCGGTTCATAAACGAAGGAGATATGCGGTAACAAATAATAAAAAAAAAAAAAAATACAACCGAATTGAGAACCTCCTCCTTTTTTGGGAAGTCGGTTAAAAAGGAATGAAGTACCGAAATTACGGCTGATAGACAGGAAAAGAACAAGAAAACATGTTCTGCCAACCCTACTTATACCTAAGTGGGATAAAGCTAAGAATGCTTGTTTTGTATGAGATGCGGTGCTGTTTCTTGCTGATAATATGGTCTAAATCTAAGTGGTAATCAAAAATGTCTAATCCCCTTAATGTTAATGTTAAAGAACTTCCTTTTCCGCATTCGAACTCTATAGGTGGTCCATTATGCGTAAGTCTAACCCCCTTACTTATAAACATTATTTTAATTTAAGCATAAGTAAGAGATGCCAATATTATATTAATAACCAGATTACACTAAGATTATTCTAAGACAGATTTTTTTATGTAAACCCGTAAGCTGTTGATAGCTTCTTGCTGTATGTGGGTGTTTAGGAAGAAGGATTGCTCATATAAGTCACTCAAACAATTATTCCCCGTACAATTCAAAGTTCCAGTTTTATTATAATTTGGGGCTAGATAATGTTGTGTGAAATGTTCAGCATTTAGTTATTTTTATTTGATTTATTATTCAACTGGTTTCAACCGACTAACACATCACGAAGCATATAATACATTATGGTCCCCTTTCCTATTTTAAAAGGGCTTAGTTCTAACTCATACATCACGTAGAAGATCCCAACACTCCTATTGTAATATTTCAAAGTAAAAAATTCAGTGCAGTATACATTTTTAACGAGCAAGGTCTCAGAACTAGAGGATTAGGTCGGACGTTTTCCAGTGTGACCTAGCATTTTCTACCAAGTTCCGCTTACGGTAATCCCCACATTACCTTGAGCGAAAAATGGCGTAAAAATGTTTTTTCTCATGAATATAATTTTTTTATCATTATTTATTATGTCTGGTAGAAGCGACGCGTGACCCGTGAACTGGCTCTTATCTGACTCAATGCATTAGTATTGTTATTCAGCGTGGCAATGCAGCCAGCAGAGTCTTGGGGACGCTTCCCTCTGGTATAGTGATTTGGATCAGTTGAGCTATCTTAAGATCGTTTGTAAAAGTCTTTAGATAGCTGAACTGTTTCATTTGATTATTTTAAATTTTGTTCATACTTATTATTAGTATTGTTTTATTATTTCTGTAAAGACAGATAGTTTTATTTATTAGAATATCTACAATTTTCTCCATCACGTTTATATTTGTAAAGTTGAAGATTTTAATAAATTACATCACAAAACTTTCAACCTTCATCTGCAATCTTTGAAGTTATCTCCATTTTGATCTTTGTGCACTCTTAATTTCCTATTTGTAGTTTTTTTAACGAGTTTTGATTTTATTTAACTCATATAAGATAACACTGGTGGTAGTATACCTAGTTGCTATATAGTGAACCTATATATTCTGGTTCAATGAAAAAAAGGATTTGCCACTCGAGGAACGTACGGCTTCAAACGGGTAGGAAAGTATTTTGGAGACACCGGCTTGCAGAATTATTTGACGGCATGTATTCTATGTATTTCGGGAAGCGGTGATTGTATTGGCCAAATTCAATCTTAAAATTTGCATCTAAGTAGCATAATATTCTCACAATCATGAGTTAAAGTAGAGATTTGGGGATAGGTATCTATCATGGGAAACACTAGTGATGTAATCTTTTAAAATTTTGTTCTTTTGTTTTTTTTTTACTTTTTTCAACATGATTGTTCTATCAACTATTCCAGGAACCTAACAGAAAGTGTGGTGATATCAAACTACGACTACGGAAGCAATAAGAAGAAAGTTAACATTATATCGAGGAACAGCGCTGATGGAGTCACCATCATGACTATTCGAGAAACCAACGACTTCTTGGTGGAAGACGTCGATGAAAACTGCGTGAAGAGATAGATCATTAGGGCTAGTGTCGACTAAAGCTGAGCGGAGATGAGTAAATTAATCTAGAATCGCTTGCGGAGGAGCTTGTGTAATTTTGAGGCAATTCTTTTGATTAGATCTCCTCTAACGCTGGATACTGGCCCAATAACCGATGATATATGAGCGGGTGGATTCAAAATATTATAAACTTTAAATATAGGTAGTGTACCAAAGAAGACGAAAGTGATGGAACTACATCCGAAGTTGGTAAATCCAATAAATTTTAATGTAATGATGTAAAGTGTACATAAGTGAAACTGATGACGATGACAAAGGATTGATTAATACTTGGGAGTGTTTTTTAAAGACGGCTGTTCGTTTTAGTAAATGTTTACGAATTAAATAATATTAGTATTCGGACATTAAAAGACCAAATATTGATTGTAAAAAAAATGGTTAAGAAATTTATATAATTTAAAAACTTTATTATGTTAGAATTTAAGAAAAAATACAGATGTGTTAACATAAGGTGTAGTGATAATGTACATAACCTTCATTAGTCTATGCATGTATATTGGGAAATTTATACAGTATGTAAAGAAAAAATATATTTAAAAGAATAATATTGTGCAGAGTGTTGAGATATGCACCTGCCGTCATTTTATGGGAATTTTCAAAATACGCACACATTCGTTTTTTTTATACTTGGAAGAATTATTTTATTTGTTGATACAAAGAAATAATTAAACTGCATGGTTTTGAACAAATAAACTTATTTTCGCTTTTGTGAACATCAGTCCTAAAGATCAAAATAAGCTAAACGTTTTTTAAGCTAGTTTAAGATCTAATAATCTTTACTTTAATTCGCCAAAGCAAGTCTTCATGTTAAAAAAAGTAAACTGTCTTCTCTATAAATAAATAGATGTCTCAAAGTTTTGCTGTTGTTTTTGGTATTAAAGAACTTTATCTACTGACGCCTATTCAAAAACATTATCATGTTCATCATCATCATCTTCATAATGTCTACAGAAGTCCATTACTGGACATAACTTGTTTTTATCAACTTCTTATCAACGTAGTAAAAAGATAAAAGAAAAACTGAAACTGAATTTTGAACCAGTTCCAGCAGTTTTTTTTTCATATCTGTCGTGTTCAGAGGACAATACAATATTATGGTAACAGCGAGCTGATCTAATGATGGAGACAACAAAACTCCTCGATGATTAATAAATAGTCCGGCAGTGTTTGGGCTCATTTTAAAATTACCTACACATAATAATTATCAAAACAAATACATACAAATACATAAGTATATAAAATAATAAATAAACAAATAAATGCTGGACATTTCACACATCATTATCTAGCCCCAAGCTAAGCAGGGCTTGTGTTATGGGCACTAGATAACTGATATACTTAATACGATACATTACATAAATAGATATTTTTATTATACATAGAAAAATACCCAGAACACCCTGAACAAATATCTGCAGATCGTACAAATATTTGTTCCGAGGCGGGAATCGAATCCACAACCTCCTGCGTCGCAGGCAAACCTTCGCCCGCCGCGCCACAGAGGTCGTCATATAACAACGAACTATATAGTGAAGTGGATTACTGGACATTACCATGGAAATATTACGATAAGACAAAGTGATTGGCGATACTGAGACTATTTCCTGACGTGTTGAAGGCTCAAGCTAGAAATGGGGCTTTTCGTAACGAGACAGGTAACCTATTCCACAAGCGTGTTCCTTGAATCATTAAGGAGTTTTCATAGAAGTATGTTCTTTGTACAGGAATATATATTTACATTATGGCACAAAATGTACGGCATATTGTGCTTCTTATCTATATACTCAGACGTACCATATGGCTAGCCGTTACAATAGTAACGAAACGATAGTAAATGTCAAATATTAACCAATCAAATTACAAATATTTCAAATAACCCCGATTTCATTGGCCAATATTAACATTTTGCGTCCTGATACCGTTAGTCAGCCTGCGCTAGCCGTACACAAAACCTATTTGTCAAATAAATAGGAACATTATAAGGAAAAAACTGCCAACACTGAATCCACGCCCTCTTCTGGAAGCTGAATACCGAACTCCGAACCCTCCATTGGCTTCTTTTCGCCCTCGTGAGAATCAAGGCGTATATGGTAAGTGGTTGTTACATACACAATTTTCAGATATATTTCCAGCCCACTCGTGTATTTCAATCACCGAATTAATTTAATTAGGAAACTCGTTATAATAACAACCAAATATAACAATTTGGCTTCTTAAATAACAAATTAAATTTCCTAAGAAAGCCCACAGATGTGAATGTAAATAATTTTATTCAATACAAACAAATATCTTGCGGGTTTACAAACGTCGAGTGTAATTCTTGGAACGTTTGAACCAATTTCATATATCAGGGGGAAAATGAGGCTTTCTAATTTGATTCTGAAATTACTCACATTATTCATACAATATTACAAGTAGGTAGGTAAAGTAAGCAGGTACTGTGTGTCCAGCCTTAGAATAGATCCTTCCATCTCCATTGTAAAAGCCGAGTAAGGGATTACATCAGGGCATGGGCATTGGGCAGCAGCATCTACCTCAGTACTCAACACCAATAATGCGATCACCAATCCACCTGCCAAGCGTGGTGAGTATGGTAATTCCCTCTATTTTATTTTATGGGGGAGGCCTCGTCCAGTATTTGACTTCTAAGTGCTAATGATGATGATGTAGTAAACTCTGATAAAAAAAGCTAGACAACTTCAAACTAGCATTTTTTCAGGGCTTGAGAATTATTCGTTCCTATAGCTTTTTGTGATCATCAATTGAGCAAAAATAAGCAAGTCCACAGATATATGTGTGGTACCTACCTACACATGAGCAGTAGTTTGTCTACAAAATCTATCTATAAAAGAGTGTTAAAGAAGGAGATAACGCAGCTTCGGGACCCTCAGCAAGGCATGGCTCGCCTTGGCCAGATTTATCTAAACTTTGACCGTTGGTTATGGTAGCCACCCGTTAATGTGTTCGATAATGGCCATAAGTGTTGTCAGAGTTAGTAAGAGTTGCTGTTTCATAATTGCATTTTACTGCGTAACCAGTAACACCACAAACGAACGAACCATCCTCAGGGTTAAAAAGAAACTAAAAAAAAAAGCGAGATGAAGTGAGGCGATTGTAAAATGCAAAAGCAATCAATACAATTGTTTTAAATTGAAAAAACTACTAATGAAGCCGTTTTTAAACTATTTATTATTTAATAGAATTGAAGTTATCGTGGCTTGGTATCATTTTAGGAAAATTACGACTATACACCACGTACTATACGTACGTATTTATTATTTAAAATGATTCCCAACCACAAAAGTTTCAATTCTGCATTACAATAAAATTGTGTCAAAATAACACAATTTCCTTTACAACCGATTCATCTCCGCTCCTCTCCGACTCTACTATTTATGATATCATGCTCAAAACATACGTTGTGTTTATATATTAGAGAAGAAACCACACCGTCTTGGCAGTTTACTTTCATTCTCATAGTCTAATTACTTTGATAAAATAACCTAAGCAAATGATTTTATCAACCGGGTAATTCAAATTTAATTTTAGGCGTGAGGTCGCATCATAAATTTAGGAATTCAACCGCGGCTGTCTCGGTACACACGATGTGTAAAATAAGGTATAAATGCTGTGTTAAATTAAGCCAAGCCTCTGTCACTACAAAACAGGTTTTAGGCTTCGTCCACAGTAGGCAAACTGTTCGCCGCCGACTGAGTGAGCCGCAAATTTGTGGCAAACTGAAATTCGACTCAGCGGCACACTCAGATCAATTTACCGACTGGAACCGGTTTTCCTGTGAGTCGGCCGCCTACTGAGACAGTAGGCGCGCGTAACGCTTCAAACTGCGTAGTGAGCGCAAAACTAGCAAACTGTGAACATTCTATTTCAAATATATGGAAGGGCGTACTAAACCGACACGCCGCGCGCCAGCCGCTAACTCAGTCGGTGGCGAACTGTTTGCCTACTGGGACGTAGCCTTAAAGAAAAGAAGGATGGTGACGTTTCATACATTTTGTGACCCACCTTTGTTGATAATTTCACTTTACGTACAGTACAGACGCTTTTGGTTATTTTTAATATAAGCAATTTGAATGAAGTGTGTAAAAGTTGTGGAAAAATAATTGTCAGGTCATTTACACCAAAAACTTCGCAATTTTCGGTTGAAATACAAAGTATGTAATTAATCACATGAGACATCTACCATCAACGTTCTTATTCATGTTGGTAGGTAATTGTTTTTTAAGACTAATGGTCCATAAACTGTACAAAATATATTATAGTGGTCGAAAGTAAAACGAGTTGTTTATTTATTTATTTATAGAGTTTTTTGCTATAAACTGAATTAGATGTATCTTTTGATTCACTACTTCTAAAAACAAACAAGGGCTATAAACTAATTGAACCAAAAAATATTTAGAACAAAACTAATTTCTTCCATGATTTCTTCCTGGTGCATTTTTTTTGTCTGGGTCAACAGCCTTTTTTTTTTCTTTTTTTTTTTTCCTTCTTTGCTTTATTTCGCCTGTATTATGGTTCAGAAGCGATTAGTTTAAGTTCGAGTGTCTGAGGAATGCAACCTGTCACTCGGTTAAATTTTGTTTCAGTAACACTCGGGCACACCATTCATATAATTATCACTAGAAACGGGATATTTACCATGATTTTTGAGTTTTGTTGAAACCCGATATTTCGGCACAATTTCATGCGCCATGATCACGAGTAAACTGAAGTCTTTGCGAGTAGATTTTTATTGTTATAGGTAGCCGTAACGATCTACCCTCTTTCTCACTCTTTTATTACGAACACCCCTACCATCAGCTTCATTGTCACACTTAACTCCATCTCGACACACCACACTAACAGTATCCGGACGAGCAACTGGTACCACACAATTTTTCCGATTGCTACACATTCTCACCACAGGATTCCAGACTCCAGACAATTGAAAACCATCTTCTCTATTGAAATTCCTGTGTTTAGTAATCTCAATTGCCTCTTGTACCAGTCTTGGTATGTAATGCCGCTCTGTTGAGATTACCTGTGGATTGTGTAGCTCAATCCAATGGTTTGAGCCAGATTCTATGAGGTGTTCCGCTATAGCTGACTTCTGTGTGTCGACGTTTTTGACCGCTCGGATGTGCTCCTTGACCCGACAAGCTATCGTACGTTTAGTTTGACCAATGTAAGAACTCCCACAGCTACAATCAATCTTATACACCCCTGGTTTTTCAAGTGGAAAACTGTCTTTAGGTGAGCGCAGGTAGTGTGAGATTTTCTTTAAGGGAGTAAAAATGGTCTTAACGGAGAACTTTTGCAGGATTTTCGCAATTTTGTCCGTCACTCCCTTAACGTAAGGCAGAAATGCTGGTTTTCGATCCACCATGCATTTGCGGGGTCTAGGCCTAGGACGGGATGGCAAAGTCTGACACTTATACCCATTCTTACGCAAGACACACTGGATATGAGCTAGCTCACTTTCAATATGATCCTCATCACACAAGTCAAAAGCACGGTTGGTGAGAGACGTTACCACCGAAAAGAGCTGCCGCGGGTGGTGGTGTGAATTGGCATGGAGATATCGGTCCGTATGCGTTGGCTTTCTATAAACAGAGTGGCCCAATCCACCATCTTCTCGGACCTGTACCAATACGTCTAAGAAAGCCAAACGTCGATCACATTCCATTTCATACGTGAACCTCATCTTGGGATGTAATCCATTGAAATGTGCCAAAAGTAGTTCAATCTCATCCTTCTTTCCCTCAACAACACAGAATACGTCATCTACATACCTCTTCCACAATTTAACTGGTAAGGGGGCAGTTGAGATTGCCATGTTCTCAAAATACTCCATCCAAATACTTGCCACCACGGGAGCGATTGGACTTCCCATAGCTACACCATCTATTTGGAGGTAGTAATTACCCTTGTATACGAAATAATTCGTGGAGAGAATATGATGCACAAGCTTGGCGTACTCCATCGGGATGCAGTTTTCCTGTATGCTCTTCTCCATCACCTTCATACAGTCAGCTAAGGGGACGTTTGTGAAGAGAGATTCCACATCAAAACTCACCATCTTCTCGCTGTCATCCACCTTCGTCTGCTTCAGAATCTGTATAAAATGACGTGAGTCCTTAACGAAAGAAAATGTTCTTCCCACAGTGGATTGTAGTACACCTGCCACATGCTTAGCTAGCTCATATGTAGGTGAGTCAATTTGACTCACGATAGGTCTTAGCGGAGCATTCTGTTTGTGCACTTTAGGTAGACCATACAGTTTGGGAGGGAGAACGTTTCTAGGACGCAACAAGTATTTCGTTACTTCCTCTCCAATAGCATGTTGGCACTCCACTATAATTTTCCTGGTACTACGATGTGTCCGAGCTGTCGGATTGTAAACCACCGGTTTGTATATATTCAAAAGTTATACCATTCATATAGTTTTTTTTATGTGACGTACCAGTGAAACTTCTGTAAGTTAGTACTATTATTTTATCTGTATTAGGGCCCAAAAGTAATTAATGTCCTTTCACGTACGCAGAATCATAATTTATCTAATTAAACTTGACGCGCGACGCGTTAGTAGCTGAATGAATGGCTTTGTTTACAAAATTTTAGTAACCCCATCTTTTTGCAAATGCGACCAAGATTGATAGTGACACCACAGACAAAGACATGCTGTCTACTATGATGTAAGCAATTGGGTCACGTGATTCAATTGTTTTATTACCTGACTGCGCGAATGCAAAAGGAGGGTTATGATTTTTTAGCAGTCTTAAATTAGCAGTACGTATGTATTTAAGTTTGTTCTTTTGGTAATCTCGTAGCTCCAAAACTACTTGACGGATTTTGACAAAAGGGATAAGTACCTATATATAATAATAATATGATAGTTGGAGGCTTAGTACGGGTTTTAATAGTTTTCAAAACTATATGTAGGTTCGTTTCCATCCGTACATTTACTGACAGCGTCCTTAGTGTTCTTTTCGTTTTCGCTAGGGCAGCTGCATGTATGGAAGGAAACGAAACTTCATATCTTTGATTATAAAGCTTCTTATATATGGTTTCGAAAACTATCTAAACCCGTACTAATCCCCCTATTATGAAGTGTCTTGACATTACGCGTGTCTTTTAGTGTGACGTCATTATTATGTAAGTTGCATATTCATATATGCAACTTACATAATAATGATAATTCTTAAATTCAAAATGGCGGAAGAAAACAAATGCAATTTTTCCAACCTTAAATAAAAATGAATAATATAAAACAAATTAATTTGGCATCAAATAAAAGAGTTTGATGTATAAAAATGATATCATCATCAGCCTACTGGACTTAGGCCTGCGCCATAGAATGCCACGACGTATGGTCTGGAGCTGCCTCCATCCACTGACTTCATGCTACATTTAAAATGTCGTCGCTCCATCGGAGGGGGGGTCTACCAATAACCCTGTCGTCGTCTGGTACGGTTGCTGCTCGAATCTTTATTACCCCAACGGTCCATGGGAATCATATTCACCAGTGATTCTCCATGACAATCATGGGGTTAATGACCGTATTTTGCACCTTAACGTAAAATCTAGACCTTCATAATCATCATCATCATCATCAGCCTGTAGAAGTCCACTGCTGGACATAGGCCTCCCCCTTAGAATGCCACGACGAACGGTCTTGAGCCGCCTCCAACCACCGACTCCCCGCGACGCTTATAATGTATTTAGTCCATCGAGTGGAGGGCCTTCCTCTACCGCGTCGTCCGGTTTGTGGTCGCTACTCGAGAACCTTTATACCCCAACGGTTATCAGTTCTTCGAGCAATATGACCTGCCCATTGCCTCTTCAACTTACTAATTCTGAGAGCTATGTCGGTGACCTTGGTTTTTCTACGGATTTCCTCATTTCGGATTCTATCACGTAGTGAAACTCCTAGCATAGCTCTCTCCATAGCCCGCTGCGTGACCTTATTCCACTTAAATACAAAGTCACTAGTTATTCTAACCTAAATTAGTATCTAGTACCCAGTAGAAACAGCAGATCTAGAACATTTTGCAAATATAGTAGACCTGCTCCTGCCCTGTTTAATTATATCATTCGTAACATTAGCACTGACATTTATAACCGTTGAATGGTTATTACCACTCCACCCGAACCAGGCTCTTGCACACGTTTGTTAATGGCATGTCGTCGGAGTTAAGAAGTCAAATTACTGAGTGAAAGTATACTTGCATATCTTTTAAGTTTATGCTCAAAACAGCGAAAAAAAACACCGTGACTAAACCGGCATACCCCAGAACCAAACGATGGAAGGCATTTGCCATCGATTGATTTTGCACTGCTGGAATTATTTCAGAGGCCCAATTCTCTTATTGTAAAAACGTTTAAATCACAATTCGTGTCAGTAGCACTGTCACGTAGTAATTATTACTTAATCTTCGCGTATCATCGTATCTTATGCGAAGAGTAAGCAATAGTTACTATGTGACAGTGCGACTGACACGAGATTATACTGTGATTTAATCGTTTTTTATAAATAAAATTGGGCCTCAGAGCTGAACTGAGTGTAATGAAAGAGAATCACTACTTTAGTATAATATTAAGGTATTGTACTTGTGAGATTCGAGGGCTTATAACGAGTTTTGCATTGCAGCTATCGATTTGTGAGTCGTTAGCATTCAACGTAGCTTACGTAGTAACTATTTATTAATCTGTGCTGTCAATCAACTTTGGAATTCAAAACTCGTAATTAAGCCTTCAGACAGGGGGCGACGGGGGGTTGCCCTGCACAAAAGGCTTGTAATTGATTGTGGGTACCAGTATCAAAATAGTATCTTGTATCTTGCGTGGCTTGCCGCATGTTAAACCCTTCTCACTAGCTTGGCTATGTCGCAGTGGCATGTCGCTAGACTTGCGGCACTCATATGAAAACAGTTTCTTAGTGCTAATGTCGAGAGCATTCCGAGTTCTAAATAATGCTCTTTTATTACCCGACTATGGCCACGATAAAGAAGGGTTATGATTTTAAGCCATGATATCATTAAGTATTAATTCTGTTCTAAAGGTTGTCGCACACATATCAGCTCGGCACCATATCAACATCGCCTTAACCCGAGCCGTTCATTATTCTTTGTATGAAACTCCATACTGCAACGCACACTTATCAGTATGGTAACGGCTTTGCCTCGCCCGGGACAAGCAAGTGAATGACTTGCAGTTCATGGTAAACTCGCTGCGCCCGCGGTAGCCACCGCGCTTACGTCCCGCGCTGCCATCGCGCCACCATGCTTACGACTCGTGGTCACCGAAGGGACGGCATACCTGTGGCCCCACTCTCTCAAAATGGTGTAGATCCGCCGTAAGTTCGCTGTCACACAGCTCTACTGTAGCGGTTGACGCCTGGGAGATGCTGAGCCGCTGTTTATTTTTTATTATCGTAAGGTGTACAATAAAGTATTTTCTATTCTATTCTAAGTTTTGACAAACAATTGACACGGACGTATAGTGTAGTGTAACACGGATTTTTGAATGGAAAATGAGGTTCACAAAGTGTACGCTAGGGGCGCTAATCGGTGTCGCCATACAAAATCCATGTTACAGTACAATACAGGTTCGCATCAATTGTTTTAAAAAATTTAGACTCAGCCTCTGACTTTATTTGACAGCGATGAGGCGAGGCACAGGCGGTGCTTCTGATGAGTGATATGTGTCCGACAACCTTTAACATCTTGACATAATAAAGAGGTTTCTGAAGACATCTTGAAAATAATATTTTTTTGTGATGATCATCGCAGTCGTATTGTAATCGGTTGCCAACCTTTGTGGCTTGGTGGGCGAGTAGCTGGCTGAGACGCAAGAGTGTTGGTTCGATTTTGTGTGACAAAATGTTTGCATGATCTGCAAATATTTGGTCCGGGTCTGGGTGTTGTTATACCATGGTACTCGTAGTTCCTTTATACCTACAACGCAGGGAATCCGTGGGATCAGGACTATGTCTGTAACTGTTGGGTAGGTATGTGTTATGTTTAGTTATGTCATGTATTTGGTATCAAAAAAGGTCTTGATGCGTAAATGTTGAAATTGTTATACTACCTGCTCATATTTGCGTCCGACCAGCTCGTGGTTACCAATCGAGAACCTGTTTTCCCCAACGACCTGTTTTTTGTCGGTTCTGGAAGCTTTATTGGCCCACCCATTGCATTGATATTAGGGTCTTACATAATTCCATCGGACAAAATATTCACTCGGAAGATCCTTGTAAATTCAGTGCACATTTGAAATAGCCTGATCCATCATATTGAACGATTACGCTGAAAATTGAACGAACATTTTCTAGAAGCCTTGAACACTGTAAAAAAATTCTAACTGTGTGCAAAAAGTGTACAGTTTAAATTAACACAGTTATTACAACATATGTTTCAGTGAGATCTAATTATTTTACACCGATGGGGCAACTGAAAAAAACAGTTATGAAGCAAACAGTGAATATAGATGTATACACAGTTACAGAAAGTTTTTGGTCAATAATAGCAACGTATTCCTGTCAGTAATTGTAACGATTTCACTCATATCAGTTACAGTGACAACAATAAAATGGTTTTACCAGTAAAATTAACTGTTTTACTCAAACTGGTTCGTTTCAGTTATGCTAACGTGTTTAATGTGTTGGCTCCATTTTAACCTCGCAAAACAGTAACATTTATCGGTTTTCGGGTTACTCTAACTGTATTTTTTTTCCAGTGAAGGCAACGTGAGTAGGATGCGTCAAATCTACAATATTTCCAGTAACGAATTAGCCACGTAGCAATGAGTAGCAAATGCTACGGGCCCCAAACAAGGGGGCCCCCGCGAACCAACACCTATCTGAGCGTATTTTTTTGTCAATTTAGATAGGTTCGTAAATATTATATTTTTTTTCAACATTTTCAGATATTCAGGCAAAAGCCAATGACCTGACCGTCTTTGAAGAATATCAGTAACATACTTCAAGACGTCTCGTGCTAAATACTAAGTACACGCCTCGACGACTCTCGTGGCGTGGTGTGTCTCGCCTAAGAATATACCCCTCCTTCTCATCCCGTCGACGTAGTTATATAAAGCCTTACTATGGGATTACATCAAGAGATGGGCACCAGCATCCACCTGAGTACTTAACATCAAACTGTGATTACCAGTCCGCCTGCCATACGGCAAAATTATGGCAAATCCCCCCATTGTACTTTCGTCCAGTAGTGGACGTAGACACATCAGAGGCATAACCATGAGCTCTTATAGCGATTCAGTTCAAAAACTATTCAGCACATAATATCGGTTCCGTGATATCCGCAGCTATATTTAAAGGCACAGTAGCAGAAGGTCTATAGACTTCTGCAATTAAAGTTATTCAATGATGACGGATGTCAACGACGAACCGATATTTTGTACTGAATAGTTTTTGAATTGAATCGCTATGAGCTCATGGTAAGGCCTCGGGACGAAAATACGATGGGGGTTTGCGATAATCTTGCCGCTCAACAGGCGGATTGGTGATCAGGATCACAGTTTGATGTTAAGTACTCAGGTGGATGCTACTGCCATCCTCTGATCTAATGATCACACTTGACGAGTCTGTTGAAATTATTTTTTAAATTCAGGTGTTTTTATCGTTATTGATACAGTTTATCTAAATTAAATAAAAAAAAAATATATATATATATTGGAATATTATTGTGTATATAGTCGTATTTACACTCATAATTTTGTAGTTGCAAATAAGCAAATTGAAATAGAAATTGACACATAAAATCTAGAAAAGTATATTCTTAACCGTAACCGTTCTGTTTTATTTAACACCTTATACGCTTAAGATCCTAAAGCAAACCAAGGGAAATATTTAGTGCTTAATATTTAACCATTGACCACTATTTTTGTAGCTGTTACATAAAAACGTAGGTATCACTAACAAAAACTAATAAAAAAACACTAGTAAAAATTATGGACTTCCCAACAGTTTTAGCATACTTGGAAAAGAACCTTATTCGTGATACTGATGTATGTATCAGCATTATCTGCATCAGCGTCTGTAGCATAAAATATATTTCCAGGTGACGTCACCAGCCAATATAAATGCATGCACTGAGAAAAACCGAGCTAATAAAATCGTGAGGTGTTAACCCGGCTGTGTCAGGTTTACTAAGCTCAGTTTTCCTTGGTGCATGAAGTTTTTGTCAGTGGCAATATTGTAGCCTTTCACGTCACTAGCTTCTACTCTATGTGATACTGATTAAGTATGCAGGGGTGCAATTTTTAAGAGTTATCGCGTGTCTAAATGTCAGTAAAATTGCCTTTTATTCCACGATTTTCAAAATTTATTTACATCTGAAACTCAATGATGATTGATAGTAGATTATGCACTAAGGGAATAAAGCAGTGTCTTATGTCGCGGGCGGCATATTGAACCCTGAGCGTAACGAGGGACTCTAAAGCTAACTCCCGAGTGTAGCGAGGGAGTTATATAGAGTCCTGAGTGAAGCGAGGGGTTCAAACTGCCCAAGACGAAGACAGGCTTTATTCCAGAGGAGCATACTCTACTTTTCACACTTTCTGCGAGACAATAAAAAGCCAGGGCTTGTTTTGATTTTTGCGGTAGTAGATTATCAATAATCTCTAAAGCGTCTGTTTTGATAAACTTTGGAGTAGAATCACTATCGTTTGTAATTTTTGATCAACATGAATATTGCAATAAAATTTACTGAAAATCACAGCACCAAACACGCTGTTTACATTCTTTGTAAACGCACCTTTTTATTTTATTTTTGAGTTCTGCTAATGGTGGCCAGTTCGAATTCCGAAGAAACCTCTTTACAATGCCATATGGGCATTTTTCCACGAGTCTCCACACGAATTTGACGTTTCAAATTCAAATCATCGTTTCTCTGATGCTCGACAATGTCCAATTACAAATCATGCAACCTCAACGTAAAGTCATTCATTGTCTCTCTAGGGATATAAAGTTGTATGAAACTCCCTAGGGATTAAAATGATTTGAATTTGGAACGTCAAATTCGTGTGGAGACTCGTGGAAAACTCTAAGTAAAAAAATGCCCAAATGGCATTGTAAAGAGGTTTGTTCGAAAATCGAACTGGCCACCATAAGCAGAACTCAAAAAAAAGAAAAAGGTGCGTTTACAAAGAATGCTATACACGCTGTGCGCGTGTTTGGTGCTGTGATTTTCAGTAAATTTGATTGCAATATTCATGTTGATAAAAAATTATAAACGATAGTGATTCTACTCCAAAGTTTATCAAAACAGACGCTTAATAGAGATTATTGATAATCTACTAGCGCAAAAATCAAAACAAGCCCTTACTTTTTATTGTCTCGCAGAAAGTGTGAAAAGTAGAGTATGTTCCTCTGGAATAAAGCCCTCGCTTCACTCAAGCCTCTATATAACTCCCTCGCTACAATCGGGAGTTAACTTTAGAGTCCCTCGTTACGCTCAGGGTTCAATATGCCGCCCGCGACATAAGACACTGCTTTATTCCCTTAGTGCATAATCTACTATATACCTATGCTATATAAATACAAGTGCCTCCTCTAATAAATCTTCTGAAAAACGGTGATTTGCAGCCTTTTTGGTGATATTTAGTCACTCAGTGAGATTCACAAATCGTACCCCAAAATCTGGAATCACAGGTAAAATGGAAATGGAAACGTCTCTTTATGAGAAATACAAACATATTTTTTTATATTTTTTAAAGCAAGGGGCATATTTTGATATTAATAAAAATATGCCCCCCTATCTCCGAAAATGCCGAGCCAATTTAAAAAAAACTGAATATTGGTCTTTACGCATTTACAGGAAAATCTATATGAGAATTCTAGTTGATCCAGCTTGAAGCTGATGTGGCGTAAACATAATTTTCTAGCTCAAAGCGTTAGTTGAGTAGGGCTATCACGTAGAGGTAAAAAAAAACGGGTCATCAGATTTTACGATTACAAACTATTATGGCCTACTTGATAATAACCTCTGCGGTTTGCCCAATGACTAATAACATAAATGGGAGAAGGCTGTTGATCCATCGAATGTTTTTATGGCACTTTGCAGGGGGCTAAGCAAACAGGTAGGACCGTACAATGCTAATGCTACGAAGAAAGCTACAGTTTTCCTATAGACATGATAACTATATATATATATATATATATATATTTATATATTTATATATTGATTGACGTAATTATTATTCTATTTTACATAACATAGTAAACCTCCATGCACTATTTGCAAACAGGTAGGACCGTACAATGCTAATGCTACGAAGAAAGCTACAGTTTTCCTATAGACATGATAACTATATATATATATATATATATTTATATATTATATATTTATATATTGATTGACGTAATTATTATTCTATTTTACATAACATAGTAAACCTCCATGCACTATTTACATAAATAGAATTCATTCCTACTAGTAAGTAGGTACATTTTAAACGCAACTGTACTAAAATAGACATTATGCTATCGTCAGATTAGAATTTTCGAAAAGTTGTCATACTGCGATGTAAATATAAAAATAAAAAAAGTAGGCATTGTGCGATCTAATGTATGGTAGTTTCAAAATGTTGGCATTGTGCTACAGATTACATGTAACTATTTAAAAGTAAATGGCGATAGTAGGCATCGTTCTACGAAATCGGTATAGCACACAGTCACAGATTCATGGATACTGCTAGAAGTTTTGGCACACACGCGCTAAATTATTGTGTTGCTATAAACACATACTATAGCAACGTGAACTGTCAAGGGTGGGCCATTTAAACCTTTGGTAAGTATCTGGCAACCCTTTATTATGCCTTTATCATCTGTTTTCAGATCGGCTTATGACAGCCCGGGTTCAAAGCGTCAAAAGCCACAAAAGCGCCTCTACCCGCCTTTTTTGAAAAGAAACGTCTACTTTTATTTCATTTTATTTTCGATTGTTTTTTTTAATACGCTTTTATTAGCTTCAGACGTATGTTAGTATGTTTGTATGTTAGTATGTAACGGAATCTTTGAACATGATTTTGACCCCCTTCAAAACGTCGGATTAACTCGAAATTCGGCATACTTATTAAGGACCGATGACAATTCAATATTTTAAACATTTTGTCTCGTTATCCTTACTAGGATAATCAGGATCAGCGATTTTTGTTTTCCTGAGACCCGGAAGGTCTGCGTCAATGTCAAGTAGCATAGATAATTACAAACAATGTCCAGTCGTCAAGTAATCTGTCATGTCATGTTCTTTTCTATTTAGTTGTATTTTCTATAAATAGCGTATTTTTTTAGTTTTTTAAACTATTATATTTATTTAGTTCTATACGTTATTTTGGTGGCATTGTAATGAAATAAAATAGAAGTGCATTGCGTGATTTTTCAGATGTGGAAATTGTCCAAGAAAGTTTTACTAAAACTGCCATCGCTTTACTAAAACATAACTTGACTAAGACTGACGATTTGGACGCTGCTGGTTGCAAATTAATCTAATAACTTTTCATTTAAAAAACCGACTTCCGCCATTGTATTCGACTAAATAATTTTGGATGAAAAAAAAAATATGAAAGAACCATAGTGGTGAAAGGATTATGATACTTTCTGAATGCAAATGCTTGGTGTCTTGCTGAAAATATCAAAATCGCCATATGTATCTATACAATATTTGAGGAGTTCCCTCAATTCCTCGTGGATCCCATCATCAGAACTGGATTCTGAAAAAAATGGGACCAATCTGGAAGTATATCTATTCAAATAAAAAAATATTTTTCCAAATCGGTTCATAAACGCCGGAGATATGCGGTAACAAACATTAAAAAAAAAAAAAAATTACAACCGAATTGAGAACCTCCTCCTTTTTGGGAAGTCGGTTAAAAATACTTGAAAGTAACAACTGTACAAGATGTGAGACGCCAAAAAAAACAAAAACAAAAATTGGTACCACAACACCCAGATCTGGAAAAAATCTTAATACGACTACCTACATGTCATGGCGTATGTGACCCTCGCACGGTAGTGCCCCCGCCAAGTCGAGCAAAGGGCACAGCCATATAGATTTGTTTGAACTCACATTGTGCTTATTGTCCTTCAAACATCATGGGCATGGCTGAGAGAATCATGTTCCAGAGCTTCATGTTTGCTCACATCACGCTTTGAGGCGGGCAGACTGTTCCCATGTTTGTCATAAATGAATCTTCACAAAGTTATAACTTTTGAAACTATCATAGTTATAACCAAAGTTTGTGTGAGCGTACGTGCATGTTCTTACACGTATGCTCTTCTGTATGTTTTGTCTCATTTCCCTAAATAGGGCTACCAGTTATCTGAAAATTATCATCAGCTATTAGACGTCTACTGTTGGATGAGGCCTCCCCGACTAAGGGATAGGATGCAATAGGAGGATTTGCCATAATCACCACGCTTGGCAAGCGGATTGGTGATCGCAGCTTTGGTATTGAGTACTCAGGTGGATGCTGCTGCCCTCCTGGTGTAATCCTTAAGTTGGCTTTTACGAGATCCACGGGAGGAGACGGAGGGGTGTATTCTTAGACCAGACACACCACGGCACTGAAATTTGTACGTGGAATTGCGAACGGAGTTTAGGGATAGTTAACCGTTTGGCGTCAGGAATTATACCATGGTTCAGTGGGTAGTATTGCCTGCATTATCGTTCACTGAACTAGCATCCGTTTTGGTATAGCAACTCGAAACTTCTCCGAACACAATGGTGGCTATGACCTTCGCTACCCGTCCCGTCTTGAATACCATCGACAATAGGTGGCCTTAAAGACTGTGTATACCCACGGGAAACCAGCTTGGATTCATCATTACCAGCAGCCTTTAGACGTTTACTGCTGGACGACGCTTCCCCCATGAAATACAATGGAGGGAATTGCCATAATCATCGTATGCTTCGCAGGCAAATTGGTCGCAGTATCAGTTTTGAGTACTCAGGTGGATGCTGCTGCCCATCCCCTGCTGTAATCTCATAGTCGGATTTTTCAAAATCCACAGATGGAGACGGACGGGTCTATTCTTAAGCCGGACACATCACGGCACAGCTTGGATTACATGCCATCAAACAATCTCCATTGTCAAGATAACATAAATCAATCATCATCCCTGTCAGTATTGATAAATCGAGTCGTGAGGAAATCGGCATGTTCTAGAACACAAACTAAACGGCATGCAACAGATGTAATGTTAAATCCTGTCTATTCTACTTCGGTTCTGTTTGCTTAGTTATTGTATATGTTTTCGTGTCAAATAAGTTTATTTTCTACTATTTAGAAATATTAGATAAAAACTAGCTCGGCGCCCAAGCTAGTTCCCGTATCACAACCTTTGAGCGTGGTCGCGGTCGTTGCTCATGAGGAAGGACCTCAAAATGGTCTACGAATCGTCAGCAGGAGAATAGTGAAGTACTTGGTGTATAGTCGTAATTTTTCTAAAATGATACCAAGCCACGATTACTTCAATTCTATTATTTTCTTTCTTTCTTTCTGTGTATGAAAGGGGGCCGAGGTTGAAAATCAGTCAGGAGCAATAAATCTTATCATCGCACTGGTTCTTTCATGATTTATCACTGAACCTCAAACTGATCAGGTTGACCAAAAGAAGTCAAACGAAGGATTGATAACCCAAACTTATATAAGCTTCTAAGCCATATCAAATGTGTTTGGCTGACGTTGCGGCCGGTAGGGGCGCAATAAAGTCATGTTGGCGATATTGGGGTTAAGAGGCGTTGTCCCAGGTGAGTGCCTACGCTACGCGATACAAAGCTATGCTTAGTAGGTACCAAATATTAACTTAACATATCTAGTTATAGGATTGTAGGTTATCATAACTAGATAACATAACATAACACCCTACAGTCATAATATATATACGAAGTCTTTATCCCGCACTAGGATTCCCTGTGTCGTGGGTGGAACTACAAGTACCATGGTACCATAACACCCAGACCCAGGAAAAATATTTGCAGATCATACAAACATTTGTCCCACAGCGGGAATCGAACCCTCATGCATCTCAGCGAGCTACTCGCCCGCCGCGTCACAGAGGTCGATAAGTATATGTATCTTTATCAAATCGTCAGTGTAAATAAAACAGGAGTTATTAATTTTCCGAGATGTATACGTGCTCGCTCATACTCAGTTGAATCACTATCATTACCTACAGTTCAGATAATACCTAAACCTAATTACATTATCATCATGTCTTGGTTTTTCGCATCCCATAACGTCGCACTTGTTCACAGTTTGTTTGTTGTTGTTTGTTCTAGCGTCGCAAAAGTTCGTCCAGAAAAGTATTATTATACACCTATTTCTGCCTCCAAGCAGTAGTACTCGCATTGCTGTGTTTCAGTTTGAATGGTACGGGTGCCGGCAAAATTACAGGCATATGAGACTTTTCATCTTTATGTCTCAGGGTCGGCAGCACGCGAGTATGCCTCTGGTATGGCAGGCGTCCATAGGCTACGGTAAATACTTTCCATCAAGTGGTCCATATGCTTGTTTGCTTGCCCTGTAGTATAAGAAAAAAATAACTTTTAATTCTTCCTCATTCATAGGTTACTGTATGGTAAGTATTTAAACAGCTCTGTTCCACTAAGTTCAACTATAGTTCCACTAAGTGAACTATAGTTCAACTTGGTTCAACTAGTCGAACTTACAGGACAAAAAACGTATAAACGTCGCGTTGTATCGCGCCGCTTCATATCACGTTCCTCCGTAAGACAGGGGGATGGTAAGTTGGTACGCGGTCCGCATGCAATATCCGCGTCTAATATTGTGGCTTTCGACTGTCAAAGTGGCAATAACTATACAACACGAGATACCGAGACTCGTTGCTGTGATGGATTGTTTGGAGTTGGGCTTAGTTTTGGTTAATACTGTAAAGCAATCTGTCACTTTTATGTGTATGACAGCAGATTTACGGTACAGATGTCTGTACCTTACCCTTGGCCATTCATAAAACGCTGTAGTTGAATTAACTGATAACTTCAGTATAACGCGATACTACCTAATATCTAGGATTGTAAATCCTAGTTTAGAACCGTTATAAAATGAAAATCATTAATTACTAACAAAATCATTACCATCATCATCATCATCAGCTTATAGAAGTCTGCTGCTGGACATAGGCCTTCCCATAGAATACCAAGATGAACGGTACCGGGCCGCCTCCATACACCAATTCTTTGGTATATCGAGAGGCCGATACTGCGGTCCCAATCCGCCTCCAAACGTAGTGATTAAGACAAATCCTCCTATTGAATTAAATGGGAGAGCCCTCGTCCAGCATTGGACGTCTAAATGCTGATGATGATGATGATGATAAAGGTACTCAACTCATATAATATACCTATATTGGCACCAGGGAAGGTAATAAATTGACTTACGGCCAGAAAAAAAGCTTTTGAACCTAAATTAAAACCTGAAATTTTGATTGGAAACTCTATTCGCTTTATTTTCCCAAAGCTCTTGGGATCTCTTTTTGGATATATCCAATATAATAAGGGATAGGTTTAACAATTTCCTTTCTATTAATAATATATATACCTACTGTTTAGACACGGATTTCCCTAAGGGTTAACTAAAATAAGGAATAACCATTATGTTGGTCTGTGTATGTTTAATAAGGCCTATTTTATTATATGAGATTTTACCTTATAAGATGGTAAAATAGAACGTTCTAGAATAATAATTGCTACTGTTCTTGGAATTATAATTATTTTCCTCAAAGGTTACAAAACAAAAGATAATAAGTATCTACTCATGTGAACTCTACCATATATCGTTTTGTACATTTTATTACTCATTTTGAGATAAATTGATATAAATAAGAACGTATATGGTTTGCCGAAAGGGTGATTCTAAAGACAGAAATTATAAAAAAAATGTCTAGGATGAACTGTACCACCATCAACAACCTGTTTACGTCCACAGCTAAGACGACGCCTCTACATTGAATACATTGGACGGATTTGCAATAATCACCCGCTTGGCACGCGGATTGGTGATCACAGTTTGATGTTAAGGTGTCAGGTGGATGCTGTTGTGTTGCCAATAAATAAATAATAATAACTAGTGGTTCGCCCCGAACTGAGACCTCGCGATGACACAGTTATCAGTCTGACTACTTAAGTGGGGAAGAAAGGGTTATTAAGTATTCAACGGCTCTGTAAGCATGTTTGTATGGATTATCCATCAGAAATCTAAAACTATCTAAATTATACCTAAACATAAAGCCCATAGAAATATATACCTTAAAGACTAACATACATGTGTTATATCTAAAACACTTATTTATTGTTAACACGTAAATATGGGACATGTAGCGCACCTGAGAGGTGTCTCCAATGCTCTAGTGTGATCCCTTAGTAAGGCACGGTTTTACTACCTTTATCCACGGGAGGAGAAGGAGGGGTTCTTTAGCCAAGGGTAATTCTTGGCCGGAACACCACGGCACAATAATTTACAATATACCTACGCATGTCATGTATATTATAGCAATATACATATTAACATAGATAAACTGAACTGCGCAGTTAGTATTTCAATATTATAAATATCTGGCTAGTGTGAAGTATAGCTCTCGATGGATAAAAGTAAGGAAGGTATGTGGATGGATGCGGCTGGTAACCGTTTGTCGTGGCATTCTACGGGACAGGCCTATGTCTAGCAGTATAGACTTCTACAGGCTGATGATGATGATGATGATGATGATGAAGAATCTTCGCTGACCTGTAACATCAACATGAGCTTTTAGCGCTATTGAATAGAGTCCCATATGTTAAAAGTTGGTGACCAGTAAAATTACCAAGATTTCAAGCCATATGACTCTACCAGGCGCTACCTAGCATCGGTCATGACTCATGAGCCAATAAAAATAAAATTTGCGAAGGATTTGAACCGATTAAAATAGCACTACAATGTTGCGCTGAGAGTACTGTGGTGCGATTACGTAACTCTGTTGCTATCGGTTTCAATCAATTTCAATGCTGTTTCTATTCGAAATGACGCTCTTGCGACTACCCAACTTACGCATTATGCTTACAAAGGTTAATTGCAACAAGACTGCGTAAGTTAGGTAATATAATTAACGTAATTTCAAATAGAAACAACATTGAAATCGATTGAAATCAATAGTAACAGAATTACGCAATAACCCTCCTGATGACATTACGAGAAGTGATGCGATAACCTTTGATTTAAACTTAATGGCTTCACAACTCAAGTTGGAAAACTTCGGGGGAGTACGAAACGCTTCGAAAAATCACCGTCAATTATTTTAGGTAAGTGTTTAATTGAAACCACAAAAATCAATTTGAATCTTCTTAATTGGAATAAGACGTACTTACTTGAATTTGTAAAGGTTTTTGAGGACTTTAAGATGCCGAGAGCAGTATTTAAATAAAATAAGATAAGATAAAGTTTATTTAAAACAAACACAATTTGAGCTATAACATCAAACAAAGTGAAATTTACAAAAATAAAAAAATACTTATATTTATAACATGCAATGAAAAACTACAAACTAGGCTAAGCCTGTATCTTGGATAAATAAATAACAAATAATTTAACTTTTATATTGTAAAAACTAAGTGAAATTCCTTCCCATAATAACAGTAAGGAAAAAACTTCGGCATATCTGTACCTACTCGGGTTAGGTTCATACAACCTTATTACTGTAAGATACCGAAATAGATTACCAATTAGTTTCTATGCACCAAATCAATGCCGGTACTGTTGCGGAAAAAAGTTACAGTAAACTTTGCGTTGAAGGATGTTTCCAAGCTTCTATATGCTGGGACGGATATGGCATCAACATCAATGGCAAATACATCATTCACCTTTGATTTTCCGATGATATAGTCATGGAAGGATCGCTGGAAGACTTTGGCAGAATGCTCAGAGACCCTCAATACCGTCTTCCTAACGTTGGGTCTTAAAATTACCAAAATTATCACGCCAAATGTCCATGTCGCACCTATGCCTGTACACGTTGTGGAAATTATAGAGTCGAAGTTGTTGACCACGTTGTCTATTTAGGACAGACGATTCAACTAAGAAGGTCCCAACTTTGACAATGAAGTTAGCCGAAGAACCCAACTCGGATGGGTAGTGTTCGGGAAACTACGCCCTATCTTCTCGTTTACTGATACCTCAGAGCCTCAAGATGAATGTTAAACGCGAATACATTTTATTTGTAAATATTTATTTTTTGTTGTGTATTACATAATATGCCTATGTCCAGCAGACTTCTACAGGTTGATTATGATGATGACGGAACAAGTCATACATAACCCAATCAACCCATGTCGTAGAAGAAGCATAGATAGAGGAAGCTATCACAAGTAATATTTACCTATATAACTCTCACAACAGTCATAATATACGTTTTTTTTTATGCTACTTGGCAAGCAGACAAGCTTACGGCCCACCAGATGGAAAGCAGTTACCGTAGCCTATGAACGCCTGTAACACCAGAGCCATCACACGCGCGCTGCCGACCCTGAGACGTATAGTCACCGGCACCCGTACCCTTTAAACCGAAACACAGCAATGCGAACACTACTGCTTGGCGGCAGAAATAGGTACGGTGGTAGTACTTCCCCGGACGAACTCTTTCACAAGAAGTTCTACTACCAACAAAACAACAAAACGTAGTCCTAATCCCACACACTCACGTAAATACTCAACCCACACTAGGATTCCCTTTGTCGTAGGTATCAGTAACTACCATGGTATCATAACACCAAGACCCCTCAATTAGTACAATAAGAGAACATGTGAAATAATAAGCAATATTTTAGAAAGTTATATATAAAAATTGGTAAAATAATATGTAATTAAATTTAAGACAAAAAGATTGTGTAAGCTCATAAACGGGATTTTTTCCCAAAGGATAATGTAACAATAAATAAAGAACCCTGTCCTCAATCCTAAGAACGTTCGGAATAGGATCTCTGATCATGTCAGAGGGATGTTACTAAACGCCTTAGTGCCATTTCGTGATGGGTAGGGAAAAAAAAGAAACCTAGTCCCGAAACGAATATTTGCAGATCATACAATCATTTGTCCCGCAGCGGGAATCGAACCCGCAAGCTAAGACCAAAATTATAATTTGCGGTGCTAGCAAACTCCTGCGTTACTATGGAAATGGCTGACACGCCGCGACGCGCCGGTTCGCGACTTATTCAATTATACTTCAGGTCTCGTCCGAAGACCATTATTACTTGCAGCATTACGAGTTATGGTGCTGTCTCTGTCACACTTCAGATCCAAGTCACTAAAATACAAAAACCATCTCCTGTCTCTCTCTGTCTCTCGCTTTGGCTCCAGGTTCGGTCGGCTGAGAACACGCCTGCAACTAGTCATTACGTGTTTTTGTGTTGTCGAAGTTACACAAAAAGTTGAAATTTTCTTCAAAGTATTGATTTTTAGGTGAATTTGAAATGGGAAAACAAAAGCATTCTCGACACGATGAAAGTGATTATCGAAGTATTCGGAAAAAGTGAAAAAACTGGAACGCTAACTCCAGAAATACAGAAAGTCGAGTAGCTCGACTTCTACGGATTCGGATCACTCTCTCCGTGAAGTTTCCTCATATATAAAACAGAATTTAATTATGAAAATGGGAATCTAGAAGGTATGTAAGCCCTGCATTAGAAAGTAAATGATTCAATCAATTACCTGGTTCTCTTTGACTACCCACATTTCAAAAAGATGATGAAGATGACAATGTTGGCATTTATATTGACACCAAGGTCTCACATGTATATCATGATTGAGAGTACGTATTGTTTTCTACACGTAAACCGTGTTGAGCGTATCTTTCGATACAAATAATCGTACTTACCTTATTAAATCCTTCCGCGTATATCGCGTTGAGGGTAAATTGATTTTTGGCTACATAAAAAACCTCGCATTCTTATCTTGATGAGAATACCTACGCATCATTTTCTTCACGTAAATCGTGTCGATCTTTTGATACAAAATAATCATAATGTACCTACCATTCCGCGTATATCGCGTTGAGTGAAAAACAATATTTAACGGTTATATACAAAACAATAAAGAAATATCTCCGCATTTATATCATGTCGAGAGTACCTACGTATAGATATTTTTTATTCACGTAAAGCGTGTTGAGCGTATCTATTGATACTAAATAATTGTACACATATTATGATTTTGCCATTGTCATGAAGTAAGAAATATTTCCTATACCAATGATATGCTAATGAGAACAAGTATAAACAAGTCTCCGTGTAAACCACGTTGAGAAATTCTTAAGTACCTTCCTGCTATGTACTTCAGGAAGAGGGTGATATAATAGAAACCAATGTACAAATATTGCTGACAGCATCAGTAGATATACTAATCCCAGCTGTACAGGAAAAAGCTAAAGAGTTTCTCGACCCGAAATCTTGATGATGTTAGATGAAGTACAGAAAGAATTTGGTGATGTTTTACACACAGATTTTGCTGCCCGATGGGCAAATATATACTAATGAAAGATTGCCTGAAGAAATAAAGTCAGACCTCTTGAAAACTACTTACCAGCTGAGAACTGTGACAACATGAAGGCATCTAAGCTCAATTTGGAGATCGAGCGGTTTTATCACCCTTGAATGTAAAGAAGGACATCTTTAGTCAAAGTAAGCAGAATCAGTTATCTAGCTGTTTATCAACGATCGGAGCGGCATTGGACTGGGCCTTGTCATCCAAGGACGCGTTACCTCCCGCACAAAAAATTATAAAGCCTTTAAGTGACGCTGGACGATTTCTCTGTTACATCCAAAAGTGGCGTTAACCTTGCCATCTTAAATCAAACTCCGCCAACTAACTCCTCAACTAGAAAAATCAGAGGGGTGCTTTAAACTTGAGGGGGATGCCGCGACCAGCAGCCGGCGAGCCGCGTCAGAATCCCATTTACCGGAGGACGGCAGCAACACCGCGGTATCAATGACGAGACACTTATCACCGGAGCCACTCAGCGCGGCAGAATACAACGAGAGGCGGTTGACTTCACCATCGCAGGTACCTATCGCAGGCCTATTGCCATATTTTTATGACTATTGGTGCAATATAACAGATGATCCTGATAATATTGTCCTGGGTTCGAGGATACAGTATACCGTTCAAAAGCGAGCCAATACAAAAAGCTCCTATCCGATCTTCAACTAAATCAATAGCTGAAATCAAAATAATCGATCAATGTATTGCGAGTTTGCTATAGTCTGATTTTATATCAACTAGTGACCCATGTGAAGGTAAATTTGTATCACTCATTTTCACGGTTCCCAAGCAATTTTCAAGGTTGGCAAATACCGCTTTATTTTACACTTGAAATAATTAAATAAATTTGTTCAGTTTGAACTAAAAATTTCATGTAAATGAACATTTAAAATGGAAAATTTTAGAACTGCGTTAAAATTATTGAATCAAAACAATTTTATGTCAACATTGGATTTAAAGGACGCCTATTTTTTATTTCCATGATAAACATAATTGAAAAAAGTTACGCTTCGAGTGGAAGTCGCAACTTTATGAATGGAATGATTTATGTTTCGGCCTATGTACTGCTCCTTTTCTATGTACTAAGATCATGAAACCTGTACAGTATTTACGTTCACAAGGTTTTATTTCAGTCAATTACTTAGATGATTTTCTTTGAACAGGACAGACATACGACTAATGCGTTAACAATGTCATCAAAACAATTTATGTTTTACAATCATTTGTTATAAATCTTAATGAAAGCCAAATAACGCCGAAAACCGAATAAGTATAAATTCTTAGGATTTATTTTCGACACTGAATATAATATACGTCTATTTAATTTCCTTAAGACAAAAAACAGCGCATTCTTAGAAAAACTACAGAGTTTTTGAAACTTAAAAGATGTACTATAAGGTATTTTGCCGAATTCATAGGTCTTTTGGCATCTGCATGTCCCACCGTAAGATGTGTATAAAATTATTCTAAAGACAAAAATATTAAATATTATCCGTAGAAAAACTGGTGACTGTAACAAGAAAATGATGGTAGCAAGCTCTTTAAAAAATGACTTATAATGGAGGAAATATAACATATTACGTTCAAAAAACCATTTTTTTCCAATAATTACAGTCTTAAAATATATACGATGCGTCAACTACAGGTTGGGGCGTTGCTTGTGACAAACAAAGTTCACACGGATTACCGTTATTGTATTATCTTAGGATCAAATTATTGACGGAATCGGAACTTACCTCCCATATCAATATTTTAGAGTTAAAAGCTGCGTTTTATGGTCTAAAGACTTTTGCTTATGAGCTTCACGATTGTGGTACATTGTAAAGAATTGATCATAAGACGTCGATCTGTTATATAAATCGTATGGGTAACACACACATTTAAACGATTTAGCCCGTACTATTTGGCAATGGTGTGAACTCAGAAATACAAACATATTTGCATCTTATATTAAATCTTCTGATAATATTATCGCTGATCGTTAATCCCGAAAAATTATCATAGACACCGAATGGGAATTTGCTGGGTACGCTTTTACAGAAATAACCAATAATTTTGGTACACCTGAGTTTGACCTCTTTGCAAACTCTCAAAACTATAAATGTACAAGATACGCATCATGAAAACTTGATCCATATTCTGAAATAGTAGATGCATTTACTTTTACTTGGAAAGAAATATATTTTTTCCTTCTTGTTTTGCAAAAGATAATTAATCACAAAGCAGAAGGCATCCTAGTTGTACCTTTTTGGCGATCACATGCTTGGTATCCGCTGTGGACCAAATTAATAATAATATCTAATAAAATATACTTTGGGCCTGATAAATATTTGTTACATTCACCTTTCAGAACTTGCGCTTTATGCAGATCTTGTCCTGGTGGCTGCGAGATTATCAGGCAACGATGATAGATCGAGGCATTCCAGAATTATCGTTGAGTATTTTGATGGCATCATTTACGGAAAAAACTCTTAATCAATATAGTTTCTACCTTAAATCCTGGTAGATAAATTGTGAAAATAAAAGCTATGTTGCTTTTAATGATACTAATTAGTACCCAAGTGATTTGTTTTTTGACTAAAAATTTGATGGAGCTAGTTACAGTACAAACACACATCGTTCCGCTCTATCAACCATCTTAGGATCTAAAATAACATTGGATGATAATATTCATAGATTTTTAAGAAGTGCTTACAGGTTAAAACCACCTAAATTTAAATATGCTCTCACTTGGGATACCAATAGAGTATTATGTGTTATGCATCTGATTTTTACCCCTATAATGATATTATACTAGAAGTCTACTAACAATAGCCTCTGCACCGGGTGTAGAAGCTAGGTTTGATAATATATATATATATATATATATATATATATATATATATATATATATATTTATGTGTGTGTAAAAAATTCTATGATTGTGATTAAAATATCTGATTTAATCAAAACAAATTGAAACCTGGGGCCCCCAACCACTAATTAAGCTACCTTTCATTCGCGAAAATCCATCGATATGTTCTGCTACGTGTTGCAAGCGTATATTGAAAAAATTTTAGCTTTACGCCGTGGTAATGTAGGTGACCACCTTTTCATAAGCCTGAGAAAACCTTATAAAAAAGTTTGTTCACAAATTCTCAGCCACTGGGTTAAAAAGTCTTATCAGATAGTCGTATTGATATCGGTGTTCGGAGCGCACAGCACACGCACGCATCCATCAGCCGCTCATCGGCTGGGCTTAAACCTGGAAGTGGTACGGAAGGCCGCAGGTTGGTCTAGTTTTTCAAACGTGTTCTTAAAGTACTACAATAGAGAAATTATAAATCCAGTTAACGATAATTTTGCTGAAGTTATATTTAGAAATGTATGATTTATTGATTTGATAGAACTACCCTTAAGCAGGTACACCTAATTGTATTAACTATAAATGTATCATGAAAAGGCAACCCACTTACTGTTAATAACTTTTATAAGAACAAGTGGTTGAAGTGTTTTTTGTTACCAATATAACATCTGATTTAAATAATCTAGAACATATTTATAATCTAGATCTATATCTTACTTCTCTGCATTTTAACTTTTCTTATTTGTCAGGATGACGTTACTTTCTCTGAACATCTGCAAGTAATAATGGTCTTCGGACGAGACCTGAAGTATAATTAAGAATCAAACGAACTTACCTAGTGCTGTTTGATTCCAATTATGCGAAGGTCTCGTCCGAAGACCATTACGATCCCACCCATCCCAAATACATACTTACCCTTCGACGTGGAAAAGTAAAATACACAATGTTTGGAGGCGTAGTATTCTCTGAAAGTAATGACTAGTTGCAGGCGTGTTCTCAGCCGACCGAACCTGGAGCCAAAGCGAGAGACAGAGAGAGACAGGAGATGGTTTTTGTATTTTAGTGACTTGGATCTGAAGTGTGACAGAGACAGCACCATAACTCGTAATGCTGCAAGTAATAATGGTCTTCGGACGAGACCTTCGCATAATTGGAATCAAACAGCACTAGGTAAGTTCGTTTGATTCTTAATTATTCACACTTTCAACTGCGAAGTACCTAAATGCTTTTTCTATAGATGCGTCATATTAAATGGTCATCAGCTGTAAAACCAATTAGCTGTCAATTATTTCTGGATACCTACTGTGGAAAACCCATTGATTGTTTAATTAGTTTTACGTCCAAACGTTTTATCATTGGTTTCAAAGGCAAAGGTGAGTTTAAGACCAAAGTACTAGTACACTATCGTTTGCTCTTGCTTTCGGGTTTTCTATGCGTTTATTAGGAGGGTTCCCAACGAGTAACACCTTACTATCAAGACAGTGTCTATTAGAAGGTTATTTTTTCGTCCGGCTTGTGCATTTGGCAGTTTCAAGTATTAATAAATTAATTGTAATTTGCAACGTTACACTCGTCCCAGGTCAAAGTCCCAGTTAAGTCATGTTTTAGTAAAGCGGTAGCAGTTTTACTAGAACTTTGGTGGACAATTTCCACCAATTTGAAAAGTCACGCAATATACTTCCATTTAATTTCACTACTATTATGTTCACTTTATAAAAGCTACATTGGGTAAAATATCACCAAAATTACACAAAATAACTTATAAAAACACTAGACAATTAAATTAAATAAAAGTAAGCGACGTTTCTTTTCAAAAATGGGGGGAAGAGTCCTGTTAGAAGTTACTTTTTGTACCAACTTCTTTTCACTAGATGAGGAAAGACTGAGATAGGTCGTGAATTAGTTAGAGCAGCAACAGAGAAACCTAGTAAGAACAGAGACTGATTGGCAATAAGTGAATGATTAGGTACAACTTCATTGACAATCGTTTGGGGAATAAAAGTTCTCGAGTGGTAACCACGAATCGGACGACTGACGCATTGTTAAAAAGATTTACTCGTTGACATTTGTCATAGAAATTTCGTAAATGGAGGCACCCATAGCATTATAATAAGGGGAGACCTATCTTCAGCAGTGGACTTTCAAACGATGATGTAATGATACCCAACATAGCATATAATAAAACAGAATTACTCAGCAATCAATAAGATAACAACTAGTAGAGTAATTTACCTATAATCTAATGTCGTAGACAATTAAATAGCGCATGGTAGACCTTGTTTGCAATCGCTTTGACAATGGCGTAATTGTAATTTGAATACAAAAGTAAGCCTTCACGCTCAAACGGCTGAACAGATTTGAGTGAAATTGGTAATGGAGATACCTTTTATCCTGGATCAACACAAACACTAATTTCATCTTTTTTTTATTGTACTTGGCGAGCAAACAAGCCTACGGCCCACCTGATGGAAAGTAGTTACCGAAGCCTATGGACACCTGCAACACCAAAGGCAACACACGCGCGCTGCTGACCGTGGGACATACAGATGAAAAGTCTCATGTACCTGTAATTTCACTGGCAACCGTACCCTTCAAACTGAAACACAGCAATGCGCAGCATTACTGCTTGGCGGCAGAAATAGGTACGGTGGTAGTACTTCCCCGGACTAACTCTTTCACAAGAAGTTCTACTACTAACAAAACTTACTTACTTTTCATCATCATCATCATCAGTTTTCGTCATTGTTCCCGCGGGAGAAACCGCGGGGTGCAGCTAGTGTACTCTATGTATGATATTTAGTCGAAGGAGAAAACTAACATAACCTTCTTCATCAACCGATAAACATCCACTGCTGGGTGAGGCTCCTCCATAGCATGCATTGCATATCACAGAACTTATAGCGTGCAATGGGGGGATTTGCCCTTATCACCACGCTTGGCAGGCGGATTGGTGTTAAGTACTCAGGTTGATGCTGCTTAACATCCCCTGGCGTAATCCCTTAGTCACCCTCTACGACATCTACAGGAGGATTTGGAGGAGTCCTATTCTTAAGCCGAGACTACCAAAACTAGCTTGACCTATCCTACTATATGAAGGTGTGGTTGTTTGCATCTTTGAACGAACGAAACGAGTTCTCTGAGTTAACTTGGATAACCCAGCGTTTGTATGTATGTAAGTTTATAAGACGATTCAAAATGATCCTTGTGATTTCAATAAATAAAATTCTTTTTTATTTGATTTGAATTGATTTGTATTTTAGGCTGATGATAATATTGAAACTGGTTATTGAATGTTCATTTAATTTGGTAGGTGGTTAGACAATACGGGTAGAATTTATTAGTAAGGTTATTGTTAGGTTATCGTTTTCGTTAGCTATATCTATTGAGAGGTTGTTGAGATATTGGGGTCCATGAGGGGATACAAATAATTGAAGACGCAGACAATGGGCTGTCTTAAGAAAAGGCTTTGTTTTGACTTCTTAACTCCACAGCAACATTGTCTAATATCAAAAGATATTTTGAAATATACAACAAAAGCTTTTCATATTGACCTGATTGTCTCGCTATTTTTTTTATGATTTTAATGATAATTAAATAAATAAATAATAAATGTTGGAAATTTCACACAACATTATCTAGCCCCAAGCTAAGCAGTGTGTTATGGGTACTAGATAACTGATATACTTAATACATACATGACATAGATAGATATTTTTATTATACATAGAAAAATACCCAGAACACCCTGAACAAATATCTGCAGATCGTACAACTATTTGTTCCGAGGCGGGATCGAACCCGCAACCTTCTGCGTCACAGGCGAACCTTCGCCCGCCGCGCCACAGAGCTCGTCAATGTTTTTATCCTCTATATTGTCGTGGTGTGTGCGGCTTAAGAATAGACCTCACCTTCTCTTGTGGATGAAGCCTTACTAAAAGATTTTATATAAACTTATATATATATATATATATATATATAACACCAGGGAATGGGCAGCAGCATCCACCAGAGTACTTAAAATCAAATTGCGATCACCGCCAATCATCAATCCGCCTGCCATGGTTGATGTGATTATGGCAAATCTCCCCATTATATTCAATTTTTTTTATGCTACTTGGTAAGCAGATTAGCTTACGGCCCACCCAGATGGAAAGCAGTTACCGCAGCCTATGAACGCCTGTAACACCAGAGGCATCACACGCGCGCTGCCGACCCTGAGACATAAAGATGAAAAGTCTCATGTGCCTGTAATTTCACCGGCACCCGTACCCTTCAAACCGTAACACAGCAATGCGAACACTACTGCTTGGCGGCAGAAATAGGTACGGTGGTAGTACTTCCCCGGACGAACTCTTTCACAAGAAGTTCTACTACTAACAAAAAATTCAATGCCTAATGAGCATATTCAATGCTTGTTTTAATTCCAGCAGTGGATGTAAATAGGCTGGTGATGATGATGATGGTGCACCACAATCCCACGACAATTTAGCTAATAAACTAGTTTTCGAAACTACGTATATGAAGTTTCGCTTCCATCCATACATTTACTGACAGCGTCCTTAGTTTTCTTCTCGTTTTCACTAAGGGCGCTGCAAGTAAATGTATGGATGGAAGCGAAACTTCATAGAATGTTTCGAAAACTATCAAAACCCGTACTAAGCCCCCGTACAAGTATACCTAATATCTTTCATCTATATCATCTACAGTAATCATCTAGTAACAGACACCCGTGTCTAATGCCCAGAGCTGGTCAGAGCTGGAGCCCTCGCTTCTACATACAAGTAAATACTTAGTTAGAGCGAGGAACTCAAAGTAATGTCTAACCTAGGGTCTTGGCCACACGACATTACAAAATATTGTTTAACACCGAGGGTTTTTACCCTTTATTATTATTGTACCTAATGTTGTTGTGGTAATTAAGACTGTGCAATAAACATTTTTTATATTTAAAAAAAAAATATATATATATCAAATTAACGGGTTGAAAGCTATTCTCAGACAAACATATTTACATACGTAAAAAAACCGATTCATCCAAGTCAACTCAGAATTGCACGTTTAGTTAAAATTGTTCTGGATAGGTCCAGAACAATTTCTGTAACTAAACGTGCAATTCACCTTTTTTTTTTTTTTTTTTTTTTTTTTTTTTTTCTGCCCTAGGGGGCAGAGATACTTCCGTAAATATGGCAAATATAATACAGATCAACGCCCTACGAAGTAAACCTAAAATAAGTAAAGATTCAGTTCAAGTGCGCTTATCTTATTTCGAGTAATTTAAGATACCGTTTCAAAAGTAAAAAAATATTGTTTCTTATTTTAGGGTTTCGTACCTCAACAGAAAGAACGGAACCCTTATATAGGTTCCATTTATTGTCCGTCGGTCTGTCTGTATGTCTATCAAGACCCTTTTTTTAGGAACGGCTAAAGTTATCTTCAAGTTTATATCAAGTATAAAAGTCTGTGATTTCATATACCTAGTGCTGTAAAAAAATCAAACTTCTAACTCAATGCATTAAAAACATATGGCAATGAATGTCTAATTTTTTTATGGAAATTGTGAAATTTATATGCGACTAGGGTACTTCCAGTCTTAGAGAATTTATGTGGGGAGATGGCATGCTCAACTTCTAGTACTAAATTATTTCTGCCACTTTTTGCGGGAGGCGAGGTAAACACGTACAGCACACATTTACTTACTCACGCACACTCATGCAGAAAGTTGAGGCGTCTCTATAAACGCACACGGAAATAAAAGCTGTCACACAAACATAAAACAAGCACACAAATAAATAATTTCTGTAATTACACTATTGGTTAGTTGCACACTAGCGCAAAAACTAGTGATGGGGTGTGAAAGATTGAATGAAATTAAGATTATTAATTGTCTATGGATCTAGTCTATGGATGTATGTTTGAATGGGTGAATTGATTCATGTTGATCAAAAGTAATCGCGTAACAAACATATAAAAAAAACATAGTCAGTTAAAAATTGTTTTAGGATTTAAGAGGTCACCGGTAGGACGCGTACGTCCTTTTGCACGCGAACGAAGTTTGCTTCTATTTTGGCTATTGTTTCTTCAAATTTTGTATTCATGATTTGTACACTAATATATATAGACCCGTGGTGCGTTGGTTTCTTATAAAATTATATGGTTTCCAAATCTCACTTATCAGGCAACTCACTTGGCAGGCTGATCTGCAACTATTTGTTCCGGGTCTGGGTGTTATGGTACCAGTTACTCGTAGTTCCTGATAGGTACCTACGATACAGGGAATCCTAGTGTGGGATCAAAACTATGTATGTGACTGTTGAGTGTTAAAAAAAACAATATTTTGGCTTCTGCTCGGAATGGATGTAAGGTTGGGTCCCGTGGTATTAAGGAGCTCCTCCTCATTGACATGGCCATCAGACAGATGGTCAGGAGGAGCAAGGGAAATCCCTCGGCTGCTTGTATTGATTATAAGAAAGTCTATGATTCTGTGCCACATACATGGATTTAACAATTATAAGCTGGGATTACATTTTATATTGTATTTTTTAAATGAAAATATAAGCTATTGGTTTTAAAATGGATCAATTTATTGTTAAGAAAATGTATTTTCGCGGATCTGCTTTTTTCATACGAAACGAGATTCGAATATCCGTATACTTTTGCATACCTTCCTAATTTCATATTGTGATTGACGAAATAACCCTAAAACCGTAAAAAAAACGAAAATACAAACCTCTAAAATAACCTTACAACCCCTTTAAACCCGAAAAACAGCTAATCAAGCCCATTTAACCTATATTTTAGGCTGGTATTGAACGACGTAGGTATTGATATTTTCTTTGGAAACAGGTTTTTTTTTACAGCTTTGAGATCGTTTTTTACCTTTTTTGGCCTGTAAACTCCCTATCCTGTTAATTTCATAAAAATCGTTGCAGCCTCTTTCGTTCATTCGTTCGTTCGTTTTTTTCACATCACTTGTCCCCGTACCAAGAAATTACGTATCGTTATTTCTGTCGCATGCTTGGACTAAGAAAATATATTTTACGGTGAAATTAATGGCCTAATTGTGTTGTCAATTACTTAAATGTGATAAGAAACTCCATATTTTGTTAAATTTGATGTTTCCGACCGCCATTTACACGAAACCACAGCACAACCAACCATTTTTAGGAGCTCCGTATAGCGACAGGTATGAACGCAGAATGGCGAACGATCGTCGCTAAACTAGTTTTTATAAACTGACACGAACGACCGTTCATGTACTTCGGCAGAGGGGAAAGCGTATGCTTGCCATCTCCCTACTATAAATTCTCTAAGCTTCCAGTAACCTCACAAATAAATGGACAAGTCATTAATTGAGGAATTTCGACATTTTTACCTCATAAATGGTTGAATTTGGAAGGAAAAAGTAGCTGAAACTCAAAAAGGACTGAAGATTTCGAAATAATTTATGGACTGGAACCCTCAGGGCGCGAGTCTCGCTCACACTTATCCGTTGTTTATTTATTAATCATTTATGTACCCAATGAATAACGTTAATTATAAAAATAATTTTAAATTACTCGTTTGTAGATAACCGCATTAGAATTGAAGTCATTAGGTTATGTTATCAACTTCAAAATATTATGGATAACCACATTTGAACTTTTTTAACCTATCACTATCAACACATATACAAGTATAATTTCACAGTGAAACACTTATCACTTGTAAAACAACACCTCCTTGTCCCTTGTTAATGAAAAATTAGTAAGTACGTACTTTTTTACATGGATTTGTAAACATTTATGCACATTTACTTACTGGCGTAGTGGCCGACAAATTATTTGATAGCAATGAAAACATTCATAACATAGATTTTTTAGTGTTGATTAGTTACTAAGCACAGCTTCGAATGCTAAACAAAAACAAGCAAGTACCTATGAGTAGACTCGTAAAATTGGGGGTGTGGATAACCAGTAACTTGCAAAAACCCAATGGTTGTTACGTCACAAATTCACAATACATGTTACTCACATTCCCAAACTCAGACTCCAAACAATCCAGACCTCCACCTCCCCGCAATAATGATACATTTTAAAAAGGTCAGGGGAAGTGAAGACCAAGACAAGAGGTCTCGGTAATTTGGTCGTCGATTCCTTCGTTGAGACTCTGATCGTGACGTCATTTACAGAAGTGAGCGTACCTATAGTAGATAATGTATTATTGAATGGGTTTTTACGTCGCCTTTAGAATGTTGTAGAGTAGTAACATTATTAATTTTTATAATTCTGAAAAACATAAATATACACTTACAAATATCGCTAAAAGCCTAGTAAGTAGGATATCTGAAAGCACTGCCTTATTTAAGGCGATTACTATTGTCAACGATCTTGAACTAGCGCCAGCCAATAACAGCGTGTGCCTAAGCTGAATTTGACTGACGCCCGAGCGGTAGCGAGCCACCAGGCCCGTAGCGTAATTTATATTTTTTTTAGGAATATTTTGTCATATTTAAAAAGATAAAAGATGAATTTAAGTCCAAAAATAAAAATTGGTGCAGGCATTTAGAATTAGCAATTTTAAGCCAAAATTCGCTCTTATTAGATATATTTTATTGTTTTTTTATTGTAACTGTAAAATAAAATTGGTAAATATTGCAAAAGCTGTTATAATCACATAATATTTATTGCAGGCACCAGCCGTTAGTTACAAAGAGAGCTTTGGAATCATACATAAATATTTATTGACCGACCTTTTAAACGATAAACAAAATGAGGGGATACAACTCTTTACACACCCGTGGTAAAATATCATCATTATCGTCCCCAACAGCTCTTAGACCTACTGCTGGATATTAAATATTTTGATATTTTAATTTTAAAAACATGTTTTCAATTTTGTTAAATTTCTTATACTACTTATACAAAAATCGATACGCGAAAATTTGAATAGAAATGGGGATGTACCTGCCTGCAAATGCCGTTTTCTGCTTACGTTTTAGGTGAACAATTATGAAACTAATACTTGGTAGTGGATTGAAAGTATATTATTAACTTAAATAAGTAAACAAAAACAAGGAAAAAATAATGTTGTATATTTTATAAAATCCGCCAGCTCTACACATTCCCCGATCTTCTTTAGAGGCGATACGCATATTTCAGACGCAAGATTCATTATTTAAACTCAGTTGATTCCCGTCAAGGCACAGTCAATATTGCAGTGCCACTCAGTGCAGAACGTGTCGACAATTGGTGCATCTACCCTAAACAGTTCTCAGACAACATTTTTATTGATAAATCAGGTAACTATCATCATTAGTATTAAAGGTTAGTATAATTTCGTCTAAAAAAACAGCTGGTCTAATTAACAAGTAAAAAGTATCTGGTCTAAGTACAAATTTATCTTAGACCAGCTGCTTTTTTAGACGAAATGATACTAACCAAAAAAATACTCAAAATAAATTTATACTGAATATGACGGATATTTTCCCAAGATTTTGTTAGTTGTAAAAATACTAACTTGTTTGTTGCATTTTAAACTTTGTATCAGCATTTTAGGTATAATATAACCTTGTTATCATTCACAATTATTATAAATAACAAAGTCTTGGATTAATATTAAAATGAAGGCTTTAGAATAGATTTATATAAAAAAATCATGATGGATTGCACAAAGTATGATTCATTTAGTAATAATAAATATTGATGATATCAAAAGTAGGAAATAATAAACAATAGCTTTATTTCTGTGCTCGTGCCAGTATAATCATGATTAATGATTTGTTTTATATATAAAAATACCTACCTACACATTACCCTACCAAATCCGATGAATCTAATTCAAGAAATTGATACCAATGGTCTCTCTTACGATGTTTAGTGATAATAATGGTTAGGTAGGTGCAACAGCTCAACTCTAATCTTAATATCTAAAAATTACTTAGAAATATCTAAGTAATTTTTAAATTATTATTTTATTTTTAAATTTTTAATTAGTTACAATAGTAACTAATTAAAAATTTATTTAATAAATTTTCATTAAAAAACCGACTTTATTTGCTAAAAGCATACAAAATAAACTTGTTGCTAAAAATACCAAAATTGCTATATGTATGCCTATAACATTTGAGGAGTTCCCTCAATTGCTCATGGATTCCATCATCAGAACTAGGTTTAAAAAAATGGGACCAATCTGGAAGTAATAGATAAACGACAGAGATGAAGATGAAGTAACAAACATAAAAACAAAAATATAACTGAATTGAGAACCTCCTCCTTTTTGTGAAGTCGGTTAAAAAATAAAAAAAACATGGCTCCCAGTGCTTAAAAAATAATACAAAAAGGAAGCTAGCCTACCTCCGGTTTTACCGACGTATTTCTTGCTATGAATACTTACTACTTTAAATAATAAAAACAGGTCAAGAGCGAGTCGGACTCGCGTGGAAAGGGTTTCGTACAAGTAGGCCACCATTAACCACTAGACCAATATATTATCTTTTAGTCAATCAAAACTATTTTAGACTTACACATTTTCTCATTACGAGTATTTTTCGATTCCTTTGGGAATTTAAGGACTCAATTCAAACTTCAATTTATTTTTTTTGTCTCGGTACATTCGGAGATATATGGAGAGACATGGGAATGGTAAATTTTCGCATATTTTCTAATATCTCTTAAGCTAAGCATTTTAAATTATAAAAAAATACATTTGTGTTTCTCATAACGAGTTCTTTTTGTTGTCATGTCCCACGATACATTTGACATAAGTTTGTTTTTATATATGATACTAGTACCTAAAAATTGCCCTCCAAAATGAATTCCTAAATCAGAATTACGCCAATTAAATAATTAAAATAAAATAAATAAATTAAGTAATAATTAATTAGTAATTAAAATAACATAAAATTTATTTATTTGAATTAACGCTATACGTCCGTGATTGGGTCACCTAACTCTATATATATGTACCTACAAATTTCAACTTTTTTGGTCCAGTGGATTCGGAGAAAATAGACGGTGACAGACAGACAGACAGACACCTGAGTGATCCTATAATGGTTCCGTTGGTACCTTTTGAGGTAAGGAACCCTAAAAAAGTAACTAAACATCCTTGCCCTTTATGAGACGAACTTGAAATGCACTATAAATAAACAGGAAAATTATACTAAAACCGGTTGTATTCTCGCCACAAATAAAAACTATCCAACTTATTAAACTATATTTTTTTTACAGATAATGGCTACCTACGGAATCTTATTAGTCCTCGCGTTTGTGTGCGTCGTACAAGCCCAAAGGCCATTTTACGCTGGACTGAGTCCGATTGGATATCCACAAACAGCGGAAAATGATTTGCTATCAAACAGATTCGGTGAAGACGAACCCCAGCCGATCGAAGTCCGTGGAGACGGGAATCTAGTCAACAGGTTCAATGCCATGCCAATTGATAACCAACCTTTTTGGTACCTGAACTGGAGGCAATACGAAGCCCTGAGGCAGCGGCCGCAGACCTACCCGCAAAGACAGAACCCATTCATCAACCGAGTGCGGAAATAAGTTTTGAAATTGGAATACCCATAGAGATGTGACTTTGGCGTCTTTTGTGGATTGAATTTGAACTAAGAACACTGTCATTTAGATGATGGCATAGAAATAAGAACATTTAAGAAAAGATCCCGTCTTTTTTTTAAGGTTTTTATGAAAGAGGGATCTAACACAATTTCATAAGTACAATAAAAAATGTGTGAAACTCCACAAATTAAACAATGATAATTAATTCTGATAAAAACGGGATACCTGCACGAAGTAACAAAGAAAGACCACAAGAAAGAATCGATTTCAAACGACTGTAATTGAACTTCCCGTTATAACTGTAAATACATTGCAGTAAATAGAAGTTGTTATCGTTTTATTACTTCCTTTTATAATTTAACCTTGTTAGGATAAATAGTTAATAATAAAATGATGTTTACAGCATACCTACTAGGGTCTGATATTGTGATAAAATACCTAGCTAATATATTAAATTCATAATACGTTTGTTTTTCGTGCTTATACTGTATTCATCGACGCATGCATTTCGTTTACCGACTTCATATAAGATACGGTTAAATATTAATTATTCCTCAAAAAAAAAATACATTTCACTCATATGAAAACTTAATTTTGAGGTAAGTAAGTGTTTCTAACAATTCTATTGTTATAGTTAGTAGATAATAACTTATTAATAAACCGAAGCAGATCTTTCGCATTACGTATCTTGAAATCACGATGGTGTGCAGATGCATCTTCGATCACAGCAACGTATATATCAAAATCATTATGCGAAAAACAATATGATGACTTGTCAAATAAAACAATGTAGCAACCCTATGACTTGCACATAGCTAAGGGACTTTTCAGACGTGCCACCCACCGGCCAAAATGTGACCTGCATAATATCGTAAGAAAATGTATAGTTCTTCTCACCTCCGACACTTTGCAGTGCAATGCGTTTAACTGCTGTCGACTTCACGTTTTCATTCAATTTTGTGCCCGGCCACATTGTTTTCGTTCTCTAAGGTCTTCGCACATTGCTTTCAAGCAGGCGCGAGCTTCATTTTTCTTCATTTTATTGCTCATTAAAATGACGTTATACTTCGGTCACTAATTTATGTGTAGCCGTGGCTTGTGTTTAAATACTTATATAGACCCCTTCATCTCCTCCCATGGATTTCGTAAAAGCCGACTATAAAAGACCAGGACCAGGACCAGGGTAGCGGCAATCCCCTGAGCAATCCCCTGAGTTCTCAATACGAATACTGTGACCACCAATCCACCTGCCAAGCGTGGTAATTACGGAAATTCACCTATTTTATGGGGGATGCCTCGTCCAGCAGTGATCGTCTAAAGGTTGATGATGACGATGCATATTTATGTGGTGTTTTGTTTTAAATAACCGTTTCAGCCGTCGTAATATGAGGATCTTTTCTTTTAATATCTTCTGAGGATAATATCTTAGGATTAATTATACCAATATCTTTTACTAATAAATTCTGCTAGGTAAATGATCCGACCGGTTCGGAGGTATTATTTCATGTTGTGTACAAAAACAGTAGGTATTATAATACCCGAGAATGGCAAGCATTGTAATTTTACAATTATTATTAATACTTAGGTGCTGTGTAATACCTACATGCTGTGATTTTGTTACGAACGTGGTCAATTTTGTTTGTCCAATTAAAACTGGTTGCTTTCAATCCAAACACATACACATACATACATAACACAAGCTCTGCTTAGCGTGGGGATAGATAATGTTGTACGAAAGTATTTTTTTTAAATTTACGACTATAAGCAACGGCAACTGCTTACCATCAAGCGGACCGTAAGCTGTTTGCCAAGCCAATACATAAAATTAACTTTTAATAGGTAGGTACTTATCTATAGTTTTTGTCTTAAACAAATAGGTAATATCATTCATAAGCTAGGAGGTTAATCTAAAGCTATCCAATTCATGTGCTATTGATATCCGCTTATCTATTAACCGCGGTTTTGAGAGCTTTGGCAATTAATTGATCCAATATAAAACCGTAGACAATAATGACAGTGACTTCGGTAAACCGCGATTAGTCCCATTGAATCAATGATGCGATCGCTTGGCGATGAAACTAATCATTTTTCAATTAAAACTTATCCCAATTTTATTTAAACCTATTTGTGGTAATATGGTTTTGCTTGGTATAATTTGGTTTAATTCAATTGTAATTTTGGAGATTAGATTGGATAGATTGGATCTATACAATATCATCATCATCATCTTCATCAGAGCAGTCCCTAAGATGCCCACTGGTTGAAATCTTCGTCATATAATGCAATGGTGGGGATATGCCAATATCACCACGGTTGGCAGGCAGATAGGTACTCGCAGTATTGGTTTTGAGATGGATTCTGCTGCCTGTCCCCTATATGATGATAAAATGATATAACATACCTGTGAACATTCCAGCTTTCAGGTTTTAGGAAACGCTACACTCTCAAACTAGGAAATCATGCAGTGTATTTTTCGTATTTAACGCCTTGGTTTATTTAGTTTTTCACAAATTTTTGCACGAATAAACAGCCAAAGTAAAAGTTTTCTTCCAGCAAAACTCTGAGGCTAGAGAGTGGTGATTATCTTTAAGGTAAGTAATACGAGGCATTCCACGAAGAGCACCGATCTAAATAGCAGCTATCTGAATAGCACCAATGCTATGTCACGTAGAACACCTATTTTCACTTGGTGCTATTCGTGGAATAGTAGAAAATATTAAAAAAGCTACTTCAGCTGTTGACACCAAAACACTTACGTAACGCGATTGATGCTTTCTATCATATATGATATAATCTGAAGGGTTAAAAATTCACATTAATGCATTGATGTATATTTGATGTTCGTTTGCTTGGTCCGACCGTTTAAGGTGGATCGTTTCGCATGTGGCGCGAAATTCAAATTTATTCTTGTTTCTTGCTCGTCACAGCGTATCAGCATTCCTTGATATAGCGAAAACTAGGAGTCCCAACACACATGTTTTAATTAATAGTATCTCATAAATATCATTAGATAAGCTACGGATATCCCTGAGCCAAAAAAACACTGTAAATAATCATTTAACAATATTCGTAACTAAAATAATTATCTTTATGAGATACTAACTATTAAGACATGGTGTGGTAGTGTATATGTTTTCGCTATCACAAGAAGTGTTGATGAGCAGTGATGAGCAAAAAACAATCTAAGAATAAATTTCAATTTCGCGCCACTTGCCAGACGATCCACCTTAACTCAATGCATTAATTTTAAAACTAATTCCAAGCGTACAACACTGTTCTCGGTGCACTAATGAGATTATTACGCCGTAGAAATTACATAGTTAATTATTCGCTCTATTGCTAAATAGTTTATCTGTTTCCGTCTCAGTCAATTAGTGGGTTTAGTTTATTCAGCTCATTTTGAAAGGTCACAGTTTGATTTCTGTACAACTATTTCCATTAAATTGAAATTGATGTAGGCAAACCTGTGTTGGGGAACATACGAGTTTTGTATCAGTACTCGTAGGTACCAGCATACATATTTAAACTCTCGTCACTTATTGGGTCACTTCGTAACATTAATCGATGGATGCCACGTCGAATGCGCTATACCATATAACTCCCTAGTCATACCACACCTACTATATCTAATTGAAATCTGTGGCTGGGCCGCCAAAACAAAATTATAGCAGTACAACAAATTATACAAAACAAAATTATTAAATTTCTTTTTTGCTAACCCTATTTAAAACACCAACCATTCAAATCTAGGAAGAAACTAAGCTAATTAATATAAAACAGTTACATTTTTACAAAATAATGCATACATGTACGCACAATATACATGTATATAAAATACTAAAAAGCTCTCTCCATACTTTACCTGTCCTTTACGACAGCGCAGCAGCGCGACAAATAAACAAACAAACAACACGTCGAGCCAGTTTTCTGGTAGGTAGGTCCAAGACTCGCACAAAACTACGTTTAGTAAAAAAAATCCTGTCAATTTTCGCATAGGTTTAGTTCTTTAATATATTTTGAACAAGCATTTTAAAATTATAAAAAAATACGTTTGTGTTCCTCATAACGAGTTCTTTTATTTATCACAGCATACATACTTACATGATAAAATTTCACACAATTTTTTTTTTCTTGGGAGTTGGTATGTCCCCCAAAATTAACCTCCTCCCAAAATTAAAGTCAGAATTTGTTTATTACCGCTAATGTCCGTGATTGGGCACCTATATTTCTATAAAATATAATATATACCAAATTTAAACTTTTTTGGTCCTGTAGATTCGGAGATAACTTTTCATTTAAAAAACCGACTTCCGCCATTTTATTCGACTAAATATTTGGATGAAAAAGAAAATGATGAAAAAACCGTAGTGGTGAAAGGGTTATGGTACTTTCTGAATGCAAATGTTTGGTTTGTTGCTGAAAATATCAAAATCGCTATATACAATATTTGAGGAGTTCCCTCAATTCCTCATGGATTCCATCATCAGAACTGGATTCTGAAAAAATGGGACCAATCTGGAAGTATATCTATTCAAATAAACAAAGAACATTCCAAATCGGTTCATAAACGCCGGAGATATGAGGTTACAAACATTTAAAAAAATACAACCAAATTGAGAACCTCCTCCTTTTTTGTGAAGTCGGTTAAAAATAGGTTGTGACAGACAGAGAGACAGACACCTGAGTAATCCTATAATGGTTCCGTTCGTTCCGTTTGAGGTACGGAAACCTAAAAATAACAATATCTTCGGAAAAACGGAGGTTAGATATCCTCGTACTCGTTACTTCTAATGAAAAAGAAAAATAGAAACCCACCATAAGCACAACACATAAAAAATGTCCCAAGTTATCCTTGAACTTGACAAGTTTTTACACCAAGTCGAGATTGTTAATGATTCTGTTCAAGTTGATGTAGTCTATTCAGAAAGAGAGCCTTTGTGGCCAAATTGTGAACTAACGTTATGAACTACAATATTATTGAAGTCAAAGTCAAAGTCAAAGTCAAAAATAATTTTATTCATTGAAATCACAAGGACCATTTTGAATAAAAAATATATATGTCTTATAAACTAAAATTACTCGTGTTCCAACGCGACCAAGCCTAGAAGAATCAGGCAACAAACACTGCTTGGCTTACAAAAATGGTCCGTCTTACCACTAGGTGAGAAGCGCCTGTCTGGTGCCTCGGAGCAAGGAGTTGCTGATACATAGTAAATGTTAGCTAAAATTCATGCGACTGTTGTTATGTCCTCGGTCTATGAAATGTCTATGTATTGGCATTCCTTTACCGCGAGTAAATAGTCCGATTCAAATTCTTTTGATGGTGTTAAGGCAATGGTCTCGTGAAAATTTTATTTAAATGATTTTGAAGTCTTAAGAAGAAAGAAGGTTTCCTACATCGCGTGTATTCGCTATTCGCGAGGTCTCAGTACGGGGTGAACCGCTAGCATAAAGTCGGTAAGTACCTTGCTCGGTCTAGAGATATGTACATATTTTGTGTATACCCATCCTATTCATTAGAAACTGGACAGGCTTATCAAAGTAAATAACTCGTTATGAGAAACACAAATGTATATTTTTGATAAATTTAAAATGCTTTAACCCAATATATAAAAGAAAGTTGTATTTTTTAAACTTTCACGATTAGAACACATATTTTATTTATTTATATTATCACGGGTATTTATCGTGTAGGTAATTTGAGTCAGCCCGTGACCACGATTGCTGTAACGCATTCGAAACGTTGGGAATAATAAATCATAAGGTAATACGTGATAAATACCCGTGACAATATAAATAAATAAAAGAAAGTAATCGAAAATTGACAGTTTTTTTTTTGCAAGTATTAAGGTGGCGGGGATGGCCGGACGCTAAATCAACTCGAGAATAGCGCAAAAGTCAGCCTGCATATTCCTGTCCCTGTTTGGCTAATGCAGGCGCGCGCGGGGCACAGCCGAACACTTATTTCTATTCTGTGGCCGTTACCATTCATAATTCGAAGGTGGTATTTATTTTTTATGCAAACTAGCATTTGACAAAAATAATTTCTTGGCATATTTGGCATTTGTCACAAACTTTTACATTTATATATCTAGCAATAAAAACTCCTTGGTACCTAGTTCTGCGAACAGTTAGAACTCGCGAGCACAAACTTTTTTCCAATAATTGTAATCAGGGTGGTTATTCGCTATGACCTATGAGATTTCTTTTCAATAACGTGTGACGTCACTCATACGATTCAGCGATGATTCCACGCAGATATCGTAACGAGCCCGCGTTATGTTACGTTTGGTCAGAGCGAATAAGGGGGCAGGTTGGTGCTTTGATGATCGTTGAGTTTGGCTAAACTTTCCAATAGCGACTGTGAGCTAGGAGGTTCATATTTTTATCACATGTAGACACAAGCCTAAATATGAAATGGCGTACTGCGGAAACAAATAGTTTTAGCATTGTGAGCTATGACAAAAAATCAAAGAAAAATATTTCAAAGTAAACGCTCAACTTTCCTTTAGCGACTGCTAGCTAGGAAGTTCACATTTTTATCACATGTAGGTTCACATAGCACAAGCCTAAATATGAAATGGCGTACTGCGGAAACCAATAGTTTTGGAGCTATTCATTTTTGAAATTTGCTAATAACCGCTTTCCGAACGCCATGTTTTGGTGATATTTTAATTTTTATCAGTGTTCCCATACGATTTTCGGCTTTTGACAATGACAGTGACAGACCAAATGGTATATTTTGCTAAAAATTGGTGGTTTCTCAAATTTCAACGAGTCGTGTTTTTTGCTCTTACGGTCCGTCCAGTTGGTTACGTATTCCTTGAACGTCAATGAACTCTGTCATCGTTTGTGTTCTCAGAGTTGAGATTGTTTACGTGCTTACTCCTGTTTTAGAATTCATCGAAGGACTTTCCTTTAGCGACTGTAAGTATAAGGCTTGAGAGGGGAGGGGAGGGGGGTCAATGTCAAAAGCCGAAAATCGTATCCGAACACTGACAAATAGTAAAATATCACCAAAATATGGAGATCGGAAACCGGTTTTTAGCACATTTCAACAATGAATAGCTCCAAAACTATTTTTTTCCGCAGTACGCCATTTCATATTCAGGCTTGTGCTATGTGAACCTACATGTGATAAAAATATGAACCTCGTAGGTCACAGTCGCTAAAGGAAAGTTGAGCATTTACCTACTTTGAAATATTTTTCTTTGATTTTTTGTCATAGCTCACAATGCTAAAACTATTGGTTTCCGTAGTACGCCATTTCATATTCAGGCTTGTGCTATGTGAACCTACATGTGATAAAAATATGAACCTCGTAGGTCACAGTCGCTAAAGGAAAGTTGAGCATTTACTTTGAAATATTTTTCTTTGATTTTTTGTCATAGCTCACAATGCTAAAACTATTGGTTTCCGTAGTACGCCATTTCATATTCAGGCTTGTGCTATGTGAACCTACATGTGATAAAAATATGAACCTCGTAGGTCACAGTTGCTATTGGAAAATTGAGCCGCTACTATTTCACGCAAAAACTAGGTACTGAATGGTAAACAAAGCACAAGTCGTAGGTATGTTAGTTACCTAGGTTACTTCATTCCAAATCACAAGGGAAATCTAAATAAAATGACAAAAATATTGCAATGTCATATATAACAAATAAATAGGTGAACAAACACAAGAGCAAGCGAAGCGCGGGGTTACACAGTGTACTAGTGTGAGTGCCTGTCGAGTTGTCAAACATCACACAACCGTAGTTCCCCGACCGGCCCTCGGTTCTGACGCGATAGCAATATGGGCGTTCAGAATTTTTTAGAAATTTGTTCAAGTTCCGTAATACCAAAAATGATGAATAAAAACTTGTTGTTTTTTTTATATCGTGTTGTTATTCTGTTACTTGAAAATATAAGCTATGTTCCTACACATAAAATACGTAACATATCGTTGTTTTTAATACGAAACAAATAATATGAAAACATGTCGTTTAGGTCGTAAAAATATACAAAAAGTAATTCGCTTACATTTCATTTTAGGTATATATTTTGATAAAAAAAACTATCTGGGAACATAGATAAATACTATCCGAATCCGAATAATAGCATAATATGGTGGAAATATGCTCGAATTACAAATGACGTCGGTATTACGTTTTGTATGGGCAGTTCATCCTTCGCTGGGTTCTTAAGTACAGTAAAATATCTACACAGTCTCAATATGCAGGCATCGTTACCGGCCGTGGTAACTATATTATTTCCAGTTAGGTATGGTGTGGCGTTGGGTCGACTCCTAATAATGAGCTTTTTATGGTCCTGTAGGGTCTCGAGATTGCTGTAACCAGCAAGAAAGCAATTCGAGAGATTGTCACGTCTTTATTATTTTGGTAACGGATTTTACTTGAACATATTGTGGCAATTTTTATACTACCTATATAAGTACCTGAGTACATACATTATTGGTTTTTAAGTTTTTACCCACATGGGAAAGCCTGATTGGTTGTTTTTGGGATATTATAATATCTTAATACCTATATTATGTGTCGTGGTGTTTCCGGCCTAAGAATAGAACACTCCATCTCCTCCCATGAATGTCGTAAAAGCCGACTAAGGTATTACACCAGAGGATGGGCAGTAACATCCACCTGAGTACTCAATACCGATACTGCGATATCCAATCCGCCTGACAAGCGTGGTGATTTTGGCAATTCTCACCATTGTTTTTTTTGGGGAGGCCTCCTGAGCTGTTTAATAAATAAATAAATGCTTGACATCTAGCCCCAAGCTAAGCAGAGCTTGTGTTATGTGTACTAGATAACTGATATACTTTAATACAATAACTTTATATAGATAGATATTTTTTATTATACATAGAAAAATACCCATGCAGAACACTCTGAACAATTATCGGCAGATCGTACAAATATTTGTTCAGAGGCGGGAATCAAATCCACAACCTCCTGCATCGCACCAACGCCCGCCGCGCCACAGAGGTCGTCTTTACATGGCTATTCGACTGTATACTTTTAGTACTTGAACTCTAGGCATTCTGGGTAACAGACAAACGGACAAAACGGAAGACAGTCAAAGTGATCCTATAATGGTTTGGTTTTGGTTAGCACTTTTGATGATCCCTAAAAGTACACCAACATCATTCAACATTTCTCTGTATTACTTAAACGATCTTTCTGGTTCATCTGTTGCACTTGGTCTTTTGACACAAAGTAGGTACTCCTTCCTGGTCACGGCACCAATTATTGCACCATCGTACCTGTAGCGTGGCTGCAGAGCAACACACCACACACCTGATGCAAACATGCACTCTAGACAATGATGGTGCTGTCTAGGTGCTATACAAAACAGAATTTTACTGAAGTAACGCTCCTTCCCCGATGTGTAACTTGAACTAGTGTGCGAAATGGGTTTCGTTGCATGGAATTTTAAAATTAGTTTAAAAAAAAAACAGTTAAGTGAACCAATAGGAAAAAACTTACAGAAGATAAGATGCTTTTGTTCCACACTGGGTTGACAAAATAGTGTGACGGTCCCCTGATAAATCGTGTGTCTTCAAATTAAATAACCTAGCACAGTTTTGACAGAGCAATCGTGGTCATCACTCATTGATGACATGTACCTATTATTGCTATATGGGCTAATGTGGCTCGCCTTACGATATCTCGCTGTTTATCGTTACGGGCCATCCATCAGGATGGTTCAACTAGTAACCATGCAGGTAAACACCCACTGCGCAGCCTTAGCGCTGTTTTTTCAAGTTCAAGTTTTTAAACTTGAAAGGAGGTCAAGAAGTTTCCCCTATTCAAGATACATAAGATTAAGATAGCGCTTAGGCTACAAAAATGATCCCCATTGTCGCATTCCCCATTGCCATTTGCTAATAATAGTGACCTTAGCGGTCTGTTGCCTTCTTCTGTAGGTATATGTCGATATTTATTTAAAGGATTTTCTGAAAAATCTTTAAATATCTCGCTAAGGACCCTTAACGAGATCCCTCTGATACCTACCATAACACAATACCTTTTTTCTCAGTGCCCCTTTTCGTACACCCTAACCAAAAGTAGAAAGACTATAACAATATCATTAACATTTTTACTTAAGTATTATCTAATTATTTTCTTGGTGTGGATTTCTTTGATTTCCATGTCAATATGACCGCCTGCAATGAACTCTTTTGTCACAGTACTGGATAAGTTGCAATAGATACGCCCTTTTGTAAATGGAAAATTATGGGGTACGTGTTTAAGGGGTATCGTCATGTTGCTTAAATTGTATGCTCCCTGAAAAATATAATTAACATGATTTAATTGCTTATTTGTTAAAATCCAATTTGGTCATGTTTTGACTATCAATATTTTAACTAGAACACAAATATAATACTTAATATAATATAATTAATAATAAAATGGATACGTGCGAGATTATTTCGAAATCACCAGTGTCTTTTTCGAGTATAAACCACTTTTTCAATTAGAATATAACAAAAGCAGATGGTTTGTTTTCCAAAATTTATTGTCCCGACAATACACACAACACACTACACAAGTTTGCAACGTGTCAAATCTTGGATTAATCGAGCACACTACAATTGGGATTTCGAAATTCTCACCTCCACCAAACAATACACGGTCAATTTATAGACCATTGTTAAACTAAGGGCTGCCTGGTTTAAGAAAAACTAGAGATAGTCTGAGGGTTTACAATTTTTGACATAACCTCGGACTATCTATAGCTCGAGAGATGATTTCAGAAAACAAACCATTTGCTTTTGAAAAACAGTGGTAATTAGCCGTTTTTTTCAATTTAAAATGATTCCCAACCACGAAAGTTTGATAATAGCGGCTTACAAACAAAAATCCACTTACCGGGGGATAAGGACAAGGCAATGCTAATTTCCCCTGTCTCAATGCAGTACCAAAAAATTTATCCTTCTCTATCAGATCGCAGAATTTGAAATGCATCTCCACAAATCCTCTTTTATATACATTTGACAAATACTCAAAGAAGTAGAAATCCACCTGAATAGAATAGAATATTCTTTATTGCACAAAAAATATCATGTACATAGGCGAACTTAATACTAGGAAGTATTATCTACCAGCTAACCTTTTGTGTGCGGATATATTTATGCAACGTGTATATAACATAATATGTGGAGAAGAATTAGGTAGTACATTGTGTACTTAGGTATAGTCAAACATGCATAAGTAAACATACATGAACAATACCCTAAATCAAAAATAAACTCCAAAATGTTAGGGTCTATAGGGGTAATAGAGCGTCTCCTCCCTTGGTTCTAATAAAGATGGGCAGCAGCATCTACGTGAGTACTTAACAAACTGAATCCCTAATCCGCCTGCTAAGCGTGGTGATAATGGCAAATCCCCCCATTGTATTCAAGGGGATCCAGAAGCAGTGGACATTAACAGGCCAGTGATGTAACTTGTTTAAAATTATTCATCATCTTTACTCTTGGGTCATCCCTCGTATGTATGTAATTATTTTATATGTATTTAATTTTGGCTGATATCATTCATTTATTTAAATAACTAACTTACCGTTAAGGCTTTAGCCATGTTTTTTTTTACTGCTTGGCATGCAATCAAGCATACGGCCCACCTGATGGAAAGTAGTTACCGTAGCCTATGGACGCCTGCACCAGCAGAGGCATCACACGCGCGCTGCCGACCCTGAGACATAATTCTGTAATTCTGCCTGTAATTTCACAGGCAACTTCAAACCGAAACACAGCATTGCGAGCACTACTGCTTGGCGGCAGACATAGGTACGGTGGTAGTACTTCCCCGGATGAACTCTTTCACAAACAGTTCTACTACTAACTTAGTCGAGTTGGTAGTCGAAAGCCATGGCGGCAATAACCTTACCACTTGTCACGTCTATATATTCCTGTGATTTGCACCCACGGTGAAAAAAGGCTTTTTGAGGCACTGCCTACTTCTTCGGGAAAAAAGGCGTGTGTTTATGTATATATGTATGTACTTACCGTTACATTATTATGAGCTGTATAAACCAAATAAAAGTTTAGTCCAACGTAGTAAAAGGGGTCGCCCCGTCCATAGCGCCGAGATGTCAGGTTGACGTAGGACATATATTTCGGGTTGAAGTAGGACACTACAGGGTGCTCCGTACTTATGTACCGTATCTGAAACAAAAGTGGATATTTATGACCTAGTGTATGAAAGCTGTTACATTAGAGGATGAGAAGCAGTATCCATCTGAGTACAATGTGATCAACGGTTTTCTGGACGAGGCCTCCCCCATAGAAATAAATTTTCGTGGCCAAATTGTGAACTAACGTTGTGAACTACATGTTACAACCATAATTAGGAGCTGGTTACTTTTTGTCAGCATTTTGAATCATAAACTAAAGAAATAGTTACATTTGTAATAGTATTGCCTGATTCTTCTAGGCTTGGTCGCGTTGGAACAGGAGTAATTTAATTTTATATAAGACGATTCAAAATGATCCTTGTGATTTCAATGAATAAAGTTCTTTTTGACTTTTATTAAAACGGAACAGACGCGCTATTGTATTGCCCGCTAAACAAAATAGGTAATTAAGCACAGCAGCGTCTTCAAATCCCACGACGTGTCTCTTCCTGAACAGACTCTACTGCACTTACCTTCTCTGCACTGCATGCCACAGAAAATGCCATTAAAAATGATACTAAAAGTAAGGACATAATAATATGTCTTCTTCTTGACAGCACAAATACTGAACTGATGTCAGTTAAACGAATAACGTTGCTTATATGTATTGTACCAGCTTGCAATTTATATTATATTCAATTTTGTAATCGATGCATGTTTTGGAAATTATGTTTGCCCGCCATGCCTAAATTAATCCATAAAAAGTCAGTTAGTTCACCTTACAGTGTCCCCAATTAAATGATTGGCTTTAAAAAAGTCAAGTTGAAATGTATTTTCACACCACCTCGGAACAAATATTTGTAAGATCCGCAGATAATTGTTCCGGGAGTTCTGGGTATTTTCTATGTATAATAAAAAATATATATGTATGTAATGCATTGTATTAAGTATATCAGTTGTCTAGTACCCATAACACAAGCTCTGTTTAGCTTGGGGCTAGATAATGTTGTGTGAAATGTCCAGCATTTATTTATTTATATTATTTATTTACCTGCTCAGTATATCATGCAACTTCAACGTAAAGTAAAGCATTATCTCTCTAGGGATATAAAGTTGTATGAAACTCCCTAGGGAATAAAGTGATTTGAATTCGGAATGTCAAATACGTGCGGAAAATCGAACTGGCCACCATAAGCAGAACTCAAATAACTTTTCATTTAAAAAACCGACTTCCGCCATTGTTATACGACTAAAAAATTTTGGATGAAATTTTTTTGATGAAAGAACCATAGTGGTGAAAGGATTATGATACTTTCTGAATGCAAATGCTTGGTGTCTTGCTGAAAATATCAAAATCGCCATATGTATGCCTACAATATTTGAGGAGTTCCCTCAATTCCTCATGGATCCCATCATCAGAACTGGATTCTGAAAAAAATTGGACCAATCTGGAAGTATATCTAATCAAATAAAAAAAGAATTTTCCAAATCGGTTCATAAATGCCGGAGATATGCGGTAACATACATTAAAAAAAAAAAAAAAAAAAACAACCGAATTGAGAACCTCCTCCTTTTAAGGAAGTCGGTTAAAAAAAAAAAATAGGACGCGATTTTAAAGAAAGTTAAACAAAAGAGATGTTTGGTGCTGTGATTTACAGTGAATTTTATTGCAATATCCTGTATCAATCTTAAGTGTAATACGCCTTTTTTAAGATTATTCTTTAGATAGAATTTAAATCTTCGAATAGGAAGTTTAGATGCTCTTTCTGGCCAGAGATCGTAGCATTCTGTGGGAAGGCCTATGTCCAGCAGTGGACTTCTATAGACAGATGATGATAATGATGATGAATAAGTAACTACCTACTCAGAATGACTAAAGGAAATTCTGATAAATGACTTAGGAAATTAGGTTGGATTTTGATTATTATTATTTTAGTAAGTTATGACCATCTTCTACTGGATGAGAAGAGCCACTGTGTGCCACTGACCTCAGACCTCACCTTCGGCAAAAATGAGTTCGTTCCCACTGGCTTTTGTGATTAAATTTGTATCATTACTTTACATTGGCAACATAATTGTATTGTATTTCTACTATCAGACCATTTACTTTAACATTACTCATCTTTTTTTTTTTGTAAACAAGCCAAGCATGACTTGTTTGTATAAACATTTAAAAACCACAGCAAAGCTAAACAAGAAAGCTGGTTGTGTCTATGTTGTGTTGAAAATTGGTCCTGCTGATTGCAGGATCAACTGTAATAGTTATTTGTTATACAAGAGTGCAAAGTTGCTTTTTAACCGCGTGCTCAGTTTTGATGACCGAGCAAGCGAAGGATTCTAAAATTTAATCACTCGCTACGCTCGTGATTAAAAAATTAGAACCCTGAGCGTTAGCGAGGGAATCAAAAGAGCACGAGGTGAAAAATCTTTGCACTCGAGTGCAACACGTAACTTTTCATCCCACCTCAGCGAGGAAATGACTTAATGCAAAAAAAAAACACTTACAATCACAAGATACTTTTGCGCATTTTCAACAGTTTCAGTCAATTCTGTTGGCGTCAAATAAACTTCCTCGGCGCTAGAATCACTCATTTTAGGGTTTCACTTGTTTTCAAGTTTCTTGTTTTTAACCTAAGGTTTTAACAATATGACGTGAAAGAAAATGGCACGCGTGAAGCAAATTAATAAAATAGTAATACACCAAGAAGGTTCCAAGTCTAAGTTTTTAACAAATTAAAAAAGGTAGTATGATAAATTAGGCAGCATGGAGGTAAAAGTAAATAGGTTTAATGATGTTTTGAACTCACAAACTTAGTGCACATGATGTTCTAAATTCAATTTTACTTTATCCTCTAGCGGATAAAAACGGCTTTTACACTCAGCGATATCTGAGTGTAAAAGCCGTTTTTATCCGCAAAAATACTCTTTCCGAGATGGTGGGATGAAAATGTTTTTTCAAAGGATCTTTGGTTCATATTGTTTTACCTTAATAGACACGCTTTTTTCTCAATGGACCTCTTTTCAACGTGGATTGCACAATCGTAGATAATAAAGGTATCTAAGTGGTGACCTCATCACTGCCATTGTTCTCCTACGGCCAACTCGGCTAAAATCCTCTTCTAGGAATAACACACTTCTCAATATGCCAGCAGCAAGGACAAATAATATACCAACAAAAACTATTAACAAGTATTTTATTTAAATATATTATTATTATGACATAAATGGCTGGTGGTCCACCTGAAGTGAAGCGGGAACCCCTTCATATTACGACAGCAAGAACACATCCATCTAGGGCGCATCCTTCGCTCCCATCATGACATAACATAACACCCAACAGTCACATAATATACATAGTCCTGATCCCTCACTAGGATCCCCTGTGTCGTGGGACTCGTGGGTATGAGGAACTACGGAGTACCGTGTTGCGGCGGGCGAGTAACCGGCTGAGACGCAAGAGGACCGGGTTCGATTTTCGCTGCGGGACAAATGTTTGCATGATCTCCAAATATGAAACTAGTACCTATAGCACAGGCTCGGCCTAGTTTAGGTACTAGAGATTAAGTATACCTATCTAATAAGTTACTTACATAATGTAAAAACACCTTTCGATGCTATCGTCGTAGGTTTTAAGGTTTTTGTGTTTTTACTGTTAACTTTTTTGATAAATAAAAATATTATTATTATTATTTGTCCCGGATCAGGGTGTTCATGGTATATCATGTACTCATAATATTCAAAAAACTTGTAGTTCCTGCTATCCACGACACAGGGAATCGTAGTGTGGGATCATGACTATAATATACGAGTATGTTTGTGACTGTAGGTGTTGTGTGTTATGTGTCGTTTGTTGTCCGTTTTATAACGTTATGTTAGTTATATTAATTTTGAAAAATTAAGTTATATAGCTTTTTGCATTGTTTCGATAAGTATAGACGGCCAATAGCGAACAAGGGTGCGGTTTTTTTAATCTCATCGAGTAGATACTAAATGTCAGTAAAATTGACATTAATCTCCGATTCCCAAATTTTTATATACTGAAACTCATTGATGACTAAAATTCCTATACCTATGATATCAATGCAAGTGCCTTCTCCAGTACATTTCCTGAAAAATGGTGATTTGCGACTTATTTGATGACATTTAGTCACTGAGTGTTATTCAAAAATCGCACCCCTGACCGAAGTCAAAGTCAAAGTCAAAAAGAACTTTATTCATTGAAATCACAAGGATCATTTTGAATCGTCATATGAACTAAAATTACTCCTGTTCCAACGCGACCAAGCCTAGAAGAATCAGGCACCAAACTCGGCTTGGCTTACATAAATGGTCCGTCTTACCACTAGGTGAGAAGCGCCTGTGTGGTGCCTCGGAGCAAGGAGTTGCTGATACATAGTAAATGAGAACTTAAAAACCTTAGGAAGGTAGTCAAAAGTAAATAAACATCAGCAAAAATATGCAAGACAGCACACGCTACGCTTGCTATACTTATAAATAATAATCTAATACAAACATGTAAATAGGTAAGTACAGATATTGCAAATTTCCATTTTAGCAGTCGAGGGGAAGAGCGACATCAGGCCACGCGGCTTTATCATTAATATAGTCATCCATCTTCTTCATCTTAATACAAACAAATTTCTAGCTCGGTCTCTTAGATAAATAAGTTTGCCTAGCTAAAAATCGCGACCTGCGTCAATTTGATTTCCGACATTTTGGTTATGCAAAGTTACAGGATATTGAAACGATATGATAATATCATATGGAAATACCTTCTTTATTGAATTTAACGCCAGCAATATAATATTTCATGTTGTCTTGGAAAAAGACGACAAAGGTCTTAGGAGGTTAACAGTAGCATACATCTGAGTCCAATACTGCAATCACCAATCGGCCTGCTAAGCGTGGAGATTATGGCAATTATTACTTTTATTATGGGGGGCTTCGTTCACCAGTAGATGTTTGTTAGCTGATAAAGAAGAAGAATATATATTGAGTAATGTCTTTACATTTTTTTCGAAGCCTTGTGTATCCCCCTGCTAGGCAAAGGTTGCCCCAAATTCCTTTCATCCGTCCCATAATTTGTGGTCTCCTACGACTTTCTCTCGCTTTCGCGGACGAGCCCTACGTTACTTAATAATTGTTTAGAGACCTCTGTGGCGCGGCGAGTGAGTAACCGGCTAAGATGCGAGAGGTTGCGGGTTCGGTTCCCATTGCGGGACAAATGTTTGCATGATCTGCAAATATTTGATCTGGGTCTGGGTGTTGTGGTAACATGGTACTCGTAGTTTCTGAGTTAATTTACGATACAAAAGAAGCACCGCATTTGGAACGTTTATTACATGGAACCCAGTATTAACTCCTGAACCCAGGGACGTGTTGGTTTTTAAAAATATAATGTTTGTATTGCCAAATCTTTACCAAGCACTTAATTAAAATGTCATGCTATACTATGAAATCAAACGTAACTATGCTAGAACCAATATAATGCTGGAACGCATTGCATAGGCTACCTTACGCTATATCTCTTAGGGTCAAAAAACTAATTATTGGGATAAACTATATTTGGTGTAACTTTCTTCATACAACGAACGATCAAAATTCTCAGCATCATCAGCACCATCAGCCTGTAGAAGTCCACTGCTGGACATAGGCCTCCCCCTTAGAATGCCACGACGAACGGTCTTGAGCCGCCTCCATCCACCGACTTCCTTCGACGTTTATGATGTCTTTAGTCCATCGAGTGGAGGGTCTTCCTCTACCGCATGGTCCGGTTTGTAGTCGCCACTCGAGAACCTTTATTCCCCAACAGTTATCAGTTCTTCGAACTATATGACCTGCCCATTGCCACTTAAACTTGCTAATTCTGAGAGCTATGTCGGTGACCTTGGACCTCCTACGGATTTGCTCATTTCGGTTTCTATCACGAAGTGAACGTCACGTAGCATAGTTCTCTCCATAGCCCGCTGCACCCGCTGCTCAGCATAGTATAGTAATAATTTGCTCACGCTATTTTTATGAGGCTGTAAATATTGACTGTCATTCAAAACAGTAGTACCTCGGCAATAGATTTTAGTATAATGCAAATATTTTATTTGTCAGCATCAACTTCGAATGTCTCACGAACTTTATAGTGTTAATAAAAAAACTACTAAGAATAAAGGTCTACAAAATTCCTATTACGAGGCAGTATTTTCCGTAACATAGAAATGCAAACGTGTAAGAAATACACTCGAGAGCAATGAATCCGGGTCACTTAAAGAATCCTAAAAATCTCGGAAACTAAAAATGCTAGGTTAATGCAATAAATTGTATTTAATAGACAATGTAATACTCCTTAAATGAAGGTATTAAAACTTCTTAGTTATTGTAAAGTTATATCATAAAAAAATCAAATTTGAAAAAGGGCCACTTTCGAAGATGGAACTACGAAATTACAGCATTTGGTTTTGCTTTTGTTTGTAATCTGTCATTTATGTGGGTACATAAACCATGTTGATAGTGCTCTATATTCATTATATGGAAGCACGAGGAGGCAATACGAAGTATTAAAATTCAAGAAAATCGTAATAAAGTTCAAAAATTTCATGTTTCCTATTTTTGTTTTAAGGAGAGATCAGCAGTTTTTTTCTTTATGTAATTTTGTGTTAATAAAATGTATGGTGACTCATATTTTTTTTACCTTCATTTAAGGAGTATTACATTGTCTATTAAATACAATTTATTGCATTAATCTATCATTTTTAGTTTCCGAGATTTTTAACATTCTTTAAGTGACCCGGATTCATTGCTCTCGAGTGTAGTAGGATCTAATTGCCCTGGTAATTTAAAAACGACTACTACTCAACTATTTGTATTAAACAACATACGCAATTAGTTTTTTTTACACTCTTTAAACATTTATACCAAAGGCAATGTAGGAAAATAACATAATGAGCCAAAAGTTTTTCTTATTCTGCATATTTTCTGGGCGAGAACAAAACAAAATAAGATTCTCCCGCTAGTATTATATGTACATTATGTCAATGGATTCTCCATCCGGCCCGCGGCAGGAAGTCCGTGTTGCTCGAAGTATTTTTCACATAATCTGCAAAATCATTTTTTAATTCAGGAGAGAGCTGATTCTTAGTTTTGGCAAGAAATTAAATTGGTTTAAACTACAGCTGTTGCAATTGAGAAAATCAATTATTTTGTTTAAATTCAATATCCAGTTGTTAATAATACTTTTATTGATAAAATCCGATGTTCTTTTAGTAGATAATAAAATTGACCTAATCGTAGTAAACTACTAGTGGTTCGCCCCGAACTGAGACCTCGCGATCACACCTTTATCAGCCTGACTACTTAAGTAAGTCATTTCCATAATTATTTTCTATTATTATTTCTGAAAATTTTCACCTCGAGGTAATTTCCTACACATCATCGAAATAACCTTTGAATAGGACTATGCAACAGGGTGTGATACTACATACCTGTTAGTATATCAAGTACCTGACGAATTTATTGATATATCCTTTGACGAAAACCATAAAACTCCGGGGTCATTCAAATTCCTAGAAATGGGAGGTCAACAATGGATGTTATATTGGTTTGTTATATGGAGTACAAGTTTCTAAATTCTTCAATTTCAGACTTTTCCCTGTGTCACATAAGCTACAAGCATACCAAATTTCAGCTTTGTGGGATTGCTAGAAGTACTAGAATTTTTGATTTTTCGTTTTTTATTTTCCCTAATATCTCAGAAACTTCTTAGTCTAAATACTTAGGTATTAAAAACAGTTTTGAAATTTGCAACCAAAGCGCTTTCATTAGACACCCCACTTCATCTGACTGTCTCACTTTTATTTTTTTTACCCCCTCTTGGACCCCAATATCTCATAAACCCCCCGACCGATATACCTCATAACCTTACCAACAAATTATACCAATACTATCTACCCCCATACTAAATTTCATGAAGATTGGATAAACGGTTAGGAAGTTTTCATCGGATAAACATACATACATAGGTACATACATACATAACAAACGCCGATTCTTCCAAGTTGACTCAGAGAACTCGCTTCGCTCGTTCAAAAAATCAATTGAATCTCTATTATCTGAGATATCATATAATGTAAGTAGGTAAGTAAGTATATAATTTAGGAGTGGAAATCTGACTTATTCATACCAAACGGTTTGAGTCAATATTATAATAAGAACAGCAAGAGAATGGAACACATTGCCAGCGTCTGTTTTCCCCGATGAATACAATCTAGGAGTTTTCAAGTAGAAGATAAATAGGTATCTTCTAAGGCGTGCTATCTCTTAAGTATATCTTCAACTACTTCGTCACTTTCCACCAAGTGATAATAGTGGTCAAACGCTTGGCTATTCAAAATAAAAAAATAAAAAATAATACCAAAACGATTGCAAATAAATCACAATGGAATCGATTGAGGTGTTTTGGAGATACAAACCCATTACCCATTACCCATTCCCAAACACATTATAATCAATCGCATATACTCAGTATTTCAGTTGAGTATCTAGTAATATGTAGATCATCATAGGCCTCCCTCTTAGAATGCCACGACGAACGGTCTTGAGCCACCTCCATCCACCGACTTCCTGCTCCACTGACTTTTTATATGTAAGTATCCTACCCAAAACCCAATATCCCATGAGTGGAGAATGTTATTGAAGCTAAGGCGTTTGAATTGCTTGCCTTTTTGTTTGCTGTGTATAAGAAATTGTGAGCCTTTGAAATTGTGAGCATTCGTTTTCAAGTCGTTAACTCTACTATGTAACTTGGATACTTTAATAATTGTTATAGGTCTGTTCTTCGAATATGAAAACACAGGCTTATCATAATTGAAGTTGGATTAAATACACCTACTATCGAAGTACCTCAGCCGTACTGATTGGATTGCATTCAGTTAACGCTCAGGAAATGAACTTGTTCGCAACTTTATTTTTGATCAGTGAGTACAAAAATGTAGCAATTTTGTGCATCGTTCCCTAAATTTAAACTGCACTAAAACAGTACAACAGTCTAACAGTAGTGTTAATCCCGTCCACTCCCCAATTATAGTAGCAAATAGCAATAGGGAACGCATCAATGGGGATCATTTTGGGAGCCTTAGCGCTATCTGAGGGCCTAGCCAAACGGCATTCGCTTCGAAGCGATTCCATTTCTAGTCGTAATTCAATACAAAATACCACTTGACATATCGATAGCTAACGTCAATCCCATACATTTTTGACTTTTCTACTGGCGTCATCGCTATTAGAATGTTACTTTGTCTACAGCCTCTGACCCTTATGAAACTTGAATAGGGGAAACTTCTAGACCTACATATTCCTACTTTCAAGTTTCATTTTTTAATTGGGGGGTAGTTTAGGTCCCTTTTTTCAGTCTAATAAAAAAGGCGCGCAATAATTTTAGTCCGCTATAAATTTATATAATAGTCGAGTTTAAATAGAGCACCGAATTAGTAATTAATTAACATTCAATTCACATTGAAATCTCATCTTAGTCAACCGTCTCATCTGTCATGGCGTGCGTAGGCGTAGTCATCTTTCTCGCTCTAAAGAACGCTTTTTTGAGCGACAGATATGTTGATGATTAATCGAAAGATGACTGAAATGAGATTGTATCGTGAATTAAATGTCAAATAATTACGATAATTGCCTTCTAGAAGTTGTGACACAGTGCCAATGATAGAAATATGATAAAGATTCTTTTTTTTAGCATTATGCACAGCAAGTGCAAAAGAATGCAACATAGTGTGTCCTTCTGAAGATGCAGAAATGGAGTGCGGGCTCCATTTGAAGAGCAGGAGTTACATCATGTTCCCGAGCAAGTGTGCTTTGGCTGCCTATTCAGAGTGTTACAATGTTGGTAAATATTACAATTACTTAACAAAACAAAGTTGAAAATTACAAAACATTTTGTAAATAACACAAAACAGTAAGATAATAAGTATGCGGCTAAAACCTGGTTAGATGGAACGACGATCTGTCTCTAGATGTTGGTGCAAAGTTATTCATCATCATCATCATAATCACCAGTCTTTAGACGTTCACTGCTGGACAAGGCCTCCCCCATAAAATACAATATGGGAATTGTCATAAACACCACGCTTGGCAGGCGGATTGGTGATCACAGTATTTGTGTTGAGTATTGCGGTGCACTCATCTCAGGTGGATGCTGCTGCCCATCTGGTGTACTCTCTCAGTCGGCTTTTATGACATCCATGGGAGGAGATGGAGGGGTGTTGTTAGGCATCTAATTATCACCTGCTAGAGAAAAGTTACTGTAAATTGATAAAATTTAAATAAATAGTGAACGCATTTATTTTTTTAGCAACCTTTTTAGGGTTCCGTGCTTCAACAAGTAAAAGCGGGACCCTTATAGGATCACTTTGTTTTTTGTCCGTCTGGTTGTCTGTCTATCTGTTTGTCTGCCTGTCTGTCTGTTTATCTTTTCCTCAGGAAAGCTAAAGATGGCTGAAACTCAAAAGGGCTCTGACGATTACGAAATGATTAACGGATCCGAGCCCTCAAAACGCGAATCTCACTCGTACCTACTTGTCCTCTTTATTATTCTAAATGAGAAACCTTTTTAAATAAGTTACATTATTCTAATGAGAGTATGTTTTCAACACGCAAAAAAAAACATTATAAATAGAGGGTATATTCAACTCTATTCGTAATCGTAACGTTTCTGAACTTAATTATACAGCTTCTAAACGAAATTAGTGAAAGAAATTAATTCCTTGGGAATGGGTATCCAAGAGACTTGTTCCACTTTCAAGATGACAACAGGATAGGAAGCATGGTGCATTAAGGTAATGCCTTTTTTTGAACAATGGGAACAGTTTTGAATAATGATGCAAAAAGCTAGCTTTTTTGATGGGAAACAACGACAATTTCTCAATGTTTTTTATAAATATAAATGATAGCTGCCGCACTTTGGAAAACCGATCCAGCTTGTGTTATTTATATTATAAATTTTATATCATTATCATCATCATCATTGCCAGCCTGAGGTACGTCCACTGCTAGACGACGCCTCTCCCATTAAATACAATGGGAGGATTTGCTATAATTATATACTGAACATAATAATTTAAACCATCTTTCGCAATGAGACCGTATAAGTTTTCTTAGCTTTAGATTGTACGAAAAAAATCAGCATTTATTAAAGACGTTATATAATTTTCTTGCATTAAAGTCTCACTTGAATTAAAAGTACAGAATCAAAGAACTTTGATTGAAAGTTTTCCACACGATGTGGTTTGATACAAAGTTTTAAGACTTTAATCATAGTTATAGGATACATTTGGCACAGTGCGCTCCACTAGCAACTGAGACTCTCAATTTAATTTATATCTTTTATAAATTTACTGTTTGCCCTCGCTATTTCGTTGGTTTAAGTTTTTCTTTCAGAACAGTTTTAAAGCTTCGTTTCATTAAGTACTTAATCCAAAATACCTAAACCAGTCAAGTGCGTGTCAGACCACGCATAGTGTAGGGATCCTTATTTTCAAATCAAATATCATTTATTGTGAAACATAGGTATGGTATTAAGATGTTAGGTAAAAATTAAAAACAATGTCCACTATGTTACCAAGATTGGTGTACAATAATATCATTTAGCTAGTTATGTCTACACTGAGAAAAATGACATTTTGGCTTCATTATAAAATATCAATACGTCTTTCAAAAATACGATGAATTGTTCTAAAATAAGGTTGTATCATGTATATATAATAAAATAATCTAGTTTAAATAGTAAGTAATACAATATTATGATGACCATTCTCCGTAATAAACGGTGACAGAATATAAGAAGATTAAATCGATACTTTACGATGCTTTCCTCTTAAAATAACACTACGTAATATGAAATGGTCTGCTGGATGTCTGCTTGGTAGAAATTCGATGATACCTAAGATATAACAGTTTTCGTCACTTTATTTTTGTAGTTAGCATCAATTTTCTTGAAGCTTCTATGCATAAAATCCTTATAATATACGACTACGGACTATATCTTCCGCCGTTTCGTTACTGCTTCGCTTGTTACTGTCCATCCAAAGGTTGTCTGGAAGAAATCGCTCTCAGCGATAAGGCCGCCCATTGTACTGCTAATTTTAATAAATCCTTTTATGTATTCCTGGTGTACAATAAAGTGTTAATCTATCTATCTATGTGACTACGGGCATACAAAAATTAATTTTAACAAATGAACAAACATCAAATAATGATTACGGAATCATAATATTTGACATCGCACACCAAAATACCATGACTAGTACACAAAAATACAATTACGTAACAAATTACCATCGAATATGATTACGGAACCATAATATTTGACGCGGCACTCCAAAATACCGTGATCATCACACAAAAATACGTTTATCGTTTTACTAAAGTATGAATACAGATTCATAATATTGGATGACTGGCATATTAAAATACTGTGAAATCACCAGTCTACTGCGAACGGCACGCGGGTAGGTCCTAGCCCGGTCATTTTATTCTATTTAGTTAGCAGGGAAGCACATGCGCTCCGCCTTTTGTTTGTAATTTTATTTTAAATATTACGGATTGTCTATAGTTAGTGTTACAAAATGTGAAGTGATTTGAAGCAACAAAGTGCAACAAAGATCAGCTGGGTTTCATAATACCTAACATTTGTTTGTGTACAAAAAAAAGTGTTTTAAGATTAGTGCACCAGTTTATGCAAGCTGTTGATGTAAAAGCTTGTGACAGTACATAACCATGGCTGGTTGGTGAACGCCTGGAGGGCTCAACGTGCCTATCTTATTACGTTGGGTATCCTGGCAAAGCCCGAGTCTCGATCCCGTTCTCTGTCCAGCACGCCTGAAGTCGCGTCGTGTTCTAGGATCAATCACCAGGGATTTGAATAAGGTATTGATTTTAGTCTCGTATTAAGTAAAATATCTAATGTGAAAGCCCATGTTAATTAGAGATACTCTTTATGGTACCATAAAGTAAACATGTCACAAAATACTGCATTTAGGTAAATTTTGCTAATTTCCTTTCGAGTTTTGTAGGCTGACTTCGGCAGAATTTACTACCCCAAATTTAAAGCTACTTTCGACCCCCATATATAAAAATCTATTTGACCTAACCACTTGCAATTTTGTACAGGTGACGCGGATAAGGTGCAGTCAGCTTTGGAACAGTGGTCTCGACCCTCAGCTGGTCCGTGACAGGAGGTCGTGCGCCCTCTGGCAAGAGACGGTGCGAGCCCGCCTCCGTTACCCCAAAACTACTACTCCGTTACTCTAAATTATATATTTTGCGTTATTTAATAATATTTTGTAATTTTTAATTAAAATGTTAATCCGTCATATGTTTTTCCATTATAACAAATAATTCCCCAAATCCCAAATCCACTGTTCTAGAATAATACCTAATAAAGTAGGTACTTCTGTCTAGAAGTACCTACTTTATTAGGGTTATTTTCTGTATTGCGTAGGTACTTTTTTCTGAATGTGCTTTCCTCTCATTTCCGAGTATTTCCTGTTATTTCATCCTACTATTTATCCATGCTTTCCTACTATTATTGATGTGCTTTCCTATTGTTTATTCTTAATAATTTTCTACGCCTCCTGTTGTAGCATGGCTCGGGTATTTTTCCTTCTTCTTAAATATGTGTGGGCCAATTTATAAAGATAATTGACACTTAGTAATCTACTCTGACCCATAACCGTGCAAAAGTACGGTTACGGGAGTGATGACGATGAACGACTATACATCATCATCATTCTCTTAACCGTACTCTTGCTTATTCTATGTGTCAATTATCTTTATTAATTGGCCCATACATATTTAAGAAAAAGGAACAATACCCGAGCCATACTACAACGGGAGGCATAGAAAAATAGTAAGAAAAATCAATAGGAAAGCACATCAATAATATTAGGAAAGCATGGATAAATGGTATAGGATGAAATAACAGGAATTACTCGGAAATAAGAGGAAAGCACATTCAAAATTGTAGTAAAGCATACAATAATAGTAGGAAAGCATGGATAAATAGTAGGATGAAATAACAGGAGTTACTCGGAAATGAGAGGAAAGCACATTAAAAATAGTAGGAAAGCATACAATAATAGTAGGAAAGCATGGATAAATAGTATGATAAAATAATAGGGATTACTCGGAAATTAGAGGAGAGCACATAAAAATAGTAGGAAAGCATACAAAAATATGATGACAGTCATATGTAATGTTATGCTCTCTCTCAAAAAGTAATGGTCCATTACGATTACCGTCACCGTAAGTCCGGACATACGGTGATACGAACTACTAATGCATGGTGACAGCTCATCATAATATATGGTTAGCAGCAGCAACAGTAGTTTCATCGTACTTTATGGTTATTTCCGTATGCTCCCTACTTTACGTGAAATCACCATATTTTTTGATGAACTGTTTTCTCAGTGTATAAGAATTTAAATGTCAGACAAATTACACATGTCTTATTCCTATATATACCTACGTCAGACTTTAAATTAATAAAATATTATATTATATTAGACATTTATCTTGATGCCACGCTGTGCAGTTTTGCCGCCGCAGACATAGTTTTTGTTTTCCTGTCTTTGGGAGTTCCCTCCATTTTTACTAACATGGGTGATTAAAAATTTCTAGGTCAAACATTTAAGAAGTGATATGAAGGTAGGTATTGTGCTAACACATTCGAATCAACTTTGGTGGAGTATATCTCGGAAACGGTTTTGGTGATAAAAACGATGTTATGTGAAAACACAGCTCAATAATTAACTACGGTTAAGAACAACACCATCAGAAAGGACCAATTCTCTTAATTATTTGACATTCAATTCCCAATCTAATCTCATCTCAGTCATCTTTTGATTCATCATCAACCTTTCTCGCTCAGGAAGGCGCTAGTTAGAGCGAGAAAGAAAACGTATTTATGCAAAGATTAAGTAATAGTAACTACGTCTATGCACGCAGTGACCGACGTGACAATTGACCGAGATGAGATTAGATTGTGAATTGAATGTTCAATAACTAAGAGAATCGGAGCTCAAGTCTTCAAAGATAAAACAAACGACGAAGAGTGCTCATATAATTCATCCTGTTTTATACGAGCTCAAACGAGGTATCGCTAATGTGGTATTCAGCCTTTGAAATAAAGCGATTGCGATCGAGGCGCCCCCGTGGAATGTCATTGCTTGGGCAACGTTCGGACCGGACGGGCGTATCGCTTGTAATTTATTACAATCTGTTTGTTTGTTCTGATTTCCTACCAGTTCCCAGACCCATAATTGGGTGTCTGAACCCCACATTGGCGACGAGGATAAAAAATTGTGAGTACCTGGTCGATAATTCGACTAAAAGTTGCGTAGTGTTGTGTTAATTGAATACCGACATACATGGAAAACTTTTCTAAAACTCGAGGAAGGGTACTTATTTTTTGTGATTTAAATCAGTCGTAACGTGGTCGTAACTAGATATTTTTGACTTGATTTTTAACCTGCCACACGAATTTAAAAGTTTTTACTAAGTACCCTCTTATTTGAAATAAATTTATGGTGGCTAATTATCTCGCAACACGTCGCAACCATAATGAAATGACAAAATAATGAGGCAAAATGTTCCAGTTCATGTCAACCAATTTATGAGTTTATTTCTGGTACCTTGCTTATAGCAAATAACTACCTATAAAGTTCTTGTTGATGTGAACCAACTCCAGGGAATGGACAAAAGTGTTACGAGCTTCTATAAAGTTGTTTTCAATGAGTCAATTAAACTTTTACCTACTCATTGAAATTGTGCCACGTATATATTTACGCAAGTTTGCCTAAAAGACGAATGTTAATGTCTACAAAATGGTGACAGTATGGAGCGATAAATGGCAATAACCTCCGATACCTACACATGTTTAATGTGGGTACGTACTCTAAGGTAGTGCATTTTGATCCCTCTGTTAATCAAATGAAATGAATTTTATTCATTGAAATCACAAGGATCATTTTGAATCGCCTTATAAACTAAAATTACTCCTGTTCCAACGCGCTCAAGCCTAGAAGAATCAGGCAACAAACACGGATTGACTTACTTTGATGATATGTCTTACCACAAGGTGGGAATGGGAAGCGCCTGTGTGGTGCCTCGGAGCAGGAAGTTGCTGATACATATTAAATGAGAACTTAAAAACCTAAGAAAGTTAGTCAAATGCAAATAAACATCAGCAAAAGTTTATAAGACAGTACACGCTCCACTTGATATAACCAGAGACTAGTAAAACTAGTCTCTGATATAACCTAATTTCTAAATATAATGTATGACGTGACCAAGTGTTCTTAATAATTGTTCCTATGGTTTTAATAAATGAGTATGAGTATCAGTATGAGTATACCTACTTATAAATAACAATATAATAGAACCATGTAAAGAGAAAAGTACAGATATTATAGCAAATCAGCTCAAATCAGATGTAGCAATTATCTGACAAGGCTTATGTGCGGCCGCTAAAATGTATGTACACCATAACAAAACCAAGTGCTCCCAGTGTTCCTACGGTGAATAAATGATATAAATATGAATATGAAATTTCCATTTATCTTCGAGTAAGATGTTTGGATACACCTTCTGGAAGTTTATTATAGAACTGTACAGAATTCCTCATAAAAGACCCATTTACTTTCTTCAATCGAAATTTTGGTATATTTAGTTTGGTTGTATTTATAAATCCAAACACCGTGCAAGTCACCCTTTTTCATACAACTATCCAAGTGTTTATGTGTATGTAATAATATTTCATAGATATATTGCGAAATTACTGTGAGAATATTGATTACTTTGAAACGCAAGGCGTTCAAGGAGTCACGTGACTTCATTTTATAAATGGCACGTATTGTCCGATTTTGTAAGACAAATATAGCTGGAAATATAGCTGTTTTACCCCACAGCATGATACCATATGACATAACACTATGAAGTAGCTAAAATAAACAAGCCTAGCTGTAGCTTCATCAGTAAGCTGCCTTAACATACAAACTGCATATGCAGTGGAACTAAGTCTACCAGCTAAAGCCACAATTTGCGGTGCCCACTGACCCCCCGGATCAATATTAAGCTCTAAGAAAATACTAGACTTAACAAGATCAAGTGTCTTCCCATTTATTTTAATATTTAGTTTGATAATGTTTTACATTTGGCTATGTGAATTTGATGCTTTTCGTTTTTAGCATTAAGCAAAAGATTATTTACTGTGATCAAAACATTATTTAAAAGAACTCGCGACAGTGAATTATTTACTCTATCGTAATTTGCTTTAGATCTTTGCTATTGATTATATTTGCTATCAACTTTGAAAATCAAAGAAGTATCGTCAGCAAACAAAACTATGCCACATAATGTAAAAAAAGAGATTGAAAGTGTAAACTAGAAATAAAAAGGGCCTAGTATTGAACCCTGTGGCACCCCCATGACAATAGTCGATCCTTTCACCACTAACATCAACTTTTTGAATTCTATTGGATAAGTAAGAATTTACAAGATTAATTGTCTGATTTTGGATGCCATAATGTTTTAACTTGGAAATTAATGTATCATGCCACACACAGTCAAAAGCTTTGGACGATCGCGTTCTGTGAGTTCTCCTACGCTTCAAATATGTGTTCTAAGAGCATGGTATCAGCATCGGCTGTCGAATGAACCTTAGTTATTCCAAATGAATGACTGAAGAAGTCCGTGGAGGTCGAAGTGTGACAATAACTGTGTAAGAATACGTTTCTCGAAGATCTTACTTAAAGCAGGCAATATAGAAATTGGCCTATAGTTACCTGGATCTTTATCATTTCCAGACTTGAACAAAGGATTAATTTACTATGTTTCATAAGATGAGGAAAGACTCTAGTCAAGACATCTATTGAAAATGTAGGCCATACACGGCGCAATATCAGCACCTTGCTCAATTACTAGAGAAAAACTATCAAAGGCATTCATGACCTGAATATTTTTGATAACATAGTATTGTCTATGTTTAAATTCATCTGGTTACTACAAGGTTTAGATTTACCTGTTTCATTATTAATTTCCAAGTTGTATTAATTTTATTTGTTGACTTTTCTATTGAATTTCTCAAATGCAATGATTTTAATGTATGACAAACTTTTTGAAGGACTTGGAATAGTTCTTTATGTACAAGATAAACGTTGGGTCGTGCAACATTGATTCCCCAGCCGTATAGAGTTCATATAGGGTTGTAGCCCAATCAGCTAACCCGACATTCGCTCTAGCTTTACAATCTCACTATGTTCCTCACTTATCAATTTAGACAAACTGGTAAAAAGGTCATTCGGATCATCTACGCACGGTACGTACAAGGGGCATTTTTAAATCAATACTGCCGTGGAATTTCATAATGCGACTATCTGTGATAAGTGAAATTACAAGTATTTAAAGCACTGTGCTGTGACCATAGTGATCTGAGGTGAAATGTTTAATTACTGATGTATCAATTGGAACACTACTACAATAAATATTATCAAAACAGGTGGATGTTGTCAGTGTCACTCTTGTTGGTTATTCGAAGAGGTAATGTAAATTAAAACATTTAAACAAATTAAGCAGCCTCTCAGAAAAAGAACTAACCTATATTGAAATTTCCGCAGACTATAAGGATTTTACTATGTACAAAAGTTTTGAGCAATACTTTTTCCATAGTGGATTAAAATAACGCGAAGTCTGCGTCAGGGGGACGGTAAACACACAATGATATGCAGCTCTAGCTCAACAGCTCAATAGTCCTCTCAATAGTGAGATTTGCAACATCTTTACGTTTCTTGCATTTTAAAGTATTTCGAACAACAGTTAAGGAACCCTATGGCGTTCTTGCGTTTGTATGAACTTACAATATTGTAATTCTCATAATAAGGGAGTAACTAAAATTGTAACATCCAGTGTTCAGTTACATACATGATAATGTACATTAAAACTGTTTAAAAATGTTTCTAAGCCTAAGATTTTGCTGGGAAGGGCTTGTACATTTTATGTGGCCAGCCTTCTCATTGTCGAACTAGTTTAAATGACTGTCAGCTGACACTCCTACCTTTTACCCTCATTAGTACTACCTACTTCTAACCACGAGCTCGTGAACTGCGTTATAGTAGATACTTATAACGAGATCAAAAATATGAAATGCTAACAATTTAGCAATTATTAATTTACTATGTCTGCCGTCTGTTTTGACTCAAGATACTATGTATCAACAGTATCTCGTGTCAAAACAAAATTTCTAATAAAATTATTAGTATTAAAATACAAAACGTCTCTATGACGACATGTCAAATTGTGCAACATTAAATTAAGATTAAAAATTAATTGATTGTCTGCACTAACTTACAACTAGCTAATAATATCATATCGCATCACACCACACTTTCACCTAATTGTATTATCAGAGTGGTGTCGTAGTATCTTTAAGTTTTGTGAATGAAGGCATTTGGAAAGCAATTATTTGTGACAACTTGCCCTAACAGATCACTGAGTAGCAAACCCATCCCAACGCCTATCTTATCTGAATACGCCACAGTCTTCCAAGTCTGCCACCAGAATTTAACCTGTCTAACCGGAGACTGCGTACAAGCAGAGGTGGGAACTACTTCAATCTATCTATACAGAAGGTGTAGGCTGCTTCTGCGATGCACATGGATCAGAAATCTGGAAGGCTCTGATACAGGAAGATCGGGAGTATCGTTGGAAGATAATACCTACACTTGAAAAGAGTAGAAGGTAGTAGGGGAGACCTAGGAGAGATGTGACAGAGGTGAGTTGTGACAAGGCCGATTTCTCCTAACCTATTATAGGTAGCGAACTGGCAACACCGCATGCATGACGCTTTCGATACGCGCTACTCGACTCAGTACATGCCGGCGACGCATGAGGCGCTGTTGTGTAAATACGACGGTTGTGTACAAAAAAATGCGAAAAGTAAGTTTTTCTTCAAAATTTTATTTGAATTTATATCATTTCTTATTATATGTGCTTTGCTTTCTTATTTGTTCTTAAGTTGTATGGTTATTCAACTCTCAAAACATAGCAATAATCTTTTGTGTGCGCATCGTGTTTAGAAAATATGAATTATTATTCAGATCAAGTCGTCATTTGAAACACCTAGGCGAGTTGTGACAGCCTGTCACAACTCTCCTATATTACTCCATTTTGAACCTTTGGCTAATTCCTTAATGTTTTTATTAATTTTAGATGTTTGTTTATGTCTTAGTAGGTAGGTAAATAATGTATATAATGGCATACTGCATGCTGAATGGCTCTTTTTTTGTTTCAGAATGCCTAATAACTACTGATAGAGGAACCGCTAGTGTCGAAATCTACGACCTGGCTTTTGAAGAAGTCAAGTTAAGAGGTAAAAGTTTAAGAGATGCTGCGGCCTCTTACAATCAAAACTACATTTACTTTATCAAGATTAAGAAGAAAGAGGCTTATCTAATTATGGGCTGACAAAGAAAGAAACTAGAGTCATTGCATATAAGTTATATATATAATAAAAAAATATATATATATAATAAAAAAGTTCCAGAGTCATGGGACAAAAATGAAAAAGCAGGAGAAGTGTGGCTCAAGCTATTTATGCAACGACATCCTAATTTATCTTTACGACTGCCTCAAGCCATTAGCATTTTGGACTGATTATTATAATAATAATGATTGATCTCAAAGCGATGCCATATTAAATTAATTCAAACTATAATTACTTGTTATGAGAATGTTAATGTTAATTTTGTTGATACTTAAGCATAATAAAAGTACTTTTTCCTAAAAAAACCTGTTTGATTTATTAATATTAAGTGTAATGATATTTTTTTATCTAATATAATGCTGTCACATCTTACCTCGGTACCTGTCACAACTTACCTCGGTCGTAGGAGAGTAGTGACAGGGGGAGTGGTCATTCATTTTGGCGATTTTCTCAGAAACCATAATACTTAAATTCGTTTTGGTGATTGTTTTGGAAACAGAAGGAATGCCGCTAAATTAATTCACATGGGTCATAACTGTGGAATGTTTCATGAGCGAAATATGGCCCCAAAAGTAAAAACTGTCACAACCCTCCTAGGTCTCCCCTAATTGGAACATCTGTGATCATGAAGAAATTGAGGAGGACAATAATAGCGTACCTAGTAAAGAGATCGATAATTGTATAGGTACTTAATTAAAAATTACATCAACGGCGTAGTTTAATTACTGGTTAAAATAAAATTCGATTTAGAATAATAATTATGTTGTAAAATCATTAGAAGTATCACTTTAGAATAATGATGGCTTACTTTATGTTGTAAAATCACTAGAGGTATATAGTAAAATAAGAATAGTAAGTTAACTTTTGGAAATAAGCAATTGTTAATTTTTAATTTGTTAAAAAGGAAGAGATGTGGTATTCAGCCTTTGAAATAAAGCGATTGCGATCGAGGCGCCCCCGTGGAATGTCACTGCTTGGGCAACGTTCGGACCGGACGGGCGTATCGCTTGTAATTTATTACAATCTGTTTGTTTGTTCTGATTTCCTACCAGTTCCCAGACCCATAAATGGGTGGGTGAACCCCACAGCTAACATTCAGATTTATCACATTTTATAATATCGCTTTAACAAAAATTATGTCATGCATTTTGGTTCTGTACAAGTTGTGACGTGTGACTGTGTGACAGACAGTGGACTGACTAGACAAGCTTATAAGGGTTTCTTATCAGACTACCGAACCGAAAAAACCGTAGGTAATCGACCTTAAAAATAGCAGAACAATGCTGAACGTTCATTTTGTCAACCTCAAAGAAGTAAATGTTCTAACATTCAAATAAGATATTGAGTCGATTCATTGTCATTGCAATTCATCTTGCGGACTGCAATAGAAGTCTTTTCTTTGTCCGTGTGTCAGATTATTCCAATCGATACCGAATATGTATGTTTTGGTAGTTTTCGTTTCGTGATTCAAAGTTTCGTTTCTTTCCATACTTACAGCGCCCCTAGTGAAAACGAGAAGAAAACTAAGGACGCTGTCAGTAAATGTATGGAAGGAAAGGAAACTTCAATTATAGTTTTATTTTATTTGTATTTTATTTAAATTTTTATTTTATTTCATTTCGTAGTCAAAACTCGTACTAAGCCCCCTGGGTGGAATTATCTCAACGACATTTTGGTATCCTATTTTGAGATAAAATAAGTTTTGCGTAACATAATTTCGTAGAAAATGTAGGGTGACCTTCGTCACAAGACCATTTTCTGTGCTACTTTTAAGTTCCATACATTGAGGGTAATTTTGTCATAGCCAGAACGATAACACCACACATAAATAATTCATAATTCATAATAATAAATAATTAATTACAAATAAATAATTTCAGATCTACGCCTTGCAAAGTTGTCAAACCGCCCATAGACAAAATATAGGCTTTTTTTAAATTATAGATAGATAGAAAATACTTTATTGCTCTAGACAAAAAACAAGTATAGGCGAACTTAAAGCTAATTAGTTTTTTCTTTCAGCTAACCAGTATCTGTAATAATTGAACGAGCGAAGCGAGTTCTCTGAGTCAAGTTGGAAGAATCGGCGTTGTATGTATGTGTGTATGTATGTATGTTTGTCCGATGAAAACTTCCAAACCGTTAATCCGATCTTCATGAAATTTGGTATGGGAGTAGATAGTATTGGTACAATTTGTAGGTAAGGTTATGAGCTATATCAGTCAGGGGGTTGCTGAGATATTGGGGTTCAAGAGGGGGTAAAAAAAATAAAAGTGAGAAAGTCAGATCAAGTGGGGTGTCTAATAAAAGCGCTTTGGTTGGACATTTCAAAACTGTTTTTGATAATTATTTAGCCTTAGTAGTTTTCGAGATATTAGGGAAAATAAAAAACGTAAAAACCCAAAATTCTAGGGTACTTCCAGCAGTCCCACAATGCTGAAATTTGGTATGCTTGTGGCTTTTGTGTCAAAACTACAGGGAAAAGTCTGAAATTGAAGAAATTAGAAACCTGAACCTTAAAAAACAATAACCAATATAACATCAATTGTTGACCCCCCATTCCTAGGAATTTGAATGACATTGGAGTTCTATGTTGTCGTCAAAAGGACATTATCAATTAATTCGTCAAGTACTTTAAATACTAACAGGTATGTAGTATTTACGCCCTGTTGCTTAGTCCTATTCAAAGGCTATTTCGATGATGTGTAGAAAAATTACCTATAGAGGTTAATTTTTTTTCGCAGTAAATGTTTTTAGAAATCGGTTAGAATGGTAAAGAAAGTAAAATATGCAAAAAAATATCTCGAAGATACTTCAAGTTCTCTGGTAATGCTGAAATTTATTATTTAAGTATATTTTGTTCTATGGGGAGAAGTCGAAAATTGAGGATTTTTTCTTTGTAATATCCATTTTTAGAGTAGAAAATTTAAATCTTTAAAAATAAGGTAGCAAAACTACAACTAGATGGGACTGCTTAATTAAAAAAAACTTTTTTCTTGCTTCACAAAATCTCTTTCATAATAGAGAAATTGACTCGATAGTTTTAGATTTCTGATGGATCATCCATACAAACATACTTACATAGCCGTTAAATACAAAACCCTTTCTTCCCCTGTTAAATTAGTCGGGCTGATAAAGGTGTCATCACGAGGTCTCAGTTCGGGGCGAACCACTAGTTGAACGAGCGAAGCGAGTTCTCTGAGTCAAGTTGGAAGAATCGGCGTTGTATGTATGTATGTATGTATGTTTGTCCGATGAAAACTTCCAAACTGTTAATCCGATCTTCATGAAATTTGGTATGGGGGTAGATAGTATTGGTACAATTTGTAGGTAAGGTTATGAGCTATATCGGTCAGGGGGTTGCTGAGATATTGGGGTACAAGAGGGGGTAAAAAAAATAAAAGTGAGACAGTCAGATCAAGTGGGGTGTCTAATGAAAGTTCTTTGGTTGGAAATTTCAAAACTGTTTTTAATAAGTATTTAGCCTTAGTAGTTTTTCAGATATTAGGGAAAATAAAAAACGAAAAAATCAAAAATTCTAGGGTACTTCCAGCAATCCCACAATGCTGAAATTTGGTATGCTTGTGGATTTTGTGTCACAACTATAGGGAAAAGTCTGAAACTGAAGAATTTAGAAACTTGTACTCCATAAAACAGATACCAATATAACATCCATTGTTGACCTCCCATTTCTAGGAATTTGAATGACGTTGGAGTTCTATGGTTTTCATCAAAAGGACGTTATCAATTAATTCGCCAGGTACTTGATATAGGGTACTAACAGGTACTACGCCCCGTTGCTTAGCCCTATTCAAAGCTTATTTCGATGATGTGTAGGAAATTAGAGTTGTTACTGATAGATCCTGTACTGTACTGGTAGACAACGACGTGAAAATTTTCAAAAATAATAATAGAAAAATGGAAATTACTTGGTTAAGTAGTCGGGCTGATAAAGGTGTTATCGCGAGGTCTCCGTTCGGGGCGAACCACTAGTTATAACTATGTTAACTAGTGGTTCGCCCCGAACTGAGACCTCGCGATGACACCTTTATCAGCCTGACTACTTAGGTGGGGACTTACTTTATTTGACCGATTTCTAAAAAATATTTACTTACTGAGATATAAAATTTTCACCTCGGGCTAATTTCCTACACATCATCGAAATAACCTTTGAATAAGGACTAAACAACGGGGCGTTCATACTACATACCTGTTAGAATATCAAGTACCTGACGAATTAATTGGTAACGTCCTTTTGACGAAATCATAGAACTCCAATGTCATTCAAATTCCTTGAAATGGGAGGTCAACAACGGATTTTATATTGGTTATTGTTTTATAGGGTACATGTCTCTAAATTCTTCAATTTCAGACTTTTCCCTGTAGTTGTGACACAAAAGCCACAAGCATACCAAATTTCAGCATTGTGGGATTGCAGGATTGATTGAAAAACAGTTATCAAATGTCCACCCAAAGCGCTTTCATTAAACACCCCACTTGATCTGACTGTCTCACTTTTATTTTTTTTACCCCCTCTTGGACCCCAATATCTCATCAACCCCCGGACCGATACAGCTCATAACCTTACCTACAAATTGTACCAATACTATCTACTCCCATACTAAATTTCATGAAGATCGGATTAACGGTTAGGAAGTTTTCATCGGACAAACATACATACATACATACAAACGCCGATTCTTCCAACTTGACTCAGAGAACTCGCTTCGCTCGTTCAATTAAGTTTACAAGGTTTAGGCAAATGGGACCACAGCCTGGTTTTCCTAATATTAATTTTGTTACGATACTTTTAGAATACGTACAAACCCCGCTGAGCTACTGCATCAAGAGTCAAAGTCCCACAAGACGGATGTACGGGGAGTCCTGCCCAGTTTTCTGCCCAAACCACTACCGGCCTGTGTGTGGAGCATCTAAATTCCGCTCCTATGTATACAGGACCTTCAATAATGGATGCTATTTGGACATGATCAACTGCAGGGGTGATGATGATTTTTCAGGTCAGTATGATCAAGTAGCTGACTTAAGAGGAGGTAGCTAGCATAAGGGCCTTTTTGCACGCGAACAAAGTTTACTTCTGCTTTAGCTATTATTTCTTCAAATTCTATGAACCTTTGTATACACGGTCAGTACACTTATATCTAGACCCGCGGTGCGTTAGTTTCTTACATAACTTCTCATTTAAAAAACCGACTTCCGCCATTGTATTCGACTAAATATTTGGATGAAAAAAAAATGATGAAAGAACCATAGTATGATACTTTTTGAATGCAAATGCTTGGTTTGTTGCTGAAAATATCAAAATCGCCATATGTATGCCTACAATACTTGAGGAGTTCCCTCAATTCCTCATGGAATCCATCATCAGAACGGAATCTTCAGAATCCAGTTCAATCATGGTTCAATCCATCCAATAATGGATGGGACCAATCTGGAAGTATATCTATTCAAATAAAAAAATAATTTTCCAAATCGGTCCATAAACGCCGGAGATATGCGGTAATAAACATTAAAAAAAAATACAACCGAATTGAGAACCTCCTCCTGTTTTGGGAAGTCGGTTAAAAATTATGTGGTCACCAAATTATTTATTACCATCAGCATCAAGAAGCCCAATTCTCGCGTATTATGCAAAGATTAAGTAATAGTTACTATACGAGACAGTGCGACTGACACGAGATTATACTGTGACAGGAATGTTTTTAAATTAGAGAATTGGGCCTCTGTCCACTGCTGGACGAGGCCTCCCTCATTAAATGCAAAGAGGGGATTTGCCATAACCACCATGCTTGGCAGGCAGATCGGTGATCACAGTTTGCTATTAAGTACTCGGGTGGATGATGGCAGCCCCCGGTGTAATTACCACCTGGTGGTGGTGTTAAAAAATGGGAAGTGAACAAGTTTTTTTTTTAAGGTTTCGTGGAAGTCCCTCTGGAGAACTGCCCAAATCATGCAATGAAGAATATCTTCAAGGAACAAGTTGTGGTCAGCAATTGGCGCGATTACCATGAATATTAATTTGAGAAAATCAGACTATTTTAAAATAAGGCTGAGTTATTCGAACGACCTACTCTGATCTTCTTAATACTCGACTTTCATAAAATAAAAATCTACTGTTTTAACCTTTCCATATTCAGCGGGTAAAGTTTTTCTTTCATTGATGTTGGACTGTAGTTTCCTAAAAATAGGGATGACTTTGCAATGCATCTTAGTAGTCTCTACATCTGAACAGAGTCTAAGATTTAAAAATTCTCCGTCTCTTAATGTGAAATGGCGAAGAGCGACGACATGACTAACTTTAAGCCATGTTTATCCTTAGACCACAGTTTGAATTATCATCATGATCATCAGCCTGTATAAGTCCACACTTGGACATAGATCTCTGGCATAGAATGCCTCGACGTATGGCCATGAGCCGCCTCCATCCACAGACTTCCTGCCTTTATGATGACTTTAGACCATCGAGAGAAGGACCTTCCTCTACTGCGTCGAACTGGTTGTTTGTGGTCGCCACTCGAGAACGTATATTCCCCAACGGTAGTCAGTTCTGCGAGAGTGATCACGCGAAATCCGACAAGGACTGACAAAAAATAAAATTTTATTCTGACACATTGCGGGTCTACCTAACCCTTCGGGGAAAAAGGCTTGTCTATACATATATATATATTATGTTAGCGAGAAAATTACTTTTCCATCGCAATTAAAGTTTTGTTTTGGTTACCACGTTGAAGGTAGCATTGAAATAAATTAATTTAAACGAATTTTGAACTGAAAACCACTAAAGTACTCTTGTAGAGTTTATTCCACTGTAAACTCAGTTAGTAGGTCTGAACTCAACCGCACTAGCGAACCGCACGAACGTTGACCTCAAATTAACTCAAATGTTTTAACACGTCCCTAACGAGGTGGAAACCTGTTTGGATGGAATCGGCTTCTCTTTGTTTACGAGGCACACAGGAACATCCCTGTAGTAACACAGTCAACATCAACATCATCAGCGTTCGAAGTCCACTGCTGGACATAACCGCTTAGAATGCCACGACGAACAGTCTTGAGCCGCCTCCACTCACAGACTTCCTGCGACGTTTATAATGTCTTTAGTCCATCGAGTGGAGTTTCTTCAACCGTGTCGTCCGGTTTTTTAGGATCATCAAATCAAGCCAAGCCTTGAGTTTGCTAGGTTTGCTCGCGTTGAACTCCAAATCTCGCAAGTTCTAATTTTAGTTCATAAAACGATTCAAAATGTTATCTAAAAATAACTTTGGACTTTGAAATAGGTACAATTTATCTATACTAGGTACTGCATACTCGCCAAACTCAAAGATGATGTTGTCACAAAATCTGAAATTCTGATTCAATCAGCAAAGTCTTCAAAGTTTTATCTGTATATTGCAAAAGTGGATGGTAAATTGTCTAAAATGCCGTCACATAAATTGTGAGTTCCTAGAAGAGTCATGAAAAATAACGTTTCTTAATTCAAAGTAGGTACAGCCGGTCAGCTGATTTAAAATTCAGATTTATAATCAACAGCCCTCGAAGTTCTGTGTTTCTGTTTGTCAATAGTGGCTGTGGTATTGTTTTCTGCATACAATGAGGTAATGTCAATTCTGTGTTATATACTATCAGTCATGAAAAATAATGTTCTGGCTGTAGGTTGAATAATTTTTATTTATTCTTATGGTTCGTGAGCCTCAAACTTTTCGCCTGAGTCTTGATACTGAAAATACGATCCATCGTTTTATTTGCATATTTTTATAATTATAATAACATAAATACACAGCCGTAATATACTAACATACATACATACATACATACTAGTCCAGAGGCTCAATTCACGTAATTTAAAAACATTCAATCCCGTCTACCGGATGATGCAAACTCTCTATCAAGACCTTTTTTCTCAGGAACGGCTAGGTATCAACTGGAAAACACCAAATATAAAAGTGTGTGAGCTTATAGAAAAAAAAACTACAAAAAGCTCATTTAAAAGATTCGATATGGCAATGAATGCATAATTTTTGTATGGAAATCGCGAAAATAAATAACCTCTAGGGTATTTCTATATAGTAACCCTACAATTCTGAAATTTGAAATGCCGCCTTTGTGACTCAAACCAAACAAAGGAAAAAGTCTAACATTGAGGAGTTTTGGACTTTATTACCCCTTCAATGGGATGGTGAAGTTTGTAGGAAAAAGAAGCTGATACTCGAAAAGGGCTCTGATGATTTCAAAATAATTTACGGGTACTCTTATATACATAGGGCGCAAGTTTCGATCGCACTCGTCTGCTTTATTCTCTATAGGTATTGCCATAATGTTTGATACAGATTTATTTTCTTATCCAAAAACAAATACTTATAAAAATGTACCAGGTAAATAAAATAGTTATGGTATACTTTTATTGTACGTTTAAGTTTATTATACCTTAATGGGGATAATAACATACATAGTCCTTTAACTTGGTGATAAAATGGTGATGTAAAGACAGCGTTTTATTGGTGTTGTGAAAATGGTTTAAACACACAGCTACTCGTATGTTGTGCCGACTGTATCAACATCAAACGTAACTACAACTTTACTGTACTTACTTCTTTAGTGTTGGTTTCACAAAGAACGCCAGTGTGGGATCAAGACTATGTTCATGAATGTTTAATGTTATGTTATGTTATTCCGGCCAATAACCATGGCCATTATTGAGTAGAACTTCACCAATACTGCGATCACCAAATCCATAAGCGAGATGGTTATGGACAATCTATGAGACTGCTCTAATAATCAATCTCACATTGCTTTCTCTTCGAGTTCTTACACCACTTTGCAATCAACAATCCGCCTGCCAAATTGGTGTTATAGCAAATCCCCCCATTGGACGCTATGCATGCTATGGGGGAGGCCTCATCCAGCAGTGGCATGACTATACCCGCTGATGAAGAATTTATTTTCAATGATGATTAACTCCTGGCTTGTTAGCAGAACTGGCAAATTTATTGCTTTTAGACGAAAAAATGGTATATTTCTATGAACTGAACTAAAACGTCCAACCCAATATACATTTTTTTGTCCAATTTGCCAGATTTTTAAATTTGCGAGATTTAAAATAAGTCGCACCAAATTCAAATTCGCAAGGAATATGGTGAAGGTGGAACAATAAATTCTTAGTGTTTCGGCTCAACAAAATTATTAACAATTATTTTTAATTCAATTAGTGTTTTCGAATTTTGATTACCATTACCTAGGGCAATTTACCATACGGTGTAGTGTTTTAACGTGACACCCAAAAACCTATTTAATTAATGAAAACAAATGAACTGTCATTTACGGTTGTCGGATGCATTCGAAACAACTTCACAGCCTTTATTATTCGTACCTTATGATAATTAATGATTTACCTGACTTTACATTGATAAATTGAATTAACCAAATAGATGCTAAAGATGAATTCCAAAATTTTATAGTTAGTGTCTTACAGCAGTAACTGAAGATCTCAAGCAGCTGTAATATACCTACGACCACTCACCCAATGAATCAGAATCAGAATCAGAAAATGATTTATTGTTTAACTGTTGTACAAAAGATGGTATACAGGTAGGTACAAGTTTAAAACAGTTTGTCCATCTAGGACGTACAATATACATAGTTTAAGTAAAAACACTTAAAACAGTAACCTAAAACCACAGTGTAAATATAGACTGTGCTAATACAAAGAAAGTATGCAAAGCTACTGTTTAACATATTCACTATCTCTCTCATAATACTCACTTAGGTTATAAGAACACATTTAATGTAAGCCATTTTCTGAGATGATTTTTAAACCTGGTTCCTTCGAGGACTTTTATTTCTAATTTTTTTTTTTTTTTTTTTTTTTTTTTCTTTTTTTCTGTTGTAAATCTTAAGCGCTGTTACAAAAGTACTTCTATTATAAATTGCATTATTAATTGGGGTATGCAAATATTATATTTGTGTTTTGTTCTTTATGAATCAGCTCTACAAGATTTCTTCTCGAAAAAATAGTTACCATTGTTTTTAACAAATAAGCTAATTTCTAATATATAGATACAGGCAAGGGTTAGGTATTTTTCATTATTAAAAATATTGGTCATGAATTGAACCAAAAATGAACATGAATTGAAATGGAACCAAATAGAATAGTGATGTTGGACTTCAGGGTTTCAACCCCCAAACCACTACTGTACTGTAGACACTAGGTACATATTTTTATAACAACTAATTGTAACCATGTGAAAGCTAATGTATTGAGTATGAGTATGTATTGTTCAGTAATATTGAATCAGAAACCTCTGGAAATATAATAATCAAAGTCTTGGATGTAATCCAAGTTGGAAACCAATCTCTTTTGTTTACTTTGTCGGTGTCGCATCAAAACAAGGGAAATGTGAAATTACAAGGCGTGGGGTATTTGTCGGTGGTTTGAGCAAACAAGAAATAATTAAATGCGATAATGAGAGTAGCTGATGTCTGCTTTACCTGAGTTTTCTTTTGTCGTGTCTTTGTAATAGATTCCTACCACTTAGATTGTGAAGTTCGTTAAGTAGTTGCGCATACCGTGTTTGTAGCCCTGAATTTTTTATACATACTTATAAGTTAGGTTGCGTTGGAAAGGAGTAAATTCGGTTCGTAACTGAAGATAAAGGACTTTTAGAAGGAAACATTCCATCCCATTTGACACCTATTTTTATAGTGCCATCGGGTAGGAAATGACAAGAAGTGAAACTTTTGTTAAGGATATTAACCTCTAAGGTAAACAACCGCCAAGAAAAAAAATACCTCTGTGGCGCGGCGGAAGAAGGTTCGCCTGCAACGCAGGAGGTTGCGGGTTCTATTCCCGCCTCGGAACAAATATTTGTACAATCTGCAGATATTTGTTCAGGGTGTTCTGGGTATTTTTCTATGTATAATAAAAAAATATCTATCTATGCAATGTATTGTATTAAGTATATCAGTTATCTAGTACCCATAACACAAGCTCTGCTTAGCTTTGCGCTAGATAATTGTGTGAAATGTCCAGCATTTATTTATTTATTTATACAAAACAAAAAACTATCGACCTGCCCTCGGCACTGTGGTACTCAGGCAATCGGTAGGTCGTTTAAAAGTTAAAAAAATAATAATCTCAACATGGTCACCATGTTGAGGTAATTTTTTTTTTTCATAGACTTGGTCCATTTTCATGACCTTAGGTCATCCTGACTCACTTTCCCTCAGTGCCCCATTTAATCACACAGTGACCGTAAATTCACCTAGTTTATAAGACGATGCAATATGAACCTTGTGGTTTCAATGAATAAAATACTTTTGACTTTGTGGTATATTCTCTAAGCAAAAAAGTTTACTTCAAAGTTAGTTTACCAATGAATGACTCTAAAGAATAACGATAAGCATACCAATGCAATCCTCTATTTGGATAGGGAGAATCCAACATAATTCTAGAAACATTTAAGAAGTCATTATCTAAAGCTGGTATTCGTTTATCAACCTGTTTTAACTTAAATCTTATGTTATATGGTAAACTACGTAAGTTGTAGGCGTTGTATAATCAAACCTCGTGAAAACGCCTTCCCTGTATCAAATTGCATTCTCTGCACGTGCTCGGCCACTCTTTCAGGCTCCATTCTAAGAGCTTTCTCGTAAATCTAATAGACTCTATAGCCGGAATGAGGATGAGTACCAATCACAAATTGTCAGTAAGCGGTGAATTTTCGAAATAATCCACAGTTTAGAACAGTAAACTTGTTAAGTTGTGAAGGAGTCCTATATGAAAGTCTGCATTACTGAAGTTTTTTTTTAATTCTACTAGGCAAGCAAACAAACATACCTACTGCCCACCTGATGGGAAGATTGGCAAGTAGTTACACAAATGTGCCTGTAAACATTGGTAACAATTGGTCTCTAAATCGAAACTGCAAGAAATAAGTACTTATACGGGGGTAGTACTTCCCCGGACAAACTCTTTCACAAGAAGTTCTAATTACTAACAAGAGTCAAGTAGTCTCTAGCTCAACTTTACACTGTACTGTGCGTAGATACTGTTCAGGAGTTTAGACGAAAGTTAGAATGGAAACCATTTTAACATTAGTTTACTTAAACAGTACGGAAGCTTGGCTTCTGCCAAATTTAGATCCTACTATAATAACATAACACCCAACAGTCACATATACGTAGTCATGATCCCACACTACGATTCCGTGTCGTGGGTATCAGGAACTACGAGTACCATTGTTGCGGGGCGGCGGGGTGTCGCCGAGCGGTAGCGCGGTACGGTGCTGGTCCTCAAGGTACCGCGGTCGCTCGAGGCGTAGATGTTGTTGCGCCCGCCTGGTTTCAGGTTCTGCACCGCCGTCCGGAGCTGGATGTGGAAGACGCGAGGTAGATGACCTCAAGGGGATTTGTAAGATCCCGAGCCGTGGGCAACAGCCTATCCACGCATGTGAAGGGGTAGTGGGGGGTCCCTCGACAGAGAAACAACGATTCCTTTTGGATGGTGCGGTGCGAGGCTGCCTAACCATAAATTGCGACCTCGTAGACGATCGTGAGAGTGAGGGAGACCTCCTCGTTAGAGCGAGATGCCCTATACAGCGCCACCTCAAACTACTTCTTTCTTGCTGACTTCTTCTCTCTTCTTTCCTCTTGTAGGATGGCTTGTTTCTTCGTCTCATTCGCACGTACACACACATATCGTTTTCTCACAAACCCTGGCTCCCTAAGGTACTTCCGAGCATTACCGTCGGGAGACCGGGTTAAAATTGATCGATCCAGGTCACAGTTTTCTTTATGGATAAGCAGCCTTTCACCTAATAACTTTATTCAGAATAAATCTAGGTACATACAACTTTGCGTTTTACTTAGCCCTTATGTGTAGCTACCTAGCTTTACCTATGTCCTGCCTATCAAATAGGTATCCTGGCTCGTAGCCTTAATTTACCAAACTGAATCCTTACTATTATGAAACTAGTACATAGAAATTGTCTTGCATCTTTACTGGCCGGAGACTACTCTTAATCCTCTGGTCCAGCGAAGATGCAGACACCTTCTCCCTACGTGTTAGAATAGGCGGCAATATAATCCTGCCTCTCGTTTCGCTACGGCAGACACTTTCCTAAAGCGAGTGTGTCGCAGTGTCGCCCCGTCGGCCGAGTTTATAAATATTAGCAGCGCGCACGCAGCTGCACAGCCATTCTGCGCGCGACGCTCACACCGACCACACGTATTGAGAGGCCTGTTCACGCTAGACCAGCCAACTGTCCCAGCTGGTTGGGCGAGCGTACCCAGGCTCCGTGATGAGCCCTTACCGATTACCTTTAATTACCATGGTACTCCATACCTAGTACCAGACCATTACCAGTGAGTACCTACCTATATACCTACCTAACCTTTGTTTTAGGGTTTTTTACGATTCTACTAAGGTGGGGATAAATAAATACAACCCTGCCTAGTATCCCTACCGTTTTGTTTCATACATTATTTAATCCCTAAGTTCAAGTAACTAAGCACTATGGGTATTTTAACCCATTAGTTACCTAAAGTACCGTTCTTTATTCCTACGTTATTTCTAACTACATTTTACGATTCTAAACAATAACAAATTCCCTACTTAGGCGCTACGAGTCGCGTACATCCTCCCCCACGATGCACGGCATCTTCCACTGGCTCGTCGACTCGCAGTGTGGTGGAGTCGGGCCCCTCGAAGTGAAGTGGAGTCGTCGTGGGATGACCGTCGCTCTGCCCCCCGGAGTGAAGTGAAGTCCTTGCTCGGAGTACACGAAGACCGGTGATTGGCTCACTGGCTCCCTGCGAGACATTAGGGTTGTCACCAGGGACCAGGAGTACCGCCTTGGAGCAGGGGCGCTTGAACGTCCCATGTGACGTGCGTGCGTCGATGACCCTCGTCCGGCCGTCGGGTCCTTGATAGGTGCGGACCACGACGCCACGAGGCCAGGTGTTGCGTGGAAGTGTGGGGTCCACAATGAGGATAGTGTCCCCACACTGAAGATCTCGTTCGGTGGTGTTGTTATTGTTTGTTCTTCTTGGTACGAGAGTGGGTAGGTACTCTCGCACCCATCTAGCCCAGAAGTGGTCGGCTAGTCGCTGCGCCACTCGCCATGACCGCCGCCCGCTGAGGTCCTCTTCGGTGTACGCCCCCATCCTGAGGGCGCCGCAGGACTTCCCCATGAGGAAGTGGTTTGGTGTGAGCCCCTCCTCTTCTGTGTCATCGGTGGTGATGAGTGGCCGTGAGTTGACCACATGTTCGGCCTCCAGCAGCAGCGTATGTAGTACCTCTTCTTTGGGGTGACGTTCCTTGAGTGTCACCGCCAGCGCCGTCTTGACTGAGCGGACAAGACGCTCCCAGGTCCCCCCCATGCTTGGGGCACCTGGTGGAATGTACTTCCACCTCAAGCCCAGGGTTTTGGCTTCACCCATGAAGCCGCCGTCGGAGTGGAGGCTCTCGACAGCCTCCCGCAGTTCTTTGTCAGCACCGACAAAGTTGGTCCCGTTGTCACTGAAGATGGTGCGTGGCATCCCCCTCCTTGCGGCCATCCTCCGCAAGGCCAATATCATTGAATCTGTGGACAGAGAAGCAGCCAGCTCCAAGTGCACTGCCCTTGTAGCTAAGCAGGTAAATAGGGCCCCCCATCTCTTCTCGTGACGACGTCCAATCGTCACTGTCATTGGACCGAAGTAGTCCACCGCCGCGTTGGTAAAGGGCGGCTCCCCCACCTGTAGCCGTTCTTTTGGTAGGTCCCCCGTTGGTAGCCGTTGAGACCCCCCCCGGTAAACCCTGCACCACTGACAGCCGTGTCTCGTCGCTCGTACCGCCGACCGAAGCCCCATTACATAAAATCTTTGACGTACCTCGTTTAGTACTGTAGCGTGGTTCCCATGGTTGAACTTTTCATGAAAATGAGCTATGAGAAGACGCACCAAGTAGCTCTTGCTGTCTAAGATGATAGGTCGCTTGTAGGCACGATCGAGACCCGCGGCTGCATCGATTCTTCCTCGTATTCGTAGGAGGCCATCTTCTTCTATGACATCCAATTTTTTCAATTTGCCTGAGTTCTCAAGGCAGCTCTCGCGTTGACTTCTCTGTAGTAGTAACCGTTCTGCTTTCTCTACATAAGTCACGTCTAGAGATAGAAACTTCTTACCGGTTTTCATATCTGTAGGCTTCTTATAGACTTGTCCCTTCTTTTTCTTAGAGGTTCTTCTCCAAGTAGGGTCCTTTTCTTTTGCCGCTTGCACGAGCTCTCTCTTGCTGCGGCACAAGTCTATGAACTGGTACATCCGGGCAGTCGCTCTCAGGAGTCTCGTCCACCTCGAGAATCTGAAAGGATCGGGAGTAAGGTACTCACAAACCTGGGCTGCTGCAGTGACTTGCAGCTCCCTCTCTTCTCCTGTTGTCGCGCGTTTGAACGAGCGTACTGCCGGCCATTCTTCTTCTCCCCCCTCTAGGAACTTCGGGCCTGTAAACCAGCGATGCCCCCCGTTGAAGTCCTTGGGAATTTCTCTGGTAGAGTCGTCTGCCGGGTTTTGCTTTGTAGGTACCCAGCGCCATTCTTGAGGTCTCGTTGTATCTTCAATCTCCGCCAGCCGATGCGCTACAAAAGACTTAAAGGTCCTCGGATCGGCTTTGATCCAAGAGAGTACCGTGCTAGAGTCCGACCAATAAGTTTTACTCGTCGCTTTCAAGTCCATTTCTTCCTCGACTGAATGCGCCATTCTCGCTCCCAATAGCGCGGCTTGTAGCTCTAGCCGCGGTATAGAGACTGGTTTCAATGGAGTGACCCTCGCCTTCCCTGCTAGTAGAGTCACAGAGTACCGATCTTCCTGGCTTTTCTGTCTCCAGTAGACCGCACACGCGTATGCCTCTTCACTGGCATCAGTGAACACGTGCAGCTCTCCCTCTGTGTTGTAGCGTGAGACGCATCTAGGGATTCTTAAGTCATCAAGTAGGTGTAGGTTGCGTAGGTACGCTTGCCATGAAGACTCATCGGTCGATGTCACCTTCTCGTCCCATCCGACGCCGCTCCTCCAAATGTTCTGAAGAAGCTTCTTCCCTTGGATCAGCACAGGTGACGCTAAACCAAGGGGATCGAAAGTTGACATAACGGCGCTCGTGACTTGACGTTTCGTTGGAGTCCTTTCTTGTTCGACGACCTCTACCACGTTTCTTAGATGGGTCCTGAAGCCCATCTCATCCTTTTCTGTGAACCAACGCAGCCCGAGGGTTTTTTCTTCCTTCGACCCGAGCTCTACCTGCGTGGTTACTTCGGTAGTGAGTTCTTTCAGAACTCCTTTCTTGTTTGACGCCCATCCTCTCAGCTGGAAACCGGCCTCTTGATGGATGGCGTCCACCTCTCGCGAAATTTGAAGCGCTTCCTCTTCTGTTTCAAAAGAGTGCAAATAGTCATCCATATAATGGCTTTTTATCACCGCTCGTGCTGCTTCTGGATACTTCTTCTGGAACTTCTGGGCGTTCAGATCTTTTACATAGATCGCCAGGCTCGGAGAGCAAGCAGCGCCGAAGATGACAGACGTCATTCTGTACTCTTTCGGTGCTCCCGTTCGCTTCGCTCCCCTCCACAGAAAACGCAAGCTGTCTCTGTCTTCTTTTCTAATCTTCACTTGAAGAAACATTTCTTTGACATCGGAGACCACAGCGACAGATCTTTGTCTGAAGCGAAGAAGTACTCCAAACAGTGATTGAAGTAAGTCCGGCCCCGGTAAGAGCGCGTCATTAAGGCTCTTGCCTTTACACTTGGCCGCTGCATCGAATACCAACCGTTTCTTTTGTTTTGTTGGATGCGTGACGGCGAAGTGAGGTAGGTACCACTTCCTTGTAGACGCCGACTCATGGGCCACTTCCTCGGCATAACCACTGCTGAAGAGGTTCTCTACTTGTCGTTGATACTCTAGCTTCAGCTCTACATCTTTGTCAAGTTTCCGCTCTATGTTTCGAAATCTACTGAGTGCAGACTCATAGTTGTCCGGCATTGTTTCTTCATCGCTCTTCCAGAGTAAGCCGGTCTCATAGTGCCCATTTTCCAACTTCTTTGTTGTTTTCTCTAGTATCCGTAGAGCGCGTTCCTCTGAGTCCGTGCTCGGTCGACGCGGTTGTACTCCCAATGCTTCCATCGCGAAGTGTTGTCTGATCAGCTCATCAGACTCTCTATCATGCGCCGAGACGTGCGCGCAAGTAAGGTGGCCCGTCCGCTGAGCCGCTCCCCCGTCCATCCCATGAAGTACCCATCCGAGGTATGTCAATGAGGCAGCCGGTTGGTTCCGTTTTCCCTTGCGCGTCGCTCTTGAAACTATAAGTTCCCAATTGTCCTGCCCGATGAGCAGTCTCGGCGACTCTTCCCCGTAGTGTAGTCGGTCTACCAGTTTCTGTAGATGCGTACACTCTTCCAATCTTGACTTGTCGATCCGTTGAGGCGTAAGCCGCAGCCCATCTATTGTGCGCGCCCCGTTGATCTTCCGTCGTTGACTCTGGTGGAGGCCTCTTAACTTCACGTTCACCCGCATAGAGTCATCCTTCTTGATGACTCGTCCGCCCACTGTCTCTAGTGAGAGAGCTTCTTTGGGTCCTCGAAGTCCAATCTCTTCTGCCACCGCCGAGTCGAGTAGAGTTACTGTTGAACCCTCATCTAAAAGAGCCATCACTTTGGCCTTCCCTTTAGGCCCGTAAACTTCGACAGGCACCATCTTTAAGTACGCTCTTGCGCCTTTCATCGCGTTTACCCGGCTTAGGTAAACGTTATTGGCCACTTCCTTGGCCCCTTCGTTGCAAGTATCTGAATCACTCTGATCTCTCGGTCCATGGTCTCTCTGCCTACCCTCTTCGTGTAGTAGGCCATGATGCCACCTCCGGCATAACTTACACGGTGGTCTCTTGCAGTTCTCTTTCCTATGCCTGCTTCTCAGGCATTTAAAGCATAGACCCACTTTCTTCACTATGGACCATCTGTCGGTCACGTTAGCTTGTCGAAACTTCTTACACTCTTCCAATGAGTGATCGTTTTCGCAGTGCGGACATCTAGGCAGCTGTGTCTCTCGCTCCGTTGTCGTATGCGTGCTCTGACGCTGTGGGTGCATTACCCTCTTCGACACGACTTCCTGTGATGCGTAAGGTCCGCAGCGCTCAGCTTCTCTGTTCAGGAACTGAGCTATCAACGACAAGTCTGGGTCTTCATGTTGAGCTGCAAAGTCGTACCACCTGTACTTCAGCACCATGGGTAACTTCTCTATTATCACTTTGATCATCTCTGGTGATTTCAAATAGTGCGGTTTCTTCAGCCCATTGATCGTCGCGACGGTGTTGTTGATTGTGCTAGCAAACACACACACATCCCGTGCGTTCTCAGTTGTTCTTGGCAGGCTCTTCACCTTTTCTAGTTCTGCCAGAACCAGGGCATCCGGCCTTCCAAATCTGCGGCGAAGCGATTCTAGTACCTCTCCAGGTGTGCACTCAGAATACAAAAGGCTTCTCACCGCCTCTCTGGCCGTTCCTCTGATCGCCTTCCTCAGCCGTGCCATATTCTGCACGGAACTGAACAGCGACGCGGTGTCTTCGTACACCGTTCTGAAGGCCAACCATTCCCCACAGCTGCCGTCAAAGACGGGGAGTTCATACATGTACGCCGACTGTTGCGTAGTTCCCGGTCTCGGAGCAGACGTGATGGCCTTCATGATAGCTTCGGCTAGCGCTCCGGCGCCACTAGCCTCCATGCCTGTAGGTGATGTGTCTTCTGGCTTCACGACGGTGGCAGTTGGATCTTGAGGTTTTATGATGCACTCCTTCCCGAGCACTTCACCTGGTCGCCCCTCCGCGGACGTCCCCTCTTCACCTTGATGTCTTCCACCAGACATCCTGCTCACTGTGGTCTCCACCCACTTCTTGACACCTTCCGTTCGACCTTCAGGTTCTTCTTCAGCAGAGTCCGATTCTGCCGCGTCCTCCTCGTTCAACTTCAGCAGTTCCATTTCTGCTCTTGCTAGGTCAGCAGCGGCCTGTGCTTCCTTCAACGCTTGACGGTTGATTTCAACGCGAAGCTCCACCTCGCGCCTTCTTCTTGCCTTCTCTGCTGCCAGCGATGCACTTCTTGAGGTAGGACGGGCATCGGACTTACCTGCTTCCCTTGTGGTTGTTCTCTCCTTACTACTGGCTGGCTGCGCCTCCAACGTAGTGCTATCAGTGGTACCTGTAGCAGTGGTCATTGTACCTTTTGTTCCTGAGGAACTAGCAGTGTCGGCGGTCCCCGATGACTCTCCTTCGACAGGCGATTGACGTGCCGTCAACACCTCTGCCGGCAGCCGACGAGACTCTCCTCCCTTCTGGCTTCTTGTCATCGGCATCTTGAGACGAAGTGAGAAAAAAGTTGAAAAAACTTACAGTACCGCAGATCCAATAACACTGTAATCCAATAACACTGAAATCCAATTCACTGAAATCCAATAGGCGTAAGCCCAGTAACCTCAACGGTCGCGGCCTGCTACCGGAGGTTACCGGTTGGAAGGGGAATCCGTTCCCCTTCGGCGTAGTTCCAGCAATCTCAACGGTCGCGGCTTGCTACCGGAGACTGCTGGCAGTGGAGGGAATCCGTTCCCCCCTCGACGTGGGTAGCCACAGCAGCTTCCTGCTCCAGCTCTGGTTTCCAGCAGCGCCGATCCGGCTCGAAGGACCAGCTGTTGCGGGGCGGCGGGGTGTCGCCGAGCGGTAGCGCGGTACGGTGCTGGTCCTCAAGGTACCGCGGTCGCTCGAGGCGTAGATGTTGTTGCGCCCGCCTGGTTTCAGGTTCTGCACCGCCGTCCGGAGCTGGATGTGGAAGACGCGAGGTAGATGACCTCAAGGGGATTTGTAAGATCCCGAGCCGTGGGCAACAGCCTATCCACGCATGTGAAGGGGTAGTGGGGGGTCCCTCGACAGAGAAACAACGATTCCTTTTGGATGGTGCGGTGCGAGGCTGCCTAACCATAAATTGCGACCTCGTAGACGATCGTGAGAGTGAGGGAGACCTCCTCGTTAGAGCGAGATGCCCTATACAGCGCCACCTCAAACTACTTCTTTCTTGCTGACTTCTTCTCTCTTCTTTCCTCTTGTAGGATGGCTTGTTTCTTCGTCTCATTCGCACGTACACACACATATCGTTTTCTCACAAACCCTGGCTCCCTAAGGTACTTCCGAGCATTACCGTCGGGAGACCGGGTTAAAATTGATCGATCCAGGTCACAGTTTTCTTTATGGATAAGCAGCCTTTCACCTAATAACTTTATTCAGAATAAATCTAGGTACATACAACTTTGCGTTTTACTTAGCCCTTATGTGTAGCTACCTAGCTTTACCTATGTCCTGCCTATCAAATAGGTATCCTGGCTCGTAGCCTTAATTTACCAAACTGAATCCTTACTATTATGAAACTAGTACATAGAAATTGTCTTGCATCTTTACTGGCCGGAGACTACTCTTAATCCTCTGGTCCAGCGAAGATGCAGACACCTTCTCCCTACGTGTTAGAATAGGCGGCAATATAATCCTGCCTCTCGTTTCGCTACGGCAGACACTTTCCTAAAGCGAGTGTGTCGCAGTGTCGCCCCGTCGGCCGAGTTTATAAATATTAGCAGCGCGCACGCAGCTGCACAGCCATTCTGCGCGCGACGCTCACACCGACCACACGTATTGAGAGGCCTGTTCACGCTAGACCAGCCAACTGTCCCAGCTGGTTGGGCGAGCGTACCCAGGCTCCGTGATGAGCCCTTACCGATTACCTTTAATTACCATGGTACTCCATACCTAGTACCAGACCATTACCAGTGAGTACCTACCTATATACCTACCTAACCTTTGTTTTAGGGTTTTTTACGATTCTACTAAGGTGGGGATAAATAAATACAACCCTGCCTAGTATCCCTACCGTTTTGTTTCATACATTATTTAATCCCTAAGTTCAAGTAACTAAGCACTATGGGTATTTTAACCCATTAGTTACCTAAAGTACCGTTCTTTATTCCTACGTTATTTCTAACTACATTTTACGATTCTAAACAATAACAAATTCCCTACTTAGGCGCTACGAGTCGCGTACAACCATGGTACCAGAACACCCAGACCCGAAACAAATATTTGCAGATCATACAAACATTTGTCCCGCAGCGGGAATCGAACCACAACCTCGCGTATCACAGCCGGTTACTCGCTCGCCGCGCCACAAAGGTTGTCAAAATATAATTCTTACATAAAATATATAATAAATAAAGGTACTTATTATTATATTATAAATGTAACTTTGTGAGGATGGGTGGTTTTTTGTAACTCTTTCACGCAAAAACAACCGAACGGATTTTAATGAAACTTTACAGCTTATACACCAAAATAACATAATATTGATAATAAAGGTTCCACACGGGCGGACCCAATAAAGGTTCCACGTGGGCGGAACCGCGAGGAAATGCTTGTACTAAATATCTACCCTATCGAATTATGACGTCATTTGAACAGTTATTTGCACGAAGGAGTAAATGCAAATATCAATGCGGTACTTGAGAAATATAGGGTGAGATTTTTGGCAAGGAATGCGGTCATAAGATGCCAGGTCAACGGTGCATCAAGTGGGCGAACCGCCAGATAATCACTTAAAGGTTACTAAATAAGTATTTTTAATTCTTGCATTTAAAAGTGTATTTGCTCTCATATACACGAGGCATTTTCTTATTATTCTTATAATTCTTTAATGCACACAAAAAATATTAACAAACAAGTAATAATGAAAGAAATGTACAAAGGCAAGCTTAACCCTTAAAAGAGTTTTCGTTTTCGCAGCTACGTGCGTAGCAAAAGCCCATAATGAGACTATACCTATCATGATTGTGAATATCTCACTGGTAAGTCAATCATTATCATCACCGTTAGACATCCACTGTTGGATGAGGCCTCCCCATAGAATTAAATAGGGGATTTGCCATAATCACTACTAGTACAGGCAAATTAGCAAAAAGTGTGGACCTAAGTCGTGTAGTCGTGGATTCTTATGGAAACGTTAGATGACACGAAAAGAAGCTAATCCTAAGTTTGCACCGCTTCTGGCGCATATGGAACCTTTTTAAATATTAGGTACAAACTTAAAAAGGCCGTAAATTTTAAAATAGAAAGAAATTACTTGATGCAAGTTAAATTACGTATAGAGAGACTGTCTTAGTGCATTATGATTTTAATAAAAACCACGTGCATGTAGGTAACACAGTGTTGAACAAATGCATCTTCCGTAAATTAATACCAGTGTAAAACTTCCGGCGGATGTAGTACTAATTAAATGAATACGTTTAAGTCAATTTCCAGAACTACATTAATTTTCCCCGAAGTAGAGCGACAATAAAATATGGAAAAGTGCCTTCCGTGAGACGCACCAAGGTGCAAACCTGGTAATGTATGTCGATCATTTTTCTGATAAGTCTATCAATTTGCACAGACTAAATTAATTTTCCCGGAGCCGCAATACCCACAAAAAGATTTTTTTGTAAATGTTTTTTTTTTGTATGTTCCGTATGTCGGATTTAAAAAATACTTGGTGCAAATGTAGATCATAACGGTTCAAAGTCTATGCCAAATTGCACCGACTACTTCTATTTCCCCCATAAAGTTACGGATAATATAAGGCTTTCACCCTATTTCACCCTGTTCCGGAGGGTGAAATTACTGATGCTTATTATTAGAGGTGATTTTTAAGCCATACAAAACAATTAGAAAAGTTTTCATGACTACATCTAATTAGTTCCACACTTTTGCAAAAAATCACCTAATTTGACTGTACTAAAACCTATAATGTAGAATATACCTACGATTGTGAATATCCCACTGGTTAGTCCATCATCATCATCACCGTTAGACATCCATTGTTGGATGAGGCCTCCCCCATAGAATTAAATAGGGGATTTGCCATAATCATATACGCTTGGCGGACAATCACGGCATTACAGTTAGCGCATGCCGTCTCGTATTTCTAAAGTTGTTTTATGAAGAGGTAGATATTCCTATTAGTAATATTTACTTGTTCATCACCATCATCATCATCATCATCATCATCAGCCTGTCCACTGCTGGACACCAAAGTATATAGCTCGAAGAACTGATAACCGTTGGGGAATAAAGGCTCTCGAGTGGCGACCACAAACCAGACGATGCGGTAGAGGAAGGCCCTCCACTCGATAGACTAAAGACATTATAAACGTCGCGGGGAGTCGGTGGATGGAGGCGGCTCAAGACCATTCGTCGTGGAATTCTAAGGGTAATTCTAATGATGATGATGAAGTCAATTGCCTACGTTTAATAATATTTTAGCTTGTAGTAAGACTACTTACTACAAGCTAAGTCACAAGGTTTCCTTGTTTGTTAATATAGTCTAAAAGCTATTAAAGTTAGTAAGTTAGATACAGGAACATGCGATAGGTGACTATGACGTGACGACACTGCAAGATAGTACCTATACATTTCATCCTAAGGCACCAAGCAACATGAAAGCTCCTTATTAAGTGCATCACACACGCAGCAGACGCGGTAATATTTTATATGCGTATAAAAACTTATCGCATCTGAAGGTATCACACACGTAGCAGATACGATAATATACGAAAATGATACATTCACGCGAAAACCTTCAAACTGTATTGTAATTCAATTTGTATACACAGATATAATCTGTCCATCCTTTGATATAGATAGATAGATAGAAAATACTTTATTGCACAAGAAAAAAATAAAAACAAGTACATAGGCGAACTTAATGCTAATTAGCATTTTCTTCCAGCTAACCTTTGTGTAATATAGAGTGGGTGGTAGTGCTATAGGGAAATAATACATAACGAGATTATAAAGATAACATAATTAATTACTTACCTACTTAAAATAACTAGATACATATTAAAAAAAATATATATAAATATATATAATTATTATAACCTACCATAAACATACTTATAAAGAAAACAAATAAGAAAATAACATAAGCGCTCAATTTTGTTCAACATTTTGCAAGGAGAAAAAGTATTGGTACAGTTTGGACTTGAAAATTCCTATGGACGCAGCCTTCCGAATTTCGACTGGAAGAGAGTTCCATAAGCGGATCGCAGTGACCGTAAAAGAGTCCGTGAAAAACGAGGTCTTATGGACAGGGATCATTAGTATAGGTAGTATAGGTCATTGATATAGGTATGTCGGTGCCTACAGATGCTTGACGGTAAAAATATAAGTGATCTACTACGTGTGTGTTGCTCCTTGAGTTTAGTATAGAGAGCGATATGGACAGATACGCGCTCAGATACAGATATCTTACCGCATCTGCTACGTGTGATACACACTTAGGGTTCTGTACCTCAAGGGTACTAACGGAACCATATATAGGATCACTGAGGTGTCTGTCTGTCTGTCACGCCCTTTTTTCTCCGAATCTACTGAACCAAAGTAGCAGAAATTCGGTACATTTATGAAGTTAGGTGATCCAGTACGGATGTATAGCGTAAATTAACGAAATCTAATTTCGGGGGACAAATTTGGGGGGCAAACTAGAAAATAAAAAAAGTGTTTAGTGCATGTATGTGACATATCCAATAAAAGAACTTGTTATACGTATAGACGTTAACAGGTGATGGTGAGACACTTGAGTTTAAACATTGTTTTTTACTAAACAACACCTTTAAGAATAATAGCATAGCGTAATTCATGATAAAACTATCTCAAAGGTGAATAAACGCAAAACTCGACCTCTTTACTGGTATCGAGTACCCGAACAAAAGAGACCATTCCACTATAATGTGCTCAGATTTAGGCCTTCTATACTTGAATATCGATAGGTACCCTCCCACTCATACTCAATATCGTTGAGAAAAAGCTCTTTCTGATAAGTAAATGGAGCTGTTTAGTAAAGTGTGGGAGATGTGTGAAATTATTGAAGGAAAACTTTTCAATAATTTACTATGATTTATTTTGTTATTCATAATAATATATAGTAACATAGGCCATAAGCCTCCCTCCTAGTATTCCAAAACAAACGGTCTTGAGTCTCCTTCATCCACCGATTTCCTGCGACTTTTAAAATGTCTTTAGTCCATCGAGAGGAGGGCCCTCGTCTACTGCGCGTTCGGTATGTGGTCGCCACTCGAGAACCTTTATTCCCAACGCCTATGTCCTATGTCCAGCTTCTACAGGCTGATAATGATGATAGCGAAAATACGAAAAATTCAAATTTTTTGTACAAAACTTTGTGTATTTACGTTGTCGCGTTCCACCATTACTATTAAATGTACAAACGTTACAGCTATTAGACGTAATGCAGTTGTTACTTTCTAGATGGCGTTAGTTGATGCATTTAAACTGAAAGGGATCCGTAAGGGATAAGTAAGTGATTTTTGTAAACATCTCAATTTAAAATAACGATTTAAAAACTATTTACTATCACGTCTAAATTGTATGAGATATTATTAAATAATATGCGAATGCTTTCATCATCATTTGAAGTTATTTCTAATCATACCTATTTCTAAATGAAACCGACCTTTCGCTGCAGTTTCACTCAAGATACACATAGAGCCCTGAGATACAATAGGTTGATATATTATATTTAATTTTGTTTAGTACATTGACTTGTAGTCGAGTTATTAGTACATATTTAGAGCTCAAGTTATTCCTATAGGACATCAAACATAATTACAAGAATCAAAGTCCTGGCCTGACTGACACAACGCAGAACCCAAACCACTGGACTTAGAAACTTGAAATTTGGAGTGTGTTCCTTTTAGGATGTAGGGAAAGGAAATAAAGAAAGAATCCTAAGAAAGGAATTTGGAAAATTCCTCCTCTAAGGGGTCCAAAAACAGCTTTTTAAGTGTAAAACAAAAATGCTCTGTATTCAAAAATCATTAGGTAGACTTGAAATTTTACATGTAGATTCCTCAAACAAAATAATCTTTTCCTTGTTCTTCTTCCCCATCTTTGATGTAAACAAGAACCTTAGAAAAACCACAAACCTTCACCGATATAAAGTTGTTTGACTAAAGGCTTTTTGTATCGTTTCCCTGAGTTAACCTTGAGTGCTTTTTGGTAAGGCGTCTTCGGGCTAATTGGGTAGCCATAATCAAAAATAACAAGTGAAATCATTTTTTATGTTAAAAAGTGGTTTTCTTTACCCTTTTTTGCTATAACATTAAAGACATTGAAAGAAACGGAATAATCTTAAGCTGTTAGTTTTGGCTTGCTTGGCTTGTTCATTTGCCAGTTTCAAGTATTTTTAAATTCATTTGCATAAGCAACATTAAACTCGTTACAAGTCGTCAAAGTCTCAGGTTAGTCATGTTGTAGTAAAGTTTTGGCAGTTTTACTAAAACTTTGTTGATAAATATCTACCCCTTTTAAAAGTCAAGCAATACTCATATATTTCATTTCACTATACTTGTGCTTTTAAAATAATGTACATCTGTTAAAATGCCACCAATATCAACAAATTGAGAAACACCTCATTTTTTTAAGTCGGTTAAAAAAGTAGACGTCTCTAATCAACACGCTTGGCAGGTGGATCGATGATCGCAGTCTGGTGTTAAGTACTCACGTGGATGCTGCTGACCATCCCCTGGTGTAATTCCTCAATAAGGCTTTTACTACATCCACGGGAGGGGAAAGTGGGGTCTAGTCTTAGGCAGGACACACCACGGCATCTTATTTTACTCTTGTCAAATAAGGAAACGTGATATTCTGTAATCATTAAAATTCCGAACATGATCCGCAAAATTGCCTAGGGTAGGATTTTCAGTACAGAAGGCGTTAATTTGTCAAAATTCCACACTGCATTATTCATAATTTTGCCATTGGAGTTCAGCAACAAAACAAAATGTTTTTCTTAACCTTTTCGTGCCACATAGGAATTATGAATGAATTTCATAAATTTTATTTTGCAAGGAAGCTTACCTTTTGTCCGACAGCTTGGATAAAAGGTGTTGTTAGTGTAAGCAAAGTGTACTTGCCAAACAGTAATTCATCTTTGATACAACACCAGACTTGTTCAATGAAAACAAAACCGCTACAACAACTGTTACAAATGCTACGATAGCGTCGAGTGTGCTACGAATGGCTACGAGCATAGAAAAATAACCGCTGGGAGTCCGTTTGAGTGTGAGTAAGAACCCGAATACAGTGATGTGCTGCTGAAATTAAGTATACTTGATTTTGGTATTTCTACTCAAAGGTGTTCTCGTAAAAAGACTGCAAAAACAGCGATCCCTTTATTAGAGACCTTTTTTACGTTAAAAGTTCTATGGATATATCTTTTGAAAATAGCTCTTGTTGTAACGGGATAGAGATCAAAGGTTTTTCCGCATTTCTTAGTGGATGCCTTTACACGTTGATGGACCACTTTAATAAACATTGAGAAAATTGGGTTTCAAAATTTGTTTAGATATGAAGTAAATTTGGAGTTTTTCTCTGAGCCTTGATGGAGAAATTATGGTGCTTTTCCTGAAACCCCCCTTTCAACACGGGCGGATTTTGTAAATTCATTTATTCCACTTTGCTTTGAAAAGTATCGCTGCTATAGTAATTTGGAAGCCTGATATAAAAATGTATTATTTCTCTTTATATGCTAAAACGGATTTTTAGGCTCTTATAAAAGTCGCAGGAAGTCGGTGGATAGAGGCGGCTCAAGCCCGCTGTGGACTTCTACAGGCTGATGATGATGATAATAACGAGACATATGACGTCCTCTGTGGCGCAGGCGAGTAGCCGTCTGAGATGCAAGTTGCGGGTTCGATTGCCTCTGTGGGACAAATGTTTTTATGATCTGCAAATATTTGTTCCGGGTCCATGGTGCTATGGCACCATGGTACTCGTAGTTATTGATACTTACGACACAGGGAATCCTAGTGTGGGATCAAAACTACGTATGTGACTGATGGGTGACATATGTAGCATTAAAAAAAAAACACATAAGTCTGCTGAAGTCAAGGAATTTTTAGAGGTACTATATCCATGGTTGAACTGAAAACTTTATACAAGTGACGTCAAAATTCTGTCAAAATTGATGGGTTTTGGGTTTTGTACTGAGGTTTTGTATGAAAACGTAGAGAGTTGGACGATATCAAAAGCCAAAAATAGGTAAATAATAGTAAGTATTTTATAAAAACTTGAACAAGAATAGTTCGATCTTAGTTGTTTCTTATTATTGCAAATTAGTTACGAACTGTTCCGAATGTTATTCGTTGACTGGATGTTTCTATTTGATGACAAAAGTTCGTTGTATCTATTTTTTATTGGTATAATTTTTTCCTCATAAGAAACGCTGGCACGACTTTATTTATTCCATTTAGTTCTATTAACTAGTTTTGTCAAGTTCACACAATTTCGTGGAGATCCATGAAATACTTTAATATTTCCGCCTCTCTAAATTACCCACGTACCAAAATATATTTTTAATAATTATGGTATATTGTTTTTGCCGTGGTGTATCCGACCTAGGAATAGACCTTTCCATCCTCTATTAATTATTATCTATTAATTAATGTTAAATATTTGTACGATCTCCAGATAATTGTTCAGGGTGTTCTGGGTGTTTTTCTATGTATAATAAAAAATATCTATCTATGTAATGTATTTGTATTAAGTACATCAGTTATCTAGTACCCATAACACAAGCTCTGCTTAGCTTGGGGCTAGATAATGTTGTGTGAAATGTCCAGCATTTATTTATTTATCTCTTGATTTGATTTCCTCCCCATCCATGGGGGGTGGGGCCCCCATGGATGTCGTAAAAACCGACTAAGGGATTATCAGCAGGGGTTGGATAGCCAGTATCCTGCCAAGCGTGGTGGTTAATTCCCCATTGTAGTTTATATAGGGGAGGGCTTGCCAAGCAGTGGACGTCTAAAGGCTGATGATGATGATGATATAAGCTCGTATGATGACTGAGTGACGTATCAGAGTAACAGCTAGTTTTATATATAAAATAAAAAATTACCAACTATTTTCAGTCTTCCATGAAACTTGGATAAACGGAGAGATGGATTAGGTATGGATGTCGTAAAACAAAAAACAAAACACATAGGTATCTACTATGTGTTTTTTTACACTTAAAGATTCAGGTTGGTTTTTAGCTGTTACAAACAAACAAAATGAACAAACTTTCGCATTTATAATTTTGGTATCTCCAAGGGCTAATATGACAACAATCAATAGGAAAAGTCATTTACTGTCAACTGAAGTGAAATTAGAGGCTCTTTATTCTCGATTTAAAAAAAAGTAGTTTTTTATCTTAGTCGATTTTGGCTCGGGTGCTGATTAAGGCCATGGTGGTGCTGACTATCAAAATTTTCAGGTGATTTATTATTGTGTCACAAAGTCAAGCTTTCTTTTGACCGTCTGACAATTTTTCACACATTGCAACGTCATCTATTTCCAACGTTGAAAGCATGATTCGAGACAGCCGTGAATACCCCTTTGCGAGCCACAGAGCTGTGACAGTTGGGGTACGCCGACACGCAGTATTACCTATCTCTAGAGATTTGATCTGGTTTGCAATTGTGGAACAACATGGACTACTACTGCAGAGCTTTGCTTTGTAGCATGGAAATTGTGATTGCACTCTGTGATAATTAATTCTGCGCAAATAGCTAATAAGTTTATTTTACTATCGAATAATCACCGCTAGGAAGAAGCTTGTCTATGACTTTTTTACTTGTCTGTAATGAAACAAGCAAAAAATTACATTAGCGCGTATCCAAAACTCACACTAACTTAAACAGTGCTTTTAATTTCTCCAGTTAATTTTTTTTCTTTCTTTTTTTTCTGTGTGTGGCGAAGTGTGGCGAAGGCGAAAGTTCCTAAGAATCAAAAAAATCAAACCATGCCTCTACCTTCAGCTGCTTCGCTATAATGCATACGATTCGCATTTAATCTTATTGCGCATGTTAGGGTAATTTAGGTTCGTAGGTACTATAGTGCTACATATGGCACCTATGAATCGCATTTTCACTAGCACTATTCTAAGTCATCATCATCATTACCCGCCGTTAGACGCTGGACGAAGCCTCTCCCATTATAATGCAATGGGGGATTTGCAATAATCACCACACTTGTCAGGCGGATTGTTGATCACAGTATTGGTGTTAAGTTAAGGTGGATGCTACCACCAATCCCATTGTTATCCCCTTAGTTGGCTTTGACGACATCTATGGGAGGAGTGGTCTATTCTCAGATTGAACACGCCACGGCAATTTTAGCTGGCACGGCGGCATCACCAAATACCTACTTAGTAGTTAAAATTTTTTACTCGTCATTGTTTTAAATTTATTGTTTTGCACCATTCATACAAACTTTCTAAACTCATAACTGTTATTCGGCACATTTTTCAATATTGATACGTCTGGTCACAAAAAAATAAAAGGATATTCTAATGGGAAATTGCTTTAGCAAATCGTTTACAGGGTAATGTTTATAATGTACGCTTCTATAACAAAATCCCAAGCGACGTGCTAAAATTGTTGATTAACAAATTTAAAAACATGATTGAACATAAAGTTTTGAAATAGCGTACCATAAAATTTCAGATTATGTAGGTGATAATAAAGCTGGGACTAAATTTGCTTACACGCCCCAAATAAATGAAAAAATGAATATTAATATTGCAAACTATGTTTCATAAACAATTGACGTTTCAAAGAGATTTATATGAATTTTGATTTGATTTTATTTGATTTAACACGCTTGAGCCAAATAAATACTATCAAATCCTTGTTTGATCTTACCAGCATAAAGCGTCTTAAATTGATGCCTAGACCAAACTCAAAGTCAAAAGTATTTTTATCAAATAAATCAGAAGAAACATTTCGAATCACCTTATAAACTAGGAGAAATTACTCCTGTTCCAACGCGACCATACATAATAAGAATCTGGGCAACAAACACGGCTTGGTTTGTTTTGATGATCCTTCATAATTCTAGGTAGGAAGTCCCTGAGTGGTGCCACAACATCAAACAAGGAGACTCTTGTTGATTAGGTAAGTCCATTTGTCTCAGTTTGTCTCACTTTTACTTAACTTTTACAGTTGATGTCTTTTCAAATGAGGCGGTGTTTCCATATTTGTTCTGATTTGTATCACCAACCGTATATCTGTGATAAAAAAACTCAATTACATTTCCCGGTCTTCACGTGACATAATTATTTGCTCAGAAATATCTTGAAACTCAATGAAAATCGTAAAGACATTCTATTAGCTCTGATTCTTCAGATTCAATCTACAATATACCTACCATTCTCGCTGTGTAAATGGAAAGTCATATTCTCTCGAACGTTCTTGATCAATCAACTGAGAGAGTTTTTCTTTCACGCCTTATATTAATGCTACTATATTATCTGGCTTTTTTTCCTTTACATTGTTTCGTATATTTTAAGGAAATTCTGAAAAACGAGCAGATCTACGTTCTTTCATAATTATGTAGGTATTTATAAGTAATAATTTTATTAGTATCATTAAGTTATTAAAAGCATAAATTAGTTAATTCTATAAAATAATATGAGGTATTCGAATTATGCAAAGGTAGGATCTAATAGTAATTATTCGTTTATTATTACTTTATTTTTCTATAATGTAGGATAATTAAACTTTGTAACACAAGCCATTCATTACACAGGGTGTTTTTTTGAAATGGTACAGTATGGGGATATCCGAATCCATAAGAGATACGGGAAAACTTTCTTTGGAACTATTTGCTCATTTTGTATGAAAACGATTTTGGCATAGGTAGTTATTTTTTTGGTCAAGCATGAGTTCTCCATAAAAATGAGTAGTTTTAATCAAATTTTTTTTAATGCATATCGACTCAGTTTCATGCAAGAATTGTTTCATTATATAGGAAGAAAAATATCTGAGCAGCAGAAGTTAGTCAAATTTAATAAAATGTTTTCTCATACAATTTGTTAGTAATGTACCTTCGTTTATAAAACTATCGCAATAAATTTTCAAACTGGTTACCCTCTTGCTGTTTCCAGGTACGGGCACGTTTCATAACACCTCTAGTGGCATTAGACAAAGATGTATGGTGAATGTTGTTCTACTCTGCTCTGATGGTCTCGTGAAATGAGAAAAATCAGAGCTGTAGAAGTTAGTCAAACTTTAATAAGAACATCTTTGTCTAAGGCCACTAGAGGTATTCTGAAACGTACCCGTACCTGGAAAAAGAAAAAGGGAGGCCATTTTGAAAATTTATTGCGATGGTTTTACCTATTAACGTATGTACCAAATTACTTACAAATTGTATGAGAAAACATTTTATTAAATTTGACAAACTTCTGCTGCTCAGATTTTTTTCTTCCGCTACAATGAAACAATCCTTATTTTATTCAGGGCCTAGCCAAGTGGCATTCGTTTCGAAACGATTCCATTTCTACAGTCGTAATTCAATACAAATGACCACGTGACATATCGATAGCAAACGACAATCCCATACGTTTTGGACTTTTCTACTGGAGTCATCGCTATTTGAATATTACTTTGTCTAGGCCTAGCCAAGTGGCATTCGTTTCGAAACGATTCCATTTCTACAGTCGTAATTCAAAACAAATGACCACGTGACATATCGATAGCAAACGACAATCCCATACATTTTGGACTTTTCTACTGGCGTCATCGCTATTAGAATGTTACTTTGTCTACGGCCTCTTAACAGGATGTAGAGTCAGATTAGCAGAAATTTATAAGATCGTAATTTCTGTATCTTAATAACGTCACTTTCATATTTTTTAAACACTGTTATTCCGAATACACAGATAAAAAAACATATTTATTATAGCTACTTATCTAGTACTAGGAAATCTTTCGTGTGATTATCGCATTGTTGTAAAATTCATATTAATTTTATTACCATTTTATGTAAACAAACAAATAGGATACTGCGTCATGTCGATAAATCACAATGTATCGATGAGCTCCGCCGCAAATTGATAGATTACATGACTTGTTAGAGACTTTGTGAACATGATACCTCGTTGCTTACTTTTATACAAGGTAGGTACTACGTAAGTAAGACTTTCCTTTGTTTATCACCGGGGTAAAAGTTCCCAAAACGATATTTTAGTCGGAACCGGAATTCAAATCTGGAATGTTTGAATTTTGAAAATGCCTAAAAGAACAGTGAGAGCAGAGGCCCAAGCATGAACATCTAACGTTATAAAGACGCGTTACGCGTTACGATAGTAAACGTCAAATATGAACCAATCAACTTACTAAGATTTCAAGTTACCCTGATGTCATTGGCCAATATTTGACATTGACATCGTCTCGCTAGCGTCTTGCTAACGTAAATTATTCGTGCTGACCCCCCTGAGCAATTCAACATATAACCGCTTTCAGTAAACATATAACATAACACCCAACAGTCACATTTATATATACGTAGTCTTGATCCCACACTAGGATTCCCTGTGTTGTGGGTATCAGGAACTAACGAGTACCATGGTACCATAACACCCAGACCCAGAACGAATATTTTTAGATCATTCAACCATTTATCCCTTAGCGAGAATTGAACCCGAAACCTCTTGTATCTCAGCCGGTTACTCGACCACCGCGCCACAGAGATCGTCAAAAAAAAAGTAAAGTTCGTATATTCTCTGAATAAAGTATTAGTGCTATATTACAGTAAAAGTACTTAGGTCATCATTTGTTATAATAGAGTATACACGAGTAAACATATAGGTTATTATTATTTATTAAACACTCCAAGATTAAGCGTGATTAGATGTGAGTTCTGCTTAGTTTTTATTAAGATGAGTACCTACTAATTAAATTAACAGTAATTATAGTAATCATTTATTTCCTCTCAGACAATTATTCCTGACGAAAATTAACATTTTGAGGTCAAACTTAGGAATCTAGCTACCATTAGTTTCCTTTAAAATAAGTGTTTCGAGTTGATGGTTCTGAAAACGGGTGCATCAATTTCCATCGAACATGTAACAAGAACAAAAAATCAACAAACATCTCATACAAAACAAACCGCATTAAAATCAGACCATCGAGGTATCCGAGGTCCAAGCTATGAGGCCGCAGACTTACAGGCAAACACACTATGGTATCAAACTTGTAACACCCTTCTTTTGAATTAGCTCTAAAAATAATGCCCGACGAAATGGCAAACCCCTCCTTTTTGAAGTAGGTGGGTTAAAAATTAAGTTTCTTCATTGCAGAGTTTTTGCAGTATTGTTTTAGCGCGCAGTGTGTTCACTGTTCCCTGAGGATGCTTCGTTGAGGGACGAAACACGTGTCGAATTCCTTTAGTTTTCGTTGGTGAGGAGCGGAATTGTTACCATATATTTTGTTCGTCTATTAAATATTGGGCCTTCAATTGGCCATTACCACACCACAATGTTTATATTTAACCTTAGTTGTTACTGCAAGGTCTAAAGCTAAGCTGAAAGAAAATGTAAATATATTTTATAAAATTATATATTTATAAAATGTAAATATATTTTGTTTAATGAAAGTATTACAACTTGCATATATCAAAAATTTGTGGCCAAAATAATGTGTTTATTGCCCGTGGGACGACAAAAACAATTTCTTTTTAATATTTACAACAACCAACTCAGCTTTTTCTTGACATTACATGACTACCTGCGCTTTGATGTAAAATGTGCGTAAAATTTTACTGCTTTCTTTAGATTAGAGCCGTGGTGTGTCCAAACTCAGAATGGACCCCTCCATTTCCTCCCGTGGATGTCGTAAAAGTCGACTAAGGGATTACATAAGGGATCGGCAGCAGTATCCATCCACCTGAGTAATATGCAAAAATACTGCGATCACGAAATCCGCCTGCCAAGCGTGGTGATCATGGCAATTCTCCTTAGAGCTTCGAAAAGCCTCTTACAATTTCTGAATGGGCAAATTTTACAGACTGCTTGTCAATCGGAGGAATAGGAAAAAAAGATTCCGCTCCTCCTACCAATCGGAGTTCCTATCGGAGGATTGGGAAAGACCCGATTATTGCTTCAGATTTTGAAGTCAGTCAATATTACCTTCATTTTACGCACGCTGAGTAAGTAGGTCCTTCTAAGAATCAATAAATTTTAGTACCGTGCGTGCCTATGAGGAGAAACATAAAATTAGATACGTGTATTTTTGAAGACTATAGAATGTTCTGACTAGGTAATCATCCTTCAGGTACAAAATCATATCGTCATCATCATCATCATCATGAGCCTGTAGAAGTCCACTGCTGGACATAGGCCTCCCCCTTAGAATGCGACGACGAACGGTCTTGAGTCACCTCCATCCACCGACTTCCTGCGACATTTATAATGTCTTTAGTCCATCGAGTGAAGGGCCTTCCTCTACCGCGTCGTCCGGTTTGTGGTCGCCATACTCGAGAACCTTTATTCCCCAACGATTATCAGTTCTTCGAGCTAATCATATCGATGGTATATCAAAATTCTAGATAAATTGGCATACTAACATGATTTGAATCAACTCAAAGGAGCCCTATTACTGTTCAGTGAGCTAGAAGTTCTCCTTTTACTACCGCTCCACCAGTAACGTTCGGAAACATGTAGTTATGTTATTTTATTTATTATATGTCTTTGATTCATACACACGCGCCTTTTTCTCCGAAAGGGTATGGCCTTTTTTCACCGTGGCTTCCACAATTGCAGGAATATTAGACGTGGCAATGTGGTGAGCTTATCGCCACCATCTTTCCATGACCAACTCGGCTAAAGCTTTCTTCCATGAAAGAAGTTCAAGGAGTTGAATTGCCTAACCCGTAGGCTCGTTCTGCCCACACGTGTCACGCAGAAAAATCACTCTCATTTCCATGATAAAAGCACTACGGCTTTATATAAGTACTGGCGGAATGAACGTGAACGACCGCTGTCATTGAGCCAAAAATCGATCCAGGCTATTTAAAAAAAACAGTGCCTAATTGTGGAAGCTGAGCAATTCACGAGTCGACTGCATTCGTTGATGCTACGAGTACATGCTACAAGGTGCATCACGTCTGTCTGTCCTTGCCTCAATCATTATTCACCTCACAGATTAGAATTTTATTAAAAAGCAAACCTTTTGCATCCTAATGACAAAATACAAGGAAAACAATTTTATTTTATAAATAATTGAAGCCGTCTTTGAATTTTTCTCGCACAAAACATTTATCTTGTTTTTGGCAGTGAGTGTTTTGCGTGTTTTTTTTTATACTACTAGGCAAGCAAACAAGCGTACGGCCCATCTGATGAAAAGTAGTTACCGTAGCCTATGGACGCCTGCAACACCTTATTCTTTCTTGGTTGGTAGCCAGAAGTGTCTCTCAAAACAGCTTAATTCAGGGGCACCCCACAGACTAGGTAAGAATCGTTCACGCACATTTAATTAATATTTTTTAATTTTTATTTAATTTTGGTTTTAATTTTAGGATTTACTAATTCCTTATCAGTAATTCACTATTTATTATTTCCAAGGAAGCCAAGAGGTTTTAATCCTAAAGCTGGCGCTTGCCGCGGTCGTCCGTCTTGTCGCATCGGCTGTATATTACGGTTCTCACAACAGGCCGTGCAGATTTTAATCTCATAAGTAAATTGATTCTTACTAGAAATATCTACAACCACATTATAACTGATTATAATAAAAAAAATAACGGCAAAACTGTTCAGACTGCAAAGCTAATTGGTTACCCTTTGTGTTTATATATAGAGATTGAAATTAAAGCTAAATGGTTCACATAATTCTGTACTTTTTTGTCACAAGTTGTCTATTAAGCACTCATCATCATCAGCAGCCTATAGACCTCCACTGCTGGACAAAGCCCCCATGAAATACAATGGAGGGAATTGCCATATTCACCACTATTGGCAGTCGGATTGGTGATCGCATTAGGTATTCTGCTGCATCATATTTTTGTGTTTTACAAACATAAACATGTTTGCTAAAATGTTTTGTTAGAAACTTTGGCGGCAGCAGACCCGGCTTAGCAGTCACATAATAGTCCTAATCCCACAACACAATTCTAATTAGAATTAAAGTATTTAGAACTACGAGTACCATGGTATCACCCAGATCCGGAACAAATATTTGCAGATGCAATCATTAGTTCCGAAACAGGAATCGGACCCGCAACTTTCACTATCTTAACCGGCTACTCGCCCGCGGCAACACGGAGGCCAATAAAAAAGGATTTGTATCAGGCATTAGTTTTGTAAAAACGGGAATTTGCCACGAACCGTTACATCGGTGTATAAAGGCAACAAGAAGTTTCAGTTCAAATTTCGAAAATCTTTATCAAAATAAATAATCAAATAATCTTTCTTTCTAACTTCGTTTACAAGTGCCTATTAGCAGAGAACTCATAAATTTAAACCTAGCTAGTTAGTGGAAAGTAATTACTTATATATAATAATTATAACGACCTTATTGGAAGAGGCAAGCTTCTTACAACACAGGGTATCTAAGTGTGAGAGCTTGTGTTAATAGTACCTAACCACTTAAACCTAACTTATTTTTCTATTAATAAGTACTTATTGTAAGCAAAATTGATCTAATCTAATTCTTATGTATTTTGTTTGTTTTTGGTAAATAAATAAAAATAAATAAACTGGTGTTGGTGCGGTGCGTAGCTGATGCAATAGGGTCACTTGGAAAAACCACAATACCTTCCAATCAAATTTTTTGTATATTTATTTTTATTTAATAAATGTCAAGTAATTTTTACAAAATTTATCGCATTTAATGTATTGTTAAATATTTTTAAATTCGATATCTTGCATAGTTTGGGAGGTATTGTGGTTTTTCTAAGTGATCCTATTTCATTGCACGCCAGTTACATTTGTATTAAGAATTTTTCTAGAATGATCTAGCAAATCTATACTTAAGTACGTATGTTATTGTTACACGAATGTATACCTTTGTAGCTATGAACATTGGAGAAAAGCTCATATTCAAATTTATCTAACCATCGTATACCTTATTCATATAATACACCAAAAAAATTTTTTTCGAATCAATTCAACGGGCTGTAAACCTTATTACGGAAATATAAAGTCAAGAATCGCTCACACCCTTCGTAGTGGTAGGTACTGTTGCCATCAGAAGTGAGTGACAGCTACTCCGGTAACTGAATAAATATTGTTCTTACAACACTTTTCAATAAGGTTTATGAATCTATTAATAACTCTGACACTGGCAGAATTGTGACAGTTAGCCACAGATGCAATAAACTAAGAAGTGAAGTGAAGTGACCTCTAGTGAATACTGTGTGTACCTAAAGGTGAAAATGATTGCTAGTTATTTTCAGTGAGATGGTATATTTGGCCTACCTGTATATAAGCTATTAATTTCCAATCGCAACTGTTCTTTGTTCGACGAAGATCGAAAATCGATGACAAAATATCCATGAATTCCCAGTAATTCCACAGTGGCACATTTACCGAATGTGTTACATGATTGATTGAATGCGAACGATCAATCGCTTTACGAATGAGTGATTTGATTAAGACGTGATAAAAGGTATAATATTATAGATTTCTGACTGTTGTCACGTTGGAAATCGTATGAGTATTAGTGAGTCTAGTTTACTTGTATACAAATTGCTTTACTTTACTTCTTAGTTTATTACCTCTATGGCTGTATACATAGCATCATCATCCACTGCTGAGAAGGCCTTAGAATTCAATGGAGAAATTTGCCTAATTATCACGCTTGTCATGGCGGATTGGTGATCGCATTATTGGTGTTAAGTACCTACTTGGATGGATGGATGCTGCTGCCCATACTCTGGTGTTACCACTTAGTCAGCTTTTACGATGGGAGGAGATAGAAGGGTCTAGCGGCAGCGCACACTTGAACACCAATATTATGCGATCACCAATCCGCCTGCCAAGCGTAGGTAGTGATTAAGGCAAATCCCCCAATTGTATTCTAAGGGGAGACCTCGTCCAGTATTGGATGCTTAAGGGCTACTGCTGCTGATGATGATGATGATATGGTAAATGTGTATAAATATAATTTAAGGTCCGTTCTACCTATATTATGGCACGTCCGCTGTAGATAGATAGATAGATAGATTATAACTTTATTGTACACCATAAACAAAAAACAACAAAAAAATAAGGATAGGTACAAAGTTTCAAATCAGAGGTACAATGGGCGGTCTTATCGCTTAAGAGCGATCTCTTTCAGACAACCTATGGATGGACAATAAGGACGGTAGCGTACATCAACAATTTTATTATGTTTTTGTACAATTATGTTGAACGAGCGAAGCGAAATCGAGAGGGGTGCCTTGCTTTACTGCTTCGCCCAGTTTCACCGTCGATTAGTTTGATTCAAATGTCGCTTTCGATGCTGTTTAGGGATTGACTCGAAGTGGTTCCGTGGAAATTTTATCTACTTAAATGTATTTTGAGGTTTAAGTAGAAAGGTAAACTAACTATATTTCTTACAACGCTTGTTTTCACGAGGTCTCATTTCGGGGCGAACCACTAGTTAGTTTAAGTTTAATTAAGAACTAAATATACACTTTATCCTACCAACAAGACATCATACCTAGAACAAGACCAAAATACCCAATAATATACTGTTTTTAATACCCCGATTTTTCCTCAGCGCGTCATTTGATACGGGTCGTCGCTGTACCCTCTTAAGAGCCCTCGTCACACTAGTAATATTTCACGCAACATTGTTTTAGTAATATTCCATACGAGTAGGTAGGTACCCCAAAATAGTGATTTATATCACGGTTGGAAATTTGTCTTAAAATCGCACATATCATAAATAAACATAAATATAATGTACACCCAACAGGTTTACAAGCTATTCAGTTACACAAGTGTAAACAAGCAACTACACAGATTTTTGAATGGAGCAACGATAAGACGCCCCATTTTGAGAACCTCAATTGCCAAAAATAAATTGTGTACTGATTACACCGATTATTAGTGCCGAACTGCCGATTTATTTAAATTTCTGGTTTTTAGTTTCTAGTTTGATTTAATTTTATGAAACTTACGTTTGTTTGTTGGTTTTTATGCCAAATAAACGTACCTTTCTTTCTTTCTGTTTTTCTTTCTTTCTTTACACTATCTACCCGGATTTTTACCGGAAGCACCGAAGAGCGCCAGACAGAAGTAGAAGGCACTTTGAGAACACCAATTTTTTACAAAAATCCGTTTTGTAAACACTCAAGCAAGATTCTCCCTATAGCAGAAAGTTTGAGAACCTTAATTTCCAAAAAAAAACCATATATAAATGTACACCATACGCCCGTGTAGTTGGTAGGCTAATCATGCACACATTTACTCTGCAGCAGAAAAATAACTCGTATCTCTCGCGTTTCAGCCAGCTAGGTACTCCGCACTCCGCGCCATGGTGGTCTTCAAAGTAACTAAACTGGCGTGCAATGAAATAGGGTCACTAAGAAAAACCACAATACCTCCCAAACTATGCAGGATATCAAATAATAAAAATCCACGGCATTGAATACAATAACTTTTGTAAAAAACAAAAAAGAGTTTGGGAGGTATTTTGGTTTTTTTGAGTGACTTTATTTCATTGTACGCCAGTTTATTTTAAACGATGTTTTTTGGCTTGTTTTTCGCCTGATCTTGTTTGTCCCTGATGGAATAACAGATTATGGCATGAATAATTCAAGTCAATGTTATATCAAAAATTATCTACTAAGTTTACGTTAAGATGTGACAAGTCTTATCTAGACTAAAGTGTTTCTGACTCTCCAATAACACGGGCGTAGCCAGGTTTTAATTTCGGGAGCGGGGGGGGGGGGGGGGGGGGGGCGGTTCAAGAAAATGAAACAACAAAAATGTACCAATATACATGTGAATAAAACTGCGGCCTAACATCTTGAACTTTTTTTGAACCCCCAAACCCCCCCTTGGCTACTCCCATGTCCAATATAGTTTTAGTTTTGGACAGTCAATGTAATATGTAGAGGGTGCCGTGGTGTGGTCGGCCTGAGAATAGACCCCTCCATCTCCTCCCATGGATGTAGTCCAAGTCTCCTCCAATTTGTCTACCACGCGTGGTGATTATTGCAAATCCCCCTGTTGTATTCAATGGGGGAGGCCTTGTCCAACAGTGGAAGTACACACACAGGCTGGTGATGTTGATTGTGAACGTTTACATGTCAAGATACTGCTTGTAGCTACGTATTATCCTAGCATCAAGGACTTTGTGGTGAAGGTAACGCGTTGAATGTATGACCGCGCTGACAAAAGCCGTAGCGGCTTTCCACCTCAACGCCAGCCCCACAACACGCACGGTAAAACCAGAAGACCTTAGAACTAAGTAGTTGAAGCTCTAGCCATGAGGCCTTACCTGCCGCTCTGAGACCTGATGACCTGATTGATTGAGCTACGTATTATCAACATCATAATCATCACCAAAGTTTTTTTTTTGTGAAAGTTGCATTTAGCAGGAGGTGCGCCATTTGAACGATTTTTCACCTTCCCTATTCAGTTGCAATTGTTTTAATCCATTTTTGAGGTTAAAACTGTACACATACAATTTCAACAATTTTGTTTTGTAAATTCAAATGTCATTCTGCGGTTGTTTATACATAAAAAGGAAACAACATTACCAAATTCAACTGTTGGTGTTTTCAGTGTATAATGCTAACGGGGAAAGTCACTTACTAAGTTAGCCGTATAAGGCGCTGAAATAATAGTTATTTGTTATACAAGAGTGCAAAGTTGCTTTTTAACCGCGTGCTCAATTTTGATGATCGAGCAAGCGAAGGATTCTAAAATTTAATCACGAGCGTAGTGATTTAAAAGTTAGAATCCTGAGCGAGCGAGGGAATCAAAAGAGCACGAGGTGAAAAATCTTAGCACTCAAGTGCAACACGTAACTTTTCATCCCACCTCAGCGAGGAAAAGACTAAATGCAAAAAAAAACATTTGCACATTTTTAACAGTTTCAGTCAATTCTGTTGTTGCCGTCAAATAAACTTCCTCGTCGCTAGAATCACTCATTTTAGGTTTTTCAATAGTTTTAAAAAAAAAAAAAAGGTTTTGGTTTAGGTTAGGTTTTTCAGGTGCCAAAGGTTTTAACAATATGACGTGAAAGAAAATGGCGCGCGTAAAGCAAATTAAATAAAAAGTAATACACCAAGAAGGTTCCGAGTCTGAGTTTTTAACAAATAAAAAAATGTTGTATGATAAATTCGGCACCATGGAGGTAGAAGTAAATAGGTTTAATGATGTTTTGAATTCACAAACTTAGTGCACGTGATGTTCTTAATTCAATTTTACTTTATCCTCTAAGTCTAGCGGATAAAAACGGCTTTTACACTCAGATATCGAATAGCAAAAATACTCTATCCGAGATGGTGGGATGAAAAAACTATTTTTAGACATGATTCAATCATAAATGCGTATTTCCAAATTGCAACTATAACGGCCTGATTCATGAGTGGGAAAGATTGTATTAACCCATTTTTGAGGTTGAAACAACACATACAATTTCAACAATTTTGATTTTGTAAATTCAAATGTCATGCTGTGGTTGGTACTTGTATCATTTAGTGTTGAATCAACTTAAATAGAATCAACATTACCATATACAACTATTAGGGTTTTCAGTGTGCTGGCCAATGCGGAAAGCCACTCACTAGGTATAAGTTAGCCGGAAGGCGCTGAAATAAAAACTATTTTTACACATTATTCAAGCAAATTCAAATGCGTATTTCCATATTGCAACTATAACCTGATTCATAAGTGGATAAGATTGTGATTAATACAAATAAACCACCGATAAGACCCGTATAGTTCTCATTGTGTCAATAAAAACGCATTAGTTACTTAGCTCGAATTTTCCAATGCGAAAATAACAATAAACAATTTTCCCGACTTTTTCCCGTTACAAATATATAAGAAAGTTATGAATGCCATAACTCGACAGGAAAAGCCGGTGACGCATACCCACATCACTGGTTTACACGTCGTTTGATTCAATCAGAAGAAATTATTTTTTGACATTGGCGTCATTTTTACCCCGGGAAATCATGGATATAATAGTATAAAAATTCCTTGCCGGAAATAGTTGTTAACATCAGACGTTTTGGTGTTTACATAATTGAGAGATGAGGTTCTCCTTCCTGTTCGTGATCGAATTTTCAGTACTTCAATATAATGCAAAGGCCCATTTCCAAAAGTGGTCCTTTGCCGAGCGAGAAGGTTCACTTTGTCTGCCCCCGCGTTGCACCTAATGTATGCTGAAATTATGCGGCTCCGCGTAAAGTCATTACAGTGAATGCAGTTTTCGTAAGGAGTTCGGTGTTCCATCAAATAAAAGAAGACATTTATTAGGCGGCCGTAAAAAAATTAGAAACATACATTAAAGCTAGGAAACAACAATGCGTCAGGAACACACTTTGTAACGCAATTTTGAGACTAGAAAACAGCTTAGTATGTTTTCTACCCGTCTGACACTTAAAATCCGCTTTGTAAGGCAATTTTAAGATAACTTACCTTCAAAGTTAGATTAAAATATAATTGAATATTAATCCCGAACAGGTAAAGATATCAAAATGTTTTAATTTACTGTCAGAACGAAGAAAGATGAAGATTTAATCGATACAAATCTGGTTTAAAGTACAGAAACCCCTCTTTCTTGGGAACAGTTTGGATGAAAACTACTAGTACTATGCTGATTACCGGCTGTCCTGAACTTAGCAGCTTGGTATCACAATAGGTTTTTAAGGTACTTCCAGATATGGAACCCTTTTTTTATCAAAAACCAGTTTTTATGATGGAATCCAAGAGGAATTGAGGGAACGCCTTAAATATTGTAGGCATACATAATGTTATATTATTGACGACCTCTGTGGCGCGGCGGGCGAAGGTTCGCCTGCGACGCAGCAGGTTGCGGGTTCGATTCCCGCCTCGGAACAAATATTTGTCAGTTCAGGGTGTTCTGGGTAATTTTCTATGTATAAAAAAAAATCTATCTATGTAATGTTATTGTAGTTATCTAGTACCCATAACACAAGCTCTGCTTAGCTTGGGGCTAGATAATGTTGTGTGAAATGTTCAGCATTTATTTATTTATAGTGATTTTGATATTTTCAGCAACAAGTTAAGCATTTGCATTCAAAAAGTATCATTTGGTGAAGTGGTTCGTATGGTAAGTGAGGCCTTGATTGTCAGAAGAGAAACGTGGCATTGTTATTTCCGTCAATGATCTGTCGTTGTTTGGTCGATTTATAATTGTTGGCTTCCAAGTCTGATAAAATTGTGCCTTCCAAACTTCTGACACGACGTTATTTGCCCTTTGGCAAAGTTTTGTTTGACGTGTTTGATGTGTTTGACGTTGAGTCGCACCTAGCTTATCACGAGATTTTGGTTCCTTTACCGCAAATTCACTAGAGGTCATGTATTTGCGAACACCGGCATATTGAAATAGTTACAATTGAAAACCTCTATTTTTTAAACCGGCTTTAAAAAGGAGGAGTTCTCAATTCAGCCTCTATGTTTTTTGCAAGCTTTTATTTAACTTGCAATGTATATGTATGTTTGTCTGGGTGGAATCTTGCAAATAAATTTTAAATCAGTTATCTTTAACCGATTGAGCTGAAATTGTTCATACCTAATAGTTCAGATGACAATACAATATTATGGTGACGACGAGCTGATCTGCTGATGGAGATGGAAGGTGGACAATGGAACTCCTCGATGATTAGTAGCAGCCTGGCAGTGTTTGGGCTCATTTTGATCAGGTTCCGATAACGAATTTAATAAAAGCTCGGCTAAAAAATAAATTTTTCAACAATAAACTTATTTTATACACAATTTTTTTTCCGTGAGGGCTTGTCCGATTTGCGATTTTTTTCTTTGCTGTGAAGTTATTTATAACGAATATATACAAAACAAAGAACTTCAATGATCTTGAAGCGAAACAAAGTTGCACTCCAAAAATTATTTGTAAAAAATTACCGCATCATCTAGTTAGCTAAATACATTCGCGAGGTCGATTTTTTTAGTTGAAAAGTTATAGGTACGTTTTCTTTTCGTAATTTACATTAGACATTGAGCCTCTGCGATCAAATATTCAAACCACAAAATGTCGTGCCCAGAATATGTCTGTGACAGAAGGTTAACAAATATTCGCGGTTAAGCCCTTTGTTTCGAAGAAATTTGACAATAAGGACACAACTTATTACTCCTGGAGCCTGTGGCGATTTTTTTATATCATTAATTATTTATGACCTTTGCGTACCTATCTTTTTTTTACGTACCTACGACAATTTTTATATCATTAATTATTTAAAAACGAGCGTAGCGAAGTTCTGTGTGTTAAGACGCTATAGGTTCAATGAAAATGTTGTGTATGGACTAAAGAAGACGAGCGCACTCTCTGATACCTTGGTTTTGTGTGAAAAATAATGATATAAAAATTCCCGTTAAAAATTAAAACGTGTTTGAAATTAGTCTAAAATTAGATTTCAATTTTAAAAAGGTTAAAAAAGAGGTATCTTTGTATATTTTTTTTATCGAGTGGAGTAATTCAAATTGTGTACTGAATTTATGATTTCACTAGACAAAAAGCTTAAGAATACTATATAATTTTTTTCTTTTTGTAAATTATAAGAACTCATATCAAAAACTTAAATATTCTAGAGCTCATTAAAGGCATTTTGTGAACCTATAAGGTCTTAACTAGAGAAAATCAGCGCGGCGTTTCTATACGTACGATATGTGTAATGGGACTTTGTTCGACGATAACTTCCAAATCTTTATTATTTTGTTACACGTTGTAGAGGAAAGCAGATAGAAAGAAGAGGTACACTAGGTAGTCGGCATGTCTATTACATACTCTCTACGCGCGGTGGAGTACAGCTAGCCTCAAATGTACCTACATCAAAAAAAAATATAATAAAGCTAACCGTGTCTCTCGAGCTACATGACTCAACATGCAAATGCAAAGATGCATGCTCGCGGTGACGTGCATTTCTGGATTACGAGTAAGCCCTGGAACCGTCTGTCGTGCGTGAGTTAGAGCTTTATGCAGACCACAAAATGTACTAGACATGACATTATTATGTTCATGTAGTTTGCAACAGATCAAAGATTATTAATTCAGTATACCTTACACAATATCTTAGATAGCACTAGTAGCAGTTATATTTCTATAATTTTATTTTTTTTTCTTTCACGTTTGTGATAGAGGATGTTATTTTCTGAGCCCATAATTTTACGAGATTAGTAAACACATTTTTAATTATTGAAATAAAAAAATGTCTCGGAAGGATGACTTACAAAGGATATCATATTTTATATAAAAAAATAAAAAATAAAAATATGGGAATAATTGCATGCCCAAACATATATATTATAGAATATATAAGTAATATATACCTATATATCTTTGGTAAAGATCTTCTGACATGCGTAATTTGTATATTATTTCGATGAATTTAGACAAATAAAATTTGAGAAACAGATAATTTTTTGTTTTACATTAAAATCCGTTTTTGGACCATAAGGGGGAAACCCAAGTATCTTTCTCCGTAAAACACCGTACACTCTAAAAAGAAAACTTACTTCAAATTTCAAGGAACAACGGGTTAGATTGTTCGTTGTCTGTGAGTCAGTTAGAAGGATTTTGATTCTATCTATTTTGATGTTATCAAATTTGTCAACGCCCATAGAAATACCGTTCAGTCATGATTTTATAAAGAACCGAATACTCGTCACCAATTTCTAACTCTATGACAAATACATGAAGTATATCCTGTATGATTTACCTATATAACGCGGTAGGGCACGAAAATACTATATAATTAGCAGTATTTTTACACTGCAGTACATTCCTCCAGTGATAACTGAATAGCATACTCGTGTTCAAAGTTCTGACGAGGTTCTGACGATACAAAGGTAAATTTTCTTCCATATTTTTTGACACTTCGTTTATTGCTGTCATTATGTGTTTTAATGATTTTTAAGTCATATGGGAGACTTTTTCTGCTCTTTCGAAGGGAGACATCGTTCTTTTTTATTTTATTTCAATTTCTAGTGCTTTTTTTAGTCATATCGTGTAATTTTGGTGGCATTTTAACCGTTGTAGCTTATAAAGAGCACATGGTAGTGAATTTAAATAAAATAAGTGTATTGCGTGTCTTTTCGAAGGGGTGGAAATTGTCCAGGAACATTCTAGTAAAGCTGCCATCGATTTAGTAGAACATGACTTGACAGAGTACTTGACGACTGGACATTGTTTGATTATATCAATAACTTGACATAGGCAAAATTGAGAAAATACTCAGATGCCATTAAAAATAATAGTAGATTATGCACTAAGGGAATAAAGCAGTGTCTTATGTCGCGGGCGGCATATTGAACCCTGAGCGTAACGAAGGACTCTAAAGTTAACTCCCGAGTGTAGCGAGGGAGTTATATAGAGTCCTGAGTGAAGCGAGGGGTTCAAGCTGCCCAAGACGAAGACAGGCTTTATTCCAGAGGAGCATACTCTACTTTTCACACCTACTGCGAGGCAATAAAAGGCCAGGGCTCCATTAAATAAGTATCGTCTGTTTTGATAACATCTGGGGTAGAATCATTATCGCTCGACATTTTTTGTTAACACTAATATTGTCACTGACATAATATTATATTACAAAAATATTGCAATAAAATTCACTGAAAATCACAGCACCAAACATCTCTTTTGTTTCACATTCTTTAAAATCGCGCCTATTTCTTTTTTTTTCGAGTTTTACTATAGTGGCCAGTTCGATTTTCAAACAAACCTCTTTACAATGCTATATGGGCATTTTTTTACTCAGAGTTTTCCAAGAGTTTCCAACACGAATTTGACGTTCTAAATTCAAATCACTTTAATCCCTAGGGAGTTTCATACAACTTTATATCCCTAGAGAGACAATGCTGTACTTTACGTTGAGGTTGCATGATTTGTAATTGGACATTGTCGAGCAGGTGGTGTGAAAAAAAATAAAAGTCATATGGGAGACTTTTTCTGCTCTTTCGAAGGGAGACGTCGTCCTTTTTTATTTTATTTCAATTTCTAGTGTTTTTTTGAGTTATATTGTGTAATTTTGGTGGCATTGTAACCGGTGTAGCTTATAAAGAGCACACGGTAGTGAAAAAATAAGTGTATTGCGTGTCTTTTCGAAGGGGTGGAATTGTCCAGGAACATTCTAGTAAACTGCCATCGATTTACTAGAACATGACTTGACAGAGTACTTGACGACTGGACATTGTTTGATAAAATTATCTATGCTATTTGACATTGGCAAAATTGAGTATATTATCCTCAGATGCCATTAAAAAACAGTCCTAAGGGCCTTATTCCTAATCATTTTATGAACTTAGTTTTGATTTCTTTGATGTAAAATGCCATACGTTAAAACAAGACAAAAGCTATTGTAACTTTAATAGGTTTATAAAATATTTATAAATAAAATGGGGTCAGTTTTTTCATATATAATATATATGAAAAATAATGTATATAATATGTTTAAACATGGTATTTTGAAAAACATAATAATATGAACAAGTGCTAACGGAATCAAAGATGTTGAAGACAGTCAACACTCAAATACCAACCAATAAACCGTACAATAAAATTATAATGGTGATAGTTGGTCTGGGTTATTAAAATATTCAAATAATTGGTTTTGCAAATAAAGTAAATCAATTTACCTGATAAAAATAATTTGTAATATGGTTTGAATTTAGTAGACAAGTACCTAGGTACTTTTGTTTGTGATTGTATAACTTTTAGAACGTTTTGCTAGCAGCGTGAAATTCAAATTTTATTGGGATTTTTGCTCAACACAGCTTGTAAAATATCTTGAGATTGCGAAAACTAACAGACGTAACTAACACTATATACAATAATGTTTTAATTGATCTCATAAATGTTATTAGTAGCTAAACGAATATCATTGAACTAAAAAAACACTGTAAATATCATTGACCACCATAAGCCGATATAAGAATTTTCTTATGGCGACAAGTGAACCGGTGCCGCAGTTGGCAATCCCCTAGATGATCTAGTAGAGGATCGCAGACTCAATTCCCATTCAGACGCAAATTATTGGTACTGTTACTAATTTATTTAACGTGGTCGCTTCTTGAACATCTACATAACAATGATTTGCGCTGAGTAGGTAATTACAATTATATTATAACTTTTCATTTTAAAAACCGACTTCCGCCATTGTATTCGACTAAATATTTGGATGAAAAAAAATGATGAAAGAACCATAGTGGTGAAAGGATTATGATACTTTCTGAATGCAAATGCTTGGTTTGTTGCTGAAAGTATCAAAATCGCCATATGTATGCCTACAATATTTGAGGAGTTCCCTCAACTCCTCATGGACTCCATCATCAGAACTGGGTTTTGAAAATAATGGAACCAATCTGGAAGTATATCTATTCAAATAAAAAAAGAGTTTTCCAAATCGGTTAATAAACGCCGGAGATATAAGGTAACAAACACAAAAAAAACATCTGAATTGAGAACCTCCTCCTTTTTTGTGAAGTCGGTTAATAATTCATTTATTTCAGGCGCAAAAACCCATATCTGACATACAATTTATTATAGTAAATGTCACAAGAAGTAGGTACGTAAAGTACCTACTGTGACTTGTAATTTCTTATTTCCGTCCATATGGACGGAAATCCAATGTTTATAGTTATGGGATTAGCCAAATCATCAGAATGCTATTATTGGATCGATGCATCCGACCCCAAAACGACGCTATACGTGACCTTACTATTGCAAAGAATCCTCCTTCCTTGCCTAAGAAAATAGAATGTAAGCAATTGGATGCCTAAGCCTTGATGATGACATTAATTGGTTTGTTTATCTTTACAGAAGCCATGACGTCAACAACAGCCCTCCTACTGATCCTTGGCATCACCTCCTGCATCTGCCAGCGTCCCTTCTACGCCGGCCTCCAACCAATTGGCTACCCAATTGACACGCCACAAATAACCAACAGGCTCGGAGATACACCCCTCCCCGCACAACTCAACGGAGACAGGGTCACCGCGAACCGAATTGATAGCCTTCCAGTGGAGCAACAGCCTATCTGGTGGATTAATAGGCAGCAATATGAGGATGCGCTGAAGAACCCCCAGACTTGGCCATTAAGACCTAGTGTTTTTAACGAAAATAATAATAAAGTTAGGCGTTAAGTGAAGTAAGTAGAGTCTGTTCAGCGAGAGACCCGTCGTGGGGTTGGAGGGCGCTGCTGTGCTTAATTAGGTACCTGCAGTGCAAGTACTCGAGGTACGTCGTAGGACTCGATTGGATTTTGACATTAAAATTCGACAAAACGGGACTATGCAGAAGTAATAGTCTCGTTTTGGCGAATTTTAATGTCAAATTTATCGAATCGAGTCCTACGTACTTACACTGCGGCCCTCGACGCGTGTTTGTACTTCCAAATTCGTTAACAACATCGGTAAAAATGCAAAACTTAGCGATCTCGATGTCCTATCGATGCAAAGTTCGTACTAGCATTGCTGTTTTGTTAGCGCGCCTGTTCCGTTTTGATTATATATTACAACTGTTACTATTTCTTTAGTTTATGATTCAAAAGGCCGACAGACAGAAACCAGCTCCTAATAGTTCACAACGTTAGTTCACAATTTGGCCACGACGGCTCTTTTTCTGAACAGATTCTAACTCAAATTGCGCAACAATAATTAGAATCTTTAATGTAGAGCATTTTGATTGAATTATTTATGAACATTATAATGCTGTTATTATATAAATGTGTTTTTATTAAACGAGCAATATTTGTATGTATATATATATTATATATTGTACCAGACGACGCGTCCAACGTTACTACATCCACGGGATGAGGAGGGGTCTATTTTGTTGGTCGAACACACCACGGAACGAACAAGGTCTAAATAGCAAAAAATAAAATTAAACTGATGGATAATTTGGTGCTTTTCTTCAAATTTTATTAAAACTAAAGCTTGCTCATAAAGTAAAGAATTAGGTTAGTTACATCATCAGTGTTTGAACTTTTCATTTGCAAGCTTCTGTTGAGAGTCTCGGTAATCTGTTACTTTTCGTGGAAACATGACCTTACCATAAAGGACAATGCCCAAAAAAGTATGGTAAAAAATTGGGATGTGGCTGCACAAAATATATTATAGGTACAGAAGGCCAGCTTAGTACAACAAGTAATAGTCAACCGACTAAGTTCTACCACAGAATAAATATTAGTACAAGTACAGAAGACTCACTTCGCGATTTTTTTTATATAAATAGCGACTCTTGCTAGGACGCTACAAAGTGCAATTCAGCTCGCATAAACGTTTTGTACCTAACGCTATATTCACCTAAACATTGCGGCTCTCTCCTAACTCGTAACTCTGATCGCTGTCTGGCGCGGAGTGATGCAACTCGTAAGTGTTGTCGGCTTTTACCTACGAATTACTTATGTACTTACCGTTTGTTATTATCAATATTGTTATCATGGAGAAATAAATTAGGTAAGTATTTAGGTCCTTATATAAGTAATTTAGAGTGATTCCGAAGTAAAGTCAAATTAAGCACGTAAGTAGATCGGTGAGGTAGTCAAGTAATTATTTAGGTATCTCCGACCTAGATCATTGCAATCTATGCTAAATGCACATGAAATCACACCTATAAAAGGCATTACTTCGATATGTACCTACAGACAATAACTAATGTAGGTACATAAATTAAATAACTTACCTTTCTTCGTCCTTCAGCAATTTAAAAAATATAATGATATGTCTCTGTTTGTCTTTTGACTACTGCATCCATTTACAGCACAATATGCACGCAAAGTCATATTTGCGCGGGAAACTTATTGTGCGAGCGCTCAGACGTTCGCCCGACAACCGACTGTCACTTGTTCCGTTTGGGAAACGGCTTGGATGTAGGTAAATAACGCGCGATCTTGAGCGAGTGGTGGTGGCCCGGTTCTACCGAGATCGTCGTGGGTACGTACGCGTCTATGTGTGCGTGCGCCTGTTATTGTTTGTTGTACTGAGCTGGTCTTCTGTACGTATATATTTTGTGGTGTCTGTGTCGTGGACACGATCGTGTGTTTTACGTGAATAAGAAATTATGTAACGCAGCGAAACGAGCTTAAAAAAACGGCGCTTCGGAGCCTTCGGCGAGAGGTTTGCGGGTTCGATCCCCACTGCGGGACAAATGTTTGTATGATCTGAAAATATTTGTTCCGGGTCTGGGTGTTATGGTACTCGTAGTTCATGATAACCGCGACACAGGATCCTAATGTGGGATCAGACTACGTATGTGACTGTTGGGTGTTATGTTATGTATAATGTTATTGTTATATCTGATTTACTTTTTAGTTAAGTACATATCTAGAATTGATATTCGATTTTGTCAATGTGAAACTACATCTCTAAAACAAAACAAAACTGAAGATAATATTATCCTTAATGTAGTAGTGTGTATAGTTCGTACCGAACACACTCCATCAAAATGTTGAATATCAGCAATAACTCTGCATTATTTAAAATTCGGCAACGGGACTTGTCGGGATTTGATGGAATTTGTTCAGCCTCCAGTCCAATTTATACGGACGTATGGTGTAGTTCAACACACATTTTTGCTTGGATACACAGCGTTCTTCAGTGTCTTCGTAAACGATTCGTGTTACACTACACCATACGTCTGTGTTGGCTAAAAACTTATACTTCGGCCTCTGAGCGTAACCTTAGAGCAGTTATTACCGCATTGCATCCACTCAGGATACCAGGTACTTGAGTTAAGACAGGGCATCAATATCAGCTTAGGTATCTATTGTGCAAGCACTAGAAACCTATCTTCACCTAGTTCACGTTCAGTGTTAGCACAATAGACCCTTAAAACAGTGCGTCAACTACTTAATTTATCCTGAATGAAACCGATACCATAAAAATAAGTGACGTTCCTATACACTACCTATGTTTCAGCATCCGCTGAATCATAGGTAGTGTAGGAACGTCACTTATTACGCATAATTAAAGCACTTGTTCCTTAAACACCAGTCCACAAAACATAACACCCAACAGTCGCATACGTAGTCCTGATCCCAAATAGGATTACCTGTTTCGTGGGATAAGGAACTACGAGTACCATAGTACCACAACACTCAGAACCGAAACAAATATTTGCAATCGAAAACGCACCAATCGTCTCAGCCGGCTAATCACCCACCATGTCATGGAGGTCGTCCGAACATTAGTCCACTACTTGGACATAGGCCTGTTAATACGCGCCTGAGCTCGGTATTCGGTACTTCTCATCCACTTTCTCTCCAACCGCTTTTCGTAAGAACTCGCTTACCCCCAACGGGTGTAGGTTCTTTGGTATATAATTGGCCCATTGCCACTTTAGCTTGCTAATCCGGAAGGCTGTCGATGACTTTAGTTCTCTGTTGGATAATCTCATTACGGATTTTATCGTTCCATAGCTCACTGAGCAACCTTGAACTAGTGAATAAGCTATCGTGAGTGTCTACGTCTCGGCAACATCATTTCGGGTAGGACGCATTGTATAAAAAGTTTTGTCTTCCTTGTGGTATACGAAGGGTATAGGTGACGAAAAGATTCGGCGTAATTTTCCAAACGCTGCCTATAAAGGCAAGGCTAATGTATTATCTATCTTCTTCTCAGTCGTTACACTCTTGACTGAGTGGTCGTGGTCATCATGAAGTATTGTTGTTGGGGGCTGATGTGGCTCGCCTCACGATATCTCACCATTTATTCCTATTGGTGGACATCCTCGTGCACTCATGCAGGTTTTCACCCACTGCAGACTTTTCTATATTTATTCAAATTATCGTAGCTTGGTATCATTTGAAATGGTTTGTTTACTTTACTTTTACGACATCTACGGGAGGAGACGGAGGGGACTATTCTTAGGCCTGACACACCTCAGCACATAATCTACTACCTCGGTCTAAGGTTATAATGTAATAAGTAAGTTTAATACATACAGGTATATTGTAAATAATATAAAAATACTGTACTTAATTTGATCTTAATTAGCTAGAGCGATATTTATAAAGGAAGCTGGAGGGAAAAACCAAAGTTATGCGTCGTTACGCGAGCTTACTAATTAACCGGTTCGACTCGGTTTCACCAACTTGAGTTCTTTTGAACGGATAATGCAGTTTCCACTGTCATGTAGGGAATTTTCGATTGCAGATTCTATTATCTGGGCACGCAAAAAGGACCCACTGGCGGCCTAATTGCGGAAAAGAGTCTGCGCCACAAGTACTAGCCTTCTATCGAGGAAGTTTTATTCGTGTAAGTGGTGCTTAAGTGTCACGATGACATGTCATTTGCCGGGGCAAATGATATCCATATCGATAGTAGAATTTGATTCATCACCTCATGCTTCACATAAGCGAAGTGAGGGATTATCAACCATCGTCCGATTTTCCGTAAAAGTTACTAACGCATATAACAGAGGGCCTAGCCTGCAAATGTAAAAAGCAACTACACGGGCGTATGATGTACACTACACGGTTTCTTGTATGGAAAAGCTGAAAAGCGGCCCTAGCGGACACTATGAGAACCTCAATTTCCATTCATAAATCCGTGTACACGCCCGTGTAGTTGCTTATTACATTTGTAGACTAGGCCCTCAGGCTTACTCAGACCAGCCCCCATATTTCCTATCTTGAAAGTCACTCAGTTACCAACGTTTGAAAACACGAACCAAGAGAGAGTTAAGCTACATTAATAAATAGCACTACTGCTTTATGATTTATACTATGTTGAAGTATCTAACAGAATGCCCACGCATCGTGGCCTCATTACCGGTAGGAGGGTGCCACATCGTGGCGTAGAATAAATCGTGTTTAATTGTGGTAACTCACATGCAAATACTTTACCGGAAAAGTAGCTTATTATGTATTCTTTCCTTGTTAAAATCGTCCCTAAATATTTAACTTGGATATAGGTCAAAGTTATATAGACAGGGACTTGGCGTTCAAAGGTTGAAACTTAAAAGAAAGGTTGAAAAAGGTTGAAAGGGTTGAAAGAGTGACGTCGAGTGTAAGAGCCATTATATTATAAAAGCAAGTTAAATTGTCAATCTTACAATATCACGGGCCAATTGACAATCATCATCATCAGCGGCCCTTGTGTATGAAGTAGGGTCTGTATAATGTATGCAAATATTACTGATTGGCGGCTGACTGTATTATAGCAATCGGTGACGAATTTACCCTGCATTTTATCGTTAATGAATATACTCGGTGACGAAAGATCCCTAACCCAACATAACACCTCAACCGGGTCCCAAACGTAGCAGTTCTTTCTTGGTCACCTTGCGTTAGATCAAAGACCAGAATGAGCTATGGTAGCCGTAATAAGTTTTTTTATGAAAAAAATCATGTTCAAAATTAACTCAAACACTGCAAAGCTACTATTATTCATCGAGGAGTTCCGCTATCCACCTTCCGTGTCCATCATCAGATCAGCTCGCCGTCACCATAATATTGTATTCTCATCTGAACTTGACAGGTAAGTATGAAAAATTTCAGCTCAATCGGTTAGGTAGAACTGATTCAAAATTCAGTTTCTAGATTTGTCCCACACCAGTCTAACACTAACTAACATACATGGGTAACTACTAATTACAGGTCAAGTTAAATAAAAGCTTTTAAAAAAAGGGCATACATAAACTCCCATTCGGCTGCGGCTCCCGCGCTGATTGTACTAGACGTTATGAAAGAAATCGATGACGAGTTTGCCCATGAAATATTGAATTTATTTGGCTAATGACCAATTTACCCTACATTTTTTTGATAATGAAATTGCCCAAAGACGAAAAATGGTTAGCCCTAGAAAGAACCAGTTTGGTGAAAGGGGTCAGTACGCCTAGCAGAGGCTCCTTTCAAACAAATGTCTCAAATTTTTATTTTTTGGTTCCAATGCCGACAGTATCACCTAATCCAGTCTAGTGACTTGGACTGTATTACGCATGCTCTAAGATAGTTAATGACCCATCTTGACGCTTAATAGCAATACAATTTGAATAAAGAATAGACATTCCAACTTCTAAATAATTCCGAAAGACATAAAAACTTCTTAGTTCCGTCGCGGGAATAAGTATAATGAGGAAACCCTGATACGGTCCCAAAGGACCTCAAAAAGAAAAACTATCTCTGACTGCGGTTAATTATCTACATTAAAGATACATTTCCCTATCCAAATAAGAAACAATCTTTTTCCCAATTTGCTAAGCATCACCTTGTTGCAAACTAATTCTGTTAAGTGACAATATGAAGCGAAACCTTACTGGCGTGAGTTAGCATCACAAGTCACTAGAAAGTAACTTTAGAACTTTTTTTAAATGAGGGTAGGTACGTCATTACTTAACTCTTGTATAAATGAGCGGGTGGGAAAAACGTATATTATGTAAATCCATTGATAAAGTGCTGTTTAAGGCCACAGCACACCGGCTGCGAACTGCGCGTAGATGTACCATGAAGTCAAAGTCAAAGTCAAAGTCAAAAAGAACTTTATTCATTGAAATCACAAGGATCATTTTGAATCGTCTTATAAACTAAAATTACTCCTGTTCCTTTTTAGTTTATGACGTTGTAATGTATGGAACTATATGAGACATAGCACACCGCTTGCGTGACGTGCACGCAAGCGTGTACATACGAAGTGACGCGCGTGTCTACGTTACGTGTTGCATACGCAGCCGGTGTGCTGTGGTCTTTAATTTGCGCTGTCAATACAACGACTTGCATTTCGTAAATACACTGAACATACAGCCACTGATTTGACGGTTAATTTCATCTAGTACCTACAGAAAAAAACAAAAATGTAGGTAAGTACTTTAAATTTAACTTGTCAAAGTCTAAAAAGAAAAAAAAAAGATAAAAAAATTATTTGCTACAAATAACAGGTTAGACAAAAAGGGAAAAAAGTACAATAAAAAGGAAACTTCTTATCGACAAAATCATATCTAATAAAGTTACATACTTACGTGAATTTCATTTTTTAAAACGGGCAATATTTCGTTCCTAACTATGTATGTTGGGTGACAAAATAATTGTGAAATAAACAGAAATTTCATAAAGAATGAGTCTAAGGCCACCTGGGACACATTAATATTCATTTAATTTAGAGTATTTATAGGTCCTTTGTACTGGAAATGTAATTAATTTAAGGGCCCTCTTGTCTTGTATATAAATTGTTGCCCAAGCGGGTGCTATATAATGCTATCTTTCGGTAAGATCGTTTATTATTTTACTTGATTTTATTGGGTCACTTAACATAATACACTCGAGAGCAATGAATCCGGGTCACTTAAAGAATGTTAAAAATCTCGGAAACTAAAAATGATAGATTAATGCAATAAATTGTATTTAATAGACAATGTAATACTCCTTAAATGAAGGTAAAAAAAATATGAGTCACCATACATTTTATTAACACAAAATTACATAAAGAAAAAAACTGCTGATCTCTCCTTAAAACAAAAATAGGAAACATGAAATTTTTGAACTTTATTACGATTTTCTTGAATTTTAATACTTCGTATTGCCTCCTCGTGCTTCCATATAATGAATATAGAGCACTATCAACATGGTTTATGTACCCACATAAATGACAGATTACAAACAAAAGCAAAACCAAATGCTGTAATTTCGTAGTTCCATCTTCGAAAGTGGCCCTTTTTCAAATTTGTTTTTTTTATGATATAACTTTACAATAACTAAGAAGTTTTAATACCTTCATTTAAGGAGTATTACATTGTCTATTAAATACAATTTATTGCATTAACCTAGCATTTTTAGTTTCCAAGATTTTTAGGATTCTTTAAGTGACCCGGATTCATTGCTCTCGAGTGTATAATACAACCAAAAATCACATACTTACGTAGTCATCTCACTCTAGAATTCCATATTTCGTGGGTATTATAGGAACTACAGTACCTACCATGGTACCATAATACCAGACCCGAAACAAAAATTTGTTGATCATGCAAACCTTTGTCCCGCAGTGGGAATCGAAACCGCAACCTCTCACATCTCAGCCGGCTACTTGCCCACCGCTCTACAGAGGTCGTCAAACGTCGTTACACTGTAGTCTTGAGAGTCTTTGGTAGATGGTAGTGCTTTCATGGTTAGTGTGTACCTGGTATAGTATTGTTCATGTATGTTTACTTAATTCATAAAATTTATTATTGTGAAACTATACCTAAGTATTTGAAGTACTATCTAATTCTTTTCAACGTATTATGCACCACCTACATAAATTTATCCGCATTACACAAAAAAAATGCTGCTAGAGAATGCTTCCTATCATTAAGTTCGCCAATGTACATGATTTGTTTTTTTTTGTGCAATAAAGAATATTATATTCTATTCTATTCTATTCTATTCTAATACCCATAAATCTATGATGATTTTAAAGTCAGCGAGCCATTTGACTTGAATGTTTTCTACAATCAAAAAATAATGATGAATGCCTTTGTTGAATATTGAAAAGGATCTTGTCTCGAATCAAGTACACAATATTGTTTATCAAACAATAACACGTAGGATGGCCTAACAGAAAATTAATTGTTTAACTTTTAAGTGCTTTTAATTGTAAGGCGATAATGAACGCCTGTAAACTTTCTTACTGCGAAATTTTGATGTGTTTTTCATTGTTTACCTTATCTTTAGTATTCAAAAAGCCGACAAAGATTGACTAAGTGTAAAGTATTTCCCAAAGTCGTTGAAGACCGTTGGTGTAGTATGCAACTGGTGTGGACACGCTGGCGGCTTCACATTTATCGTCTACCTCCAAGACGGCAGGTTTGGCGGTAGCGGCTGTAGGAAACCTCAAGAGGCGGAAATATGTATCTATCGGCGATGGGTACATATTTCTGCCTTTTACGGTAGAAAACTAAGGTCCGTGGAGCTCTGATACGCGGTTCCTTTTTAATGAGTTATCCAAGAAGCTGGTAGATGAAACCAATAAACAAAAGAGTGGCGCTTACATCGGTCAAAAAGCCAGTATTGCCATTGCATTCAACGAGGTAGTTGCCGCCTTTTGGGTAAGATACCTGTTGGTGACCGAACTCTTAAATAAATGTATTTTGTTTAATTTTTTTTCTATTTACATTTACCTGTTCATTAAAAACTAGCTGAGGCCCGTGGTTCCACTCGCGTAAGTCTAAAAAAAAAAAAAGGATAAAAGGTAGCCTATATGTTAATTCAAAGTATAAGCTATTTCCATTCTAAATTTCAACCAAGTCAGTCCAGCTGTTTCAGGGTGAAGGAGTAACAAACATACTCACAAAGTTTTGCATTTATACTAGCGGCCCGCTCGCGACTTTAGCCGCGTGGTTCCGGTGGTCCAGTCAATAATTAGTAAATAAATTGTAGCCTATAGGCTACTCTGATATATAAGCAATCAAATTGTATAGCTTCATCAAAATCCGTTCAGTAACAAACATCCATCCATCCAATCTATCCAAACATACTTTCGCATTTATAAAACTAATAGTGAGATTAGTGAGATTATTGAGATAATATAAGTATTTAGGTTGTTGAATCATAAAAATCTAATAAACAAATTCAGGCTAAGTATAAAAATATTCAGTCAGCTTTATTACGCGCAACTCACTAAAGTATATACAATATAGGTAACAGTAGCGTTCAATTCCAGTTGTTTTTCTACCAAATGTGCTATTTAAAGTATTACAATAGATAGTACAAATAACATTTCTTTGGCATACTTTTTTTCAGATTTTTCTTCTCATCTTTTCTAACCCTGATTATTATTCAAAAAGCTGTTCTCCCTTTGCGTGAAGGTCTGTGGTTTCGCACGGTTGGCTGCTAGGGCCTCCCAGTTGATCAGCCAGAAGGGTCGCTGGTCAATTGGTAACTTCATCAGACGTTTTACCAGCTCGATGTCTCCTAAAGCTTCGATGGGCAGTCTTATCGTGGTGGTTGGTGTATCGTCATCTCCAAACCTGGAAGAGACAAGCGATTATAAAAATTATTAAATGTAGTTGTTATATGTATTTTAGTTTATAATCCGTATGTCTACTAGCTGTAAGTTTTCCCAAAATTTGTAAAATAAAATAAAATAAATAAATTATTGAAACAGGCATGTTAAAACTTTAGTGACATATATAAGAGTAACTGGGTTATATCAAGCGAAAAGCCACCGTCTGCTTAATTCATGGAGTCTTTCCTCATCTTGGTACCTCCTACAAGGAGCGAGAATAAATTATTCGTAAATGTCGATATTAGGTCACTACAGTAGTGTGAGCAAACTTATATAATTATATATAAACTTCACGCACTCACGTTAAGGTGGAGCGGGTCGCAATTGGCGCGATATCCACATTTTATTTTGTTTTTGCTCGTCACAGCTCATCAACAATTCTTCAGATAGCGAAAACTGATTTTGAAGACCCAAATACATGTTTTAATTTATAGTATCTCAAAAATATCATAAGTTGAGCTACGAATATCCTTCACAGTGTGAAGGATTTTTTTTTGGTTCAGGGTTTAACTAATGATATTTATGAGATATTATCAATTAAAAAATATGTGTTAGGTCTCCTAGTTTTCGCAAAACCTGTTTTCGGTATCTCAAGAAGTGTTGATGAGCTGTGACGAGGAAAAACCACGATAAAATTTTAATTTCGCACCACATGATGATAAGAAATTTTTACCAAGAATAGATTGAACGATTATTGTTCAATCTATTACTCCAAGATCTTTGGGTTCAATACTGAAGTAATTGGACGCGAGAAGTTTGGGTTCGACTTCCGTTGCGTGACAAATGCTTGCATGTTTTGCAAATATTTGTTCCTGGTTTGGGTGTACTGATACTTGAAATTCCTGATATCCATGGCACAGTGTCCTGTGATGGGGTCAGTACTACTTACTGTTAGGCATCATAAGCCTTTAGAAGTCCACTGCTGGACATTACTACATCCATGGGAGGAGTAGGAGGGGTCTTTTCTTAATCCGGACACACCACGGTACTGGTCTTGTAAGCTTTTGTAAATCCATTGTCAGAGGATTGTAACTTCTACAAATTCGACCACTACTTTTTTAGTAAGCATTTTTTTGTATGCCATTACGAACCACTATGAACTTTTATAATGTCCTTGGTCCATCGAGAGGAGGGCTTTCTTTTACTGCGTCGTCCGGTTTATCATGTTTTGTTGTTATAGGCTATATAAGGTTATTAAAACCAGGAACCTTGACTTTGTATACGTAGTAAGATATTCTTTTTAAAAATTCTAGAATTAAAATCGCTCCTACCTGTTTGCCAAAGTGTCTTCTGTAGGTACTACAGAAGGATATCCAATGGGATCCCTGCCAGCATAAGAAGGCCGCTGCGTTGCGCAGGTGGTGATGAGAATTGAGAGTACTAATAGTGCTGCCTTCATAATGGCTTCTGAAAATAAAACAGTAATAATTTATGAATGCTGAAATAAATCTCTATTTGATTTACAAACAATAAATCAACTGACGTCTGATGACCACTGTGGCGCGGCGGGCGAGTGAGATGCGAGAGGTTTGCGGGTTCGATCCCCGCTGCGGGACAAAATGTTTGTATGATCTGAAAATATTTGATGCGGGTCTGGGTGTTATGGTACCAGGGTTCGTAGTTCATGATACCCACAACACAGGGAATTCTAGTGTGGGATCAGGACTACGTATGTGACTGTTGGGTGTTATGTTACATCATGACTAAAACAAACCATAAAAAAAATTAAAAGTTGCCTGGGAGAGGTTTTTCGAATTGGAGTACATCAGGTGTGTGTGTTAGCCACACTGTTAACACTTTCACGGACTTATTTTCAAATTGAAACGCAAATTGAAATTTAATTGAATATAATATGTTTTTTAAAACATATTAGTTAATAAGTAGGTACCTAATACCTACTTTGTTTTGTTGCCTGCCGCGGAATTTTACTGTATAAGATTTTAGTCCAAAATATACTTAGACACCAAAAATGTATACAGAACACCAACAACTTATACAGTAAAAAGGTATATACCTTATAAAACAAGGTAGATACCTACTGTACAATAAAATATAAAAATAGATAACTGGTTTAAAAAAAACTCGTGATTTAGGTAAATTTTTCCTCGTCTCTTGGTTGAAAAAAAAATAGTAGGTTCTTAAAATGAGGTCGTCTAGATACCTATCTCATAATAAATACTTAATTAGATAAACAAACTACTGTGACATTTACTTATACTATAGCTAAAGGACTTATCTGATGCACTCAATAACCGCGAAAGGTCACGGAGTATATCGGCGCAGATAGCATTGTACGTAAGCATTTCTAAGAATTATTTATTACTTGTGTCCGCCCGTGGGTTCACTCGTGATATATTGGGACAAACGTACATACATAACATAACACCCAACAGTCACATACGTAGTCATGATTCCACACTAGGATTCCATGTGTATCAGTAACTACGAGTAGCATGGTACCACAACATCCAGACCCGGAATAAATATTTGCAGATCATACAAACATTTATCCAGCAGCGGGAATCGAACCCGCAACCTCTCACATCTCAGCTGGCTACTCGCCCGCCACGACACAGATGTCAAAAGTACCCTGAATGACTCACCGTCCAGGTCATAATGTAGCTGTGTACCAAATTTTATCAAAATCGGTATAGCCTTTATACGTGATTGAGTGACAAACATTCTTTCGTATTTGTTGCAAGCTTTAGTATGTGTGGTCAAATCTTGCAATTGAATTTTGTCAAATTTCCTGCCAAGTTCCGATGAGAATACAATTATTATGGTGACAGCGAAACTGATGATGGAGACGGAAGGTGGATAACGGAACTCCTTAATGGAAAATAGTCGTGGTCGTGTTTAGGCACATTTTGTTCAGCTCACAGTTCTAATTATATAACATCATCATTATCCAGTTTGTAGAAGCTTGTTTTTAAAAATACTTTTTTAACAAATAAACTTCCAAAATTATAGTATAAAGGATATATATACTGTTCCATACATTACAACGTCATGGTACGTATACATAATATATATATATGAAAATTGGTTGTTTAGATGCTTGTTGCTCAATCATGTCATAACGCTAAAGGCCACAGCACACCGGCTGCGTACACGTAGACAATAGTCGTTCTCGTTGACGTACCATGACGTTTTAATGTACGGAACTGTATGAGACATGGCACACCGCTTGCGTGACGTACACGCAAGCGTGTACATACGTAGACACGCGCGTGTCTACGTTACGTGCTGCATACGCACCAGGTGTGCTTTGACCTTAAACCAATTTCGAAAAAGATTGGAAGAGATGTAGAATAATGCAGTGAACGCAGTACCTACCACACGAACGACACCGCAGGCGAATGCTAGCAATTGGTATAGTTATTGAATAGTTAAGTATAATTAGATACTAAAATCAAAATTCAATCAAAAATCAATTTGGCTAAGTGCTATTCAGGCTCAAATAAGAAGAATCAAGAAGCATTGGTTCTTTGTAGATCTAGGTAGGTAGGTACAGTAATAACCGTGTTATCTTATGTGATCTTATATCTTTGTTATAGTTTTAAGTTCTTAACAAAAAAAATTTTTTCTTTATTTTTCCTTCTTGTTTTCAGAGAAAATCAAAAAGCAATGTTTTACCTGAACTCTGTTTTTTATTTGTTGAATACATTTTACATATCATCATCATCATGACAAGTTCGTTTACATCATAGTTGGATGAGGCTTCTACCATTGAATACAATGAGGGAATGGTGATCGCAGTTTGGTACACTAGCAGATGTTGCTGCCCATCCCCTGGTGTAATCCCTTAGTTAGGCTTTTACCACATCCACAAGAGGAGGAGGAGTATATTCTTAGGCCGGACACACCATTTGAATAAAAAAAGTAAAAAAAAAAGGTATTTTTCATAAAATGCTTTTATTTAATTAGTAATCGGAACCGTGAGCTGATACATGAGCCCAAATACTGCCAGGCTACTATTAATCATCGAGGAGTTCCGTTGTCCACCTTCCGTCTCCATCATCACATCAGCTCGCCGTCACCATAATATTGTATTGTCATCTGAACTTGACTAGTATGGAAAAATTTCAGCGCAATCGGTTAAAGATAACTGATTTTAAATTAATTTGCAAGATTCCACCCAGACAAACATACATAACATTGCAAGTTAAATAAAAGCTCTTAACTTTTAAAAAACGTTACCTATACGTAGGTATTGTAACTTTACTTATTTAATAGAAAGACATAATTTATCTAGGCATCAGATTAATCACTTTTAATAGGTATGTAAATACTTACTGTAGGTATTTTTCTGTTATAAAATCACTATTCCAGCCACTTAACTAAAGATACACAAGCTATCACTCAGTTACATAAATATAAATATTACGTTATCATTAATATTTTAAATGTTGTAGGCCACGTCTTTTTCCTCTTGCGAATATACACAAACTATCACGACGTCTTAAGCACGCATATTTATTTAAAACCATTTATAGACAAGAACAACTATTACAGACGGCCAAGTGTGAGAGCGACGCGCGCCCCAAAGGTTCCGTACGATTAATATCATAATCGTCGTTATAGTGGGGTGACAAGCTTGATCACGTGGTTAGAAAAAGATCGAATAATTTTGGTTTGATATCCTTAATTTCACTTAAATTTAATCATCATCATCAGCCTGTAGAATTCTTCTCCTGTGGTTAAAATAATAATATTAATATTAATTTATTACAATGAGGGGATTTCGCGGCCGTTTCAAATCATGATTTCAGCGTTGAAAATAGATGGCGCTGCTCTGTAACTTAGCTGTCAAGTGACAAAATAAATTGAAATGTCAACATCAACAACGTAGAAATAATTTTCGTTTCGTGGTATTTATTTTTGCCTACTTCTAAAAACACCACGAAATCACTAGCGCACACTCAAGATGCAAACACAAACAGAATATCATGAATAGCTACAGACTAGTCAGATAATAGCTTAGAACGCGTGCATCACAGATAATACATTTAACTATTTTTACAGCTAGAGTGGACTCAGCGCCATCTGTACTGTGATATCTACGGAACCCTAAAAACCGGAGGCTATTAACAAATGACGTAGAATGCATCTTCAATTAGTTATTGGGTTTTTACTGATCATGGAATTTTGGAAAAAACAGGTAGGTGAGCAGGTAATTACATGGTAAGTCATTAATTTATGATCTGACCAATTCTGCTAATTTTATCTTATACGGTTGTATAACATTATTCGTTGGATAGGCCCCACTTGCATCAACCGTAGTCGTCCTAACTACCTAATTAGGCTTCATATACACGAGCGACACGATGTCAGAGGCAGAGGCAACTGCACCCGTCGACGGCAGCCGTTGACAGCTGCAGCAACAACTGCAAGCGTCGCTATAAGTCGACGGCTGTCGCCGACGCGTCGACGGCTGCCGTTGACATCGTGCCGCTCGTGTAGAAGAGCACAAAGTCGAATGATAGCATCAAAAACAGTTTGAACTTATTTTGACTTTTGGTGCAAGTGTGGATATGTCAAAATATGATGCGAGTTATTTTTATTCTTTATTAGCGTCGCCCGCGGTTTCACCAGCTTATTCTCCCAAGGAAACTAAACTTGCACTATTTTTTGGCCTAGGCTAGGACTTTGAACTTTGGTAGGTTTGGTCTAAACTCAGTGTAAACCATTTTTTGTCAGACACAGACAACACACATACACAGTCAATCAAACAGACACAGACAGGGGGCATAGTTCATAAATTCCGAAATATATTATTGTTTGTGAATCGGTAAAAAATTGTGACAAAGCGCTGGCATTTAACTGATTTTGAATTATAATTATTAAAATAAGAACATTACGTAAGTACCTACTTCTTAATAGGTAAGGATCTCTAACTCATACAGACAATTAGTCAGTAATATAGGTATTATTACCTAATCATTTTAAACATTTCTCATTGTTTTAGACACGTTTTAACATGTTACTTCACTAAGTATAAGTTCAGAAAATTAATTAATAAACGGTTGTATGTAAGGAATCACTGTCTGCGATAAGACCGCCCGGTTGTAGGACATTAACTGTATTGTGTCCTCAATAAAGCTATAATTATTATTTCACTTCATTTATTTTCAAACAGGCTTATCCTGGACCTATATGAGGCATTACTGGGGCCGTTTATTAGCCAACAGTAAAAGGCCTTTTTACAATAGTCAAAGAAGATATTATTGTTATGGTGCATGGAAGACAACTAAAAAAAAAAAATTAAAAAAAAATTTGTGGCACCTGCCAATCCTGAAGTTCACAAAACAGGCTCAAATGAAGGCAGCGTAAGGGACAACGTTGGCGTGGACAGCTAAAGCGTGTTGAGAGATGTGGTGCAGTTTCACTAAGCGCTACTCCTAGCTTTAACACTTCCACCCTCGGAGCATAGGTTTTGCTCTTTCGCCGCCACTATTGGCCAGCCGGCTAAGGCAAGCTGTGGGTCAGGGGTATCTGTTGACCCCATGAAGTAATGGGGCTCCGCGGTGTCGCTACTTACCAAATACACGCCACAAGCGTTACCTGCAGTTTTTTTTATTAATATTGTTATTGATTAAAATGTTTTTTTTTTTATTACAATAGAGACTATATCCATAATGAATAACATTTTTAAATAACAGTAGCCCTAACCTGCACCGAGTAGAGTACAAAATAAATAATAAATAGATTACTTAGTTCACTTTATAACGCCTTTTAAGCACATTAATTGCTACACTCATTAATCTACATAGTTCGTTGGACAGAGCTACGAACTCATCGTTTCGTCCTCAAATAGAGGAAGCTATTACAATTTTTTCTTCACTCAGGCACACGCGCATTGCGTATCAAATTGTATAAGACGTTGTCGTTACCTTCAATATTTTATTTTCTGTTATTTAGCACATTCTCTGTCAAAAGAGAATATTCGTAATAAAAAAAAAATACTTTCTGATTGCCACCCATACAAAATCAACATCCCGAGTATGTAGGTACGTAGCTGGGAGTACATTTTAGTTAACTCTACGAATATTTTCGAAGTTTGGCGGATAGTTTTTTGTTTGAGCACTAGGCGAAATTATTAAAAAAACAAAAAATTGCTCATAGCTTTTGAACTATTACATAAGCTCAAAATCACGTAGCGAGCTATGGAGTGAGCTATGCTTGGAGTTTGACTACGTGATAAAATTCGAAATGAGGATATCCGTAGAAAAACCAATGACATTGCTCTCTCAGAATTAGCTGCGGTTTTAGTGGTAAAGGAAGGTAGTAATATTAACTCGCAGAGCTGATAACCGTTAGGAATAAAGGTTCTCGAATGGTGACCATGAACCAGACGACGCAGTGTAGGAAACCCCACCTCTAGATGGATCAACGACATTTTAAAGGTTGCAGGAAGTCGGTGGTTGGATGGGGCTCAAGACCGTTCGTAGTGGCATTCTATAAGGGAGGCCTATGTCCTCTGCTGGACTTGCTAGGCTGATGGTGCTGATGATTAATTAAATAACTTACGCATAATAATGCCTATAAATATGAACGAAACTGAATTAAACCGAACACTTGCCCAAGAAGCCAGAAACTGTACCAGATCAGAATATAGGATCAGGTTATCCAATAACTTATCTTTGGACATCAAGCCCGTGTCTAGCAGAAGCAAGTAAATGTGGTTTCCATTCTCTTTGACACATTGTAAGTGGCTTGTGTTATCCAGGACCATGCACAGATTACATAATAATGACTACGCTTAACTATTTGTGGCGTCACTTTGATGCGTACCTGGAAAAAACTTTAGCAATTAGTTACATGAACAAATGCGGTTGTAGTTCACAAGCGATTTACTGGCCCATCTTTATCCTATTTTCATCATGATCATCATCATCAGCGTCACACAACTGGACGAGAATACATAGGGGCCAAGCATTGGGAGAATCCCGAGTAACCGTGTGCCTTGAATCTGCGGCACACACTTTAACTTGCAAGTGGTAGTGTTGTACTTACTGCGGCAACTTCTTTGATTGCTCCTGTGGCGTGATTACGTTATTCATTGATTTCAATAAATTTCAATGTTGTTTCTACCTGAAATGACGCTCTTACGATTACCATACGCATTTTGCTTACAAAGGTTAATTGCGACAAGACTGCGTAATTTAAGTAGTTGCATAAACGTAATTTCAAATAGAAACAACATTGAAATCGATAGCAGCAGAATTACTTAATCGCCACTCTGGAGACACTTATAAATAAAGGTTACCAACAAATACTACTGGTTACGCTTACAGCATGTGTTCGCGTAATCTCATAACTACTTTAATATTTTTACGTTGTATGGTTAAAATACCTATAGGTAACCTAAGGGTTGGTTTACTTTTCTCGTAATTTTATGTAATCTTACGAGGTTCGCACGACCACACTGGTCTTTTGTATGAACTGACGTCTGTCACACGCATCGCATGCAGGTAGCATTGCGCGCCTGCATTCACTTAGCTTTGACTGTCCGTCTGCTACGGTCACCTTTCATCACGCGTCGCCAGATCAGTTTCTGATGTCCGTCTCCTGATCCTGAAGTCTCCACCTAATCTACTGGTGTGACGACTCGCGCTCGCGTCGCTGGCTAATCATCAGCCATTCGTAATCACATAACTTTGTTCACAAGACTCTCTGTGCTACCATTTTGTGAGCTAGTGCAGTGCTTCATGCAACCCCATGGACCTTGATCGCAGGCGTTGCCAGGTTAGTAAACCTTCCTATATTACCTAGGTTTAGCTGTGCAACGTATGATAACCGCAAGTTCTAGATTTTGTGAATTGGTACCATTCCGCGCGTATGGTTTTTAGCTGGTTCAAATAAGAACTTTCTCGCATGCTGAAAGTATACGCACCATTTTGATCCTCCGAGCCTGATTAAGTTGTACAAATAAACTTAAAAATCTAGAATTTATTTGCGTATAATTGCATATCGTCATAGGAATATCGTCCTTATTGCGTTGTACGTAAGGTCTATTTATGTTGTACTGGTCACGAACCTACGTTATAAATTTCTTGACTAATTTTCTAAAATTCACACTTTATGTTACTAATTCATAAAGGAAGTTATATAACTTATTTATAACTTTATTGATTCATGCCGTTTAATAAGTTTTGCCAATAATTACGTGATATTTCGTCATTTACGCATAATTTTCCGTCATTCATTGGTTATTGCGGGTAGGTTCGTGGATCGTCGCATGGTCGCATGTTGTGTTGCATCGGCCCAACATTGCCCTAAGCAAGCATTGCCGTAAAGCTAGCACATCGCATAGAAACAACGTGTTCGGGGTTCTCACATAGATAGTTGTTGACGAAGTTAGCCAAGTTGACACTAACATTGAATCTAAATATAGGTCACGAACATTGTTGATAGGTATTCTGCTGAACATCGGGTTTAGTGTTCAATTAATATTTTTTGTTCATGTAAATACGGTTGATTTACGTAGGTATCTAGGTAATATAAAATTGAGAGTTTTTGTTTAAGTTATTTAACTAACCGCCTCGTCCTAATATTGCATTAGACGAGTTATTATTCGCAATACAGTCCACACCGCATTTAATTAAATTATTGCAATTTAGTCAAATTAACATCGCATTCAATTTTTGTTTGAATTGTCTTTGATATTTTTATCTGAGACCGTAGGTAAATAGTTTACTTACACCGCACCTATCACTTACGCTAGGGTTGTACGATCGGATAAGATATTTCCGAATCCGTACAAGTTCTCATTTCGAATATTTATTTGATTTGTTTTATTTGGTTTTTACCAATTCGCACCTACGTTCGTGTTAGGGTTCGCATGGTCGGATACTAGTTCCGTTCCATACAAACTAATTAAAGTTTTGTTTAATCGCATCGCGCCTAACTTTTTAGGTTTCCGTACTATATACGGAAAAGTAGTTCCGTATTGGTTTTCGCATCGCATCGCACCTACGTACCAGCTTACGTTAGGCCATTTGTTTATTCCGGAAATTCCGTAATTGCAAATTAGAGTTTTTATTGTTGAAATTCGTTCATATTTGCCTTTCACACCTGTGTTTGTGTTAGGGTACCGCGTGGTCGGATAAGTGGTTCCGTACCTATTTTGTTTTTGTGTTTTTCTATTTTTGCCCCTTTCGTACGAGCTTACGCTAGGGTTCCGCGTGGACGGAAAATTGGTTCCGTACCTATTTAACTAAAATTTCATAAGAAGTTGTTTTGTGACTTTAACCCTGTTACACGTTGTGTAGAAGGGTTCCGCAGGTTAGGAAAATTGGTTCCGTACCTATTTTAATTAAATTCCATAAAGTTAAATTTTAACTCGCACCTTGTTACACCGCTGTGTATATAAGGGTTCCGCAGGTTTGGAAAAGTGGTTCCGTACCACTTTATATTAACTAGGTAAAGTTTCGTTGACGTTTTTATTTATATTCTCTGTTCATAATGGAGGATTTACAAACTAAACTCACGCTTTATGAAGGCAAGCGCGCTGCATACTTCGCTCGAGTACAAACTATGTACGATTCTATTTCACATCTAGATAATGAAAGATCGAGAAACACGTTTATCGCGCAAGCTAAAACAATTGATCAAATTCGTAATGAGATTATAGTTACGATTGACAATATAAATCTTCTTTCTATGAAAATTAATCCTAAATACGAGGTTACTTATAGCACATTGTCTGCTTTTGACGATCTTTCTTGCGAAATAAAACATGTTCTGAGTTCAATGACCGCAAACATAGATTCTAATACGAGTACCAAGTCAACGTCAGGATCACATCATATCAAAATACCTACGATCGAGCTCCCTACCTTCGAGGGTGACATTCAGACGTTTCCGTTTTTCTATGAGACATTCAAACGGGTTATTCATACAAATCCCGATCTAACAGATTCGGAACGCATACACTACCTACTGAGTCACCTCAAGGGTAAGGCGTCGAGCGTCGCAGCCGGCATTGTGCCCGCTGCCGAGAACTATCGTGTTATCTGGGATGCGCTTATCGCAAAATACAGGGACACACGCGCGTTAGCTGTTAACTACCTCAATCAGCTGTTTTCATTGAAGTCAGCTGGTTCATCGCCCGCTAATATCGAAAAGGTATTTGATAAATTCACCGCCATTGTAGCTGGACTCAAGCAATTAAAAATAGATAGTATGGATGATTTTATTTTCATGTACGCGGGTCTTAAGTTATTAGACTCCGACATCGCAAAACATTACGAAATGTCACTTCGCACCATGAAAGATCCTCAAGGCATAGACTATGATTACTTCGTGAAATTTGTTCGAGAGCAGGTTAAAATCCTGCACCGCACCGCGCCACAGCGGCCTGATCGGTCAACTGCTGGCAGCGGCGGCGCCAGTGCGTCGTCCGCCGCGCCCTCTAGGGTATCGCAGGTGTATGTAGCTACATCACCTAAATGTTCACTCTGTCATTCCACACATACACACTTGTTTAGGTGTAGTGCCTTTTTAAAACTGAACGCAAATGACAGATTTAAGTTTATAAAAGACAACCGGGTATGTGGTAACTGCCTAAGTGGTCAGCATACCGTATCTAAATGTCAGTCTTTAACCACATGCAAGAAGTGTAATGGTAAACACCATTCCCTTTTACATTTTGATCAATCGCTGCCGCCACAGAAACAAGCTTCAGCAATCAGCGCCGCACCAGCCGAACGTACCGTTGAGTCTTCACGTGCACAGGACCGTTTTTCCTTGTGTACACACTCGGCTACGGTTCATGGGACTACTCGCACTACTGAAGTGCTAGCTACTGCGAAAGTATTAGTGGTAGGTAGGAGAGGGAAGGATGCTGTGGTTCGCTGTCTTCTGGACCCGGGTTCCCAGAAAAACTATATCACAACTCGATGCTGTCGAATGCTCGGGTTACCCATCCGCGATGATTCAGTGGTCACCGTCAAAGGTATTGGTGGTACCTCTCAATCTGTACGAGGTTCAGTTGACCTCACGTTTAGCTCGCGCCTTCGCGCGCAGCCCAAGTATACCATTGACGCTTTGGTGCTAGATGAGATAACCGGACAACTCCCGTTATGCTCAATAGATGTCGCTGCTCTTAATCATATTGATTCAAAGCTACTTGCTGACGATACTTGGGGTGTGCCGGGGGATATTGACATTCTGTTAGGAGTAAAGCTTTTTGCTAAGTTATTGCAACCAGGTCAAATTGCTCCTACAGCTGGGTGTCCAGACGCATTAGAGACCGTGCTTGGCTATATACTTATGGGAGACGCGCCTGTCTTAGACCTTCCTAAAGCCACATTGTCCTTTTGTGCTACATCCTCACTGGACAGCTGCGACTTGCGCAAGTTCTGGGAGATAGAAGAAGTGCAAGCTTCTTCTATCACTAGTGTGGACGATAAACACTGCGAGCAGTTTTATTGTTCCACTACTACTCGCACCCAGTCTGGCAAGTATGTCGTTGCTTTGCCACTGAAGACAAACGCATCGGCGTTAGGAGATTCTTTCGAAATCGCACGTCGTAGGTTTTTAAGCCTCGAACGTAAATTTAAATCGCATCCTAACGTCAAGTTACTTTATGATGACGTCATAAAGGACTACCTAAAAAATAATTACGTCACCTTAGTTGAAGGAATCCTTCCTGGAGAGGTTTCGTATTATATCCCGCACCACGCTGTTATTCGCGAGGACAAAACAACTACCAAGTTACGCGTAGTTCTTGATGCTAGCGCGAAGACATCCAATGGAACATCGTTAAATGACATTCTTTACGCAGGTCCTGTACTTCAAGCTGACCTTCTTAATATTCTTTTGAATTTGAGACTGTTCGCAATTGCCATTACGGCTGACGTTAAGGCTATGTACCTTAGAATAGCTGTGCATCCTGACGATCGTCCTCTTCAGCGTATACTATATCGCTTTCATGACGACCAGGAATTGAAAGTCCTACAGTTTTCTGTACTTCCATTTGGGCTCAAATGCTCTCCTTTTGTCGCGATTCGCACAATTCAACAATTGTGCAAGGATGAAGGTCATGATCTGCCTCTCGCCAGTAAGATACTAAGTTCATCTATCTACACTGACGATATCGTCAGCTCTATTCCTAGCACTGCGCTAGCAATAGACGCGGCTTACCAACTGATAACGATGTTTTCACGTGGTGATTTTCAATTGACCAAGTGGTCAAGCAATAGCTCCGACGTTTTTCGGGCTATTCCCGAGTCATTGCGACTCTCGCACAGTGTCGATCTAAGTAAGGATCCAACGCTGAAGGTTCTTGGGCTTCGTTGGTTTCCCGATGAAGACTATTTCGCATTCCAGGTCAACCCTGATGATCGCCCCTGCACAAAGAGAAATATTCTATCGTCCATTGCACGCCTCTTTGATGTTTTGGGTTTAGTCGCGCCCATGATCTTATATGCCAAGCTATTGATCAAGGATCTTTGGTTGGCAAAAATTGGTTGGGATGATGTCCCACCAAACCGCATTGTTCGCAAATGGGATCAATTTCAGGCTGAATTGCCTCATATTTCGCAACTTAAATTCAACCGCCATATTGGCGTAGTTGAATCGTCCAAGGTTTCACTTGTTGGCTTTGCAGATGCCAGTGAGAAAGCTTACGGTGGTGCTGTTTACGCCCACGTAGTTACGCCAGACGGTGGTATTGCTGTCTCACTGATATGTGCCAAGTCCAAAGTCGCTCCTCTTACGGTTGTTTCGCTAGCTCGCCTTGAGCTATGCGCCGCTCTCCTTTTATCAGTCTTGATAAAACGAGTTTTCGATCTCTACTCCGCCCGACACGCCATTGAGGCTGTTGTTGCATTTTCAGATTCAACTGTAACTTTAAGTTGGATTCACTCATCGCCACATCGCTGGCACACTTATGTGGCCAATCGCATTGCCAAGATTCACGAGAATCTATCGGCTGAACACTTCTTTCACGTCAAAGGATCTGAGAATCCTAGTGACTGCCTCTCTCGTGGTTTAACGCCAGCGCAGCTAGTCCACCATCCATTGTGGTTGGATGGACCGCCATGGCTTAAACTGCCCCGTCACGAATGGCCTGTGAAACCATTCGTATCAGGTGACACGCAGGAGCTTCCTGAAATGAAGCCAATTGCTCTACCTGCTATATCGCTGGAACGTTCTGACGCAGTACCTCCTGCAGAAGACATTCTGTACTTCCGCTCTAGTAGATTTTCCTCCTGGACGAAATATTTGAGAACAATTTGTTATGTTTACAAATTTATAAAGCGTCTCCCCAAGGGACCAATTACTGCTTCTGACTTGGAATTCGCTGAATCAGTAGTGTGGCGATCTGTTCAACAAACCCATTTCGAATCAGATTTGGATCGCTTAACTCGCAACAAGTTATGTTCTAAGCCATTGCAGAAACTGAGTCCGTTTCTGCATAATGGGCTCATTCACGTTGGTGGACGCTTAGCCAACTCTGAGTTAGACTTTGATTCGCGTCATCAAATTTTACTTCCTCGACAGGACCACATAGTGGAACTTCTGGTCTCCCACTATCATGTCAATAACTTTCACACAGGTCCAAACTTGCTTCTGTCGCTTTTGAGGCAGCGCTATTGGATCTTGTCCGCACGACGCATTGTTCGTCAAATTACATTTAACTGTAACCTTTGCTTTCGAGCCAAACCGCGACCGGTTTATCCAATCATGGCTGATCTGCCACACTCTCGCGTTGAGACTGCTCCCAAAGCATTCTCACACACTGGGTGTGACTATGCGGGACCGCTTATGATAACTTCTGTTCGCGGTAGAGGCCAAAAAAGCCGTAAGGCATATCTGTGCCTTTTTACGTGCATGACAACGCGTGCTCTGCATCTGGAAGTTGCCTCAGATCTTAGCACTGCTAGTTTTTTGTCTGCACTAAACCGCTTTCTTTCTCGTCGTGGTCCAATCGAGTGTCTCTATACCGACAACGCCACCAACTTTGTTGGTGCTAAATCATATCTTAACGAACTTTATCATTTCTTATCACAAGAATATCACCCCTATTGGGAAAAAGTACTGTCGGATCATAAAATAACCCTGAAAACAATCCCATGTAGAGCCCCACATTTCGGCGGTTGTTGGGAAAGTGAAGTGAAGAGTGTCAAAACGCACCTCTTCAAAGTAGTTGGTCAACAAATACTCACCTATGATGAGCTCAACACAGTGTTAGCTCAGGTTGAAGCACTGTTAAATTCGCGACCACTTTACGCACTTAGTTCAGATCCGTCAGAACCTACCGCACTAACGCCTGCACATTTCCTTAACACGAAACCACTCGTCTTTTTTCCTGCTCGTGAAGTAACTGAATCGCGTTTACATCTTATTTCGCGACATGAATTAACTGACAAACTTGTCCAATCTTTTTGGAAGCGGTGGCGCAATGAGTATTTGCACACCCTTCAATCTAGACAAAAATGGAACACTCCCGCCAACCCTGTGCGTGTTGGTATGGTTGTGGTCTCCATGCAGGATAATATTATGCCTATGCATTGGCCGTTAGGTTTAATCATTGAAATCTTTCCGGACAAAAAAGGAATATGTAGAGTCGCGTCCATCAAGACCAAGAGTGGTATCTACCAGAGGCCGACCGTAAAGTTGTGCCCTCTACCAACGCAGTAATAAGTTGCTCTACTGTGTCTTTAGGTTAAGGATTTAATGTAATTTCATTTTGTTATAAAGTCGTTAGTTTTAACTCACAGTTATGTTTAGATTCTTTGTCTCTACACAATGTAGATCAGTAGAGTTTCGTGACGATATGCAATTTATCTAGTTTCGCTTCCTTTGTGTTTTGAGAGAGTAGGACTTCTCAAGCCGGGGGAAATGGTTACGCTTACAGCATGTGTTCGCGTAATCTCATAACTACTTTAATATTTTTACGTTGTATGGTTAAAATACCTATAGGTAACCTAAGGGTTGGTTTACTTTTCTCGTAATTTTATGTAATCTTACGAGGTTCGCACGACCACACTGGTCTTTTGTATGAACTGACGTCTGTCACACGCATCGCATGCAGGTAGCATTGCGCGCCTGCATTCACTTAGCTTTGACTGTCCGTCTGCTACGGTCACCTTTCATCACGCGTCGCCAGATCAGTTTCTGATGTCCGTCTCCTGATCCTGAAGTCTCCACCTAATCTACTGGTGTGACGACTCGCGCTCGCGTCGCTGGCTAATCATCAGCCATTCGTAATCACATAACTTTGTTCACAAGACTCTCTGTGCTACCATTTTGTGAGCTAGTGCAGTGCTTCATGCAACCCCATGGACCTTGATCGCAGGCGTTGCCAGGTTAGTAAACCTTCCTATATTACCTAGGTTTAGCTGTGCAACGTATGATAACCGCAAGTTCTAGATTTTGTGAATTGGTACCATTCCGCGCGTATGGTTTTTAGCTGGTTCAAATAAGAACTTTCTCGCATGCTGAAAGTATACGCACCAACTACATTTAAAAAACATAAACTTTTTCCAAAATACTGTAGTTATTGTACACCAGCACTAGCACACTAATGGATTTTATTTGTTGCGCAGAGGGCGAGTAGCTGGCTAAGACGCAGGAGGTTGCGGGTTCGATTCCCGCTGCAGGACAAATGTTTGCATGCTCTGCAAATATTTGTTCCGGGTCTGGTCTTGTGGTACTATGGTACTCGTAATTCCTGATACCCACGACACACTATGTATGTGACAGTTGTGTGTTATGTATGTTATGTTATGTTAAGTATGGAGTTGGAACAAGACCTATGGAGGAGGCCTATGTTCAACAGAGGACGTCTATACCTGCTGTTGGAGCATTAGAACTCTTCCCAAAAACCTGTTCCGCAATCAAACGACCGCAAACCCCAGCTGTGATTATTAAACACGAAAACTTTTTGAATTAAATCAAGACTGATAGAACCCACAATTAATTAAACGGAACCCGTAAACTTTTGCGGTCGGGAAGTCGGACGGCAATCACTTATGCACATCATCGCTTATTTTGTAGTTTATTTATAATTTTTAGAGTCAATGTAATAATCACAATACAGGTTAACTAAACCTAGTTTATGCCCGACTACGTTAATGAGGCATAGCCAAGTTGTTAATTAGTAAAACCAATACTATGATATTGTATTGTATTATTATTATTGAGTATTATCGAATTTGAATGTATTTTAAAATTATAGGCTTATAAGGCTTATAAACGGTTTTTTTTTTAATAAGTACTTATATTTTTAAATATTTAAAAGAGAACAAATTATTTAATTTCAACTTCAATGATATTTGGTTTCCCTGAGATCACAGAACACGTATTTTACTTTTTATTTAGACTATAGTTTTTTTCTTAGAATAAAAACTTGCTTCAGTCTTTATTCTAAGGTTTTTTTAAATCCTCTTGATTGCATTTAATTTTACTAAGTACCTAAAGTATAGTGACAGCGACTAATTTTAAATTTTCATTCATTAGTGTGCCGTGGTGTGTCTGGTCTCCTAAGTTTAGACCACCTCCTTTTCCTCCCTTGGATTTAGTAAAAGCCTTAGTTAGGGATCACATCAGGGGCAGCAGCAATCCGCCTGAGTATATTACACCAAACGTCGATCACCAATCCACCTGCGAAGTGTGGTGATCATGGCGAATCCTCCCATTGTATTCAATTTCTATGGGGAAGGTCTCATCTAGCAGTGAACATGTACAGACAGGCTGTTGATGATGATCAAGAAGATGATGATGATGATGATGTTGATGATGATGATGATGTTGATGATGATGATTAATTAGTGCAACGGAAGGTTAATCCAAGAACCATCCAAAACCAGCTTACTTATGCACACAAGAAATAAATAATACCTACACCTTAGGTACTATATCCATGAATACACCTATACTTGACACTGACAAAATTGAGAAGACTTTCCTCAGAGGTCATAATTAAAAGAAGAAGAAGTAAACTTGTATCTCTGAATTGCTAAACCGTCTTATAAGGCACGGTCAACAAATCACGCGTAGACTGTTTAGAGCAATAACAGTAGACTACAGTCTACTTATAACTAACTTATAATTATAATTTTAAGTTGACTGCGACTTTGATCATTGTGTTCCTGCAAAGGCCTGCCAGTTAATTATAACTTTTTCAAATCGACCTCTTTCAAAATTGAAGTTGAAATGATAATAATATTACGCCAGCCATCGTAAATTGAGCACGGTCGGAAACCCACAAACGTGTTGGCAAAGTTTCAAGTTATACTTAAAGTATTGTTTGAGAAAAATACGATTGTTTGGATTCTAGTAACGATAAATTTGTTCTTTGGTACGCTCCACAAAATTGTTTGAAAATTGTCTTGAAACAAGGACTTTGTATTTAATTAAACCAATTTGGTAAAGTTTTGTAATTTTTTAAGGAGATCATTAAACTTAAATGTTCTCAAGAATTCCGATTGAGCATCAACTTGATCCATGGCCGAATTGGTTAAAGGTGAAGTTCAGCGGGTTCAAGTTCCGATGTATCCAAATTTTTTGTCACATAAACACATAATACTAGACGCGCCACAACTCCTCAAATCCCTAACATTTTTGTGCTCTAGTAATCCAGACATAAATTCTAATTCATAAATTCACTGTATTGATTTTTATTAAATTCAATGATTTCTTCTAGGCTTGGTCGCGTTGGAACAGGAGTAATTTAATTTTATATAAGACGATTCAAAATGATCCTTGTGATTTCAATGAATAAAGTTCTTTTTGACTTTGACTTTGATTATTTCGTGTCTGTCAATGTCTTAAAGCACTTTTGACCAAAACTTTGCCACCTTACCAGTTACCACCTATCACATTAGGATACTTCACACTTTTTTCACGGTTTATTTTTATTTATTATATATATTATACATAATAGCTGCCGTGTGTGAAGCCCTTTAAACAGAAACTCTACAGAAGTATCATGATTTGATTAAGACTTGATATCAGTACATAAGTCATGAATCTTTGTTAATTATTATTTTATTCGAGCGTCCATTTTGAACCCAAATGGCATTACAATGTATTCATGCAACCCCATTACAGAATACAAACGACTCGTTCACCAATCACCATTCCTTCACGAAAAATGTTTAAATCAACCCTAACTCCACATTTTTAAAGGTACAGGCGATCTGATAAGCTGGTATTGGACCTCATGAATAACAAAATTCAACCTTGAACTATATAAATCGTTTGGATTATAGAGAATGTGACTATAAAACCAAGGTTAGATTCAAATCTGGGGTAAGAGGGTGATAAGAAATGGCGAAGGGTGTAACGTCAATAGAATTAAAACTTGAATTATGTTACAAAAACATGGTCAATAATAAATGCTTACTTACGATTTGCTGAGGTGTGTTTGGCTTTAGAAAAGACTCCTCCATCTCCTATTTCGTAAAAACCGACTTAGTACAAAACAGCATCCACCAAATAATTGTATTCTATATGGAGGCTTCGTCCAGCAGTGGATGTTCAGCGGCTGATGATGATAAATACTATTCATCATCATTATCAGCCGCTAGACGTCTACTGTTCATACAATAATCACCACACTTTGCAGGCAGATTGGTGACCGCAGTATTGGTGTTGAGTACTCAGGTGGATGCTGCAGCCCATCCTCTGGTGTAACCTTTGTCGGCTTTTATGACATCCACTGAAGAAGACGGAGAGGGTACATCATGGCACTTTACTATTATACGATTACTTAGTGCAAAAAGGTTTTACCGATTTTAATGGTTTCATTATTGCATCCAACGCTATCACAAGTCAAATACCTTTGCGGCGGTGAATGTAGTGGCAGAAAATGGCGCATCACCATCAGTTGATAGAAGTCTACTACTGGACATAATACCTCTTGCAAAGAATGCCACAGAAAGCGGTTATGATGCATTTAAGGGAGCGTCGTCGGATGTACTTGGGCAATTGGAGAAATGCTAAGCAGTACCAGCCAATCCTTTGTGGTCTATGATCAGTAAAATCGTCGCTGGTTATTATTTATTATTCATTCTTTGCTAGGGCGTTCCACAGACGCTCTAATTTAAGATAACTTGAGACTACATTTAAAAATATTACCGTACAATTTTTATTTATTCATAAACAGACAACATAAACACCAAAAAAACAAAAAAAAAATTTTTTAAGTTAATTTTAAGTCTTTTAAATTAGTTTCGTTGATAGTCATAAACACGTGTTTTATGTAACTAACTTAGTATATATTTAATGAATGCAATGGTGATTCTTTTATTTCATGTAGTAGTAAGACGGGCAAAAAAAAATCCACATCGTACTATTAAAGCGGTCCGTAGCAAGAGAGGTAAAAAATATAGTTTCAAATTGGTGTACCTAATGCGTAGAGGGACTTACCCGTGTTTCTACTGTTGATAATACCTTGTGGTATCACCACAAGCCAGCCTTTTGGCATTTATTACTTGTGTAATAAATGCCAAAAGGCTGACGATGTTTCATCGGATCATTGGATGGCAATACCTACTGATTTTTTGACCGAGGTGAGCGCAAGCCCTTTAGTTAATGGAACTCGTTAAAAAGGAGCCACGCATCAGGGTCTTATAAATTAACCTAAGATTCCTACTGCAAAGGTAAGGGTTTAAAATAAATACCTACACTAAAGTACTTTAGCACAACCAGGTAAGGTTATCAAGGAGCTTCAAGGTCTTACTGACCATAGAGTGGGTAATTTATATAACGGCCGACTCAATCTCTAATAACAGCTGGTCTGAAACTAGGGTATTTATTAGTTTTGATTGAAGGCTTCGCAAGTTTCAAGTGCGCTTGATACGTAGCTGCGAAGTTGGAAAAATGCCAAATGTTAGGGAAAAGTTTGGTATGTGAGCAGTTCGTGTTATTGATGGATATACAACTACAAAAATATGACTTTAGTCTTTATTTTTCTGTGTATTGAAATATAAAATATTTTGTGATAACTTTGCCTACCTAGGCGAACCCTCTATAGATAGATTTAAGCGGTAGCAAACGGAACCACATAACGTATAACTTTTCATTTAAAAAACCGACTTCCGCCATAATATTCGACTAAATATCTGGATGAAAATAAATGTGAAAGAGTTATGATACTTTCTGAATACAAATGCTTGGTTTGTTGCTGAAAATATCAAAATCGCCATATGTATACCTACAATATTTGAGGCGTTCCCTCAATTCCTCATGGATTCCATCATCAGAACTGGATTCTAAAAAAAATGGGACCAATCTGGAAGTATATCTATTCAAATAGAAAAAGAATTTTCCACATCGGTTCATAAACGCTGGAGACATGAGGTAACAAACATAAAAAATAAATAAAAAAAAGTACCTACAACCGAATTGAGAACCTCCTCCTTTTTGTGAAGTCGGTCAAAAATTACCCGTGGACCCGTAGGTTGACCCACTAAAACCACGGTATTACCAACTGAACTATTAAAATTTATAAGACATTAGTTTTTTTGTTGGTCTAAATAATAATGGTCATTAATTCTAACTTATAACTTAACTTATTTTTTTTGTATTAACTTGATTTTAATACTACACCAATATATTTTATCCAGTATCTGTTATAATCAGTACCTATTATTTCTCTGCAGTCCCAATATCGTTGGATGACGTGACTAAAACCCATAAAATAGTATACAGTATTGAAACTACGCCCTTTTCAAAGTTAAGCGAGGCGATAACCATATGGGTGTTAAATGTATGCAAATGTTGGAAAATCGATTCTGTATTTAGATTGACTTATTCCACTATGCTCAGCGATTAGTTCAACCAGCTGAACTTATTCAAGAAATATTATTATAATTAATAGTTCGGGTTTTGTATTGTTTTATAAAAGTGAACTATTTCATTTTGTAAAACCGGGAAATTTTCAAGTACCGATATCCGCTCCACCAACATATCGGTACGTGAAAATTTCCCGTTTTTACAAAATTAATGATATACCTAATTCATGAAAGTTATTTTATTAAAAGTGAACCATTTGTACAGTTTTGTAATTATTTATAAATTACTTTACCTTTTTCCTTGTAGCCAAACTGGTTTGGCCAAGATGAATTACATCTTTTCGTGGCCATACCTAATGTTAGGTTGTAGAAACGTATTAAAAAAATGGAAGTTACGCAGTGTGGCCAAGAGGAGATGTAATTCCTCTTGGTCAAACCAGTTCGATAAAAATCAGTTTGGCTACAAGGAAAAAGGGATTTGTATCAATTGAATATTTTAAATAAAAAACCATCTCGTGGCACTAATTGTATTATGGTTAGCTTAATGGCTGAATGATATAATATATTATTATATTATGCAGGTAAGTATATAATACTCTGATTTTTAATTTTAGACATTTTTGTAAACAAAGAAATGTCAAGATATGTCACTGTTGTATAAGTGTCATGTATGTGTATATTATGTGTATATACACATATGATACACATACATGACACTTATATACCGGCCGGCTTTTATACGGGCAGCATAACATTCTGGGACAAGGATTTTGACGATCATAATCGAATGATTATTGTAAATTTCGCCATTGTTAATGGAGTGGGAGAAGAATTTTGGCACGACACAAAATACCCTTTTTGGGGAAAGCTATACAAAAGTCTAAATCGGTTAGGAATGCGCGATTATGCACACCGAACGAAAAGAGGTTCTCCTCCGTTTTTCTTATTGAAAATGGCGTTTGCGCCAATTTTCGTTATGACATTCGTGATTAGAAGGTCAAAATACGTTAGTATACCAAAATTCAGATCGATCGGCGGTATGCGGTTTTCGGAAGTACACCCGAGTATAGTACCTAAGTTAGATTACCTAAGTTTTTTTTGCAAAAGTGGTAATTTAAAAGTTTTGGTGGTAAATTATTTTTTGTAACTGTGTATTATGGTTTGAAAAAAATATGAATGCCTCAGTAAAGGTTTTTACTACATCCACGGGAAGAGACGGAGGGGTATATTCTAAGGCCAAAATTTTGTCATTTTCAATAACAAACCACTTAATTAAACTTATTCGCATAACTAAGGACTTCTTGTCGTGGGTACATTAATTAAGTGTACTCATCATGAGTACAAAATTTCATGGAGTTTGATTAAATAATTACCAAAATAGAAGTAAACTTCGTTCACGTACGAATGGGCGTAAGCGCCCTACCAGTAACTTATAATGTTATTTTGCTTTATTATGATAATCATGTAAAACATTAGCATTGAAGTAAATTATTAATAGTAATAATAACTCAATAGAATAATAATAATAATCTTTATTGAGTAATCAAAACATTGTGTACATACATACTTGTGATTTGTTACAGGATGCAAAACAAGATATTATCTTAGTTTAGGGGTCAGTTGCGACACTAAAACTGTTACTTTAGTTACCTTTAAGCCTGTATACCTACTTACTAGGTCCTTTATATTTTTGTACCGTGTTAAGGTTTTAAGGTGTCAATAAATAAATATAAAAATATATTTATATATAAATAAGATCTGAGTTCACGAACACACCAACCGGGCGTTTTCAGTGAGAAACGTTCATTTTATGGTATGGAACCATCTGCCAACGTTGAATGGCCCGTTTAATGTGTCAGAGAACCCAGCCCTAGCGTACATAAATAAATACATAAAAAATAGTTTATAGGTTCGTTGGAAATCGGACGAGATAAGGAGATACTGTATCCCAACTCCCAGAAAGTAGGTAGAATGTAGGTTCACAAACAGTAAAACAAATAAAATTTAATAATAAAATTAGATTTATTTAAAATACAACAAACATTACAAATACACAAAAATACAACATCTTCATCAGCCGGTGGTCTACCATTGCTGGATGAGGCCTCCCCCACAGCATGCATAGCGTGCAATGGGGGGATTTGCCATAATCAGGCGGATTGGTGGTCGCAGTTTGGCGTTAAGTACTCAGGTGGATGCTGCTGCCCATCTCCTGGCGTAACCCCTTAGTCGCTTTTTAAGACATCCACAGGCTGAAACAACCACGGCCAATCTTATAAGTAGTTATATTTCACACACGTTGTAGTCGAAACTTACAATATATACTCATATTTTAGGATTGGGTTGAGTTAAGAAATTTAATAAAAATGGGTTAAGTTGATATAAATACCTAAATGGGTTGACCTTCATTGGGTTGAGTTAAGAAGCACTCAAAACTTACAATAATATATACTCATATTTTAGGATTGGGTTGAGTTAAGAATATAAATTTAATAAAAATGGGTTTAGTCGATATAAACACCTAAATGGGTTGACCTTCATTGGGTTGAGTTAAGAAGCACTCGTATCATCATGAATCTGCAAGGTTATGCAAGCAAGCAAGATGTAACCCAAATCGGGCCACAGCAAGATCGAGCCAGATGTTTCAGGCCACCATGAAAACAACCCCTGCAAAATCTATACTGAACAATCCTGCCAACATATTTGATGAAATCAATACAAAAGTCGCAATAACCCACATAGGGGGAGATGAAGTATGAGGTGGATTACAAAAATACAAAAAACCAGTAGCTGAATGCAATGACTGCCTTTGCTTCAGTCACGCGATCTTTCGCGTCGCAAGCTTACTGCCAACTATTTGTTGGCTAAGGAACTTTTAGAGCTGGCTTGCACTTTGTTTTATTATTATAGTCTTAAATAAAGTATTCTTACTGCCGGTTCTAGAAATTGCATTTTATATGTACTTGAGCAGTAAACATTACAAAACTGTATCTTGTCTCTACTTTGTTTTATACCCGCTCTTTGGCCAAGATATAACAATTCAATGTAGCGAAGATAAAATATGAAAACAATAATAGGTATCCAGAAATTGTGCTTTTTTTGTGCTAATCTTAAAATTAATAAAATCTTGAAAAATCTGTTGTTTAGATAGATTTTAAATCGGTTTAACTTACGTAGTTTATATTCGAGTATACGACCTGAGAAAAACCAGTTAAAATCTATCCAAAAAAGAATAGTGGTATTACGAAAGTTTTTATCGAAAATCTGCTGTTTCTTGAATATAAAGAACTCTGGGTCCGTGGCGACCGAGGTTCTTCGCTTTTTCAAAATTCTTTCAGGGCGTCATTAGTTTTGCCATTCAGCGTGGCCAGCTACTGGGGACCCTTCCCTCTGGTAGTGATTTGCATCAGTTGAGCTATCTTTAGATCGTTTGTAACAGTCTATAGATTATACCAATTATTCCATTTATATTTTTTTAATTTTGTATATGTTGTATTATTCTTTATCTTGAGTTGAATGGTTCAGATAATGTTCTAAAACAATTTTCATGCAATTCACTATTTGCTAAGAAATGTAACGTCTAAATTTTCTGATAAAAAGTCAGGCACATGTGTCCTAAATCTTTAAGTCTTCTGCCTGCTTCACAGAAAATTATTTTGTTTTTTTTTTTTAAATTGTGAAACCGGCATTTGGCCCTAAAAATGTTAAGCGATAACTCCAGCCACTTAATCCAATACCACTTAGGTCACGTCCTAGAATGCTCGGCATTGCACTGCGTCGGTCATCCTGAGACATAAAAATTAAAAGTCTCATTGTGCCTTGTAATTTCACCGGCACCTACCCTTCAAACCGGAACATAGCAATGCGAGCAGTACGGTTGGCGGCAGAATAGCGTATGATGATAGTACTTCCGTACGAACTCTTTCACAAGTCTATATTATTAATAAAACTGTAAAACAAAATTCACTAGAACAACTAATAACATGACCCTAAAAAACAATAAAACCTCATTGGGCATTTGCTATACAGCTTCCAGTGTTGCATATTGTACCATCCAGACTGTTTTTCGATTGTTTTATTAAATTCCTGTCGAAATTTAGGTACTTGGATTAATAAGGTTCTGATTTCCATCGTATAATCACGGTCCCTATAAATTCCATCCCGAATATCCGGAAAATTGCTTTTTGTGGACCATAGCCTCAAGCAAGACCAACAGGAAAGCGTACATTCGTACACACTATAACAGCCTCCTTCAAGGGCTGTGGCTGGCTATATTTTTTAATTCTATTGTTTTATCTGTTCCCTTTTTTTAGGGTTTCGAAGTGCGACAAGGAACCCTTATATTTTTGCCATGTCTGTCAGTCTGTCCGTCCGTAGTTAGAGCCATTTTACTCGTAGACTGTTTGACTATTGTTGGTGCTATCATGCTGAAACTTCACGTGGTGGTAGTACAAGTTGATGACGTCTACAAAGCAAAGAAATAAAAACTACGAAAAAAAAATTCGGTGTACCTCCCTTCATGTTGACTAGGGTAGTTTTTTTTATTTATATGCATACCCCATCTATGGAATGTCTTTGGATAGGTCTTTCAAAAATATGACAATGTTTCAGGAATACTTTTTAGATAATAATATTACAAAGATCCGTTTCATAAATATGAAGCTTTGAAGTGGTCATTATTGCTAGAGTAACGTGTGTCCCTTTCTACTGGCTAAACCTCTAATTCGGAATGACTAAATAGTATTTATAATAAAACATTTATAATTAAATTACCACAGCTTAATTTTTGTTGCATTTTCCACGCAGCTAAAAATAAGGCTATTATTACGTGTTGGTAGTGGGTTTTATAATCCCATTCCCAGTAATATTATTATAAATGAGTTGGATGTTTGGATGTTTGTTACTCAATCATGACTTAACAGCTGAACCAATTTAGAATTTGGAATTTTGGAATTCGGTTAACATAAAGGTTATAAACTGGATTAGCATTGACTCCTGACTTCGGAAGCCTTCACTGTGCGTGGTCCAACACGCAATTGGCGGCTTTTTTATTATTTTGTTTGACCCTTTTGTTTTGTTAGCTTCTAATGTATTGTTTATGGAAGAACGTGATGTTTGTGATAGTCTTCGGAAATAGTAATGTTAAGCAGGGCCTGTAGGTCCGTCTGAAACATACAAACTTAGGTAGGATGGTTGGTTTGTTGGTAGATAGGTATGTTATAGAAATAAATTGCCGAGCAATTCATTAAATTAAGAAAAACAAACCATGAAAGCTATTTATTATTATCTAACAAGTTTTAAGATGTATCTAATACTTTACTTTAAATGTAATAAGAATATTATCTAACCTAAGCTGCCACAGATATAAAAACTTAATTAGTCTAATCTCTAGGGATTGTATTTAAGATGAGATTAGTTAAGTACGCGAATAATAGAGAAAGCTATAGAACAAAATATTCCCACAGTAGCATTATGTTTGTGAAAAGTCTTTAGCTTTAATTGCAAGATTAATTAAATTTCGTTCGGCGTTCGGCGAGGCAACATGGCTGCGGAGTTTTTACAGTAGTGTGTCTTTGTTGTTCTAGCACGCAGTGAGTCTACTGTTTCCTGAGGATGCTTCGTTGAGAGGCGAAACACGTGTCGAAATCTTTCAGAGTTTTCGTTGAAGAGGGGCGGAATTGTTACTATATATTTGTTTGTCTATTTACTGTAGAATTCATATCCGCAAAGTCACGCTTGAATCAATTAATTATATTAAGATTAATGAAAATACGAGGCTATAATTGGTAAATTTTATCATAATGTGAAAATCCCAACAAAAGCTTGCACGTTATCGATAGACACTAATTTGTTCTGCATATAAAAATCTAAATAGGTATTCCAAATCAGTTTAAATATTTTTTGTTAAATATGTTTATGGGGCCATAATACTGGGTAGGTAAGCTTAGATTTTAACCAGTTAAAAATGTGAAAAGGGTCCTCCAAGGCAGGCAACGCATTGGCAATGCCTCGGGTGTTGCAGATATCAATAGGCGACGGTAACCGCTTACCATCAGGTGGGCCGTATGAAAGTTTGTCGAGCCATTACATAAAAAAAAAAAAAAAAAGTTAGCGTCATCTATTTTTTTGTACTTTTGTAATTGATCGCTAATTTATAAAAGGTAATTAAATTTAGCTATACTTACTTACCGTGGTGTGTCCGGCCTGAGAATAGACCCCTCCATCTCCTCCCGTGGATATCGTAAAAGCCGACTAAAGTAGTATCCAGGGGATGGGCGTAGTATACACCTTAGAACTCAAAAATAATGATGCGATCAGCAATCCGCCTGCCAAGCGTGGTGATTAAGTATGTCAATTTACTCCCTTGTATTTTATGGGGGAGGCCTTAGCCAACATTGGACGTCTAAAGGCTACTGATAGCATAACTGTACTTAAAATTGAATCTGTCACTGTAAGTTACATAACACAGTGATAAAGGATGCCAATGCTTAATGCATTCTCTTTTGAATTCTAAGAAGTTCTTGTAAAATGCCACTTCTAAACCACTCTAGCTCCCAATAGCAATTCCTTGGTCGCTATAACGACGGACAGCCCCACTGTTTACGAGCCGAAGTCTGCACGAGAAACAGTAACGCACCACCTTCGAAACCAAACGGCCACGAAATTAGGCTGTATGCCAAAATGTCTTGGCTCAGTCGTGTTTTAAAATAATGTTAACATTAAGGAGTGAAAAGTTTAAATTTAGAACTTCATTTGACAATGACACATTCAAATTCTAAATTCGAAACTTGATATTATAATTCGATAAAATGATTCGGACAATAGTGTTGCTCCTAAAACTGTCGATAGTTTTTTCGGCGCGGGAACCGAAACAAATAACTTTGGCCAATCAGGGGACGGTATCGGGAATGTACATTACGAGATTCCGGACAAAGCGGATAGCAGCTTATGTTGGCATACCGTACGCGCAACCTCCAATTGATTTTAGAAGGTTCATGCCACCGGAATACACCGATTTACCCAACTGGGAGGGGGCAAGGAACGCCACGCTGTACGCACCGGATTGTATGCAAAGCGACCCTAAAAAGGAGGACGTACAGGGTACACTGAGTAAACACGATGAGTTGTTTATGAAGTTACAGGATTCTCAAATGGAGGAGCCGAGGAAAAAGGAGATTTCTGAAGACTGTCTTTACCTGAACGTGTATGTGCCTGATGGTGAGTGACGTGACCTCGTATTTTATTTATGACTGAATTCAGGTGAATCCATTTCCCTGACATATCTTAAGATTTACTTATTCCGTAAATTATAAATGAATTCCAAGTTCCAACATTCCAACAGAGTTTTATGAGCTTATAAGTAGGATATTTCCATTTATTTGAACTTTGCTCAGGATGCTTAAACTTCCCTTAATGTTCTCTGTAGGATATTCAAATTAACGGGTGACGGGTACCAACCTTTTAGATTACAGCTTAACGATCTTGATATCCACCCCAAAAATAGAAACCGTGCATTATTTTCTCGTTATTGCAAATCGGTTACAATATCGTAATATCTAAATACCTAGGTAAACGATAAACGTCTTTAAACATAATTCATAATCCTACCTCTGTGTAAAATATGACGCAGCAGCGATCATTATTTGTTGATATTGTCACAGGTATTTTATCGCATGTATTACCAAATATGAATTCTGAAGCTCAATTCTCATAATCAAAAATAAATCAAAATAAAGTTCGGATCATGTTCCGATCTAGTATCGATCTCATAAAATGTCACCAAATGGTATTCTCCTCAACTGACAACACAATCCTTTCAAAATTTTCCGACAATTTTAGAAGACTCGTCCTCTTCACTCTTTGCTATGATATAAAAAACTAGCCTACTCTAATTCTATAATCTAATCGCCATGAAACGAAAGTAGACAAAAATGACTCCTTGTCGCGGTAGGCGAGTAGCCGGATGAGACGCAAGACGTAAGGGTTCGATTCCCGCTGCGGGACAAATGTTTGCATGATCTGCAAATATTTGACCCGGTTCTGGGTGTTGTGGTACCATGGTACTCGTAGCAATTCAGTCTCGATTCAATCAACTTTCAGTATGGTTTTAAAATAATTACAAGAATTCGGTTTCTGATTGCGAATGTTTAAAAAATACAGAAGTAGCAATTGTTCGTCATTGCGTAAGGGGTTTTAAAACAAAAGCCAACTACGCAGTCCAATAAGAATGTGTAAAGGCTAAAGGGCGACAAAAATAAAAACAAATGACTCAAATAATCCAGCAAAAAACAACTCATGAAAGGCAAAGCTCGTTTCCCTTTACTTCAGGAATCTTTGACAAATGATCCGTTTCATCGATCACGTTCACACTTACAACACTACGGCGATTTATGGAGACGATTCGTCTTGTCTCTTTATTTGATACTCGTACGTACTTGGCTGGTTGACAGAGGGGAGTTATTTTATACTTCCCTTGGGTGTACTTTCACTGACAAACGCTCAAGCTAAGCTTTTAAAACAAAAATTAAAATTAAATTAAAAAAAAACCTCATTTCAAACAAACACAGCTAAAAAAACCCTCGATTAGGTAAACTTTCTAACAAAAAAAAGTAAATCAAAATTGGTTCGTCCGTTTGGGATCTACGATACCACAGACAGACACACAATACATAGATACCCCTCTTTTTGCGTCGGGGGTTAAAACGATACATGTAACGGAAGGTTTCGGAATTACAAAAACTAGAACTATCGTGGGAATTTTCTGAAAATTCACACACCCAGTGACACATTGTGGTGTCACTATTACTAAAAGAGGAAAAAATAAAGAAAAATTTAAAAAATAAAAAGGAATAAAGGTTCTCAAGTGGCAACCACAAACCGGACGACGCAGTAGAGGAAGGCCTCTCGTCGGACTTAGACAATATAAACGTCAAATGAGGATGGAGGTGTCTTAAGACTCTAGAAGGTTCAGTAGTGGACTTCTACAGGCTGATGATTATAATGATGATTATGATACTGAATGAATAACATATCAGTTCGATATTAGTTTTTTATGAACTGTTCAATAGGGTAGCACTCAGCTTTCAGCTATAACTTTCGCGATATCAGACTGACTTTTCAATGTTTTTACTACTCAAAGACTGTGTGGCTGAGTGCAATGCTACGTCACGTTCTAGTTATATGATTTAAGAGATATTGGAGGTGTATTGAGCTGGGTCACCGCTTCATATCAAGTAGACCACAGAAAAGTTCCGAACCTCAGGTACAAAAAAAAAGACATGCTAATTTCTTTCCATAAAAATAACAACGGTGAAAAATCTAGTCCTAAAAAAATATGGCACTCAGGAAACAGCATAAGAAGTCCTTCATTAACCCAGTTTTGGTAATCCACGATGTTTCCCCTCGATCTGATAAGAAAGTCATTTCGGCCACGTATACCACAACGACAGCGTTTTTGTTGCCAATGGCGAAATTGGAGCTATAATAAAAACGTTACGTTTGGTGTCGGCTAATTCGTACAAGTTTTTAACTGCCAACATAAGTAAAGTAATAATTGAAAATAAAAATTCAACTAGAAAAACATCCGGCTATAGGAAGTGTAAGACTGGAAGATGAAAGGCAAAAACATTAGCCTAAAATGTTGTATATTAACTTAATTTAAATACCGTGTGGCTAGGCCACACGATAAGAATTCGTTAATACGTCATGGCGCAGAGAGAAGATCCAAATAAATTCCTATTCAACTGATTAACTATTAAAGCTGGAGGGTGGTGGTTGGTAACAAAGAATTGTGATTCAACAGAGCGCCACCATCGTCGTTGCAACTGATTTTACGAAATGCATCGCAACGACAACTATGGTTACAGTTTAGGGGTGGTCATTGGTCATATACCGTTTTTCTCAACAGTGCTATAACCTTTTTCCGCAACAGTACCACCTACCGGCATTGATTCGCTGTATACATTCTAGTAAACTGTTATCGATTTACTAGAACATGACTTGACAGAGGACTTGAAGACTGGACATTGTTTGATAATTATATAGATAATTATCAAACAATGTCCAGTCTTCAAGTAGCATAGGCTACTTGACATTGGCAAAGTATACCCTCAGACGCAAATAAAAAAAAACAAAGAAACTAAATTGGTAATCTTTTTCGGGGCCAAAGATAAACGGGGTCTTATGAACATAACCCGTATTCCTTTCTTGCAATGGGCCAATTTATTTTTCAGTGTAGTTACTCTATCCACACCATTCTACCCATGCTTAAATAAATAGCCATTTATCTGATGTAAATGATTTCCTGTAAGTTATTTATTTGGTTAACTTCCGGGTAATACTCGTAGATCACTGTTTCGTAAAACTTTTGATAAGAAATCGTTCTAACCTGAAAGTTAAAGTAAGTTGGTAACTACTTTATAGAGCCGAAAAAGACATTGGCGCCATTTAAAACAAAATATGGGTAAAACCGACTTTAAAAAAAGGAGAAGGTTCTAAATTCGTCAGTATGTTTTTTTTTGCATGTTTGTTACACGATTACTCCGCCAATTATGAATTAATTTTGATGATTATTTTTTTATTTGGTAGTCACACTTTAGAGGTGATCGCCTATAAATTTTATCGAAAATGATTCAGCGCTAAAAAAATCAGAAAAAAGAAATCAGTTTTTTTTTCCTAAAAATTAACTTTTATATAATAATATCATATTGTCACCATTCTACAAAACTCATCATCATCTCATTATTATCACTCCAGTTTACGCTATAAATAATAAATAAATGCTGGACATTTCACACAACATTATCTAGCCCCAAGCTAAGCAGAGCTTGTGTTATATTATGGTGGTTGTGTTATGTGTTGTGTTCTTAAGCCAGGTATCTATAACATAAATAGATGTGACCTGGCTTAAGAATATACCCCTCTGTCTCCTCCCGTGGATGTCGTAAAAGTCGACTAAGGGATTGCAACAGGATATGGGCATTGGGCATCAGCAGCATCCTCCTGAGTATTTGACACCAATAATAATAATAATAATAATAAATGCTGGACATTTCACACAGCATTATCTAGCCCCAAGCTAAGCAGAGCTTGTGGCTATGTGTGATTATGGCAAATCTCCGTATTTTATTTTATTTTATGGGGTAGGCCTCATCCTGCAGTGGACGTCTAAAGGCTGCTGATAATGATGATGATGATGCCTGGTTTCGGGTTTTGTTTGGAATGGTTTTGGTAAAAATGGGTTTAAAATTAGTGTTCCAATAAGCGGCGATGGAATTTCAAACGGTTACGTATATGGAATGATATAGCTAATAATAATAATAATAAATGCTGGACATTTCACATAAGATTATCTAGACCATGCATGCATGCATGTCAAACTCAAAGTCATTTGTGGGCCAAATGCCTAAAGACTAGAATCAGTGGGCCGCAAAACCCAACCATAAAGAAAACAAACTCTAGGGACTCTAAAAACTGTAGGGGATTTAGGGGGGCAGTACTACCTACTAGGTATATCTATATACTGCATAGTAGGTAGTACTGCCCCCCTATTCCCTAGCTAAAAGCCCCTCGGTGACTAACGTTTGACAAGTAAAATTACAGAAAAATATACTATATGTTCTTAAAATTGAATCGGGCCGCAGTCAAAGCTGTAAAGGGCCGCATGCGGCCCGCGGGCCGCATGTTTGACATGCTTGATCTAGACCCAAGCTAAGCTAAGCTTGTGTTATGGGTACTAGATAACTGATATTCTTAATACAATACATTACATAGATAGATATTTTTTATTATACATAGAAATATACCCAGAACACCCTGAACAAATATCCGCAGATCGTACAAATATTTGTTCTGAGGCGGGAATCGAACCCGCAACCTCCTGCGTCGCATGCAAACCTTCACCCGCCGCGCCACAGAGATCGTCAAATGCTATGTACCTACCTATATGACCCGGAGAATGACTATTAGACAAAAATATCACGTAATTTTGATCAAGTAGGTAATGAAGTAGTAAGTAAATAATCAATTATCATACTTAGTATGGAAAAAGAGCAGGGAAATTGTGGTGTTGAATAAGATTTTGTGTTTTTTTAGAATTTACTTTTATTCCTTTTGCCTCAGATGGTCGATGCTGCTTTACCGAGCTTTTGGCCAGCGCATGGGAAGGCGCTTAACCGGTTAAAAGTTAGGTTGGGGCAACGAGCGCAAGGGCACCACATAGGTACGGACCTTGACTTGAGCCGTTTCTAGATTGGGAGGGATAGGAAATAAACAACCGAAACATGCTTTTGTACCGGTTGTATGCGTGAGGTACTGAAGAGACTCAACGACCCCTCCGGCGGGGTCAGTGTATCAGTAGTGTTTGCTCTGTTGTGATTGGATGATATCACCACCGCATCAGCGGCAGTGATAACGTCATCAGGATCATCAAGAACATGTGTCGTGGTTTACGGAGGGCTGAGGGATGGCTCTATAGGGTAGTCGGGGGTAGAACCTATCATGGTCCGCAGCCCTTCATAATGCCGATGGAATGCGTGCTTTATGAAGTGGGCTTATGGACTTGAGATCTGAGTCGCGGTGGAGATCTACTTTTTTTAGGGTAAACAGTTTTTAGGGTTATGGGTAACATTAGTCAAAACGTCTGGTCAATAGTGAAAATTGGTTACAAAATTACAATGCGGGTTCCGCAGAAAGAAAATTTTTGAGTTGAAAATTTTTGTGTGAAGATAAGTCTTTTCTGTTTGAAAATTATTATTATAGCTTAGCTTGAGTTCAATTTGTTTAATTATTATTTCCATTATTTATAGGTTTTACCTTATCCTATAAATTCAGTATGAACCATTCATTCATCCACGGTCGGTTAGTTTTTAATAGACCTCGTTTGTCAAACTTTGGTCCCATAGCAATCATGGCCGGGAGAAATCGCCACTTTTCGAGGAAAATGTAGGGCTAAGTATTATTGCTGGCCATTTGTAAGGATCTTGGGTCTGAACGAACGTGTGAAATCTTAATTAAGTGTCCTTTATCTTACTCCACACGTTTTAGTGAAACTTTCACTATTCTTTTGTTTTCAAAACCAAAACTTATTTTTTTTAAGTTATTAATAAAATTATTCTGTGAACTTTTTTTTTTTTTATTTATTTACCATTGTATTAAACTATTGTATTGAAATAGCACTTAAAAAACCACAACTAACTTAAGACGCTATAGGTTCACAAAATGTCTCTAATAAGTTTACAAAAAGAAAAAAATTATATCGTATTCTTAAGCTTTTTATCTAGTGAAATTAAAAAAAATAGTAAATGTTTTCTTTCTTTCTTTTCTTTCTTGGTGAAAACATAAATTCAGTACAAAATTTGAATTATTCCACTTATTAAGTAAAATAAAAAAGGTACCTCGTTTTTAACCTTTTTAAAATTGAAATCGAATTTTAGACTAACTTCTAACATGTTTTTATTTTTAAAACATTTGGTAAATTATAAGTTACAAATTAGGTTAGTGAATTCATTAAACAAATGTAACAAAACTGTAAAAAGACTTTTATATCATTATTTTGTATACAAAACCATAAGGTACAGGTTTTATACGTGCGCTATCTTTAGTTCATACAAAAAGTTTTGTCAAACCTTTATAACGTCTTAATGTAACAATGTAGAATGGATTATAATTACAATTTTCTTTTTAAATTTAACTTGCAAAGTAAACCTTTTTATATCGTGCGTGAAATGATAATTATGCGTCACGTGACAGCCCTAACACGCCCCGTACGATATCATAAAATTTACATTCAAAAATATACACGCATTTTTATTTGCGATACGACAGTGATTCGTTCTTTATATTAGACCTCTTATAATATTTGCATAAACAAGATGAATAAAATGCTTAAAAAAACATTATTTTGAAACAACCAATGATATCAGTAGGTAACTAAATTAAGGCATACTACACTGTTGACGAATTTTTGAAGGATAAATTATTTGCATGACATCTAATTTAATTTGAAATTGTGTTTGAATTTCCAATAAATGGGGGTAGTACTACTAACTAATGAAAGAAAATTAATTAATAAATTTAATTTAATTAAAGGTTTTATATTATTGATAAATATTTGGCTTAAAAAATATATTTTATTATATAAAATATAAAACACAATATTGAAATTAAAAATGAATATATAATAAATTAAAATAATCATAAATTTTCACTAATTATAATGGAAGAAATTATCCAATCTAAGTTATTAATAGAGTTATTAGAGATATACTTATGATTTTTTTATTCATTTGTTTATTATATATGGAGTTAATAATGAGTTTAACTTAATTTTTTTATTTAATTTTATGTTTAGTTCACCTAGTTTCACAATAAATAAATATTTAATTTATAAGCATAAGGAATCTATTAGTACTGTTAGTACAAAGGATCTAAACCACATATCAATCAGTGACTACTCATGATTTTAGAAATGTAGTAAGTATTCTGAAATAATAAGACATTCTTTTTTTTAAATACTATTAGCACTTCTTCATCATCTTCGTCATCAGCCAATGGACATCAACTGCTGAACGAGACCTCCTCATACAATATAATTATATATATTTTACTAGCTGGGGCCCGCGACTTCGTCTGCGCAGGATTAGTATTTAGAATAGCTTATATTAGCGTTATTTTATTGTAGTTACGGTTCACTATTTTGGCTATAATGGCTTACACATAAGATATAGATATATACTGTGGTGGACTTCCCAAAAAGGAGGAGGTTCTCAATTCGGTTGTATTTTTTTTTATGTTTGTTACCGCATATCTCCGGCATTTATGAACCGATTTCATGATTTTATGAAATTCTTTTTTTATTTGAATAGATATACTTCCAGATTGGTCCCATTTTTTTCAGAATCTAGTTCTGATGATGGGATCCATGAGGAATTGAGGGAACTCCTCAAATATTATAGGCATACATATGGCGATTTTGATATTTTCAGCAAGACACCAAGCATTTGCATTCAGAAAGTATCATAATCCTTTCACCACTATGGTTCTTTCATAAAAAATTTTTCATCCAAAATTATTTAGTCGAATACAATGGCGGAAGTCGGTTTTTTAAATGAAAAGTTATTGTAGGACTATTTAAGATAAACGTTTCCATCAACAAATCATATGTGTAACTCTCTAGCGGTTTTGGCAGCGCACGCCAGAATATCTCGCAGATGGTAGATTTTTTCCTACTTACATGACACTTATCGTCATATTATAGACAATTCACACAATATCTTTATAAATTGTAGCCTATGTGTTATTCTGATGTATAAGCTATATTATTGTAAAGTTTCATTAAAATCCATTCAGTAGTTTTTACGTGAAAGAGTAACAAACATCCATCCATCCATACTTACAAGCTTTCGCGTTTATAATATTAGTAAGGATATAGATATAAATTTGCCATATTCACCACGCCTGGCGCTTACCTATTCATAAATATGACCTAAAGTACCTAAACCCAGTTTAACCAAGTCGGATAAATCGAGAATAGAAATAAAATAAAATGGATTGAAATAATGGGATGAAAACATTTTGGGTAGAAACGGTAAGCACTCAAATTAGATAAAGTAAAATAAAATAAAAATAGCCTTTATTTCTACTACATTTAAAACAAAAATCTTAATTAGGCACTAACAATTATTTTTAGTGTTCTGTATTTTTGATCTAATTTGTACTAAATCTACACTTAACTTACATCTAATTTATATTCAATTTAATCTATCTAATTTATAGTAGTCGCCTCACTGGCGTAGGCCTCCCCTAAATCCCTCCACACATCCCTTTCCCGCGCCTTCCTCATCCAATTTAGATAAACATAAACAATTAAATAATCACAAAATGGTCTAAACTACTTTAACTATTAGCACAATTCAAGTACGAATTACACAAAACCACAGAATAAATATTAATAAACACCTAAATACTTGTACTTGTACTTGTGTGGTTGGCTTTATAGCACCTAAATACACAAACAATCACGAACTTATTACTGCTTACATTGCTACATAAATTCCGTTAATCCATGTTTGTTTAAATTAAAACAATGCAAAAATACTTAAAATTAATGCAAATATAGTTTACTGTTAAATACCATTGAGGCACGCAATTGCGTGTTTGCATAGCTATTTATCAAAAATAAATTTGTTGGATTTAACTGATATTTCATTAAGCTGACCCCATATATCATGGCCATATATTATTATGTACCTATAAAATTACATTATTATAACATCAATACTTTATTTTATTTATCTACTCTCATACTGAAATATACAGATTAAAAAATTAAAAACAATACTTGAATGACAGTCTTTACGCATCATGCCATCGAAATACATTTAAAAATTACATTACGATACAGCTCTTCTATGGGCAACAGTATGATAATATAACTTTTTTTCCATTACGATAGGTACAACTTCAGTTGGACCAAGGAGGTTGCAATGCAGTTTACCTACATAATCTGTAGATATGTTGGTGCTAAACGTTTACAAATAAATGCAAACATAAGCTGTAATTTTACGCAAATTATATTATCTATTTAATGAGATTAGATAAAGTAGTGTATGAAACTGCACATAATTTGGTCTTAAAATACTCGTGTAACTATAAAACACGCTCGTATTTTAAGAACCCTTATTATGCAACAGTTTCATAAACTACTATTATGGGTCTTGTCGTCTTCACCCTCAGGAAGTTTTAATGAATAGGTGTACGTACACACGTCTCTGACAATTGGCACCTTAATTATTCAAAGAAAACATCGGAAATAGACGAAACGTGAGAACAGGCAGGTGAAATGCATTCATTGAACCAATGGTAACAATGGTACAATTTTTAAACTTTACTAAATTAAGTAGGTAACGAATCTTCCTGCCTTTTTCGAAATTAGACTTTTATTTATTTGTATTTTCTAGTGTTTTTGTATTATATCGTGTAAATGGCGGCATTTTAACCAATGTAGCTTATTTAAAAGATTATGGGTAGTATAACGCGCAACACTAGCCCATCACCTGACAGTGACAGCCGTACCGGATCATGCCGCGTTAGCGACGTTCTGTCTCGCTCTATCAACCCAAGTATAACTAGCGCCATCTCGCGGCAAGTAAGAAAGATTCGGCGGCCCGCGCGTTACCGTGATTGATCACGCGCGACGGTTAATTGCATTTTTATTATAATAATTAGCGTTTACTCATTGTAATTGTCTATAATTGTAAACCATTCATTCCCATGAACTATATTAAACGTGTACCAGTGTTTGTGTGCGTTTATTTAAACATTCTGAACCCTGAGAAAACCAGCCAGCCGGGCAAACGTTAAAGTAGTGAAATTAAATAGCACTAGTATGTGACTTTTCAAAGGGGTGAAAATTGTCCACCAAAGTTTTAGTAAAACTACTACTGTTTTACTTAAACATGACTTGCTACAAAATAAGTTTACTGTCGAAAAATTTATTTTTCAAAACAAGCTTTTGTTAAGTTCGTTATCGGAACCTGATCAAAATGAGCCCAAACACTGACAGGCTACTACTAATCATCGAGGAGTTCCGTTTACCTCCTTCCGTTTCCATCATCAAATCAGCTCGCCGTCTCCATAATATTGTATTGTCATCTGAACTTGACAGGTATAATAATACTATTACTTTTTAAAATTTGTATGCCTGAATGAAGGCGAAACATGGTGAATCTATAAATTATATAACATCTGTATTAAACTGTACCTACCTGTGTTTCGAACAAATAAATATTTGTATTTGTATTTGTATTTGTATGAAAAATTTCAGCTCAATCGGTTAAAGATAACTTATTTAAAATTAATTTGCAAGATTCCACCCGGACAAGCAAACATACACATTGCAAGTTAAATAAAAGCTTGTGAAAATAAATGAAGTTGGCAAAAGCAAAAGCTGAGCGATGCAGAAAAAAAATTAAACTGAATTAAATCTGATTGAACCAGTCTGTAGTAACCTGTGTTAAGCACCACTTCTCTCCCACGAAAAGTATCTGGGAAGTTCGCCGTGGCATTAAAAGTTAACCGAATCGAGACTGCATTGAAAATTGACAAAAAGTTAGTATTCTGCTCCCTCTTGGTCTACTTTTGATTCAATTACACCATTAGAGTAAGATAGTTATAAAATTATCATTGGAAAGAGTAAAGAGATACTATCTATTTAAGCTAAAATGATCGAAAAACTTTGAATCGTTCAAGTTACGTTCAAACCTCGACTGAAAAATCTCGTTCAGCTATTCTCATTCATTTTCTGCCCGCCTTTCGTAAATCATTGCTCCACCAAAGGCGGAATTGCTCCACACTACGTTAACCTTATAAGAACTCGGTCTTCACTCAAGAACTTGTTAATTCAATTAGTTTATTTAAATTTAGTACTCGAGCAGGCTCGGAATCCTGGTTCAGGAAGAAGCTAGCTAAAGTATATTCATTTATTCCACTCATTTGCAGAATTTAAGCCAGTTGTGGTGTTAGGATCGTAAGCTCAAGATCCTTTACTAAACAAGCCGACACGTGCGACACCAACGTTATTAGGGTTCCGCACAGAATAATAAAAACGAAAGCTCTTAATTGCCTAAGCAATTAATAGGGTCTCTCATTAGTGTGTTTATATTGAGATTCTACTCGTGGGACGCATATTTTATCCGAAAGAGTGTAATCTAATCAGGGTTCAGTATACAAAAGATAAACAGTTTTTTTTAAGGCGCTGTATGATCCTAAAATCTAAACATCCAAAAATCATTTTTTTTATCCAAACAAAAGCAGGAATGGACTAAGTATTTGACCCTACACAACACTTGTAGTTGTTGGATGGAGACGGCTCAAGACCGTATGTCGTGGCATTCTATAGGGGGGAGGCCTTTGTCCAGCAGTGGAGTTCTACAAGCTGATGATGATGATTAACATATACATTTTTTTTGTTATTCTTTTCTGTAGGTATGTTCATTATGGTAATTTAGGTACTGTGTTTAATTTTGTGTAATTTTATGGAGAAAATTTAATAAATTTTCTTTCTTTCTTGTTTTAAGCTTTGCTAATATTAGGGTTAATAATATGAGATTCAAAATATAACCGTCGGTATGATACGCTTCTATCTGACCCGGTGGCCCTCATTAATCTACACTAGAACCTTTCAAATGACGCGCTAAGAAAGGTCAGTCCCTTTTACATTATCTTGATAGATGCTGAGAATAAACTGATAGAAATACCTAGCTAAAAAAGCGTCTTATTCAGTGCGGGTAATTTGTAATGACACGAAGACGTAGTAGGGGTAATTTTTCGTCCCCAATAGGCTAACTGTTCGCCGCCGACTGAGTGAGCCGCAAATTTGTGGCAAACTAAAACGATTTCGCCGCCGATTGGAACTGGTATTCCTGTGAGTCGGGCGCCAGTACAGTAGGTGCGCTAACGCTGCAAACTGCGTAGTGAGCGCAAAACTTGCAAACTGTGAACACTCCATTTCAAATATATTATGGAAGAGCGTACTAAGCCGATACGCCACTAACTCAGTCGGCGGTGAACAGTTTGCCTACTCGGGACGCAGCATTATACTATACTACAATCTTATCCCATCTCAGTCTCTTATCATAAATCATCTTAGTGTCGTGGTGTATCCGATAAGAATAGACCCCTCCATCTCCCTTCCGTGGATGTAAAGGTCGTCCAAGGGATAACACCAGGGGGTATACCCTGAGCCATCATCATCACCAGCCTGTTGCTTGGCAAACGGATTGTTGAATAACGGACCAGTTGAATACTACTGCCCATCCCTTGGTGCAATCTCTCAATAAGGCTTCAACTACTTCGAAAGAAAGAGACGGAGGAGTCTCTTCTTTCGCTGGACACACCATGGCATACCATCTGAGTACTCAACACAAATACTGTGATCACTAATCCGCCTGCCAAGCGTGGCGTTGGCCAAGTAATTCCCCCAATTGCATTCTAAAGGCCTAGTCCAGGGGTGGAAGTCTCGCGGTTGATGATGATATTGGAATGTAGACATAACTTTATTTTCCAGGTGATGTTCAACCTGATTGCTTGATTAAGGCCACAGCACACCGGCTGCGTATGCAGGGCGTAACGTAGACACGTGCGTCTACGTATGTACACGCTTGCGTGCACGTTACGCAAGCGGTGTGCTGTGGCCTTAATTGCTATTTTAGCTGTTATAACTAAATTTACTAGAACACCATCACCAATAATATAGCGCCCTGCGTTGCTGAGATTACTAATAATACAAAAACCTGGTTCTAATGATACACTCTATGTTAGATACGGGACCATTCAACGCTGATCGAACTCAAGCTTGAAATTTGTCTTTGGATTAAGCATTTGGGTTGTTTGCTGAGACCCATAACATCCTAGCCTAACCAAACTTCTTGTTTATAATGCTTACTGCAAGAGTTATGAAAGGCATGGACTTTAGTCATTCTTAAGGAAAACCTGTCCGTTCATTGTTTTAAAAATCTAGAACACTTCGTACCTTGGTAAGTCTCAATTAGGTAGGTATATCTACAAAATTTGATTAATTTAGCAGTGATCATTTTTCTTGTAATTTCATTATACATAAATGCTACTATAAATACTTTTTAGGTACTATCTATATTCCCTATAGCTATATTTCCTTATATAAGTTCGATTGAAATGTCCGTCTTCATTGAGTCCTCTCATCATCCATCTCTTTGTCCAGTTCATTGTTTTAAAAATCTAGAACACTTCGTATCTTGGTAAGTCTTATTCGATTATATCTACAAAATTTTATAATAGCTGTGATGATTTTTCTTGTAATTTAACTATACTTATATGCTACTATAAATAGTTTTTAGGTAGGTACTACCTATATTCCCTATAATAATATTTCCTTATATTCGATTGAAATGTCCCACTTCATTGAGTCTTCTCATCATCAAATCAAATCATTCTCAGGAACATCTGGCGGGAGCTTATTCATATACCCTGCATGTGAACAATACGGACAAACCAGTTATTTTCTTCACTCTCTACAACATTTTTAGCCCTTCAGGCTCTTACAAACTATACCGGCGACCCAGCCGGCGCGCATGCCGCCGACAAGCCCGGCGGCATGCCCGGCGGGTATTCTGTGTACTCGCGGCGTATATCATAGTGTGTAGGAGCCTTTCCAATATATCATCGTGTGATCCATAACAAAGTAATCTATGTGATGGATAGTGGTGATAATCGGGCTCTCTCGCAGATAGCACTTCGAAAGCACATACAAAGGATAAGCATTTCCAGCCTCTTCAACCCTTTACTGTAACAAATTGAGACGGAGGGGTAATGTAAACATCGCAACAAATGATATGAACTTTCCAGATCTCTCCCCGGAAAGAAATGCTTACTTTGAATAACACTTATAGCTATAAGGTGGAAAGTTTCGCAATTGGAGCGAAATTCAAATTTGATGGTGTTTTTTTGCTGATTTACAGCTCATCAAGCACATCTTGAGGTATTAGCGAACACTGATTTTGCGGAAATGACACCATGTTTTAATTGATTATCATTAGTTTAGCTACGAATGTCAATGAATGATTTGTAGTGTTGTTTTGGTTCAGACATTCGTAGCTAAACTAATGATATTTATGAGATATTTTAAATTCAAAAATGTGTTTAGTCTCCTGATTCCTGAAAAATCAGTGTTCGCTATCTAAAAAGTTTTCATAAGCTGTGTAATGTGCAAAAAACACTATAAAATTTGAATTTCGCGCCAATTACGAAACGTTCCAGTTTAACAGCTTTTATTTATCTTACTTCGTTCGTCTGTCTGTCTTGCCGGTAAAAAAATGCATGAAAAATGATGGAGCTGAAATTTTGCATACCTGTCAATTTTCGATGACAATACAATATTATGGTACCCCACCATAATATTGGAGGTGATGCTGGTGATAGTCACCGATGATGGAGATGGAGTGTACACAAGGGAACTTATCGATGTTAATAGTTGGTACTATTTTAATCGGCTCACGGTTTCAATCATTAGGTTTATAAAAGTTTGTTTTGAAAAAAGTATTTTTCAGCCAAAACAACTTATATTATTACGACTTATCGTTCTCCGCAGGAGGCTGGTCGTGGCGTATCAAAAAAAATATAGTTAGATACATACTAATTATTAATAGGTGGTCACATAATTACTACAAAAATGTAGGTCGGTACAATAGATACCAACTCAAAATGATGTATTTTCCTAAACTAGGCATTTAATTTTATTTTAAAGTTGAACATTTTTGTGTCCTATTGAGAAGTGATTTTACATGCATTAGTAGGATATTCGTTAACAAAAGATTGAAACTTGATGTAATAAATTGTTTTAACTTATACATCCAAAGACACCCTTTACAATATCCACGGGAGGAGCCAGAGGGGCTGTACCCAAAGATTTAAATCTTTGGCTGTACCTACAGCTCAGTAATGTAATGTAACAGTGTCCTGAGGCCTTACCATGAGCTCTTATAGCGATTCATAATAATATCACTTCAGTATAAAATATCGGTTCGTCGTTCACATCCGTCATCATTGAATAACTTTAATCGCAATAGTCTTCAGACCCTTTAAATAAAACCGATATTTTGTACTGAATAATTTTTTGAACTAAATCGCATTAAGAGCAGGTCAGGCCTCTAATTTGTTTTTTTTATATTTGTAATACCTTAGTAGTTTTGAGTTATGCATAGTGAATGGTGTGTAGTTAATTTAGTGAATAACTCAAGCTCATAAACAATGATCGTAAATAATTTTACTGTAGTGACCCAGTTGACCACAGTAATTGCTTGATGACATGGGTTAGCCTTTGCCTATATACCTACATACAATTAAGTATGAAACAAAGCATGAGTCATTATATTTATCTGGGTATTTCAATTAAACTTTTATTGTTCATAGTCATATACAAGTGGGTAAAGGTTGCGGGCTCTTCGCTTAAGGAAGAAAAACCAGGAAACAAATACCTAACGCTGTGTAGGTAAAATCAAGTCTTATTAGTACAGGCAAATTTTTGCTAACACTAATCAGTTAGGCCACGCCCCCTTTCTGTTAGAAAACAATGTTATATGTTTTGTTAAACATCAAACATGGAGCAGCAGGCCCGGCTTTTTGGACATTAGTACAGGCAAATTAGCAAAAAGTGTGGACCTAAGTCGTGTAGTCGTGGATTCTTATGTAAACGTTAGATGACACGAAAAGAAGCTTATCCTAGGTTTGCACCGTTTCTGGCGTTTACGGAACCCTTTTAAATATTAGGTACAAACTTAAAAAGGCCGTAAATTTTAAAATAGGAAGAAATTACTTGATGCAAGTTAAATTACGTATAGAGAGTCTGTTTTAGTGCATTATGATTTTAATAAAAACCACGTGCATGTAGGGAACACAGTGTTGAACAAATGCATCATCCGTAAAACAAAACCAGTATAAAACTTCCGGCGGATGTAGTACTAATTAAATGAATAAATTTAAGTCAATTTCCAGACCTAAGTACATTAATTTTCCCCAAAGTAGAGCGACAATAAAATATGGAAAAGTGCCTTCCGTGAGACGCACCATGGTGAAAACCTGGTAATGTATTTCGAGCATTTTTCTGATAAGTCTATCAATTTGCACCGACTACCTTAATTTTCCCGGAGCCGTAATAACCACAAAAAGTTTTTTTTGTAAACGATTTTCTTTTGTATGTTCCGTATGTCGGATTTTAAAAATACTTGGTGCAAATGTAGATCATAACGGTTCAAAGTCTATGCCAAATTGCACCGACTACTTCTATTTCCCCCATTAAGTTACGGATATTTTAAGGTTTTTCACCCTATTTCACCCTGTTCCGGAGGGTGAAATTACTGATGCTTATTATTAGAGGTTATTTTTAAGCCATATAAAACAATTAGAAAAGTTTTCATGACTACATCTAATTAGTTCCACACTTTTGCAAAAAATCACCTAATTTGACCGTACTATATAGTAGTATAGTACTTTTTAGGCTGCGTTTCCACCAAAGATGAGCTGTGCGAGGATGTGTTGCGAGGATGTGTAGCGAGGCTGTGGAACGATGCGAGTGTTTCCACCAGAGATGTGCGAGGTAGATGAGCGGTGCGAGGATGTGTAGCGGGCTCTTTTCAGACTGACTACTAGTAGTTTCTCTCTTTCTCTCGCGTCCATCCCTCGCGCACATATCTCGCACACATCCCTCGCAACACATTCCTCGCAACTCATTCCTCGCAACACATTCTTCGCTCGCACCTTACTTGTTTTGTACGTATAAAAACCTCGCTCGCTAAGCCGTTTCCACCAGAGCTACGCTGAGCGAGGCTAGGTAAATGAAGTGATTCTATTGGTTCTTAACAAACACATCCCTCGCTGCACGCATCCTCGCTCATCTCTGATGTAAACGCAGCCTTAGGTTTCCGCTTCTCAAAAGGTACCAACAGAATCATTATAGAATCACTCAGGTGTCTGTCTCAGTGTATTTTCACCGAATCTACTAAACCAAAAAAGTTAAACTTTGGTATATATTTATATAGAGTTTGGTTACTGATTTGGGGGGCGAATTTTGGGGGTCAAGCCAGTTTTTGTAAGGGATTCAAAGTCAAAGCCAAAATCAAAAGAATTTTATTCTTTTAAATCACAAAGATCAGTTTCTTATAAACTAAAATTACCATTTGTTCGCTTATATGGCCAACTTACTCCTGTTCCAACGCGACCAAGCCTAGAAAAAGCAGGCAACAAACACGGCTTGGCTTACATAAATGGTCCGTCTTACCATGAGGTGAGAAGCGCCTGTGTGATGCCTTGGAGCTAGGAGTTGCTGATACATATGAGAACTTAAAAACCTTAGGAAGGGCAAAAATATGCAAGACAGCGCACGCTACGCTTGTTATACTTATAAATAATAATCTAATAGAAACATGACTGCAACTAGGTAAGTAGGTACAGATATTGCAAATTTCCATTTTAGCAGTCGGGGGGGCAGAGCGACATCAGGCCACGCGGCTTTACCATTAATATGTATAGTCATCAAGAGTGTAATACGCCATTACACCAGGGGATAGGTAACGTAATCCACCTGAGTAACAATAATAACAATACACTGTGATCACGATTCCGCCAGCCAAGCGTGGCGATTATGGCATATCCCAACATTGCATTCTATGAAAGAGGCCTCGTCCAACAGTGGACTTTTGGCGACGGATGATGATGATTATTTTTAATTCTAGGGACCAAACCTAAAGAACTTTCGTGTAACATAATTCACCCCACAGCGAGCGCGGATTAGTGTCAGCATGCGCGGATTAATGTCTCATTACATGACTCACAAGATTTTGAATAGGTACGTGAGATCTCTTACCCCCTTAAGAGGACGTCACCGGCAACTAGCAGAAGGCGCTTACGCCTTTTTGCTCAAGACCGAAGTTTGCTTCTAATTATAATATGGTTACCAAATCACAAAAATATTAATAAAAAACTTATATTAGTTTACAGATCATGTGTAAATCATGTGCAATCATGTGCAGATCTGATGATGATGATGATGTAGAGATTTTTCAATGAGAACCAGAAACTAACTAGTGCAAGCAGTTCAATAAATTGTACATGAACACAGTTGCACCTACAAAGTTGCTCAAATACCAAGCGGTCATTTACTGCACGTAACGCGATTTATTTCACCTGAATCACACCAATTTCTACGTCAAGTATTCGGGTCAAGAATTAGATTAAGGTTAGGTCAACCATGTCAAAGTAGGAACTATTGGCACGGCATTCTTGCATTAATGCCTTTATTTGCACTTGCCACTTAGCTTGCTTTGCATGGTCATGCTAACTTCGAATGAAGGAGCTTCAGACACTAGAAAATTTGCCTAGAAATTTATTAAGTAAAAGGTATGCACAGGTAGTGAAAACAATTTAGAACACTAATAGTAGATTATGCACTAAGGGAATAAAGCAGTGTCTTATGTCGCGGGCGGCATATTGAACCCTGAGCGTAACGAGGGACTCTGAAGTTAACTCCCGAGTGTAGGGAGGGAGTTATATAGAGTCCTGAGTGAAGCGAGGCGAGGAAGACAGGCTTTATTCCAGAGGAGCATACTCTACTTTTCACACCTACTGCGAGACAATAAAAAGCCAGGGCTCCATAAAATAAGTATTTTCTGTTTTGATAAACTCTGGAGTAGAATCATTATCGCTAGACCTTTTTTTTAACACTTATATTTCCATTGACATATATTATAATATTATATTACAAAAATATTGCAATAGAATTCACTGAAAACCACAGTACCAAACATCTCTTTTGTTTCACATTCTTTAAAACCGCGCCTATTTCTTTTTTTTTTCGAGTTCTGTTATTGTGGCCAGTTCGATTTTCGAACAAACCTCTTTGCAATGCCATATGTGCATTTTTTACTCAGAGTCTTCCACGAGTTTCCTCACGAATTTGACGTTCCAAATTCAAATCACTTTATTCCCTAGGGAGTTTCATACAACTTATATCCCTAGAGAGACAATGTTTTACTTTACGTTGAGGTTGCATGATATGTAATTGGACATTGTCGAGCAGGTGGTGTGAAAATACTATTAAATTGTTTTTGCATATAAGAATACCTACTAGCTATACACACCGCGGTTTCACCCACGTGAACAATGATGAAAATTGATGATGGTGATGATGATGAAAAGTAGCTTATGTGTTAATCTAATGTTTAAGGTATCTGATTTCCAAATTTCATTCAAATCCGTTCAGCCGTTTGATCGTGAAGAAGTAACAAACATGCTCACAAACTTTCGCATTTATAACTTTAATGTGATGTGATTAAGTAGTATTTCTAAGGGCCAAATACAAAAAATCAAGCAAGATGGAATGCATCGAGAAATAAGCAAACAATTCAAACTTTCGACAATGAAGAAACTGTAATACGTAATAGGACGAAGGGTCGATACACTTGCCCTGAGTCTCCATGGGCCACTTTTGACCCTTGTCGAGACGTGAAAATAGACGTGATGTGTGTTTTGGCAGTTGTTTCCACAAGAACCTCTTTGGAGACTGATTAATGTGAGATTATTCTTCTTTCCAGATTTTAAGGTTGAGGGCTACCCGGTGCTGGTTTGGTTTCACGGAGGTGGATTCGTCAGAGGCAGTCCCAACAGTGTTAACCCCTTTCATTTGGTGTTAAAACAAAAGGTAATAAGCCGACTTGGTCGCATTATCGCATTATGACGACATCTATGGCGCGGCGGGCGAAGGTTCGCCTGCGACACAGGAGATTGCGGGTTCGATTCCCGCCTCGGAACAAATATTTTTGTACGATCTGCAGATATTTGATTAGAGTGTGTGTATGTATAATAAAATAATATCTATGTAAGAATTAAGTATTAAGCTTATTATCAGTCATCTAGTACCCATAACACAAGCCAATGTCCAGCATTTATTGATTTATTTACTATGGCATTAGTTAAGTAATAAAATGATTTGATCTCACAAAAGGGTTTTTCGATAATGTGCGACGAATTCCAAGTAGTGATATACAGAAACGGTTAAAGGCATCATGTGACAGCCGTAATAATAGTAGGCAGTGAACTAGATTTTAAACTTACTGAAGCTCTGGTTTCCTGGGAAATGGTGACTAATACGTAGTGATTACATGCTCAGTGGTGGTGACCATCGACTGGCCGTCATTCAGGGCCGTCATAAAGTCAAGCACAAAATTGTTGTGACTCCTGATTTGCCTTTTTTCCTGCAACGTTATACCTACCTATTCGCGTGACAAACCTGTCTAAAGTCTAATTGTTCCATCTCTCTGGTTCCAGGTGATATTCGTCTCAGTCGCATACAGACTGAATATTTTTGGCTTCTTCTCAACCCTCGATAACGAAGCTTCTGGAAATTTTGGACTACTGGACCAAGTGGCTTCACTGTACTGGGTCAAGAACAACATCGCCAATTTCGGAGGTGACCCTGACAACGTGTGTATTTTTGGCCATGACGCAGGAGCTGTCAGCGTTGGTTTGCATCTGATATCCTCTTACTCAGCTGGGCTCTTTCAGAAAGCTATAGCCATGAGCGGTAACGTTCTTTCTCCAGACACAGTCAATATAGCAAGAAAGGAACTGATAACAGTAGACAAAGTTGCAAATGCATTCAGTTGCTTCAGAAAACCAACTTATCAGTTACTGGATTGCTTGAGAAGAGTGCCAAACCAAGCGTTGCTCGATATTGGGGAACCGTTAGCTGACTGGAAGCCAATTATTGACACTGGTTTTAGTAATGTATCTGGACCGTTCTTACCTGATCTTCCAAGCAGATTGCTAAGAGATGAGGTGTTCAGCCCTGTTCCAGTACTGACCGGCTATACAAATATGGAAGATGCTCTTTTGCTTGATAAAGGAGGAGATTCTGGTGTCAGTCAACGGGAGTTCGATGTAATGCGTGAAGAAATTATTCTTTCCGATATAACGATTGACAACAGTTCTTGTTTCACAAATCAGCATCACATTCAAGATGCAGTAGCGTTCTTCTATAAACCGATACCACCTACAACGAATGAAACTATTTTAAGAAAACTGTTTTTGGATTTCTACACAGATAAAGTGCACGGAGCCACTACATATCAGCTGGCGAAGTATATAAGCAAACACGCCCCGGTCTACCTATACAGATTCGATTTGAAACCGTTCTCTGATGTGGCGAACGAGGGGATCCCAGATTGGATAGCGGTCCCGCATAATTTCGATTTAATTTTCACTTTCGGTATGCCGTATTTGCCTTTGCCCGAAGACTTAGGCAAATGGGATTACAGAGATAAAAGCATTTCGGAGATCGTAATGAAAATGTGGACAAATTTCGCATGGTATTCGAATCCGACCAATTCCGGGGTGATTATAGAATGGGACCCGTTCGAAATTGAAAAGCCTGGATTTTTCATTATAGACCGCCAGAATTTTACAATGAGTACGTCTGAGACTATAAATTATAAAGCGTTCGAGTTTTGGACGGATTTCTACCCGAAAGTTGTGGAAATTGGCACAAAGTGTTGTAAGGAAAAGGAGGAAGATTCAGGCGCAAATTCCATTCTCGCTAAAGGGGCCATACATAGTTTGGTAACTTTGTCTATTTCGCTCTTGCTATCGTAATATTAACTAAATTACTTTTAATGTTATTTTTGTATAGTCTATTGAGAGATTATTTTATCTGTATAATAAAAATAATTCTTCTGGAAGGTTTTAAATAAAGCTCGGTAAATTAGATGTGTTTAAATTTTTAACCGACTTCAAAGAAAGGAGGATGTTCTCAATTTGCTTGTATATTTTATTTTAATTATCAAACAGTATATTCAACTTTAGTAACCCAGCTAGTCTCAAAGAACCATAGACTGAATTGTAGAACTAAGAATAGGTAGTTCTGGGTCTGGGTCTCAAAAAAAAAGGCATCCAAGATTGATCAAGACGATAGTAAGGTCTCACTGAGAGTGTACTGCTAGTATAAAATAGTAAGTAGGTATACGAATGCTGATTGGTCACGCTAGTCCCCTGACTTCGTCACTCACCGCCAGTCACGAAGGCAACGTCGTCTGAGTACAGTCAGCGCCGAAAGTATGTTAACAAATGTGTTATTGTTAATCTACTGAACGCTGACGTTAAATAATGCACAGGAAAATTTTAAACTCAAGTCCAAACTTCAACAGGACGTCAATTTTTTTATCAAGTCTGCCGTAGGCTATAGTAACTACCTGATAGAGTTTAAAACTCGTATTACCCAGATACAGTTATTTTATCGCTGACTGTACCTACCAGTAAATAACTTTCAATGCGATAAGAAACATGCGACTTCAGAAGAAATTGATATTTTCGTGGAAAGTTGCTGTTTGTTTTAAATTCTACTATTTCATGCTCAATGCTTTTTCTGATAATACCTACATTTTTAGACCTGATATTGATTAAACTTAAGTATATTTATGAAGTAATTGCAGACTTTTTCTATACCTTCACTTTTTAGTTAAGAAAAGTGTTCGTTTAAATTAAGCTTTGTTTATCATGTAGGTATGACCCACTCACCAATTGTAGCCAATGGCAATGGGAAACGCAACAATGGGGATCATTTTGGTAGCCTTAGCGCTATTGAAATCTTATGAAACATGAATCGGGTAACTTCTTGAACTAAATATTACTTCTTTCAAGTTTCAAAAGACTTGGACAGCGCTAAGGCTGCCAAAATGATCCCCATTGTAGCATTCCACATTGCCATTTGCTACTATAATTGGGGGGCTGTTTCATAACCAGAAAATTGTGAAGCTTGACAAATAAATTCTCTAACAGTACCGCAGATTGCCGATCTTGGTTAAAATCTATCTTGCTGCACAATGTGTCCTAGAACCCGCAGCCCGTGAACAGTTCAGACAACAGGCACCAGTCGAAGTTTTTCACTGCTGCTTTCACTCTCACTAGTGAGCGTGATTTACAGGTTTAAGTATAAACAACGAGACTTACATTGATTGAATTATATTAACACTAGCTGGTGCCCGCGACTTCGTCTGCGCAGGATTAGTATTTCGAGTAGCTTATATTAGCGTGGCGTAGAAAAGAATATAACCTATATATATACTGTGGCGGGCTTTTTTGTAGGGCTATTTAAGATAAAAATTTCCATCCTACATTAGGTACATATGTGTAACTCTAGCGGTTTTGGCAGCACATGCCAGAATAGCTCGCAGATGGTAGATTTTTTCCTACTTACTTGACACTTATCGTCATATTATGGACAATTCACACAATATCTTTATAAATTGTAGCCTATGTGTTATTTTGATGTATGAGAAATATTATTGTAAGGTTTCATTAAAATCTATTCAGTAGTTTTTACGTGAAAGAGTAACAAACATCCATCCATCCATACTTACAAACTTTCGCGTTTATAATATTAGTAGGATAACATAACACCCAACAGTCACATACGTAGTCACGTACGTACCTACTTACCTTATAATGCGAACTGCTAAGGAGTGGAACTCTCTGCCGTCGGCGTCGTCTGTCTTTCCTGAAGACTATAATTTGGGTCTTTTCAGGGCAAAGAGTGACTTACTAAGGTCTACTAGACCTTCGTGCTCCATCGTCGGCTGCATCATCACTTACCAACAGGTGAGATCACGGTCAAACGAGGGTCTACAATTGTAAAAAAAAGCTAGGATTCCCTGTGTCGTGGATATCAGGAACTACGAGTACCATGGTACCATAACAGCCAGATTAGGAACAAATATTTGTAAATCATATACAAACATTTGTCCCGCAGCGGGAATCAAACCCACAAACCTCTTGCATCGAAGCCGGCTACTTGCCCGCCGCGCCAGAGGTCGCCACATTGAATTTATTTTTCTTTATCAGCCGGTATAGATATCCACTGCTGGATGAGGCCTCCCCCATAGCATACATAGCGTACAATGGAGGGATTTGCTATAATCACCACGCTTGGCAGGCGGAATGGTGTTCGCAGTTTGGTGTTAAGTACTCACGTGGAAGCTACGGGCCATCCCCTGGCGTAATCTCGCAGAGTCACCTTTTACGACATCCACAGTAGGAGTTGGAGGAGTCCTCTTCTTACGCTGATACTACCACGACTTATTTCACGGTGGCTGGAAGTTTATTAAAGCCCCATCTTGATGTGGCCGGATTTGGGTTACTTTTGGTTCTTCCGGTGGCCGCTTTTGCCCGGCCACCGGATTCATCTAAATAGGGTAAAATTAGTGTATGTGGTGGCCAGTGTGAAATTTTATTGGAACATACAGTCAGTGTAAATATTGATTGCAGTTACAGAGTTATTTTAAGGTGAGTTACTTGTTTGAAACGTGCCCAACGAAAAATCTCGAATCAAAAACCTTGAATGATAAATATCTCGAATGAACAATCTCAGAGCCTTTTCCTCTACGGCTAATAATGAATTCAAATCATGTCACACTCTGCAATTTCCTACGAGTGATTTCACCGAGGATTCCCCTTATCTTATCCCCTTATATAAAAAAATACCAACATCTTGCTTGATGGCACACGTGTTACACAACACGTGTGCCATCAAGGAAAATGTTGATATTTTTTTGGAAATCTGTTTTTTTACATTTATGAAAAATTTATGAATGTTCGCAAAATTATAAAGGTGTTTACTAAAACAAGCGACAATCATAATGTAAATCTAGAAACATAGATAAACTCGCTGTTTCCACTATTAGGCTCCATAAAGTTAATAAATCGTTTAGTGTACGCTTCTATACCAAAATCCCGAGGGACGTGCTACACTTGTCGATTATAATTTAAAAACATAATTTAAAAAAAACTTTCTATAAAAATCGTACTAAAAACCCTCAGCTTATTTAGATGATAATAAAGTTTGGGCTTAATAAATTAGCTTAATTTGCTCCAACACGGGCCAAAAGAATCTAAAAAAACCGGTTAAGAGCGAGTTGGACTAGCGTGGAGAGAGTTCCACACAAGTAAGATAGCACAGGTACCTTATTAGTTAATTATCAAAATGTTATACGCATTTTCTCAATACGAGTATTTTCTCGTAGGAATTTAGTTAGGATTTTCATTCAAGGTTTTCTGTAAAGTATGACAAACATTTAATTGAACGAGCTAAGCGAGTTCTCTGAGTTAAGTTGGAAGAATCGGCGTTTGTATGTATGTATGTATGTTTGTCCGATGAAAACTTCCTAACCGTTAATCCAATCTTCATGAAATTTAGTATGGGGGTAGATAGTATTGGTACAATTTGTAGGTAAGGTTATGAGCTATATCGGTCGGGGGGTTGATGAGATATTGGGGTACAAGAGGGGGTAAAAAAAAAAAAGTGAGACAGTCAGATCAAGTGAGGTGTCTAATGAAAGCGCTTTGGTTGGAGATTTCAAAACTGTTTTTAACAAGTACTTGTACTAAGTGGTTTCTGAGATATTAAGGAAAACAAAAAACGTAAAAATCAAAAATTCTAGGGTACTTCAGCAATCCCACAAACCTGAAATTTGGTATGCTTGTAGCTTTTGTGACATAAATACAGGGAAAAGTCTGAAATTTAAGAATTTAGAAACTTGTACTCCATAAAAAAATAACCAATATAACATCCATTGTTGACCTCCCATTTCTAGGAATTTGAATGACGTTGGAGTTCTATGGTTTGCGTCAAATGGACGTTATCAATTAATTCGTCAGGTACTTGATATACTAACAGGTATGCCCCGTTGCTTAGTCCTATTCAAAGGTTATTTCGATGATGTGTAGGAAATTACCTCGAGGTGAAAATTTTCAAAAATTATAATGGGAAATAGTGTATGACTAGGTACTTACTTAAAATAGTCGGGCTGATAAAGGTGTCATCGCGAGGTCTCAGTTCGGGGCGAACCACTAGTATAACTATGTAATCGATCATTAACGCTATACATCCGGAATTGGGTTACCTAGCTCTATTATGTATGTATCTTGTATTGTATATGAATTCAACTTCAACTTTTTTGGTCCAAAAGATTCGGATAAAAAAAGCTGTGACAGACAGACTGACAGACAGACACATGAGTGATCTGAGTGATTTTGTTGGTACCTATTGAGGTAAGAAAACCTAATTTACAAAAAAAAAACAAACTATATTTTATAAAAAAATTACGTGACAAAGAGATTTAAAAAATGCTATTGAAAAAATATGTATTTATTATTAACTAGCATTTGCTCGCGGCTCCACCCGCGTGGAATCTCTATTGGCTCCACTCGCGTGGAATCTGTATAGTAAATTATTATAATTTATAGCCTATATGTTATTCTGATGTATAAGATGTAATACTGTAAAGTTTCATCAACATCCATTCAGTAGTTTTTGCGTGGAAGAGTAACAAACATCCATACATCCATCCTCGCAAACTTTTACATTTATTAAATTACTAGTTGCGCCCCGCGGTTTCACCCGCGTGAATAATGATGAAAATTGATGATGACGATGATGATGATGATGATGAAAAGTAGCCTATGTGTTAATCCAGGGCGTAAAGTATCTCCATTCCAAATTTCACTCAAATCCATTCAGTAGTTTTTACGTGAAAGAGTAACAAACATCCATCCATACTCACAAACTTTCGCGTTTGATGATGATGATGATGAAAAGTAGCCTATGTATTAATCCAGGGCGTAAAATATCTCCATTCCAAATTTCACTCAAATCCATTCAGTAGTTTTTACGTGAAAGAGTAACAAACATCCATCCATACTCACAAACTTTCGCGTTTGATGATGATGATGAAAAGTAGCCTATGTGTTAATCCAGGGCGTAAAGTATCTCCATTCCAAATTTCACTTAAATCCATTCAGTAGTTTTTACGTGAAAGTGTAACAAACATCCATCCATACTCACAAACTTTCGCGTTTATAATATTAGTAGGATATACTAGCTGGTGCCCACGACTTCGTCTGCGCAGGATTAGTATTTCGAGTAGCTTATAATTAGCGTTATTTTATTGTAGTTATGGTACACTATTTTGGCTATAATGGCTTACACATAAGACATAGATATATTATATACTGTGGCGGGCTTTTTTGTAGGACTATTTAAAATAAACTTTTTCATCATACATTACATACTTATGTGTAACTCTAGCTGTTTTGGCAGCGCACGCCAGAATAGCTCGCAGATGGTAGATTTTTTCCTACTTACTTGACACTTATCGTCATATTATGGTCAATTTACACAATATCTTTATAAATTGTAGCCTATGTGTTATTCTGATGTATAAGCTAAGTATATTATTGTAAAGTTTAATTAAAATCCATTCAGTAGTTTTACGTGAAAGAGTAACAAACATCCATCCATCCATCCATCCATACTTACAAACTTTCGCGTTTATAATATTGAGTAGGAGAAGGATTAAAAGTACGATTTGATAAAACTTCAGGGTCAAAAAGGAGTACATAGTGAACCTGACCCTGCTCCCTAGCGTAAACAGACGTATTTTCCCAACGACCAAAGTAATCGCTAAGTACTAGTTTTTGTAACAGGAAAAATGAATGAGAAGGAAATGTAAGTTATTAACTGAGGGACAGACAACCAGTAACCAAAGCTCTTGTTGGTAGGTATAGGCACTATTCGTACACAATGAAGATTTCTAGAAGTTTCTTAGGTACTTTAATGAGTACAAAACCTATTGTGCATATGCTGGTTATTTCAATTTAAATGGCAGAATTTAAAATTGAAATGTAGGTTATAATTATGTAGATCGTTTATATAGATCCTTCCACATGATGTGATATAGATCGGTTATATAGTCCTTCAGTTAACGTCTTTAAGAGTAGAGTAAAAGAGCACTATCTTTCTCTGTAAATTGTTTCTTTCTTAGAATTTATATTTTTATTTATGTATGATATCTACCTAATTATATATATATTAGTATATTTATGATATATATTTGCTATTTAATATACGTAAGTATATTTATCTATGTTTAAGTATGTTTATTTTAATTAATATAATAATTTTTAATTTGTTTTGTTTCTCACTTTTCTTTTAATATGTGTACACGAACCTACCTCTATATAATCACCACTCTCTAGCCTCGGAGGTTTGCTGGAAGAAAACTCTTTTTAGGGTTAAGCTCGCCTTTGTACATGTCCTTTAATTCTGCCTTGTGTTCATTTATATGTATATGTGTGTACAATAAAGAATAAAGAATCCATCGAGTAAAGAACATTCCTCTACCGCGTCGCCCGGTTTGTCGCCACTCGAGAACCTTTATTCCCATTTATGTACGGTTGTCAGTTCTGTGAGCTATATGACCTACCATTGCCACTTCAACATTAAACATTAGTTAGTTTGTTAATAGTAGAACTTCTTGTGAAAGAGTTCGTCCGGGAAAGTACTATACCACCGTACTTATTTCTGCCACCAAGCATAGTGCTCGCATTGCTGTGTTTCGGTTTGAAGGGCATGGGTGCCGGTGAAATTACAGGCACATGAGACTTTTCATCTTTTTGTTTGAGGGTCGGCAGTGCGCGTGTGCCTTATGCCTTTGGTGTTGCAGGCGTTCATATGCTACGGTAACTACTTTCCATCAGGTGGGCCGTTGTTTGTTTGCTTGCGTATACAGGGTGGGGCAAATTTTTGGCCCCTTAAGGGTAGCTACCTTTTCTTTTGTAGTTAGAAGGTTTTGTTCTTAGGAACTTTCTGTTTAATTTTTAAGAAAAAAATATTGCCATTTTTAGATTTTTGAAAAAAGTTCGGTTCGCCCAAAAAATGACATTTGTCAAAAAAAACAAGTTTATCTTAATCGACTCTATTTCCAAAAAGGATCATTTTTTCCAAAGTAACTTACCAAATCAAATCGTAAGTTTTGCCAATAATTCAAAAAAACAATTCCCATACATTTTTCTAAGAAGCGCCATTCGCCGCAACAAAGTCATACCACGTCACGTCAGCAAAAGTGACGGAAAACAGTGGTAATTAGCCGTTTTTTCAATTTAAAAGTCATACCATTTGAACATGGAAAGCAATTTGTTCTAAATTCAAATTATTTATTGATATTTGTTATTAAACCTTATTGGTAGAATGATATACCACCTCTTTAAATGACAATACCGCTAGAAAAAATTGGCGGGAAATATTTTTTTAAAATTTTAAATCCAAAATGTCTCTTACGAATGAACAGCGGCTAAGCTTAATAAAAGGTAAATTAAATTTTCAAAATAACTGTCGTGTTCAAAAGCATTTCGTAGAGAAAATGAAGAAATACTACTACTAGACAAGAAAGTCAAAGAAAGAAGAAGAATTAGCCTACCAACTTAAAAAAGTAGTTACATACGAATTTAAATTAAGAACCATTGAATGAGTGACATTGTTGTTTTCACTTACTCGTTTTTTCATAGAAAATGTATGAGAATGGTTTTTTTTAATTATTGCCAAAACTTACGATTTGATTGAATATGTTACTTTGGGAAAAGTGTTCCTGGTTGGAAATAGAGTCGATTAAGACCAACTTGTTTTTTTTAACAAATGTCATTATTTGTGTGAAACGTACTTTTTTTCAAAAATCGAAAAATGCCAATATTTTTTTCTTCAAAATAAAATACAACGTTCCTAAGAACAAAACCTTCTAACTACAAAAGAAAATGTAGCTACCATTAAGGGGCCAAAAATTTGCCCCACCTGTATAGTATTATAAAAAAACAGCTTAAGACATTATAAACGTCGCAGGAAGTCGGTGGATCGAGGCGGCTCAAAACCATTCTTCGTGGCATTCTAGGGGGAGGCCTATGTCGAGCAGTGGACTTCTACAGGTAGATCATGATGATGATGATGATAATATCGATGCTTATACCTATTTATTTATTATAATAATGCAAATGCCCTAATACCAAAACGAGAGAGCTTCGAAAAACTATGCTCTTTACCTACTTAAGTGTGCCATTCCTCAAACCGGTGTTCTTCACCACAGCTTAATAAATAGTGCTTTGGGGTCATAAGGCGTACATGTGTTGTTTATATTTGCTATATTAGGTATAATATATAGCAAACATAAACTCTAAAGTTTTCCTGTTTCGCATTTTTATGCTTTATTAGAGTATTGTTACCACCAAGGTAAAAAAGAAACCCTTACACTAAGACTTCGTTGTCTATCAGTCTGTCCACCCGTCTGTTATCTAAGCAACTTTGTTACTAGTAGAACTTCTTGTTATATAGTGCGTCCTGGGAAGTACTACCACCGTACCTATTTCTGCCGCCAAGCAGTAGTGTTCGCATTGCTGTGTTACGGTTTGAAAGGTACGGTGAAATTACAGGCACATGAGACTTTTCATCTTTATGTCTCAGGGTCGGCAGCGCGCGTGTGATGCCTTTGGTGTTGCAGGCGTCCATAGGCTACGGTAACTGCTTTCCATTAGGTGGGCCGTATGCTTGTTTGCTTGCCATGAAGTATAAAAAAACTACCACTGATTACGATGCGAACAATATTTGAACAGTAGTTTTCTTAAAAAAAAAACCTGGATAAAAACAACAAATTGTTTGATTCAAGACTGCGAAACCCTCGGTACGCCAGTTTGTCTCGCACTTGATCGAATTTATTGTATGCAAAATGACGGTAAATCCAAACCAGTCGGTAGTGTACCGTTCGACGCAGCAGTTGTGTTCAGTCTTTACCAAATAATTATGGTGAGTACTTGGTACCTCTATTTATTTTAATAATATTTAATTAATAAAATATGTGCATTATACAATAATATTATTAATATAAAGGCTAGCTAAGAACTCCAGCCTGTAAAAGACAACAATTTTTGATTATTTTGTGTGTAGGTTTCTAAAAGATTTTTATACAGTTTATCGTTTCTGAATAAGAACATAAATACCTGAACACTTAGCTATATAGAAGGGACACGTTTACAGTTGTTTATTTATTTCATTCTTTACTACACAACTAACATTGTAGGTACAAATAGAGGACTTAATGCTATGCATGCCTTTTCTGCCAGTCATCCAAAAGGATGCAAACAGTGGTTGGCGTGTTCTAAATTCAATATTTAAGAGCTTATAAACTAATTTGCCTAGACATAACAAAGTTCCTTTTTGCCCTATCCAAAAGAATAAATTGTGATTCAATAATATATAAGACTGACTGTTTAGTTTATATAAATAACTAAATAAATAAATGCTGGACATTTCACACAACATTATCTAGCCCCAAGCTAAGCAGAGCTTGTGTTATGGGTACTAGATAACTGATATACTTAATACAATACATTACATAGATAGATATTTTTGATTATACATAGAAAAATACCCAGAACACCCTGAACAAATACCTGCAGAACGTACAAATATTTGTTCCGAGGCGGGAATTGAACTTGCAACCTCCTGCGTCGCAGGCGAACCTTCGCCCGCCGCGTCACAGAGGTCGTCATATATTACACTTTCTTTCCTAATAGAAATGAGACTGGTTCATTATAATAATAATCATATTAAGGCTGCAGCAAACCGGCTGCGTATACGCGTATAAGTCGTCTTGCACGTCGTCCTACCATGACGTTGTAATGTAAGAAACTCTTTATGAGACGCATGGCACACCGCTAGCGTGACGTGCACGCAAGCGTGTACATACAAAGTGACGCGCGTGTCTACGTTACGTGTTGCATACGCATCCGGTGTGAATTGGCCTTTAATTTTTATTTGTATAAAATGTTGCACGTACAAGGTTCTTATTTTTATTAAAATTGGGTGGCTCACATTTCCCATGTCTGGGATATATTAACAATCAGGTTATCAGGTCAAAACTACCATTAAATTATAACAAGTGTTACATAAAATACCAAAATAAATCACAAATGTCAACAATAAAAATAATAAAAAAAACCATTCACAATGTCAAAAAGAAAGACCTAGAAAGTCCTTCAAATGGTAAAACCTGTTACCAGAAGTCTTAATTCTGTCTTAAGTTTATTTAGAGTATAACTCTGATTTTTAATCTTAGACATTTTTTGTAAACAAAGAAATGTCACTGTGTGTATAAGTGTATACACATTATGATACACTTATATACACACAGCGGCATTTCTTAACATTTCTTTGTTTACAAAATATGCATTAGATTGAAAATCAGAGTACCTATAGTTTAATTTATTTAAAAAAAACCGGTACTTATACCTATTACTTACTTGTGCTATTATTTTTCATTAAACTCCATAGAAATTAAACTATCAAAAAGGAAGGGTAGCGTATCACTTGTATTCTGGAATAAAAATTATTTATTTCATCATCATAAGTATGATGATGTCAATCTATCTAAATAAATAGAAAATAATTTATTATATTCCAGAAGTACTGAACATAGGCAAACTTAATGCTAGATAGCATTCTCTTCTAGCTATCCTATGTGTATTGTGGAAACAAAATTTAGAGGTCGTGCACAAAATATTGATTTATCCTCATCATCATAATAAGCCTTTAGAAGTCCACAGCTGGACATAAGCTTTCCCATATAGAATGCCTCGAGGAACGTCTTGAGCCACCTCCATCCACTGAATTCCTGTGTCCTTTATAATGTCTTTAGTCCATCGAGGGATTGGTGGCGAGATTAACTTTTTGTTGATTTACATAAAGAATAAATATTTGTATTATGTACAAAACTAACAAAATGCAAGTGAAACAACTATAAAAAGATCGTTGCCAACGATCTATACATAGCTCACAGACATAATGCTACTAGACGGAAGTGCCCTTAGGACTTTGGCTGCATTGCCACGCCAAATGGCATTGAAAAGGACACACGGTCCTTATCGAACTTTCGCCCCCGAAAGCAAATGTTTCTCATTTCTGTCAACACGTCTACATGATATATTATTAAAGATTACGAAGCAATCGGACTGTGATGTGACACACGAACGAACGTACATGACAAAGTTAAATGGGTTCCATTTTCACCATTTGCCTTTGGACCCCTAAAAATATACGCTTTGTTTTCCTCGTTACTAGAACTTGAAACACAAAAACACAACGAAATAAAAAAATCGTCTTGTTTATGTGAATTATTTTCAGATGATGTTCATAGCAGCTCTTATGGCGCTGACCGCGCCCGCCCTGGTACAGGGTCAACGACCCTTTTTCGCCGGCAGTAGGCCTATAGGATACCCTGAGATCGCCACAACGGAAGGATTAGCAGACCGGTATGTTCCCATAATATCTAGCATAGTATTATACTAAAAAGTATTGCGCTAGGATCTGCCCCTTTATTGGCTAACGAACTGGATATCGCTTTCGGTTCCGATTTTTAAATACATTGCGCTTTATGTTTTGAATATTTCTCCGTGTGACAATAAAGTTAAATCATGCGACGCAATGTACTGCGAAATTGTAATTGAAAGCGATCACCAGTTCAAGAGAAAACAACCGAGTAGGTAGGGGTTGACGACATCTGTGGCGCGCCGGGCGAAGGTTCGCCTGCGACGCAGGAGATTGCGGGTTCGATTCCCGCCTCGGAACAAATATTTGTACGATCTGCAGATCACGGGACGATGTTCATGATGTTCTGGGTATTTTCTATGTATAAGTAATATAAAAATATCTATCTATGTAATGTATTGTATTAAGTATATCAGTTATCTAGTACCCATAACACAAGCTCTGCTTAGCTTGGGGCTAGATAATGTTGTGTGAAATGTCCAGCATTTATTTATTTATTTATAAAACAAATGTCAATAAACACAAAACTTACCTTGGTTTATTCGAATTATTCGTTTAGTATAATCTTTCGTCTCTTTTATTTGTGCTAATACTAAAGCTTACCTAATTAGGTACCTACTCATATTTCGTGACTGACTGATTGGTTATGAGTATAATTATGTTCCTTGTTGACTATCAACGCACAGCCCCATAATCCAACAGGCCTGAAATTTGGAGGGTAAATTTCTTTTGTGATCTAGGGGTGCACTAAAATGGAAATTTCACCCGCTACGGGAGTATAGCGATGTTGAATTTTGTATGGAAAAATTCCACACGGACGAAGTCGTGGGCATTCCACTAGTACAATGGTATAAAGATTCCTATAGTTGCATTACCATGGCCAGACAGTAGCGCAATTCGGGGCTGCCCTGCGTGCTGCCGCCTTATAATGCGATTACGTAATTCTGATGCTATCGGTTTCAAACGCATTCTTGTTGCAACTATGCGTTGTAGGCAAACTGCGCAAGTTGGGTTATCGCAAGTGTTAATTTCTGGTAGAAACAGCATGGAAACTTCGCAATAATTAGCAAGATCTGGGCCAAAGTTTGTTAAATTAAGTGAATGACGCTCGATGGCATAGTATGAGATTCCATGAGAACGCCACCACCGAAGGATAACAAGACCGGTTCCCATTCCCTTAAATATACCTGTACCTACCACTGTACAAGCCTGATAACCGAACCATACGTACCGGTTCTAAAAATAGCTTATGGATGCTCGTTTCGGAAATGAAGTGCATTATTACAGGTAGGTAGGTACTTTTGGACTTGTGGAATCAGGTTCTTGCAAAGATAAAAACATTAAGACAGAAAGGCCCAAAATAATAAATAATAAAAAAATAAACAATGAAGCCCGTTCAAGAAAATTCTACCTTACTTATGACGACCTCTGTGGCGCGGCGAGCGAATGTTCGCCTGCAACGCAGGAGCTTGCGGGTTCGATTCCCGCCTAAGAACAAATATTTGTACAATCTGCAGATATTTGTTCAGGGTGTTCTGGGTATTTACAATGTATAATATCTATCTACGTTAATGTATTGTATTTAAGTATATCAGTTATCTAGTACCCATAACACAAGCTCTGCTTAACTTGGGGCTAGATAATGTTGTCCAGCATTTATTTATTTTTATCTTATACAACTAATACAAGTACCTACCTATATTACAGAATTTAAAAAAAATACCTACAAATAGAACAGTTGAGCTATCTAAAGATAGCTAAAAAACAACACGGTAGGTACCTACACGGTTGCTTAAACCTACGTAAAGCGAAGGCGCAATTTTCTATTTTGTGACCTATCTTCAATACCTTCTACCTTTAAAGAAAAAAAAATAAAGGTTATATATAATGAGGGCTATATTAGCCTGCCCATTGCAACTACAGCTTAAAAAAAATCCATAATTAATATTTTGAAATAAAAATTTATTTTTCAGCTTCGGCGAAGTTGACGGCACAACCCAGCGTTTACCCATCGAAGCCAATGGAGACAGAGAACTGGTGGACCGTCTTAGCAAGCTGCCGATTGATCAGCAACCTTTCTGGTTCATAAACTGGCAGGCTTTGGAAGCCCATAGGCAGAACCCTCAGACCTACCCGCAGAGACCTAATCCCTTTATCGACCCAGCACTAAGCACTGGAAATTCAAATTCTGGAAAAACTGGTGTTACCAATTCTGGAAGTTCTAATCTTGGAAATTTGAATTCTGTTAGCTCTTTCACAGCAAGCTTAACTACTAAACCTCCTAATGTAAACACAAATGTGGCCAATAGTAACTCCGGTAGTACTAGTTCTAATTTCAATTCAGCCAATGGGAACTCTGCAAGTTCAAATTTAGTCAGTATTGGTGCTCTCGCTAATCGGTTTGGTGGCATTGAATTGAATGAGTATTCTGACTATGAGGAAGTTACTAACTTGGGCCCTGAAAATTCTAATTCCAAGCCGGGAAATACTGAGAACCTAAATTTAAATCAGAAAAATCAAACATTAAAATATTGAAGGCAAAGACTGAAGACAACTGTGTAAACTATGAAATGTCACATAGGAAGATGTCCAGCGCCATCTAGTTCTGAAATGACAAACTATATTTATTTTAACCGAAAATTTAAAAACTGCTGTCTCTGTTTGAGTTTTTTTTAAATATAAATTGTGATTATTTTTTTATTTATTATGTCTAGTTCTATGTTATTAATAATTATAATAACCTAATAAAATAAAAACCAATAAATTATGAAAACATTTTATTGACTTTTAAATAATTTAACTTAACCACTAAGCGTATTCTTAGAATAAGATTATTATAAATAATAATAAAAATAAGTAGCAAAATGCAATAATTGTTCGTAATAATAAGACTCAAAACCATAATATTTTTACAAAACACTAATGACCAAACCAGTGTGGTTATAATTTGAATAACTTAAAAAAAATAGTTTCTCAAGAAATTTAAAATTTGATAGGAAAACAAATTTGATTCAAAGATATTCAGTGTACTAAGTAATTATGGTATCTTTTATTAGTAAACATGTACGAAAATACAAAATTATTGTTCAACACATTAGGTTCTAGTAGGCACTTGGTTCCGAGCCTAGCATAACACAGCCCTGAGTGAAATAATCACTTATTGAACGAAACATACATTATAAGAATATTACAAGCTGATAGACTTAAAAATAAACCTTTATGTAAAAACACCTACTTATTCCTATTTCCTATTCTCTTACTTCCAAAATACGAAATTACCTTTTTGCATTAAACATTTATTTTTTGGACAAAACAAATTGCATTGCATTGCAGAGATTCACTAAGTATCATAAGAAATTAATAATGACAAAAATATTTGATGCAAAAGTTAATCAGTCACTATATAAAAAATGAGTAACCCAAATTTTGCCAAAATTCAGCAATACCTACGTAATAAAATAACCTCACCTTGAAGTAGGTTAATGATTTGGTTTAGAAATTCAAAATACGAGACACATATTATAGGAAGTAGCGTATCAGTCCAAATAAAAAAAAAACCTACGAAATAAAAACCTTACGTAAGGATACCATTATTTGGTAAGTTACAATCTATTCATAAAAACAGTACATAAAAAAAATACACCAACTCACTTACTAGGTACACCTACGTGAGCAAAAACCTCATAAGTACAAAAATCACAAACTCATTCACTCAAAATACACTTTGGCTTAAACCATAGCAGTGCTGTAACAAAGCTGTAATTATCCAAATTATGATACATAATCTGGCGAAAAAAATGAAAATTTACAAAAAAAAAACAATTTACGAACAAAAACAACAGAAAAAAATTGGCGCAATCGAACTTTTTAAGCTTTTTTACTACCGCAGCGCTACGAAGAATACATATAAAACCAAAATTAGTTGACATAAATAGGTATTGGAGTTAGATCCCGCTGACTTTGTAACTGACGGTAGTCGCATACTTTTGTAGTGGCAAGATTTTTGTGACGTTTCGTTAAGTTCGAGTTCCTTGAAGGTCGGGTAGTTTTGAATTTGGATCGGCTGAAAAAAAAAAATAATGGGTTAGCATTGATTTTCAGAAGCTATTTCAGAAAAAAAAACAACTAAGGTAACTTTGGTCTAACCAACTACGTACAAAATTATTTTAATTTATTTTCTTAGGAAACAAACAGTTATGTACTGCAAATTTTAACAACTGAGGCCCATGAGCTTTTATAGCGTAAAGTTCAAAAACTATGTGTTTATTCAGTACAAAATATAGGTTCGTCGTTGAGATCCGTCATCAATGAATAACTAATTATTGTTACAACTACTGTGCCTTTAAATATAGCTGCGGACATCTTGGAACAAAAATGTTATTTTTTGATATTTTGTAATTTTTTAACGCTATAAAGCGATTCAATTAAAAAACTTCCGTACAACGAGCTCTGACCTCAGAGGATCTTATGAGGATTTAGAAATTCAGCTATTGACCATTTTGAATAAATATTTAAATATTATTTCGCCATTTATTTTCAATCACAGGCTTAACCTGGACCTTTATGAGGCATTACTAAAGCTGTATTAGCCAACAATAAGGATAAACAAACATTATTGTTATGGTGTATGGATGAAAGTTGGTGCTATTGCAGGGAGAACATGCTAGTTTAATGTTTAATGGCTTATCATAAGAGGAAATGCGGCAACAGCCAATTCTATATTATTGAAAATGATTTGGACAGGTGGTAACTTGCCGTTCACTAAACGGTATTATTATTATTTAGTACACTTATAAAGGCTTGTAGTTAGCCGTTTGGCATCGTAATCGTTGAGGCGCGGCGGGTGAGTCGCCGGCTGAGACGCAAGAGGTCCGGGTTCGATTCCCGCTGCGGGACAAATGTTTGTATGATCTGCAAATATTTGTTTTGGGTCTGGGTGTTATGGTACCATGGTACTCGTAGTTCCTGATACCACTGACACAGGGAATCCTAGTGTGGGATCAAGACTACGTATGTGACTGTTTGGTGTTATGTTATGTTATGTTATGTGATATATTTTTTCAAAATTAAACTTGTCTGTCTATTCTAATTTGCCGCCATATGGCTAACTTCAGCAGTAGTGCAGTTGTCAAAAACAAAAGATCTGTCTTGGCAAAATAACCTCTGGAACCTCTGGGACTTTTTCTGCTCTTTCGAAGGGAGACGTAGTCCTTTTTTATTTTATTTCAATTTCTAGTGTTTTTTTGAATTATATCGTGTAATTTTGGTGGCATTTTAACCGGTGTAGCATATAAAGAGCACATGGTAGTGAATTTAAATAAAATAAGTGTATTGCGTGTCTTTTCGAAGGGGTGGAAATTGTCCAGGAACATTCTAGTAAACTGCCATCGATTTACTCGAACATGACTTGACAGAGTACTTGACGACTGCACATTGTTTGATAATTATCTATGCTACTTGACATTGGTAAAACTGAGTATATCCTCAGATGCCATTAAAAAAAAACCTACGAGTTAGATTAATCTAAGCCTTACTCAGTTAAGATGAGACACTTACCACGCCCCAGCTGTCGTCTCGTTTCTTGCAGAAAGTCATGTGCAGTCCGTAGTATAGTGACTTCTGTATCTGTTTCGTTAGAAGGGGTTCCTTCCACGGCATCTCATTCAGATGGGCCATGAAAGATTTGTTGCGGAATTCTGAAGGCTCCCAGATTACTAGTTCCTCTGTAAAGGAAAACAAATAAAAAATAAAAAAACCTTCGATGGCGGCATATAGTCATAATTATGCAGTTTCTAATGTATACGACATAAATTTAAATAATATTATCTCGTTTTGTATGTTTACAATACATTGCTCTACCATTATGATAATGAATATATTTGTAATAATAATAATAATAATAATAATAATCTTTATTTGGAATTAATATTGTACAAGTACAATTTGTTGAATAAGAAAACAAATGAAAAACGATGATACCCGCAGAAGTCAAAAATATGTGTCGCAAGTATCAACGAGGGTTCGTCCTGCATGCCACTGGTTATTTCTTGGTAACTTGCGTAATTAAAATTCTCCATACATAACTTAACAATAATAAAATTTAACTGAATGTACTATGTGTGGTAAAAAACGATCTCTTTCAGACAATCTTTGGATGTAAAGGAGCTTAAGAGGTGGTCACCGGTAGCAAAAAGCACTCGAACGAAGTTTGTTTCTAATTTGGGTTTTAGTTCTGCAAAGTCCATGAAACTTTGTACAAATGAACAGAACACAATTTTTTTTTTAAATTTAGCTTTTTGCGGCTTTAATGTCACTGCGGCCATACAGGCCTATTGTGATCACTAATTTATGATTTAGTACATTCTTATTAAATTACGTTACTAAATCATAAATAAATAAGAAAACTGACGCACCAATGCGTATATTAGCGTAGTTATCATTAGTACAAGAATTTAATGGAGTTTGATTAAATAATAGCCAAAATAGAACTTCAAAGAGACTTCGTTTGTGTACAAAAGGGCGTAAGCGCCCTCTGGTAACCTCCTCTTAAATTAATTTAAGTGGGTGCTTACTCATCAAACCAACTCCTTGGTCGTCTCCTTGCAGTATCGGTTCGGAGGCCGATCGTTTCGATATGCCGTCATCTGTTTGTGATGGTGGGTTCTCGAAGCTTCTGGAAATCAAAATATAATATCGTGTTGGTTTATGAAATACGAACAAGGGCTAGATGGGGGGATAGATGACTAGATGACAAGGGCAAAACCTACCATTAGGGCCGTGTTTTATATTATCATCGTCAGTAGCCTTTAGATGTCTTCAGTTGGACAAGGCCTCCCCCATATGATGCAATGAGGGGATTTTCCATAATCACTACGCTTGGCAGGCGGATTGGTGATCGCAGAATTGGTGTTCAGTACTCAGGTGGAGGTGTTTCATATACTTAGCTACAATTCGTTAAACTAAAAATTTCAGTCAATAGGCCAAAACTACCTACCTACAAACTTAGTTCATACAACTCCATTTACTTACATACATTTTATACAATCTTCCCGATAACACGGATTTTTATTACAAAAGAGAGAGGGGAGAGACAGAGAGATAGGGGAGTGATAGAGATAGGAAATAGAGGCCTATCTCGACTAACCTATCCTCGATTATTACCAACAGCGGACTTTTGATGATTATACATTTTTATTACAAAAGAGAGAGAGGGAGGGGGAGAGATATAGAGATAGGGGAGAGAAAGAGATAGTAAAGAGAGGCCTATCTCGGCTAACCTATCCTCGATTATTACCAACAGCGGACTTTTGATGATTATACATTTTTATTACAAAAGAGAGAGAGGGAGGGGGAGAGATATAGAGATAGGGGAGAGAAAGAGATAGTAAAGAGAGGCCTATCTCGGCTAACCTATCCTCGATTATTACCAGCAGCGGACTTTTGATGATTATACATTTTTATTACAAAAGAAAGAGGGGGAGGGGGGAGAGATAGAGAGATAGGGGAGAGAAAGAGATAGTAAAGAGAGGCCTATCTCGGCTAACCTATCCTCGATTATTACCAACAGCGGACTTTTGATGATTATACATTTTTATTACAAAAGAGAGAGAGGGAGGGGGAGAGATATAGAGATAGGGGAGAGAAAGAGATAGTAAAGAGAGGCCTATCTCGGCTAACCTATCCTCGATTATTACCAGCAGCGGACTTTTGATGATTATACATTTTTATTACAAAAGAAAGAGGGGGAGGGGGGAGAGATAGAGAGATAGGGGAGAGAAAGAGATAGTAAAGAGAGGCCTATCTCGGCTAACCTATCCTCGATTATTACCAACAGCGGACTTTTGATGATTATACATTTTTATTACAAAAGAGAGAGAGGGAGGGGGAGAGATATAGAGATAGGGGAGAGAAAGAGATAGTAAAGAGAGGCCTATCTCGGCTAACCTATCCTCGATTATTACCAGCAGCGGACTTTTGATGATTATACATTTTTATTACAAAAGAAAGAGGGGGAGGGGGGAGAGATAGAGAGATAGGGGAGAGAAAGAGATAGTAAAGAGAGGCCTATCTCGGCTAACCTATCCTCGATTATTACCAACAGCGGACTTTTGATGATTATACATTTTTATTACAAAAGAGAGAGAGGGAGGGGGAGAGATATAGAGATAGGGGAGAGAAAGAGATAGTAAAGAGAGGCCTATCTCGGCTAACCTATCCTCGATTATTACCAGCAGCGGACTTTTGATGATTATACATTTTTATTACAAAAGAGAGAGAGGGAGGGGGAGAGATATAGAGATAGGGGAGAGAAAGAGATAGTAAAGAGAGGCCTATCTCGGCTAACCTATCCTCGATTATTACCAACAGCGGACTTTTGATGATTATACATTTTTATTACAAAAGAGAGAGAGGGAGGGGGAGAGATATAGAGATAGGGGAGAGAAAGAGATAGTAAAGAGAGGCCTATCTCGGCTAACCTATCCTCGATTATTACCAACAGCGGACTTTTGATGATTATACATTTTTATTACAAAAGAGAGAGAGGGAGGGGGAGAGATATAGAGATAGGGGAGAGAAAGAGATAGTAAAGAGAGGCCTATCTCGGCTAACCTATCCTCGATTATTACCAGCAGCGGACTTTTGATGATTATACATTTTTATTACAAAAGAAAGAGGGGGAGGGGGGAGAGATAGAGAGATAGGGGAGAGAAAGAGATAGTAAAGAGAGGCCTATCTCGGCTAACCTATCCTCGATTATTACCAACAGCGGACTTTTGATGATTATACATTTTTATTACAAAAGAGAGAGAGGGAGGGGGAGAGATATAGAGATAGGGGAGAGAAAGAGATAGTAAAGAGAGGCCTATCTCGGCTAACCTATCCTCGATTATTACCAGCAGCGGACTTTTGATGATTATACATTTTTATTACAAAAGAGAGAGAGGGAGGGGGAGAGATATAGAGATAGGGGAGAGAAAGAGATAGTAAAGAGAGGCCTATCTCGGCTAACCTATCCTCGATTATTACCAGCAGCGGACTTTTGATGATTATACATTTTTATTACAAAAGAGAGAGAGGGAGGGGGAGAGATATAGAGATAGGGGAGAGAAAGAGATAGTAAAGAGAGGCCTATCTCGGCTAACCTATCCTCGATTATTACCAGCAGTGGACTTTTGACGATTATACATTTTTCTTCATTATTAGGCGTCCACTGGTGCACGAGGCCTCCCCCACAGAATACAATGGGGGGGATAATCACCAACGCTCGGCATCGGCGAGAACCTTTATTCCCAAACGGTTATCAGTTCTTCGAGCTATATGATTTATGTTATGTTATGTTATGTTATGTTATTAATATAAATCTGAACTTACCCTGAAGACAAGAAAATATTTTCGACCTGCATAAAATTGGGTCCATAGAACTCCTTGATGCCGAAAGTCTCGAAGAACTCTTTAACAGGCGTCATTGAGTAGCAGCCGGCGAGTTGTGTTCGGGGGTAGTAAAGCACGAACGACAGACACATTTCCTGAAAGAAAGTAAATTAGTTTTGTTAGGGTTCCGTGCATAAACAGAAAAAACTTACTTATTGTAGAACTTTTTGTGAAAGAGTTCATCCGGGGAAGTACTACCACCGTACCTATTTCTGCCGCCAAGCAGGCAGACAAAGTTTTAGCTCGACAAAGTTTTAATACTGCATAGCTTGCACTGATGCGTGATGTCGCACATAAAGCCGCGCTAAATGCCTACAAACTCGCGCATACTAGTCTGCTAATCATTATATGCCTACCTATGAAACCTCCTTATGGTATAGTTATATACCTGTAATATACCTGGTATGATATACTTACCTGGTATACCTACCTATAGTATGATTCTTATTTTATTCAATACGTAACTTCCTCAAGTACTAACTAAAAAAATTGGATTGTTACTATCTAAGTAGTTAGACTTAGATACTAAAAATGATTGAAAGTAGGTAGGTCAACATGACGGCGGCATTGGGTCGCCCAAAAAAGAAAGATGTATGCAAGTACCACTTCAACAGAGTTTATTTGTTCCATGGTAAATCCTGTGAGGAAGATGAGGAATTAATTGTTGCTAACAAACTGTGTAAGTTGACTCTGTGGCAAATACATGATATCTTTCCCAATCTTATTAAATTACGAGCATGAATGACCAGTCAACACAGGCGTTATTTTGCCAACAGGAAAACACAACGCCTAGATATATTTGAATACATTACAAAATTATGTCATCAGTTCTTGGGTAAGTAGGTATAAGTTGTATTAAAGTTGAATTAGTTATTTATTTTGTTGTAAATGAACTAGCAGGTGGTAAGCCTCTGCCCATTTCGACTGAAATACTCAGAGGACGAGCTCTACTTGCACTGCGCCCGTCATCATGAGACATCAGTACCTATCGGTACCCTTCAAACAGGAACACAGCAATGCAAGCATCTACTGCTTGGTGGCATAAATTAGTACTAAGTGAAAGAGTAATAGAAACTAGGAATAAACTATAGCGTGTGCTACTGGCGACATCTAGTCTTGAATAGAGTCAACTTCGGAACCCTAAACGATGCGTGGTTTGAGAGGAGACGCATATTTACTACTTGGTGGCAGAAATAGGTACCAAGTTTATTCCTAGTTTCTATTACTCTTCCACCTAGTACCTATTTCTGCCGCCAAGCAGTAAATGCGTCTCCTCTCGAACCACGAATCGTGTAGGGTTCCAAAGCTTACTCATATCAAGACTAGATGTCGCCAGTAGTAGATTAGAACGCACTATCGGGTTTCTTCCTTGGTTGGAGAACCCTTTTACGGGGTATTTAAATTGGCTACCTCTAAGGCTGCTGAGATTTATACCCCTGTAACAGAATCCAGACAAACAGACAGGCATACGGACAGACAGGGCAGACGGACGGACGGCGTAGACTTAGAATTTAATTTATTAAAATTAATATACTTAAAATTAATTTAATTTTAATAACTTGGAAGTACCTATGGTCACGTTTGGCAACCGTTTGGTACGGAACCCTGCAAATCGAATATATTGTACCTGAGCATCAGAATATCCTCCCAAAATAAGTTTATCCCGGGAAGTGCTGTCGTAAGTACATTCTGTAAGCAATGTGTCTCCTTTCAGGAACTTTCTGCCACCGGGAACTACTCTGGATTGCTGGTATCGGACATCATACGAATTTTCCTAAAAGAAAAATAAATTATGAATTTATAAAAGTGCCATCTTTGTACTTGGCAACTAAGCAGTGCGCTGAGTTCAAAACTTGACTCAGCGCCATCTATCCCTGTTACATGGCACTTGTTACACCGAAGCTCGAAATAAAGACAAGTGTAGTTAAAACCTGCTAGATGGACAGGAAATCAAAACTACGACTAAAATAGAAGTATGCGAAACGTAACTTTATTTTAGCGTCATCTTTTGTTTGTACAAGGTACTGCTAAACCGAAAGCAAAGCTTTAACACGTGTCAAAACAAGAAGAGATGCAAATAAATGAAAAACAGGAAGAAAATATTAAAGCAGCAAACATTATCAGAATTTGTTTCAGCGTCATCTATCTTTTTTACATCGTACTGCTTGGAAACCAAGGCTCTGAAGGTAGTTTTCAAAAACATGTCACATGCAATGTGGGTAGTTATACTTAATCCCGCTAGATGGCGTAACAACGAAATATGAAAGTGATAATGTTTAAAAACTTTACCTCTGATATTCTAGGTAATTCCTTGTTCCCTCTGATGTGCTTCAATGAAATCTTTCTGGCGGTTCCGTGCGCGTGAAGAAGAACGGAAACTATGTTGATACCATCTTTTGGCATTGTCTAAAACAAAAATTAAAAAGTTATACTTACATTACTTACCTACTTAGCAAAAATGGTTGTGGCACAGAACGGAATGAAAACAAAACTGAAATTGCAAATCTTCTTCGTACCGAATTGTCATTTGGGTCGAGCGGGTAGACTGGAATAATTCTAAGATATGTCTTCGGTTATCTATATTTCTATCTATCTATATATATATCTTTATTCTTCTATCTTCTTGTATGTAAGTACACAAATCAATTGCCGAGCGGAAATGAATCGACCGTTTTGAATAATTTATTTGTTTTGTTCGCCTCAATACCGAAGTGGAAAATTAGGCAAAACCCAAAAAATACAGAAAATTACGAAAAATCTAAAATATATTAAAAATTAGTGATTTTGTATAGGAATTCCACTTCGGATAACTTTCAATAGATGGCGTTACAAATTTTGAGTGATACGTTCCCAAAAAATACAGAAAATTACGAAAAATCTAAAATATATTAAAAATTAGTGATTTTGTATAGGAATTCCCACTTCGGATTACTTTCAATAGATGGCGTTACAAATTTTGAGTGATACGTTCGGGTCTGGTCTTCCATAAAAGTTAGAAGAATTCTCTGAGTAGATGATGCAATGAGGTTGCCATCTCCATAGGCTGCCCTCCTCAGCAGCCCTGTGCCTATTTCTCTGGCGCCTTGCGTACAAAGACTAGTTTCACAGCTACTCATTCATTTACATACACCCAGCCATGCTACGAGTTTATAAAAAGAAAGATAAGCCCGAAAATACTTTAGCAGTCGGGCAAATAGTACTTACACCTTCAGTGCATTCAGAACTACAGATGCCTACAGTCTTGTACTGTTTCTGAGCCGGTGGAATTACATGCAGAGCCGACACTGCAATACCGGCAACCATCAGAGCAGCATCGTGCGACCTCAGTGCCGGAGTGTAGTGTAGTCTTATACCGGAACTGTCTAACACTGAAATAAAAATACATTAGGTATTATTAAATGTGTACACACTATGACACGGCACGATTGCCGTGGAGCGTCCGGCCTGAGAATAGACCCCTCCTTTCCCTCCCGTGGTGTGTGGTGTGTCTTACATCAGGGGACGTCTAACGGCTGATAATAATGATGATTAACAAATTTATTTTTCATCCCATCTATTCGAAAAGGACGACTTGGTTCGCCTTTAAGTGCACCCAAAGGTGGTGTTTTCTGTATGAAGGTTCTATAAGTGCGCCGCAATTATCTTTGCCGCGCACTTTTTAAATTTGGAATATATCGAACTTAAATAAGTGCGCCGCAATTATCTTTTCCGCGCACTTTTTGAATTTGGAACATCTTGAAAAGAATCAAACACAAATAAGTGCGCCGCTATTATCTTTGCCGCGCCCTTTTTAAATTTGGATCATCTTAGTGTTCAGCGTCAAAGAAGGCGAACGCAAATATTGTTTAAATAAATACTGGCTAGTACGACGCCGACGGCCCATAGACCTGCTGAATAAAAAAAACAAATTAGAAACGCGCGAACTACGGCCCGCGATTTCGTCATTTTTAACCGACTTTACAAAAAGGAGGAGGTTCTCAATTCGGTTGTATTTTTTTTTTATGTTTGTTACCTCATATCTCCGGCGTTTATGAACCGATTTAGAAAATTATTTTTTTATTTGAATAGATATACTTCCAGATTGGTCCCATTTTTTTCAGAATCCAGTTCTGATGATGGAATCCATGAGGAATTGAGGGAACTCCTCAAATATTGTAGGCATACATATGGCGATTTTGATATTTTCAGCAACAAACCAAGCATTTGCATTCAGAAAGTATCATAATCCTTTCACCACTATGGTTCTTTCATAATTTTTTTTCATCCAAATATTTAGTCGAATACAATGGCGGAAGTCTGTTTTTTAAATGATAAGTTATTCACGGATTGTCAGAGATTCATGGTTTTGTTTTGAAATAAAATATGTGGCGCCTTTTATTTTCTCATAGTGGGTGATGAAAAGTAGAGTGTAACACTCGGGAGCAAAATATATTTTTGGCTCGGGCGACGTACTTTGAACCCTTCGCTCTGGATTCAAAAAAGCGCCCTCGCCGTAAAAATATTATTTTGCTCCCTTATGATATAATCTACTATTAACGCACTTTGATAACACTGGACAGAATCGCTATTGAGTATTATTATTACTACTAACTATTGAATATTGTTATTTTCTTAAACGGCTTGAAAACAGATCTGCATGAAATTTTATATAAAGTAGCTTCCAGGCATACTCGTAGAATCCTTGTAACTTTAACGAGTCAGTTAGTCAATCAGTGCGTTCAAAAAAAAAAACGTGAAAATAAAATCCTACTAATATTATAAATGTTGGATGGATGGATGTGTGTTACTCTTTCACGCAAAAACTACTGAACGGATTCTAATGAAACTTTACAGTATTATACAATAGAATAACATTATGGGCTATAATTTATACAATTAGTAATTTATAATAGAGCTGTGAGCAAATGCTAGTATTACATAATCCGATTTAAAACGTGAAGCTTGTGTCAAGTGCCAAGTAAAAGCAATGGTGAGACTAGACGCACGCTATGCACGAAATAAATTTTCTAATCACTACAAAAACATGTCTATTCCCGTTGTCCACGCTGAGCTTGTCCACATTAACGTGGGCAAAGGGAATAAAATAAAATAATTTCAAAAAATCCCGGTTTAAAATAGTACGAGTTTTCGAAACCATATGAAGTTTTGTTTCCTTCCATACATTTACTGACAGCTTCCTCAGTTTTCTTCTCGTTTTCGCTAGGGGCGCTGCAAGTTAATGTATGGAAGGAAACGAAACTTTTTTTTTTTTTTTTTAATGCTACTTGGCAAGCAGACAAGTTTACGGCCCACCAGGGTGGAAAGCAGTTACCGTAGCCTATGAACGCCTGTAACACCAGCGGCATCACATGCGCGCTGCCGACCCTGAGACATAAAGATGAAAAGTCTCATGTGCCTGTAATTTCACCGGCACCCGTACCCTTCAAACCGAAACACAGCAATGCGAACACTACTACTTGGCGGCAGAAATAGGTACGGTGGTAGTACTTCCCCGGACGAACTCTTTCACAAGAAGTTCTACTACTAACAAAAACTTCATAGACGAAAAGCCTGGGATTGGAATGAGCCTCCGTACTTTGTTTCTTAATGAAAGCAATAGATTTTAGGTTGTTAGCCGTTAGAACAGAAACAAATTAAACTAAAGCCAGTACCTACCAACCCCTCTACCCTTACCTACCCACCTTTATGGAGCTCCTTGTTATCGTAATGAACTTCCAGCATGTAGTATGTAACACCTCCCTTCTCGCCGAGAGGTATGCCGACGTTCTCAGGCAGAAATTCACCTGAAACAATTAATTTAGTTACTTGAAATAGAACTGTGTGCTTAATTGTTTTAAGGGGTAAATTATTCACTGTTTTTTTTAAATAATCTAGCGGAATATTAGGTATGTTCCCTTGTTAGGGTTTCGTACACAAATGGAGCCCAACGAGATCCTAGTACTAAACCTTAGGGCGATGCCACACGAGCGTTGTCGACAAAGTCAAAGTCAAAAAGAACTTTATTCATTGAAATCACAAGGATCATTTTGAATCGTCTTATATAAAATTAAATTACTCCTGTTCCAACGCGACCAAGCCTAGAAGAATCAGGCAACAAACTCGGCTTGGCTTACATAAATGGTCCGTCTTACCACTAGGTGAGAAGCGCCTGTGTGGTGCCTCGGAGCAAGGAGTTGCTGATACATAGTAAATGAGAACTTAGAAACCTTAGGAAGGTAGTCAAAAATAAATAAACATCAGCAAAAATATGCAAGACAGCACACGCTACGCTTGTTATACTTTTAAATAATAATCTAATACAAACATGTAAATAAGTAAGTACAGATATTGCAAATTTCCATTTTAGCAGTCGAGGGGCAGAGCGACATCAGGCCACGCGGCTTTGTCGCTGCTATTAAGGCGTAAATGGATGCCAACAAGAGGTTTTCTCCATGTAACTCTTCTTTGATGAGTGAATATAAATGTACAAAAAAGAATATGTTGCTTATTAGACATTAAACTATAATTTGAACAATTTAAAAAATTACGTTAAAGTGCCAACTAACGTAATTTTTAAGTGAAGTTAGTGCGTAATTTTAGTTTTTTTTAAGTGATAACTAGTAACTAATTAGAACTCTAATTACTAGTTAGTTGCTAGTTAGTTATTAGAACTCTAACTAGTAACTAATCTCACTGTAAGTTACTTACTTTTCGAGCCCATAGCCCAGGCTGAGATCGGCGTAGCACAAGACGCCCAACTACTTGGCCTATTCGGTCCAAAATACCCATCCCCTTCCGTCCAACGGTCCCACTGACCCTGAAAAAATATAACAATTAGTGTATTGCCGTGGCATCCCCGGCCTAAGAACAGACCCGTTCCATTACACCACCTGATTATACTAGGGCAGCCTTTCCCAAAGTGGGCGATAACGCCCCCTTGTGGGCGCTGCAGGCGTAAAGGGGGGCAGTAAGAGACCCAGAAAAAAAATGGGGGCATTTTATTTTAAATAAAAGATACTCTAACGGTCTGAAATACTATAAAGTTGCGTTTCAATTCAATAATCATTCTCATTGGCAGGTGTAGCCCGTAAGAGTTAACTTGAGACCTCAGCGCCCCGTTGTTTAACTCTCCGCTAATATGGCTAGTGGTTATAGTGGTTTTTAAGTAGGTGAAAAAATGGGAGCGCTAAAACATAATTTATTCTCAAAGTGGGCAGTAGACAAAATAAGTTTGGGAACCCCTGCACTAGGGGATGGGCATCACTGCAATCACCAGTCCGCCTTCCAAGCGTGGTGATTATGGCAATTCCCCCCATTGTATTTTATGGGGGACGCCTCGTAAAGCAGTGGACGCCCAAAGGCTATTGATGATGAGGTTAAAAGATATTGCAAATTGTCATTTTAGCAGTGGGACAAAGCGACATCAAGGAGAAGCGGCTTCATCAAGAGTGTCATCCAGGTGCGTCTTATAAACGCGTCGAAAGAAAGAACTTTCTACATACTTATAGTATTTGCGAGAGACAGATATCTTGATTGGACCAACGACAGCATGCCTTATGAAGATATTATTGAGAGTATAACAACGGCTGAATACCGTTGATTATATCATCTACATATATGAAATTTTACAGCATGACCCGTTTTCTTTTTAAGCAGGTTTCAAATTACTAAATGACCCGCAGGGTATTTTCGCGACAAGTTTGTAACAGGCGTAAATTGTACAATCAGGGCTGTGAAACGGTAAATTTTTGTATGAGAAAAGCTACGTTTGATTGCACAATTTACACCTGTTGCAAACCTTTCGGAAGATAGAGAATAGCTCTGCGGATGTCCAGCAGTCACAGGTCTTACCTGCTCATCTTCCTGCACTTCGCATTCGTACAACACCATGTGATGTACCGGTGATTCCGTATTGTCGGTGACGGGTACTCCGTTCTTGATAGGATAACTGTCGATGATAGGTTCGTAGCCGACAATGTGGTGTTTGAAGGGTAATTCCGGGATCTTGAAGATTTTGCACCAGAAGAGCGTGGCCATTATGTGGGGGATTGTAATCTAGAAAGAGAAATTCAAGATGTACTAAACTGGAAAGACACGCATACTGCGATCACCAATCCGCCTGTCAAGTGATGATTATGGCAATTCCCCCCATTGTATTTCATGGGAGGACTAGAAACTGAAAATAGGTTCTAGAAAAACAGCTGTATCTACAAAATCTAAAAACAGAATATGATTTTTACGCTCCCTGGAGACGTAAAAGATGTCGCATAGTTTTTATTTCATATTTCCCTGGAGTTTTTCGTTTTAAACTGGAACAGAATGTAACTCGCGGCATTGCGAACTTATGTTTACTTCATGTAAAATATAGCTTTCTTCAGCTAAATCTTTTTTTATTATTTAATTCCCATTTTAGTTTAGGAAGGCTCTTGGTGGATAACCGACAATAGAAAGCATAGAATTGAAATTATCTTGGCTTTGTATCATTTTAGTAAAATGACGACTAGGTATACCAGCGAAACGTCAGCAGGAGAATAGTAAAGTACGGTGTTAGGTTACGGGGTGTACTTACATTGGTCAATCGAACATCCCATTGCTTCAGAGGAATGGATTCCGGTTTCGATACTGGTTGAAGAAGGCGAAGTGGTCGGGAACCACTCTTCACGTGTTTCGGGAGCTCACCGTCCGAGCCTGGAGGTCCTAGTGCCCAGAGTATTTGGGTTGTATCTTTCTGTAAGTATAAAAACATTAGATTAGGACAAATTCTTTTTTTTTAAAGATTCGGGGACCAGTTTGTTAACCTGCTCTTTAAAATGCTGGCGAGGGGTTTCACAAAGTCTAGAATTTAAATTACTTTGGATAATCGAAGATATGGGCTTGTACCCTGTCCTCAGCTTATGTGTTCAAACCCAAGGAAAACCCATGCTACCCCAGGATTATAGTAAGGCAACGCATTCCCCGGTGTTGCCGGTGTTTGTTAGCGACGGTGGCCATTTAACACGATAAGGGCTGCAATACGTAGTTCATAAGAAAAACCGTCTATTCCCACCTGTTCTGTTGAGTAGTTCTGTTCATGAATCTTGTTATTCAAAAATTTCACCATGCAGTCTGCTATAAATTATTATCAAGTACTGGCCACATACGGTATATATTCTTAATATATGATTCCTGATGACAACGTTTCAAAGGTTTCAAGAGTGCAGAGGACAATACAGTTATTCTAATTTAAATATAATCGGTTAATGATTGAGTTTAATGAGTGAGTTTAATATAATAAGTCGCGACCGCGGTCACGTGTTGCTCGAAAATGGCTTCTAATGATACCGCCTCGTTATTACATATTTGTTTCCATAATTAAAGTAAATTGTTTACTTTCCATCGACAGAACTACGTAACAGAACAGCTGAGAATAGTTGAGATTGAAGCCAGGTGTAAATCATAGTCTTATAAGTCACAGAACTAATGGGAAAAAAAATCCCAGTAGTTCTGCCGACAGCACTATTCAACAGAACAGGTGGGAATAGACGAGAAAAACATCAAAAGTTACTTACTCCAATAACAAAGTCCTGTTTATCACAAGTATCCAGCGGTCTCCTGAACTCCACACATGTGTGGGTTATGTTCTGATACGCAGATATGAGCTCGTAGTCTTGGACATCATCAGCTTCAACCTTGTCGTCGTACTCGGGACCGTGACAATCCTAGAACAAAGAACTTTGATTGAGATATAAAATTCTGAGAATTCCATTTCAGCCTAATTTTTGGTTCGTAGCTTCAAATGAGGCTACGACTACGAGGCTGAGGATTTGGGCCGGCCCCGTGTACCGCATGCCTAAATCTATGGGCAAAAACCACTAACCACCTACGCGGGATCACCACGGAGATGGCGTGACGAGTTGGATGTACACCTACAGAGTGGCCTACAGCAGCAAGGGACTGAGTTAACTGGAAAATAGGAGGGAGGCCTTTGCCCTGCAACGGGACAATATAGGCTGAAAATCAATAGTATTTTTAACGTTAATTTTCAGCTATGCGTTGCGTGAGTAACTCACTGACTGACTATCAACGCACAGCCTAAACCGTAGATAAGTTTTAGAAACCTGAAATTTGGAGGGTGCATTTGTTTTGAGGTCTAGAAGTGCACGAACAATTTATATCAAATCGTTGCGTGACTAACTCACTAATTGACAGTCAATGCACAGCCTATACCTAAGTAAGTCCTAGAGACCTACAATTTGGAGGGTAGGTACTCTAAGTACACTACTTTTGTGGTCTAGGGCGCAAAGGAAGGTGCAGCGGGTGTTGAAATTTGTATGGAAAATCCACGCAGAGGAAGTCACGGGCGTTCTACTAGTAAATACTAATAATTTAATAATAATAATAATAATTACGTAATAATTTTACTGGCGAATCTTATACTTACGGCCAGCTTTGAACAGATTTTATCCAAACCACGAAAAAGCACTGGATCTGGCTTGGTCTACTAAGGTTAGCCATAAATAAGCCTGCCTTACTAAAAATGCCCTATTAGACGATTCGAGATTTAAACTGTTTGGCTGTGTAATAGGCTAATTACAAATACAATGAAGCCAGTGGAATTACATGGTGTTTGCTTATCCCTCCGGGAAACAGGTGTGACTATATGTATGTAATATGTATGTATGAAAACAGATGAAAGGACAAACCTTCCTGTATAATAACCGAGTTGGTGTACCAGTACCTAAAATGCAAAATAAAATATTTTTCTCCGAGCATCTACAAAGAGAAATACAGCAGCTGTTTCCAATTCCAAAAGAAAAAGCGATTAAATAAAGGAAAACCTCACGACGATTGAACTTTTATAGATCCAAAACCAAACAAAAGTTAACCTCCAGCAGTACCAAACCTTTTCTGCCAAATACCTTTTACTTTTATCTAAGAAACATCCTCGGTGTATCTTTGAAATGTTTACCAGAAGATTCAAGGAAATTTTGTCCCAAATCGTTGGTCTCTAAGGGTGATATTTACGTGAGAGTGTTAGGAGAGATTAAAGGGCAAAGCAGATGATGGGACATCAAAAATAGAACAGATGTCTTGCAAGAGGTGTGCTATAAAGATAAATAATAATTGTGTTTTTTTGGCGTTTTCTTTTACGGCAGATGTCTCCTCGCACGTGCCTTGCCTTCTGTTGGTGCACCTGGTGTTTGTAATGATAGGGGGTTTTGTGCACAAATGTCATGGTATCCTTTAAGTTTGTTCGCGGCCTGAGGTAGCGCCAGTGTGGGTTTTTTTCCTTTATGTTTTACTTCAGTGAGAAATGTCAGTTGCTACATACCAACTTATTACTTAAGTACATCTAAAATAATAGACTGTATTTTATGAACACACGCCTAAATTAGCTTCATAAATGCAGTGTTACCATCATCAGTACTCAGGTGAAAACAGCTAGCAGCTGATGAAATCCATAATATAATTCATAATCTTCACATGCACAAATTATAAATGTACGTAAGTAATACATATACACATACATACTAACAATTTTAAGTCTAAGGTCATGAAGTGTTTATTTTTATTTTTTTAAGTCTAAGGTCATGAAGTGTTTATTTTTATTTTTATTTGAATAAATTACGGAACTTGTTTGGCTATACCTCTTAGGTCACACCCTAAGACGCGCCCTACTATCCTGAGACAAAAACATGAAAAGTCTCATAGTCCTGTAATTTCAACACAGCAATCATACTATTGCTAACAACAACTATAGTACAATTGTTGTGTGTACTAACAATTAAATATGGATCAAGATCTGAAATAAACTACAATTTTTATAAAGCTTAAGTAAAACCATTCCAACAAGATTCTGCAGGTTATCTTGTTGTAAGTTACATAGAGATGGCTAAAATTATGTCAAAAAACCCATAGCGCGCACCAGGGTTAACAATTATTTTAAAGCATACAGTGAAAATACAAAATGAAACTGTCGAGCAGTTTGATTGATGCGTCAGAAACAAACGGGTGAAATTCTAAAAATGTTAGCACCGACCCTTTTTTAACGAGCTTTAAAAATATTTCACATTTTGCTAACGAAAGTAAAAAAACCTGTTTTAAAAGTACATGTAAAATGTAAGTACAGTTTTTTGCTATCACTATGGCACATAGTGGGAAATGTGTGTTCGGTTACAATTTTATATATTGAACACACAAGCCGCAGCTTGCCACTAATCAAATTAGGACTCATAATAATCTGCCAGCAATTCGTATAATCAAGAATCGAAGGTGTAATGTTGAGTAATATCTTTAGCCTCGTTGAGTCACTGATGTGGCAAGAAACTGTCACACAAACAAATTGTTCATACAATTATTTTAACAATTCTAATTTAATTTAAAAGCTAGGTGAATCAACTTGCCAATACATTATTATCTTTTTTCTACTCCAGGCTCTGTAGACAAAAGTTACAATGCGCAAGTTTGCGTACCGCAAAGTCGCTAGCTAATGTTTGGAGATGACAATAAATGGTGAAGTTACTGTCCGTAACTTCACCTGATATCCATGTGTTTCTAAATCGATGCCCAAGGCCAATAGACATTCGTTCTAACGCAAGCTAAAAACCCGGCCAAGTGCGAATCGGACTCAGGCACGAAGTGTTTCGTACCATCTATGAAAACAGCAAAAAATCACGTTTGTTGTATGCGAGTCCCCTTAAATATATATTTTATTCTGTTTTTTATTTGTTGTTATAGCGGCAACAGAAATACATCATCTGTGAAAATTTCAACTGTCCAACTATCACGGTTCATGAGGCAGGTGATGGTACAGGCTGGTGACGGACGGACGGACGGACAGCGGAGCCTTAGTAATAAGGTCCGTTTTACCCTTTGGGTAAGGAACCATAAAAAAGGACGCTTTTACGGGAAAGAAAGAGATGGCTCACAGCGTTTGTAAATCGAAAGTCATTCACAGGTATGTAGTTAGCGACTTGGCGGTACGCTAACATGCGCATGGTCACTTTGTCTACATGCCCAGTACCTACATCAAAATAAATCCCTTCACTATCTGCACGCCACATCAGCTACACGGACAAACCCGATTGTAGATAGTCTATTATAAGCAGGTACTTGCAAAACCAGCTTTTGCAGGATTTATTAAATGATTTGACTCGGGGAATTTGATTTCCCACGGCATTAAAAGATGGTCAAGTTGTGATTTCGAAGTAACAAATGACTAAGTACTAGTCATATTAATGTAATGTTAGATCATCATCATCATCATTAGCCTACAGAAGTCCACTTGCTTCCACTATAGAATGCCACGAAGAACGGTGTTCAGCCGTCTCCATCCACCAACATTCCGACAATGTTGTTGTTGCAACGAGATTTGCCTTGGTACTCGAGTCGTCCGATTCGAGGTCGCCATTTAAGAACTTTTAGTCCCCCAACGGTTATGAGTTCTCCAAGCTATATGGCAGGCCCATTGCCACTTCAACTGGTTTATTTTTACGGACTTCGTTTGTTTTTTTTAATACAACTGGAATCGTAGATCTTGCTACGCTCTGCCTTATTGGTAGAGATGATTTTCGTTTATTATTGGTTTACACTATGTAGTGTCCCAAACTACATGCCTTTAAAATCAGTAAAGCGAAGTAAAGAGCAGCGGATTGTACAGACAGCAATGCAGTTGGCAATTGATGGCAGCATTGGACTATTTGTCACTTATTATTACCATAAAATTACGCATTCGACCTAGGAACAATCCGTTACCCATTGTAATATCTTGCAGGAACAACGTGTGTAGATTTAATGAGAAGAGAGACAAGTGCGAGTATAAGTTCACGTTTTAAGGCTTCCGTACAATTACGTTATTGACTTACGTTATTGTATGTATATGAGAAGAGAGACAAGTGCGAGAATGAATCACGTTTTAAGGCTTCCGTACAGTTGTGTAGAGATATATTAAGTCAAATTTCCCTGATACGACTTTTGCTATATTTGTGTCAAAAATTCCGTATATTCCGCATAAATAGTAAACGGTTTTCAAGGATGTTTTAAACCGACAATTTTTTTAGCGATTATTCAATCAAGACTTAGTTACTTACACTTATATTTTTATTACTTTCATTGAGTTTTAGGCTCTTTAGGGCTGAATTTTTAACAGTATGATATAGGTTGAAAGCAGGTTTCTTTATATATAATACAAATTAGTTACTTAGGTACTTGAAAACACAAATAATATTAGAGATAATGTTTTGTCGTCTGAGTTAAGTACTGTAGCGTTCAGTGAGTAGGTAGGTATTGAAAATTTATTTTAGAAGTGTAAAGTCATTCGACGGCCTCCGTAGCGCATTGGGCAAGTAGCCGACTGAAAAGCAAGAGGTGCGGATTCGATTCCTGCTGTGGGACAAATGTTTGCATGATCTGCAAATATTTGTTCCGGGTCTGGATGTTGTGGTACTGTGGTAAGTCCTAGTAGTTCCTGTTATCCACGACACAAGGAGGCCTAGTGTGGGATCGGGACCATGTATGTATTGGGTTCTATGTATGACATGTAGTGGCATGTTTAGTACTCATCGAACGTCACTTTTAATATTATGTAGGTGTATGATATGGGACATATACTCAATTAAGTCGTTCATTTTATAATATCGCCATATCTTTTTAATGCATGGAGTTAGAAGCTTAGTTGAAGAGGTAACTAAATTATAAGCATACTGAATCTATAAGTACCTTGAAAATTTATTATTATTAAAATTGATGATGATGATGATGAAAAGTAGCCTATGTGTTAATCCAGGGTATAAGGTATCTCCACTCCAAATTTCAGGCTTTTTTGTAGGACTACTTAAGATAAACATTTCTATCATACATTACATATGTGTCACTCTAGCGGTTTTGGCAGCGCACGCCAGAATAGCTCGCAGATGGTAGATTTTTTCCTAATTGCTTGACACTTATCGTCATATTATGGACAATTCACACAATATCTTTATAAATTGTAGCCTATGTATTATTCTGATGTATAAGTTATATTATTGTAAAGTTTCATTAAAATCCATTCAGTAGTTTTTGTGTGGAAGAGTAACAAACATACATCCATCCATCCATCCATCCATACTCACAAACTTTCGCGTTTATAATATTAGTAGGAAGTATAAATTTCAAGTTGATATAACTTTAGCCGTTATTGAGAAAAAGGGTATTGACAGACAAGACAGACAGGCAGACAGAAGAACAACAAAGTACCTAATCCAATAAGGGTCCCGTTTTTTAACCTTTGAGGTTCTGGAACCCTAAAAAATATGTTTTCGTGACTGACAGACAGAAAAATGGTTCCGCTATATTATTCAAAGAAGCTACGGAATCCTAAGAATGACTAGACTACGTTACTTAGTAAGTAGGTACTAGATAATTTCTTCTGTGACCGGACTATAATCGTACACTTACGCAACAAAGTGCTTTCATTGTGATGCGAGATTCGTCAAGTTCAAGCGGAAACATTAACATTCTTTCTACGTTCACATAAAAGAATAAGTTTTTAGAATCGCCTTCATGGTTTGCGCATGAGAATCAACCAACAATAGATTGCTCATGAATGTACGTCAATCACTCGCGAATGTAAGTGTACATACTAGGTAAAAGGATAATGACCTTTATGTTATTGTAATAAGATACTATCTGTGATGTCATATCTACCAATACCTGCGTTAAATGCAATTTCGGCAGTATGTTTTGCGCAAACGTTAGAATGCATAAGCCGGTTTTGATGTAATCTTTGTGGGAAGTACCTACCTAAAGGTACTTCTTGTCTGACTATTGTGAATTTGTCGGAATCCTAACAATGCTTCAGGTTTTTTTTTGTACTTTTTGTGATCATTCAAACTTTACGTTAGCGCTTTATATGTATAGGGTTGCCATCTCTAAAATTTGGCAACCAGGACAAGACGCGTGAAAACCCTGGATTTTAGAGCCCAGAACCCGGACATGTCAACAGGTTTTTTTAAACATAGTCAGTGTAATAAAAACCTGTTGAAAATGTCGGTGAATTTAGCAAGTCGGTTCATCGGTTGAACATGTGTTGCGGGCGGCCCGTGACTTTATATTTTGAAACCCGGACTACAAATGAAACCCCGCCCGGACGCTCCCCGGATGCCCTCTAAACTAGGACAAATCCGGGGAAACCCGGACGGATGGCAACCCTAGCTTTATAGCTTGTACAAAATTTGTGATCTCGAAATTTCCAGCAATCTACAAGTCTAAGGTCCGCCCTAAGACGTGTTTAAAATTAGAGAATTATTCCTGCTTTTGAGCAGGCAAATTAACTCCAAAGTTTAGTAAGGAATACTTCTATACATAACATATCTCATGAATATGCAAATGACCGCAGACATCTCTAGACTAGTTAGGGAGGTGGTGACCCCCACGTTGTCTGACGAAATTTTGAAGGTCCAAGCTTTAGGCGTCTCGAGACTGTTCTTCGTGGCATTCAGTAGAAGACGTATGCCCAGCAGTACGCTGATAACAAATGTTAAAAAAAAAATTCAATGTTTTCCCTTAGAGCACTTATCGAAATGTTTTTTTTTCTCACTAAGTATTTGTAAGTACCTACATAACTTTTATTTGTTTGGTCCATTCTGTGTTTTTGTTTCGAACATGTGGCTTCATTTATTCCACCCGCGCTATAAATAAACATTATACAATGCAGGTGTCTGTCTATCTGCCCGCATGCACCTTGCACTGCATGCATTACCGACCTAATGTTTCGAATACGATACAAGACATTTTCTTTATCTTGTGGGTATAGGTAAGTACTTTAGGATACCCGCAGTGTTGTTGGTTTCACAATCAAATAATAAATAATAATACTTTTTATTTCAGATATCTGAGATACATATATACTTACCCCCTTATTAATACTCTATTTTTTTGTCTTGTTTTGGCGCATGTCATTTTACATCAGAGAGAACAAAACAGAAGCAATTTTAACTAAATTTAAAAGTGATTATGAATAAGGGGGTAAATGTCAGACTTAGAGCTATGAATACAATTAAGTAAGTAAGTACCTATAGTTATTTAAAAAAGCGTGCGTTCGGGTAATGATGGGATGTTGTCTTTGTGGCCTACCAAGTTGAGGTCTAAATTCTTGATAAGTACGACACTGTGGCCCACATGTGAAACGTTCTGACACTGCGGCCCGTTTGTGGTAGTATTTAGGTAAGTAACTACTCATTTCGTCATCACTCGAACATAGAACGTTTCATAACTGGCGCGAAATTCTAATTTTATAGAATTTTATGCTTATCACAGCAAGAAGGTATTCCCAAGAAGGGTATTCCCCATTTATTAGCCACTGTAATCAGGATGGTGTTGGTAGGCGCACACTCTGCTCATCATCGATGCGACTTTCTATCGCATGCAGTCCGCGAATCCCTTAGCGCGCGCTTACGCGATCATGCCCAAGCATTGCCCGACGCACTACACCATACGTCAGTGTCATTTGTTTGCTAAATACTTTAGACTCGGCACTTTGGTTCCTGAACGTAAGCTGCGTGTCTTCAGTTTAAATGAACGCCTTCTGGAAAGCTCCGTACTTGCCAGTTGGAATATGTCTAATTTTGAAGCTTCGGCCTCAGAACTATTGCGATTCATTCTAAGTCGTGTGCATATCTATCAGGTGTGTTTTGCAGCTGTCTGATGAAAAATGTATGCTATACAACGAGTAGTCAAGATAATGTGGTATGGGTACTATGATATAGATACTTAATGCATATATGTTGACCTAAGTCTAAGGAATGGAATTCGCATTCTTCGCAGCTTGCAACTCTTGCAAGGTCATGGTTTTCTGTCTATTTTGTTACCGAAACACATTTCGTAGTTCCATTGAATAAAAAAGCGGAACCCTTTCGCAGTCTGTTTGTCAGTCAAGAAAACATTTTTTTTTAGGGTTCAGCACCTTAACAGGAAAAAACGGGACCCCTAAAGGATCACTTTGTTGTCCGTCTGTCTGTCTGTCTATCAAGACCCTTTTTCTCAGAAACGTGTGTGAGCTCATAGAGCTGTACAAAAATCAATCGTCTAACTCGATGCATTAAAAACATATGGCAATGAATGTCTTATTTTTGTATGGAAATCGCGAAAAATCAAAAACTTAGGGTACTTCCTGTGACCTCATAATTCTGAAATTTGGTGTGTCAGAAGGTTTTGCTGCACAGATAAAAGATAACTTTTGGTTTTTAAATGGGACCAATCTGGAAGTATATCTATTCAAATAAAAAAATAATTTTCCAAATCGGTTCATAAACGCCGGAGATATGCGGTAAAAAACATAAAAAAAAAAAAAAAAAAAATACAACCGAATTGAGAACCTCCTCCTTTTTTGGGAAGTCGATTAAAAAAGACTATAATTTAGAAATTTCGATTTTTTTATCCCTTTAATGAGATGGTGGAGTTTGCAGAAAAACGTGGCTGAAACTCGAATAGGTCGATTTCGAAATAATTTACGGATTGGAACCATCAGGGCACGAGTCTCGCTCACATTTGTCCGTTTTCTTGAACTGCCATTTCACTGTGACTATTTAATTTATGCTTCTTGAACCAAAGGAATTCGTGGAAGTTTTTTAAAATGGTTCCCATCACTACGATGCCGTAGTTTACACAAACATTACCACATAAATGTTAATTTACTCCTATTTAACTCCAATCACGAGCGTTATCTATTAAAATCTCGAATTTTGGAAGCTTGATCTTGGATTGTTGATCACATCGGGTTCTATTCTCGCGAGAACGAGAAATGTCGCATGTGGACATTCGTCAGTCGGAAAGATTAACAATCTTTGAAACTCACATGCGACAGCTTTCTCGAGCTTATGAGAATAGGCCCTCAAGAATCTGTCGATAAGCTATGTGTAAGATAAGTTTAGAACATAACTACTAATTGGAAGTGATTGTGGCTATTTACACTTAAGGTTCCCAAGTACACCTCATAGATTTCGGCTTAATTACGCTTCAACTCTCTCTAAATGTTTTCTGGTTATTTGTTTTAAAAATCTAGAACTATCTTGATTATTCTTATCAGATTGTATCTACAAAATTTTATAAAGATCTGACTTGAAATTTTTAAATTAAAAGGAAACTAGAGCCAGAACGAAAACACGTAGTTTCTCACAATATTAAACTCTTCAAGTAAGATCTCCATAAACCTTTGTAGATATCATCAGATAAGCCTTATCAATCTCCGAAGCGTTCTAGATTTTATAAACAATGAATCAAAAAATTAAGCGTAAAAAAATAACCGAAAAGTTCCACGAGGTGTACTTGGAGCTCTTAATACATAAGACCACAGACATACAACAAGACATAGACAAGACAATAAGACATAAGAAGCGAGCTTCTGAAGCTTTGAAGTTTAACTGTTTTGACTAACGATGAAGATAGAAGACAATCTTCGAACATGATGTTCAGATCGTCCTATCTACCATTATCTATCATTACTTAGATTAACAGCGTCCCATTAAACATAAAAACAATCAGCTTAAACATCTGTCAAATCAAATCAATTTGAAAAAATCCAATCAACACCACAGACAGGAGTTAATTTAACATGAAGGTCAATAAGATTAGTCCAATCAGCACAAATCTCGGTGAAATCAAAAACAGTCACACCTTAATGAATATAACCCGAAACGACACAGGACACAAACCAAGGTTAAAATGTGGCCAAAATGCCTAATTGGTGATTGTCTCCATCGCAGGCACCCGACGGTAAATTACCAATTCAAGACGTATCCTCGTACAAAGGAGTGATATGGACGCCTTTAACTGACTTCATTTAGAATGCTGGCTCGGTGAAGGAATTTAAAGTAACTTGGACGTAATACGTGATATAGGCGACGAATGTCCAAATTGTTGGGCAGTAACCTCTGTGTCACCTTTGAGTCTGATTGGTACGAGTTTTTCTTTGGACGTGGCAATATCCCAGAAGCCTAATTATCGTAATTGTTTGACATTCAATTCATAATATAATCTTATCTCAGTCAACTTTTTATTAATCATCAACCTTTCTGTCGCTTAGGAAGGCGTTAGAACAAACTACTGAAATAACTTCTACAACTGAAGGAAACTCAATAGCCATAACTGTAGTTACAGATATTGCTACAGATAAAGTTATAACTGAAGAATTTAGCAAAGCAACGATAGTGTCTGATAATTCTCAGAAAGAAACTACCACCGTACTTTCTACTATAGCTAACTTACCATCTGTAACGTTGAGTATTCGGATGTATGCTACTGCCCATTCTCTGTGTAATTCATTAGTCATCTTTTACGACATCACAGCGAGGATTTGGAGGAGACCACTACGGGACCACCAATATGGGACATATAATGGTATAGGTGAAGTTTGTTAAATGCCAGCTTAGCAGCACCATTCTTTGGACCAATCTTAATGACAAGGTAGATTCAACTCTCTGGGGAAATCAGAGACTACCTGAATCTCATGAAACAGGTTTTGAAGAGGATTATAAGATATAAAGGGTTATATCATCAAATGCAATTTTGAATTGCGTTTTTAATTTTGCAGAAGGCTATATTCAATGTAGGTAAGTAACATTGAATCGAAACACGCAATCGTTAATTTCGAATTTAAATTGAAAAGGCTCTTATCTTTTGAGACAAAAATTATGTATATTTTTACATTCAATTTGTATACAGGCCTTTATGTTTTCGATGTAAAGAAACTTATAAGATGTCCATCTAATTAGGCGAGACCCTGTTTCCTATCGCCGAGTAACTTTTGTTTGCTTTGCTAATCAAAATACTTCCAAACTCTTTTAAATCTCCCCAGACCTTTAGAGTATCGCCAATACCGAAGTTTTCCAATCACCATCAATAAGACACTACATTTTTATCCCAACTTTCAAGGACCAAGAGGTCGTAAAACAAAATGGTGGCCTTTTCCCTTTAACGGTGTACAAGCTATAAATTACCGAAACTATGACGAATGGTTTCGGAGGAATTTTTGAGAAATTGGGCCGATATTTTACTATGAGCCGAAGGCGCATTACTTTCGTAGTTAGTACGTAGTTTTACTATACGATTGAAAACTTCATAGTTTGCGAGAATGCTTTGGGTTTCGATATTTTTAGGCAATCATGGTACATAAAGATAGTTGAGCTAGTACCTACCCTAGACTTAGAAGGAATGGTTGGGTCTTCGATCACTCGTATGTAACTACTCAGTATTTTGAGCCAGCAATAATGGAATTATGTATTGCGGTCACGTTCGTTGAATGAAACAAGAGGAATGAATTTGGTCATATTAATTTCTAGAGTTTTTTTCAAGTACTGCAGTTTTATATTATGTGAGTCATTAAGCTTATTCATCATCATCATCACCAGCCTGTTTACGTCCACTGCTGGATGAGGCCTCCCCCATAAAATACAATGGGGGAATTGCCATAATCACCACGCTTGGCAGGTTGTTCGATAGCAGTTTCGCGTTGAGTACTCAGGTGGATGCTGATGCCCATCTCCTGGTGTAATCCTTTAGTCAGTTCTTACGACATCTACGGGAGGAGATGGAGGGGTATATTCTTAGGACGGACACATCAAGGCAAGCTTATTAACCCAATTTAAAAAGAGGAAAGATTTAACAAAGGTTACATCAAAGAACACACGATTATTCTAAGCTTTTACTGCCAGAGGCCCTCAAATGTGTGAAAAAAGCCTCCATTACCGTAAACGGCCCTTTTATCCACCCTTCAGGAAGCATCTGTATACTATATACACCTGTAGTATTATGTATAGCATGATATTAAATCCAATGAGTCACGTGTACGTGACTGTACTGCATTTTTAAACTGCTGGTAATCTACGATGCGTGTGACAAAGGTCCTACATTACAGTACTGTCGCGCACAAAACACGGAATTCCCGAAACGATACATGTTCAGTTTTGACTTTTGATGAATACTAATCCTTTTCTTCGATGACAGAATGTGAAGATGAGTCATTTGGCTGAGCCCGGAATGGTAATGAGTGCGTGTTGACTTTTCAAAACAATTCTGAACTTAGTTATAGGATCGTGTGGATGGAATATGTGATTAGAAGATAATTCCAAAACCAGTAATGATTTACAGTGGACTTTTGAATAATGTAGCTTATTCAGTGTACGAACTCTACTGACATAGAGCACGTACTTCATCAGTGATCAACTAGCCAGTCCGATGTTGAATTGACGCAACGGAAATTGGATATATTGACACTTTGCTTAATGCAATGTTCAACTCGCTGGACATGCTGCATTAAGGCGGGGTAAGATCCTAAAATCCAAATACCCAAAAATATTTTTTATCCAAACGGCTTTGCATAGAGTTGAAAATAGCATGTCATATATTTGATGATGAAACTGGATTACACTTTAGACTATATTCATTTTGAGGGGTTTTTAATTAAGTTATCGAAATATACAAATCATTGATAAAAACTATGCGGTTAGAACTTTAAAATACAAGCTATTTAATTCGTTAAAAAAATTGTATTGTTGCCTTTTAAAATTACGATTATTTGAATGCCAAATCTTTTTTAGGGTGGTCATTTTGCGTTTTTTTTTGCAAAACCAGACTTTTTCCAACATTCTGTTCGGTTACAACTATTATTAGTATATTGTTCTACCTTCACTATTTTTTGCATCTCATTATTTAATCCCGTCACGTCGCACTGGGCGTACAAAAATACTACTTTGATTATCAGTCCTCGCCTTAATGCAATGTTGAACTCGCTGGACACGCTGCCAGCTGCATTAATAGAGAAATAAATAAATAATTAATGAGTAAAAATTATAACAAACGTATTGTTTATTATTTTAGGAGATTGGGTAATATACTCTGTATAGAACGATTTTGTTGATGTGGCAAAGACCAATCATTGGACAAAAAAAAACTATAAAACGAATTCAAATTTCGAACGAGCAGATGTTCATGTTGGTGTTGTCAAATTAATTTAGACACTTTCTCACTCGCCTGTGCTTGTGGCTCACTAAGCAGGGTATCCGCAGGAGTGGTTACCCATTCGTTAGGTTACCCCACGGAAGATGTATGGCTTTACCGGCCGAAGCTTTATGATTTTTAAAGCGGCAACGTTACTTGTTTTAGTTTACGGTGTAGTCCGAAGTGCTGCACACCCTGTATATCATGTTGTTTTTCGAAAAGGGAAACTGATTTAGTTTCTTTCAAAACATCATCAAAGTATTCCAAATTTCTGAATTGTGAGGTCACTAAACTCAGCTCACTGATAGACACTGAGATAATACCCTGGAGGTATTTAATTTCCGCGATTTCCATACATAAATTAGACATTCATCGCCATAATTATCTTTTTAATGCATTGAAGCTTGATTTTTTACGGCACCTGTACATTTAGTATACAAGTTAGCCGTTCCTGAGAAAAAGGGTATTGACAGACATACATACAGACAGCCAAACAGACAAGCATAGGGAGAACAAAGTGATCTTATATGGGGCCCGTTTTTTTTCTGTAATAGTACGGAACCAAAAAAAAAACATTAAATATCCTATATTAAATGTTTTATTTTTTGGTTCCGTGAACCAGTGTTTTGAAACTGTTTTTTTTAATTATGATTAGAATTCAGAATACACATTTTGGAAAATTCCTTTCATGGCAAATATAGCACAAGCAGTGCGACGCCCAAAAAAAAAGAACCTTAACCTGGAAGGTTACCGTGCTTACGCCCCTTTGTACGCAAACGAAATTTTTCTTCTATTTTGGCTTCTATTTTGGACCGTGGTGCGTCAGTTTTATTCATTTTTGTTAATTTGTGATTTTGTAACCATATAATTTTATAAGAAACTAACGCACTATGAGTCTAGATATTAGTGTACTGATTATGTGTACAAAGTTTCATGGAGTTTGATGAAAATATAGCCAAATTATAAGGAAACTTCGTTCGCGTGCAAAAACGCGTAAGCGCCTTTTGCTAGCTGACATTCTCTTAAATATTGTCCCTTGCATGTTCCTTGTGCTTGAATGTCAAACCGAAACAAACCTCTGCTTAACAGATGTAGGTACCTACCTACCTAATCTCGGAATATAACGTTGAACAAAATTGTAATTACAGGAATTTTTCTTAAAAAAACAATAGCCGTTGTTACTGTGTCTAGTGAACTTAGACACACTGTTCTCAACAGCTCAGCATCAATATTCAAGCAAGCAACTACAAACACTACAAAAGCTCTTCTATTTCTTACAGAGCTGGACTGATTGTTTCATAGAACAATAGACCTTATTACCACAGGATAACAAGCACATTTAAAATTTATCGCGCACGCGCTTTCAACAGAGGTTCTTGTTTGCTATAGCGTCCTTTATAAACCTAATGCAGTGCGAGGGGGTCAGATTGAGTGCAATTCTTTAGACTAGAGAAAACCTACTGTACTATTTCACATAAAGTTCAGTATGGCAGTGCGCAGAAGGCTGAGTCTAAGGTTGAGATAAATAGGCGGATGGAGGCGGATCAAGACAGTTAAGGCATTTAATGAAGGAGGCCTATCTCCAGCAAAGGACTTTTACAGTGAAGTTAAGTTAAAGTTGAAGTTACGTTTCCTTCCATACATTTACTGACAGCGTCCTAAGATTTCTTTTCGTTTTCGCTAGAGGCGCTACAAGTAAATGTATGGAAGAAAACGAAACTTCATATAGTTTCGAAAACTATCAAAACCCGTAATAACCCCCCTGAGGTTAGCAGTTTACGTTACACTTTGTATCGGTTCTAGTTTTAATTGAATTTAAAAGCTGCTCTAAGCTGGTATCAATTCAGAGATAAGTTCAACTTTACGTAAATCGATTGACCTGTTTTCTGGGCAAGTGTTCTGAGTAATCTGGGCACATCTCAGATGCTCATACAAAATTGTGGTTTTCTTCAGAGATTGGATATCGCGCACGAGTTTTTTTCCTTGAATCACCTAATCCAGGAATTAATCCTTATTAATTTGCACTACGAGATGGAATCCGAAATGAGGAAATCCGTAGACCAACCAACCAACAAGATCAAGAAGTTGAAGTGGCAATTGGGCAGGTCATATAGCTAAGAATGACAATCGTTGGGGTTTAAAGGTTCTCGAGTGGCGAAGACGCACCGGACAACGCGGTAGAAGAAGGTCCTCCACTCGATGGAGTAAAGACATTATAAACGTCGCAGGAAGTCGGTGGATGGAGGCAGCTCAAGACCGTTCATCGTTGCATTCTAGGGGGGAGGCCTATATCCAGCAGTGGACTTCCAAAGGCTGATGATGATGATGCATTAAGCTTCATCAGATACAAAAACTATAATTTCTTGCTAAATATAACGAGACAGGCTAATCAAGCTGAGAAGAATGTGGTTTATTCAGTACCATCACCACTGTACGTCAGGATGTCGAAGACAAGCCAGTGATACGAAACAAAAGAAGAGTAGAAACCAATTTCAACATACAAGGCAAAACAAAGCATTATAATATCCCTTCCAGATTAGCCTACTTCAAACCAAAAGCTCCGAAACCGATTACAGAATTTAATCTCTTAAACATCTCAAAACAACAATTTACTCAAAACACAAATTAGGACTTAAGAGAGATTCCAAAACAAAACCGGTAAATTTCCTCACAGACAAAATACAAATTAGTGGTTTCTCCAGAATTTGAACGATATAAAGCTCTATTTAAGGCAGGTTATAGGTATTAGATACGCGAAATGTTAGTTATTGTGACATTTTACCAATTCACAGCGACTACTATTTTAGGATTCCGTAGCAAAGGGACCAAACAGGACCCTATTATTAATCCTACGCGCCGTTCGTATGTCTGTCTACATTCTGTCACAGGGCAAATGCATAAAACTAAATCTCAAGGTCACCATGGTTCACCTTGGTTGTACGGGTCCCCGTACAACAAGAGTTCTCCAACCAAGGAATATAGCGATAACGCGTCTTAATATATTCGTTCACTGTTTCTAATCTACTAGTGGCGACATCTAGTCTTAAGTTGAGTAAACTCCGGAACCCGAAACTATGCGAGGTTCAAGAGGAGACGCATTATTTATTATGGTTTATTTCCTTCAATTTTTCTACTGGCTAATCATGTCATGCTATCTATCTCTATACCCAATTGAAGGATTCCAATTAGCTTAACAATAAGTACGTTTCAATCTCAAATCAAATTAGGGAACCCACAAATATCATTTGAAATGTTAAATTGGACCACAAACGGTAAGTAAGACCGTAGTTCGTTACGGTCCGGTACGTCTCCGGACGTTGACACGCCTATCGAAAACCGCAAAGTACTTACTATTGTCTCAACATGGTAAATACTTTTATGTCTTCTCAGACCACATTATAGTTAAGTTGTGGTGTACATAGTCATCATCATCAGCAACCTTTAGACCGTCACGGCATCATAGTATGTACATAGTAATCAAATTTAAATGCGCCTCGGTGCACAAAATCATCAAGTCGACTACTAGGCATAGACTTTCCCCATGCACAGCTACGATGAACGGTCTTGCATCACCATGCACCGACTTTCTGCGAACATTAAAATGTCGTCTGTCTATCGCGAGACCTTTTCTACATTGCGTCGTCCGGTTCGTGGTTGCCATCCGAGAACCTTTATTCCCCAACGGTTGTCGGTTTTGTGAGCTTCTTTTTTGTCTAAGTTTGTTTTTGTGAAGTAGCAACGGGCAGGCCGTTGCTACTTCAACTTGCTGATTCTGAGAGCTGTCAGTGGATCTTGGTTCTTTAAAGGATTTCCTCGTTTCGGTTTTTATCATGTAGATAAACTCCGAGAGCATAGCTCATTACACAGCCGGTTGCGTGACTTTGAGCTTGTGGTGCACAACTTAGTTGGCCCACAATACTATTTGAGTCAATTTACATAGGCAACGCAATGCAGCTAGATTCACTTCAAATTGTTGGCGCGCGCTGTAGCCGTTCAGAATAGAATACAAGTTTTGCTTCGTTAGCAAACTTAGGCGGTGCAAAAATTTTAAGCTTTCCCTTCTTCGAAATAGCACTTTGCTAGTTGCGAAAGTTTTCATTAATTATACTTACAAAACATGAATCGTTATCGTTGTCTGTTTGTGTCTTACTCCCTTATTAATAATCATTTTTCGAACCTATTTTAGTTAATATAACTTTTGTTTTGTTCTCTCTGATGTAAAATGTCATACGTCAAAACAAGACAAAAGCTATTTTAGCTATCAAAGGTTTAAAAATTGATTATGAATAAGAGATGAACTAATTGGCTGAACATTGTGCAAAGATAGTACACCAAAGAGATCAACATAGGTTATTTTTTCATCCCGAAATTTAGTTTCCTCGGCAAAAAAAGCGGAAGACTCCGTAAGCTTTTTTTTATTAAGTATTCGAATGATAGAACTGGCTTGTGGCCTAACTGGGCCCGTATTCTCAAACGAATCTCGTCCACGTGATAACGTCACATCTCGTATGACGCCCATACAAAATTATGGTAATCAATCGAGATTTGACGTCATCACGTGAACAAGATTTTTCCGAGAATCACCCCCTGATGTTAGGCGAAAAACATGCTAAATAAAGGCTAGCGGCCTGGTGTTAAGCAAGCGATTGTTCCATGTAAAATCCTTCTCTACAATTCAGTATAGTATAGATTATTTTTGTCGAGAAAGTTTCATTAGATAAGAGACCTTTAATGTCAGAAATATACAGACCACTCCGTAGTTAGTGAACAAAACAACAGATGTTAATTAAAATGATAAAACTTACCAAAATTCGAGCATTGCCATTCCTGTCGTCTACCCAAGCGACCACCAAATCGGCGCCTCTCATGTTCCCAGCCGAGTTAAATCCTAAACCGACGTAACCAAGTGTTCTCGCTTCCATTCTGAAGGTTATACTCGAATCTGAATTCACCCATCGCAGAACTACATCACCGTTTTCGTCTAGCCTTTCTGAATGAGCCCAGTTCAAACCAGACTCATAAGACATTGAATCAAACACTTCTCTTCTATGTCTCGTTCTGTATTGGTCTATGAATCGACTAGTAATACCACTTTTCCTCTCGATTTGAAGTAATTTCATCGCTTCCGAGTTCTGTGTAGGATTTGCTGGCAGCTCATTTGGCTGGATGTGATGTTTTTTGGGCAGTTTTGCATCACATAGCAAGATTGCGCTTAGTGCTAACACTACCGGCAGATGCATCTTGGTTCAATTGTTCATCACTTATCTGAAACAAAAAGAAAATAAACTTTATATTGAGAGTCATAAAACAGGTATTTCCGAAAGTTTTTAACTGATTTGCGACGCAGTAAACAGAATGCATCACTAAAAAGACTATAAAAACGCCGAGGGCAAGGATGCAGTTGAGAACAGGTAATATTTCCGGCATTATAACCACTACCATTGTAAAAACTGGGCCCTAACGAGATCAGGGACTCGTTCTATAGTGCATTGATTTTAGTCGAGGCATGCGGTTTTTTTTCATAATGAAAGTGCACGGCCGGAAGTTTCATACGTGGGGATATCTTGTCATTGATATTTCTTTGAATGCATTGATCAATTTGCTCTGTTTCCATACAATGGGATTGAATAGTTTCTATCTTTCTTTCTACTAAGGAGGAGATTACTGATAGGGTGCTTACGCCCTTTTGTACTAATAGACGCACCACGGGTCTAGATATTAGTGTGCTAATAATGTAAACAAAATTAATCTCTTCGTCGACCAAGACACGTTCTTGGTGACCCGGATGACGAAATCACCGCCGCGAATGCGGGGGCGTCGTCATCCAATCACGACAGAGTAAACACTACACAGATACAGCGACCCCGCCGGCGGGGTCGAAGACTTTAAGTACCTTCAGTACCACACGCCTAAACCGGTACAAGCATGTTAGGCATGTTGTTTCATGTTAGGAGCAAACGCCCCGGCGTTTGCTCCTATTCTCCAGTCTTTTCAGTACCTTCCGTACCACACGCCTAAACCGTTACAAGCATGTTCCGGGGCGTTTTCCTATTCCTCCCAATCTGGCAACGGCCCAAGCCGAGGTCCGTACCTATAAGTGGTGCCCTTGCGCTAGTTGCCCCAACCTAATTTTAACGGTTGAGCGCCTTCCGCGCTCACCAAAAGTCCGGTAACGCAGCATCGGCCGTCTGAGGCCAACTGCATTTTGTCCTTCAGAAAAAAAAAAAAAAAACAAGTAAACAAAATTTCATGGAGTTTGGAGATATAATAGGCAAATTAGAAGGAAACTTCGTTCGCATCCAAAAGAGCGTAAGCGCCCGGTGACCTCTTCAGAGAATTCGCATTGAGCTGTGTGTGACTACCAAAGTCTATACGAGGTTGAGACTTTTTGACAGTGAGAATCGAGAAATAAAAGTACTAGTGTCCATCTATACTATATAGTTATATTTTGGCGCCATCGAATGAGTCAGTGGTCTGAAACCGGATCTATTAATAAAAATGCCTTATTAGATGTTATTAACACCTAGAATAAACAATACATTATTTAAATTCCATTTCTTTTCATTTACAATTTTGCGTACTTTGTTTTTAGGGTTCCTTACCCAAAGGATTAAGTACATTATAACCTGACCCTATTACTAAGCTTATACGCCACCAGCCTGTCTGGCAGTTACAACAGACAGGGGTACACCTCGGCTTAGTTAAAAAAAATCCAAGGTCGCTCGCTATATTATAGTACAATATTTCACAAAAAATTGGTTCATACTTGTTCTATAACACAGAACCCACAGTGCGCGAGTCCGACTCGCATTTGGCAAATGTTTTAACTATTCAGATTTATGATTATCACTCATATATATTCAGACTATATTCATGTCTGTTTAAAATTTTAAATACGACGACAAAATTCAATATTTGTGTTCTCACGTTGTGCAAAAAATAAACGTGAGAAATTCTAGTTGAGAGGAAAAAATCGGAAGCGCCATCTGGTCGCTGGAGCATCGTGTAATATTTACGACGGAATTTGTGAATAAATCAAACGAATTCAGATGTATCACTACACGCAAGTAAGAGATCGTGTAAGTAATGAAATAAATACATAAGTACAAACAAATAAACTGTTTTGTGAGTAAATATAAGTAGCTACGTAATACCTGTAAATACGTCAAGAGGTAAAAAAGTGGCAGAACTAACCAAACAGTCTTTGACGTAGTCTTGATCCCACACTAAGATTCCCGGTGTCGTGGGTATCAGGAACTACGAGTACCATGTTACCAACACTCATACCCGCTACAAATACACTCGAGAGCAATGAATCCGGGTCACTTAAAGAATCCTAAAAATCTCGGAAACTAAAAATGCTAGGTTAATGCAATAAATTGTATTTAATAGACAATGTAATACTCCTTAAATGAAGGTATTAAAACTTCTTAGTTATTGTAAAGTTATATCATAAAAAAATCAAATTTGAAAAAGGGCCACTTTCGAAGATGGAACTACGAAATTACAGCATTTGGTTTTGCTTTTGTTTGTAATCTGTCATTTATGTGGGTACATAAACCATGTTGATAGTGCTCTATATTCATTATATGGAAGCACGAGGAGGCAATACGAAGTATTAAAATTCAAGAAAATAGTAATAAAGTTCAAAAATTTCATGTTTCCTATTTTTGTTTTAAGGAGAGATCAGCAGTTTTTTTCTTTATGTAATTTTGTGTTAATAAAATGTATGGTGACTCATATTTTTTTTACCTTCATTTAAGGAGTATTACATTGTCTATTAAATACAATTTATTGCATTAATCTATCATTTTTAGTTTCCGAGATTTTTAACATTCTTTAAGTGACCCGGATTCATTGCTCTCGAGTGTATTTGCAGGTCATACAAACATTTGTCCGGTAGCGGGAGTTACCCGCAATCTCTCGCATTTCAGCCGACAACTCGCCCGCCGCGTCAGAGGTCGTCTAAAGATCCAGGAAACGTATTCCCTAAATGAACCGTTATAATATGCGTAATGTAAATTCCTTCCTTTCAAGGTTCCTTTTAAGGTTTGTGGTCGCCACTCGAGAACCATTATTCCCCATCGGTTGTCAGTTCTACGAGCTATATGACCTGCCCATTGCCACTCAACACCGTTCGTCGTGACATTCTAGGGGAGAGACCTATGTCCAGCAGTGGACTTGTACAAGCTGATGATTATGATGAGGACTAGAAGTGTAAGTACTATCACTTCGTACAGCTGTTTGGGTTGTAAAAATGAAAGCCATATTAATTCATTAGGCATCTAAAAAACAAAGTTTCGTCGGCAAAAACACTTTTCTCTCAAGATAAACAGAACGGAAAAGGCAAACTAGTAAAAACAACCAATTGCGGTAGAGCAAAACAAGATAACAGATCATTACCCACTTATTGAGAGGAAGTTGGAACCGAGACAGTCGTTATAGGGAAATACGAGCGATTCTACAAAAACTCACTGATAGCTGGAGTTGACACCTTTTTATGCGATACGATAGAAACAGATTATTAGAAATTTTGCAGAAAGAGAATAGGAGTGGGCGATGAGGGTGTGGCAGTGAACAACCGTTTGTTGCCCGTGGTACTTCCAGTATTACTACCAGTAGTAACACGGGTAAAAAAAAACCTGTAGAACTAGCAAGCGATCCAGGAGTGCCACTCGATGATCTCTTTGGCGCAGTGTGCGAGTATAGCCGGCTGAGACGCAAGAGGTGCGGGTACGATTCCCGATGCCGGAAAAAAGTTTGCGTGATGAATCTAGAATCCCTATCTTTTTGTTTTTATTATTAATAATAATATCTTTATTTCAATATCCCACATAATCTTTTTTTTGCAGTAGACGTGCATGAGTGTTTTGACCATATTTGGTCGTCACTAAACTCGATATTCTTTGAACAACTGAGATTACCATTTCGAAAAAATCTGTGTTCAGCGTGTGTAAGAAAGACGGTATAAATGATGATTAAGTAAACACGTAGGTAGGTTTTTAGACATGAGAAAAAAATACACCTTTATAACTGCTTTTAGCTTTAAACATCTTAATTGATAAATCAATGGTTCAGAAATTCTCACAGGAAACCGAAATCTAAGAAGAAAAACGTAACCCAAAACTTTTACACCAGACTGCATCGACCGCCAAGTCAAGTGAGCAAAAACTACCGAAGGGATTATTAATCCTGAGAACCTTGAGGTTCTCATAATCGGTATAAAAAGTGCATTGCATAACAATATCTTAGATCCGCAATACTACTTTTTAATCTATGGTGCGAGTATCATGGTGCAAGTAACGTGGTGTGTGATCAACTGAATCATTTAATTGTATAAGTGACAAAGTGTAGTATAACCCTCTTATTCATAATCAATTTATAAACATTTGATAGCTAAAATAGCTTTTGTCTTATTTTGACGTATGTCATTTTATATCAGAGAGAACCAAACTAAAGCTATTTTAACTAAAATTGGTTTAAAATGATTATGAATAAGTGTATAACTGTTCTATCAATTTATTAGCCGTCAAATATAAAAACAAACAGCCAACAAGAACAAAAATTAAAAGGAGCAAATACAGAGATATTATAGCCAAGTAAATGCGGCGTTCAGTTTTGGACTAGACGCACCCTGTCTAGTCCAAAACTGAACGCCGCACTTCACATAAGCTTGACGTACAAAAACGGTCCTTGTGGTTACGGATTATAGATTGATATATTTTATTTTGACGTAATTAAATAGCCTGGCGTGCAGTTTTAGATTAGACACACACTCTACCTGTGATTCAGGAATGTCATCGAGCGACTAAATCAGCAAAATGTCCGTTCATCACCGATTCCCAAAAGTTATATTTGAAACTCATTAACTAGGTACTAAAATTCTTATTCTTATGATGTCAATGCAAGTGCCTCCACCAGGTGATCTTTTAGAAATAGGCGATTTTCGGCCGTATTGATAACATTTAGTTACTCGATAACATAAAAAATCACACCCCAAAGCAAAATCTTATGTTTTCGAAGGTTACCGGCTCTAGCAATAAGGTTGTGATCTAGCTATAAATCAATAATCAACAATTATTGTTCCATGTTTTATAATAATATCAAACTTAAAGCATCCCCGATATTCCACATCATCCCATAAATTCACATTTCTCCGTAGGTATATTTAAGGAACCGGTTTTTACTAGGTTACCCGGAGCGATAAAACACCCTAATTCAGTTTTAATTAATTAAAACTGAAGCAATAACTTTTTCACGACGGTTTTAGTATTTTAAAAAGCTATTTGCGGTTGTGAAATAATGTTTAAAGACAACTCCTGATTTGGCAGAACATCCATCCCCTGGAATTGAAGTGAAGTGGACAATTTAGAAGTCGCAGACTCTAAATTTACAGATTCCGTACCCAAATTAGTCGCTGCAGAAGCAACTTTACCAAATGGGGCATACTCTATTCTGACGAACAGTGTGATCACGGAGCTCCCACGCAAAGATGCTGCATTTGCTTTCCTGCTTTCTGCGCCTGACTATAATACCCGGCATTCGAGAGGATCTAATTGAGGCATTTGATAGGACTGTGGAGGTGGCAAATACCGAAGTAAACTGAATTTAAAAAAGTATGAGCTATTGACACGATGAATGAATCATACAATTGTTTTTTTTATTTTAATTTTATTTGTATCATAAAGACTGTCGAGAGAATTTCTTGGCATAAGGATCTTGGTGATGAGTGTCCATCACTTTATCCGGAGTGGGTTTTTAAAGGCACGATATGATAGGTACTCAACTCAAAAACCGCTAAACTATAGAGTATGTAATTTGTCACTAATTTGGTCAATGGTGTTACTAATATTGGTTCCACTAATACCTACTAATTTGCATAAGTAAATTAACGAATTACCATATTAATTGCCAATGGAATATTCGTGCTTAAATGCAAAATACATATAATAAGAAGCGAAATAGTTTCCTGCTAAAATTGATTGTATAAACAACAACGTAGAGTGCGCCTAATCTAAAACTGAACGCCCCTATTAAATTACGTCAAAATAAAATATTCCATAATACGTAACAATAAGGACCGTTATGGAATGGCAAGCTTGTGACAAGTGCCAAATAAAAGCGGTGGAGGGGCGTGCAGTTTTATACTAGACGCATCCTACTAAGGTTAAACATTTTAAGCCAAAGCTCGACGTGTTAGTCTTCCGCGTATCACCGAGGTGATTTACGATGTTTTCTTTTGTGACAACGACGTTGAAACATGGTGCCGAGGACCAACATATCCAAGTATCAAAAATTCAAATAATTCCTGGCTTCTTCCTGTACGATTGTTATTCTGCTTAGCATAAAGAGCTTCCTATCTCCTATATCTCATTATCACTATTAGTTAGTAACTAAATGTTGTTTTTCGCGTGGTTTGTCGTCTTTTCTAAAACTAAACGGAATGGGGATCAACTGCAGTGGAACTGCCATCCATGGACGGCTTGATTCTGCGGTATACGTGGATAAAGTCGCGAGCGGGTCATCTGTAGAGCATAAACATGAGGTCTCGACTCTAATTGCTGCACATAAAGGGTAAACTAATGACCCAAATCGAAAAGAAAGTTAGATTCCCTCAAAACATTATAAAATATTCAAGAAGGAAAAGGGTAATGCATAATACGCACATAGATTTCCCCCTTGATAATAGGTATTCAGATAGCGTCTATACAAAGGCAATAACACACCTCGTAATCGGGATAAGAACCAACCTCTCTAGATGGATGGCCAATAAATAACGAACATGCTATTTTGCATAAATAATATTACTGGTGATTGTTTACAGCAAAAATATCAATATTGTTTGCTCATATTTTACAATAGCTTTTAAATACAATATCGAATCTCGTTGTCTGCTGGTGATTTTCCTCCCACCGAATGTCACAACAACGGTATTGAGCCATATTAAGTCTTTATCTTTGGTCGAAATAATGAACTTACCGTCTTCTGCTCTTCAGTAAGCTACCACTACCACCAAAACCACCACCCATCACCCCCTCTTCAATTGGTCATTTACAACACTTGCCAAACTAATTTTCACACTAGCTTTGCTGCTCAAATCGCGTGATTTTCGCCTCTGGCAGTATAAAGGGCAGCCACTTCCTTATTTGTTTTATTTTTCTCAATGTTAATAGCATATACAGCGACGGGTTATTCAGGTTTTGATGAGTAATCAGTAAGTTCACAGGGTCTGAGATAATTGTTTTGTTTTATTTAATACACGAACGACGTTAATTAGTCGATGACTGTATAGTGTAGTAGTAGAGCTCCTTGTTAAAGAGTTCTTCTGGGGATGTACTACCACCATACCTAATTCTGCCATCAAGCAGAAATGCTCGCTCGATGCACCACTGATCCAGGAAATATATTTGTATAATACTCTAAAAGGAGCCGCCAACAACAGGCATTAATAAATTATTAATTGGAACATTTATAGTTGAGGTTATCATAACATCGTTGTTTTTGTAGGGCAAGCTCCAAATGATATTTGATATTGTACCGTCCATCGGAGGAACAAGGCCCCTTTGATGAGAGGAAGTCAATATATCCTATAGATATGTGTATAGAATAGAAACATCGGATATAATATATCACGGGATATCATGTGTACAACCTTTTACGTTGCATGACGTAAGTATTAGCAGCCTACCTAATTCGAGAAATAGGGGAAATAATCAGATTGACGTTAGTAGTTAGGTATATTTTTGAGGGATTTCGTACAACTTACCACTACAAATCAGTAGAGTAAACTACCGTCTTCCTGTTTAGGTACATTCATCATCATCAGCCATCAGAAGTCCACTGCTGGACAAAGGCTTCCCTCATAGAATGTCACGACATACGGTCTTGAGGCGCCTCCATCCACCGACTTCCTGCAACCTTTATTATGTATTTTGTCCATGGAGAGAGAGGCTACTCCATTGTATAAAACGACCGCAACTTTATGTATTTTGGCCACTAGAAGGTAGTGTAGTGAGAAATTCTCTGAGGCAGTGATAAATAGTCGTACAAAGAGAGTGACATCATCATTTTGCAGTAACGTATTCATCGCACTTCGCACATCAACATCACAAACACATAATCAGTAAAGTTCTCACGGACCTAATAAACGGAGCCAATTTTTAATTCGAGCTGCAGATATAACACAAACAGTCGATTGTCGATTCGGCACGGTTGTTGAAGTAATAAACTTCTATGTATTTGACAAGACAGGATTTCATTGGTTTGAATTTAGAAGTGTTTATTGCTTTTGGACAATTTTGGCTCTTGGTAGAGTTTGTCAAACTAATCTAAAAATGAACGCCCCGCTAATCCATTACGTCAAAATAATCCGTAACCACAAGGATCCGTTTTCGAACGTCAAGCTTGTGTCAAATGCTAAGTAAACGCGTTGGAAGAGCGTTCCGTTTTAGACTAGACTAGTAGACGCACCCTGCTCGCTTAGATTTATTTGGTTTAACATTTGGTTGGAGTGGATGTCGTCGTATCGAGGTCTGGATATTTGGTCTCTCTACTCTCATCAACACTTTTGCACACATACTAGGTCTTTATGAATAAGTTCAAAATAACATAGGATAGCGATGTTTTTGTTTTTTCTCAAATTTTAGACAGGGATAAAGACAGCTATACCTTTGTCGGTCGTGGCAGTTTATACCAGTATTACTATTTTTAATGGCTGTGCACGTATAGAGAATTGTCAGTAAAACTACGTTTCTTATACAAATTTTTTATAGGTAGTTTTAGCGAAATTACTGACAATTCTAGTTTATTACAATTTGTATCTTTGATCAACCAAAGTCATGCATTAAGAAAACCCTGTGACATATATATTTCTTTGAGTTAAACATAACATTGCACAACAAACTAAAACGCAAACCAAATTTCAAAGAATTTACACAACCGTTTCAAAGGATTCTCCCACGATATCTGAAACGCATATTAATATGGACTGGACAAGTGGGCACGGGTATAAAGATTTTATGGCACGATTACTAGAAATCAACACAAGCACATCAATTTTACACGTTACAAACGAGTTGAATACTAATCATTTTAATCTGACTATTGAATCAGGGCCTCAAAAGGCTTTGATAATGTTTATTGAATGACTGTGTATCGCGTAAATTATCTGGCACATAAAATCGAGTCAGCAGAAAAGTTAAAAGTATTTTAGTCATTTAAATTGTTTTATAAACCAAAAGGCTTATGAAGGTTGGTGAAATGTTAAGATCTCTAGAGAGACGTAGAAGAAGGTTCGGGCATCTTTAAAACTTCACACTGAGAACTGACATTTTGACATACAGCTGATCGCAAAGCATGAAGAATAAATTCAATGAGATAGATGCCACGAGGTCATAGTGTGTCCGGCCTAAGCATAGACCTCTTCTTCTCCTCCCGTGGATGTAGTAAAAGCCTTGCACCAGGGGATGAGCAGCAGCATCCATCTAACTACTTATCACCAACTGCGATCACCAATCCGCCTGCCAAGCGAGGTGATTATGGCAAATCCCCCCATTGTATACAATGGGGGAGGTCTCGTCCAGCAGTGGACATAAACAGGCTGATGATGATGATGAGACGCCACGAGAAAAAGAATTAAACTTATTACTGTTACTTCCGCTCGTTTATCAAACCACTGGCTATGGGTTGTGCAAGCTTGTTATTAAACGTAATTTTTAATATGGTCAATAAGACTTGTGTTTTATTAATTGAAATTACGCGATTTATTTTAAACCTTCTAAATGAATAGGTGAATTTAAGTCTGTAAGTAAGTACTTTGAAAGCAACAAACGACATGGAAATTATTTTGATGATTCTTCTCACTACTAGGAAGCTCCAGTGTGGTGCGTGTACTGCGTATCAAATAAGGAGAAGCTAAAGCTTATAAATATAGTACTAAACCTAAGAAGTAAATAAGTTATGATGATGGTCACCTCAAACTACGAGTTGGATTGCTCTACTATGAATATGAATTGATAGAATAATTTGCTCGAATTTTGAAATAGACAATAGAATCCAGTAATTATAGAACAATTAGTGAGATGTCATGGGAACATCCTAGAACAATAAGGATTACAGAGGTTGGCTTAAGAGCTTGATTAGGTCTACTGTCTACTAAAACATTACTTGCATAGACCATTGCCATTGTACGCTCGAAAAATAACTATCCCCTTCGAAAACAAAATGACACCAAAGCGATCATGGTGATGATAAAAGCGATCGACAAAAACATTCAAGGTTAACATCATGCACCGTTCCCAAACATTCTAGAGTAGTCTAGAGGATCAGTCATCTTATAGACAAATGGTTATTCAGATTGCTGCTTACTTCTACTGTTTATCACTGTCGATTGAGCAGCAATGGTTTCAGTAAGATTGTGTTGCAAGGTAGATTTTCCAGGGTTTGTTCAACGATGCTTCAGTGGAAAGCCGTCCCAAGACTCCAAAGACAGGTAATTAATTATAGCTTAGGAAAACATTCCATTGCAAAGTAATTAGAAAAAACGTTTCAAAGTTTTTACTGTTGATAGTCAGGTGTCTTTTTGTCAATCCTAGCCGTTTCTTTGTAAGTAAATATATTTTTATCACCCGCCTCTTTTAAGTTGTTGTTAACTTGCCCTGAATGCATGTAAGTGCTAAGTAAGTGCTGGACAAATTCACACAACATTATCTAGAACCAAGCTAAGCAGAGCTTGTGTTATGGGTACTAGATAACTGATATACTTAATACAATAACATTACATAGATAGATATTTTTTATTATACATAGAAAAATACCCAGAACACCCTGAACAAATACCTGCAGAATGTGCAAATATTTGTTTAGAGGCGGGAATCGAACCTGCAACCTCCTGCGTCGCAGGCGAACCTTCGCCCGCCACGCCACAGAGGTCGTCATGTTTGTATGTTTAAGTCAGTTTTTGGGTCAAATCCTGCAATTTGATTTTGTCTTCAAACTTTCGATTGGACTGGCGCGACTCAAGCGAGCTAATTTGATGATGGAAACGGAACTCCTCGATTGATAATAGTAGATTGAATGTTTGGACTCATTTTAATTATCTCGCAGTTCGGATTTTTAAATGAATCATTATCATCAAAATTTTTTTTTTAATATAATTCAAATTTTATTCATAATATTTTCTACACACAATGAAGTGAAGTGCCTTTGCTAGCATCTTTACAGTTGTTTTTAAAATATCCAAAAATATATAACATTACTTAATGAACTTCCAATCAAAGAACGTTCCTAATTCGAATGTCACGGCTTCGGTCGAGTGGCTCCGAGAGCGGCACGAGCAGGGGAGCAACGCCCCTGCACCTGTGCGATCACGATGTCATACCAACCACCAATGCAACTGGCAAATCTATATCTAGCACAACATTAAGTCTTAGCACGCAGCTTTTAAGTTTCAATTTACTTCAGAGACGATTTGCTCCAACATATTGCACAAACCTGCAACTATTTGACCTATTGAAGTTGTTATAAAGGGCATTAATTGCAAGAGACTTTGTCTTCCATGCACAGACAGAATGAATTGGCTGCACAGTTTACCAAAAGCTTGATCTTTCCGCTCAAAAACGGGATGAAGATGAGTTCAAACGAATCACCAAGTTGTTTTCATCATCAAGTAGATAGTGGTTTTTTCTCTTCTATTCTGTCACTGTTTCTCTCTTGATCTACCTGAGGTAGGTGTGTGCTTCTAAAAAGGGTCTTTGATAGAGTCTGTGTTACCGTTGGTAGAAGGACCACTGTGGGGAAAGGATTATGGTATGGCCTTCAATGCACATAATAATGGTTTGACCATGAGATAACAGCTTAAGCACAGTTACAAATTAACACAAACATTTTCCCAGAAGAAAAGAAACATTTGTAAAACTGATCACTAGAGGTCGGAGAATACAAAGAATGTCTCTGATAAGTCTAAAAATAACAAGCCATACATTTTATTGCAAACACTGACTCATGCGTTACAAAGCTAAAGGTATGCTAATTGCCACGGAACCACAGAATAATTCTCAGTCTGTAAGTATGTCTTGAATTTACACCTAAAGCAGTAGCAACAAGAAAGTCTATTTTAGTCTAAATCGGCCAGCTTTTCACTGAAAGTTGCATGACAATTTATCCTAGATGCGACATACAGATTCGCACCAAGAACAATGGAAAAGGAGAAACGCAACAAAGATGGTTTCCGGGTGAAACATTGACGACAAAAGGCAATTTTAAGAATTCATAGTGGACAAAGCAGAGAATAATAAAAATATGTCATTGCACATGTGCATTACCTATAAAACAAACAGAAACAGTAGAATGAAGAAGATTTTTCTACGTAGAGCCTAGCTCGTGACATTGTAAATAAATTCACCCTTCACACCTTTTTGGACTTTCTCGGTGCGAGTCTTTCGAGTTTTTTCGAGCGCTTTTTATTTGGTATGACATTGAGCTGGATGCCTTCATCAGTATTCCTAAGCAGCTATCCCAATTGATCTTTGTATTAGAGTGCACTTAGACAAAGAAGACTTGGTCTGAGGGATTTCAAGGAGGTTTCTTAGTTTTTGAGGTCACTAAACGGTTCCAAAAAACGATCTTTTTCATTTCACTATTGTCTAACTCAATACAACTACGCCAAATTCTACATTGTTTTTCAAATATCTAACCCACTTAATATGTGAATCAGCATAACGATAGTATTTTCCCATGAAATATAAATTGGCACCTAATCTTTTGGCACAATTGCCGGCGCCACGTTTCATCTCTAGTTTATGGCGCACTTCACTCTTAACAACAGCAGAAAAATAGCAAAAAGTAATCTCGATGATCGATCAAATTTGGAATAGGTACGCCGACACAAATCCATTAAGGCATGTCCATAAAAACATTCGCACTAGCACGCTCAAGACTGTTTCGAAAGAAGCCGCGGACCGTGAACATTCCAACGGCTGAGCAAGAATTGACTGGAACAGACAAAAACTACCAACTCTTTCTGGGTAAGCTTTCTACGAGAAAGAAATTCCTTTGACTTGAAGCTGCACCTGTTGTAAGCCTTTGAGGAAGTTTGAGCGAGTATTAAATTTGACCAACGCCTTCGATTTGATTGAAGAACCGAATAATCGATAATAGTCTTGATCTAATCACAATAAAACACGCCATATCGTTTCACGCCTTTGTTTCATAGCTATTAAAATTTAGCAGCTTTGACCAGTAAATATCGACCATGAAGAAAGATACTGGCTTAAATTTCTACAAAGATTCACAGTTTTGATTTTACCAGCTCGTGGACTATACAGAATCATCTTGGTAATATATTAAGGTGATGCATTTCACGTCGTAGGCGATATGAAAAAGATGTACAAATTATCCCAGATCACACGGATAATATTTCAGATGTAAAATAAGAGATGACCGTTTCGTAAATGAGCTATCTGTGACTCTGTGGGTTACAATACTTGCAACAGCTGACCATCAAGCTGATTTATAGAAAAAGCGTTCAAACGGTTCAACTGAAGCGTTGAATGCGTGCAGCTGCACCCATCGCCGTTAATGCCTGGTTCCGTACAGTCACGGATTAAATACTAGTTATATTGCACAGAAGCAACAAAGAACTATCGTACAACCTTATTATTTATTATTCCCGACGTTTCGAATGCGCTACAGCAAATACCCGTGAAAATATAAATAAATCAAAAGTCAAAGTCAAAAATAATTTTATTCATTGAAATCACAAGGATCATTTTGAATCGTCTTATAAACTAAAATTACACCTGTTCCTGTTAAATAAGTGTTCTGATCGCGAGTTTAAAAAAATATACTGTCTCACAACCGTTTCACTCTGACAACGTCACTAATAGATATGAATCTGTGCAAGGGAGCGATATTGAAACTTAAATTCAGTGTGTAACTTCCATTACCTACATTCAATTCTATTGACCAAACTAGACTACACGCACGCAATTTATCGCATTGCTCGTATCCAATCTATATTAAAATTGAATCCTATCTGGATACAATTTTAATAAAGGTTGGATAAAGCTCATTTTACATTCAGACCTTAGACAAAGTAACCATGCGTTTACATTAAGACCCTAGACATAATAGTATCCATGCGAATGTTAACATAGCGCAATGGCACTAACTGAAGCAAGAATATAATATGACATAAATAAATAAGCAATGGACGAGGACTTTTTCTGCTCTTTCGAAGGGAGACGTCGTCCTTTTTTATTTTATTTAAATTACTAGTGTTTTTTTGAGTTATATCGTGTAATTTTGGTGACATTTTAACCGGTGTAGCTTATAAAGAGCACATGGTAGTGAATTCAAATAAAGTAAGTGTATTGCGTGTGTTTTCGAAGGGGTGGAAATTGTCCAGGAACATTCTAGTAAACTGCCATCGATTTTCTAGAACATGACTTGACAGAGGACTTGACGACTGGACATTGTTTGATAACTATCTATGCTACTTGACATTGGCAAAATTGAGTACATCCTCAGATGCCTTTAAAAAAAAGCAATGGACAAACGTAGCCGAAAGACAGTGTAACGCAAAGGAGCTGACTAAAATTTGGGAAAGACATAAATCGACAAGCGCCGCCAAATGTAAGCGTAACGCAATGGCGCTAACTGAGGTATGGAGATGACATAAATAAGCTGCAGACAGTGGCTATTCGCCACTGGCACAGCGCAATTACGCTAGCTAAAGATGGACGTGACATACCCTAAGTAGGTAATTAGCGTAACGCAAGGCGGTGAGGACTGAGGAAAATTACTCAAAATAAGCGACCGACAAACGCCACCGAATATTAGCGCAACGATTGCTCTAACTAACGAATGAAGATTCCATAAATAAGCAATCAGTTAGCGTAACGTAAGGCGCTATAATGGAAATTACATAAAATAAGCGATCAACAAACGCCGCACGCCATCAAGTTCTTTCCCAGGCATCATTTTACATTACATGGTTTTTACGTGATGCATGCACGAATCTACGTACGCTGAAAGTACGCTTGAAGTACTTTTGTAATGTTCCATATCAAAGTAATTCTGTAATTAATCGGAACACGCTTGCGGCCTTGTTTCTGATTCGGGTTGCTTCGGTAAATCGTTTATCGCCGAGATTGTTGGGGGTTATCGGCAGGTGAGACTGAATGCACAACAGATGTGGATAGGTACTCTAGTACTTTTCGGATTTCCAATCTTCATTTGAACAGTTCTGAATTCGATACAATTCTTGCGGACTCGATAATTCTGCGCTATCGTAAGTCAAGATATTGGTTCTTTCTTGGTTCACTTGAAAGTCACCGTTGTTAGAATAAATCAGCAGTGTGGTGAAAGGATTGAGTGCGCTTAGCAAAGGCCCTTTGGTGCACTTAGTCAAATCTTAGTATGCTCTTTTCAGTCATATGATTTTGAAATGTTGGTTCTACGAGGACATGTCGCCGGTTTTTTAACGATGTTTTGCTTAACCGTTATTTAAATTTACAAAATACATAAGTTTACGATCGTGATTCGAACCCACGACCTTAGGATCGGAAGTCTGGGTCACGCACGAGCCACTATACACCAAGTGCTCTGCTTTTTCTTACTGCATATTCACAACGTAAATGACTCAGCCCTACAAAATCAGGTTCATCATAAATCTTCAGTAAGTGATTGAACCAATTCTTTTGAACTGCGAGTGCTGATACACGAAATTGATAAAGAAAAATATAAAATAGATAGTAAGTAGGTACCTATACCTACCTAGGTAGGATAGATCATGTTGGTTATGACCCTCTGAACTTTGCTGTTACTAACTTTAAATTTTTAGGCAGTTTTCGAATTAATAATAGAACCTGTGACGAACTTGCTATTGAAGTAGTAAAGTCAGCGAAAATTCAAGGAGTAACTATATTGGAATATCTTTCATACCAGGAGAGCCTAGGAAAAAGTTGTTTTGGCTCAATTAATATGGGCTGCCCATTGCTATTAACTTACTAATTTTGAGAGCCATTTCTCGGTGATCTAAGTACAAAGGTACATATCTATAAAAATTGAAAAAAAGGGCTATAAGCTAGATAAAAACTTCGCATAACATAAATAATAAGACAGATCACATCGGATAAACTTACGACTGAGTAGGAATCGTTTCGCCTTGATCAATATTTCAAGCGACTCGAATAGTAGTAGTAATAGGTACATTCTTTGGTACAAGTAAAGTAACTCAATCTACATTCGCCAAAGTAGGTGTCATAACATCAGTTATTTTTATTAGCTTAGTAGCGGTACATTTTTTACGTTCTGTTCTATATGTAAGTATAAGATATTCATCTATTACTTCCTTTCTTTTTTGTTCTCATATATAATGCGAATGCATTCGATCGTTCAACCCACGATAATGACGAATCATTTTGTGATTTAATCAGGAAAAAAAATTATAAGACTTAATGGATGAGTGCCTAGAGTCAATAACCTTCTATCTTTGAATAACCAATGATTTATCCCTCTTCTTTTGTTTTCTTTCTCAGTCACACTGCCAAACTTACTGATTTATTTTTTATTTTAAACCGCTTTGATTGTGACTATTGGAACACAACCAGAAAGGTGCAAAATTACTAAAAATATTGCGAACCATAGCTAAGCCATCGCGTTTATCATTAAAATGAAATAAAATTAAATTTAGTGCATTAAATGTTGTTAAATGATAGATGTCCAATAGTATACACGTCCAATAATTCCGCTTAAGGTGGATCGTCTCGCAATTGGTGCGAAATTAAAATGAATTCGTGTTTTTTGCTCACCACGGTCTTTTGATAATTTGTTTCATATAATGTTTAATTTTGTGTTGTGTTCTTTGGGGAAAAATAAATATATTATCTAACTATCTGTAGCAGTGCTTAGTGCCTATAACTCCAGTAACTGAGTTAAAACATTGTTTAACTATGATATAAGTAAGTAAAGTGAAGTCTAGCTAAACAAAACGAAGAAAACCATGAGATATCCAATTGAGATAATTGATTAGTGCGTGTGAAGTAGAAATTATAGATTTTGCTGTGAACAGAGCGGTTTTAAAAAGTTTACACGTATATCTTTTGTCTTGTATATTTGTACCGTATCGATTACATTATTGCATGTATCTAAGTTTATCAAAGATCTATTGTATGACTTTCAGAGAGAATACGACTAAAGAGCGCACTGTGCGTTTAAGGTTTAATCGTTTTCGTAGTGGAAACGTCAACATGAAGAATGCGCCACGAGGAAGACCAGGCACTAAGAAGGTTATCATTTTGGTGTTTCTACAAATAGAAAAATTAACGACTTTAATGTGAAAAATAGTCTGTGTTTTTGAAAGCTATGAATTTAAAATGATTATTGAAGTTTATGCAAAATTTATCAGAGCTGTACGAAATACCTACTCGACTACAATACTTGATTTGTGGAGTGCTCAACGTTGCCAAAACTGATTAAAGTTCCAAACAATATCACAACCGGACTGAGATTTTGAAGGTCCCAAAATAAATTAAAACAAACTTAACACAATCACAAGGGAAGGGATACACGATACCATGACCACCCTTAAGTTATTATAGACCCTAAAACCAAAGCAATAAGTCTACATTTCCAAAAGCAAAAAACATTAACCGTTGAAGCACATTGTAAGGGAAATGATCCATTCATTGTAACTCTTGTACAACTTTGGTTTCCAATACAAGGAATTATCAACTTTAATCTCGATGCCTTACAACATAAACTCCAGTTTTGAGTAAAACGTCTGTTGTGACTTTTCTTCCAATGTTTTAAACAAGAACGGACGTTGAAAAAAGGGGCACGGCGGGAACGCACCTGTCAGTGTTGCCAGTTTGCTGTGATCCAGTGAATGGCGGCAGTTCGTTACAATCACTTGAATTTAGGAAAGTTCTTTGAAAATGTATTAAATGCACTTAAATTCCTTGCGAACGTTGACCCTTGACAAGCTTAATAAATTAAAAATCTTAAATTTTTTGGCATCTGACTTGTTTGGTTTTAAAGGATCAAACATAACATGCGTGCCCTCATATCGTCTGTCAGCAAAAAGTTGCATCATAACGAGTTCAGTGACGAATCAGTCAACAAACCCGACCATTCTTCCGCCTACGTAAATTCCAAAAGAAAACCTATTATTCATTCCTTGGTTGGCTCCAAATGTTGTCTTTCAGAAGCCCTCCGTTCCTTTTGTTGGTAAAACATTTATTATTCATCCTGCTACTTCACATTTAAGAAATCTTAACTGGATAGAAATTCGTGGTATTAACTCGAGTTTTAAACGAGCTCAAACAAAAATACAATCAATGATGCATTAAGGATAACTTTCTTGATTAGGAAATTTAGAAAATTGTGATAGCGACTATAATAGGTTACACAAACTTGTTTAAATTAGCTTCTGTAATGCTTTATATTCAATTAAATGTATTAATACACTCGAATAGAGAGGAGTGAGGACACACAGAAGGTCGAACATAACATTCCGGTGCTGGTTGTAATGACAGTAAAAGTAACCAATGTAATAAAATTACATAGTTCAGAATCAGATAAAATAGCACCTATTGATAAAATAATGCCTCTTCAAACAATGGAGATATTCCACCTACACGGCAAATGTTATAGAATATATATTCATGAATTGAAAGAACAATAAACTTCGAAGACTTCTCGATGACCAAGTTAATTATGTTAACATAATGTAATTCTTTGCTCTTACTCTTCTCAGTAAGAGCGAAGAATGACTTCATTCGATATAAGAAGAGAACTGTTGGGAAATAAAGGTTCTCGAGTGATGACCACAAACCGGATGACGCAGTAGAGGAAAGCCTCGATGGACTAAATACATTATAAAGGTCGCAGGAAGTCGGTGGATGAAGGCGGTTCAAGACCGTTCTTCGTGGCATTCTAGGGTGTGGTATATGTCCAGTAGTGGACTTCTACAGGCGTTTTCTGTAAATAAACACAAACAAGGAACAAAAGGAACGGACTCTTTTATAACAAAAGATAGTTAGTCAAAGTCTTCGTCAATATTGACTACGATATCTACGAAGCTATACATAAAACTATCTAAATTTCCCGCTTAAATAAGACCAATCCATCATTTCCTTCAATACGAAGACTGATTACACATTTCATTACACAGTATAGAGCACAAAAAATACCAAACCATTTGTGGCAGTCTTTTTATCTTGTCAGTAGGAGCCCGTTCGAAGCCGTCATTATACAAAATCTCAGTAATCATTCAACATCAGAAGTGGTTTAAACCGAAGCACCCGTGGTAGTTACAAGATGAACAAATTATTTAAATTGGGACGCTACTAATAATAAGTCGATGGTTATTGATTTGGAATCAAATTGCTTGTGGATAACTAAGTTTGGAATTAAGAGGTTTGATGATTAATGGTTATAAATAACCGGATTTTGAAGTCCTGGAGGCGGCAAGAGCAGAAGATGTGGAATGTAGATGTAATGGGCAAATATTTAACTCGGTAGAAATGCTCTCATTACTATACTAAAATAGGCAGGATAATATGTTCACTAATTAATACCATAAATACGTAAAGTATACAGTAAAAAAAAACTGTACAGTGGTGTGTCTGGCCTAAGAATAGACCCCTCCGTCTGCTCCCGTGGATGTAGTAATAGCTTTACTAAGGGATTACCATCAGGAGATTGGCAGCAGCATCCAACTGAGTCCTTAACACCAAACTGCGATCACCAATCTGTCTGCCAAGCGTGGTTATTATGGCAAATCCATTGCACTCAATGAGAGAGGCCTCGTCCAGCAGTGGACGTAAACAGGCTGGTGATGATGATAATAATGATCATAATCATAAAATCAAAAGATAACCAAGCAAAGATTCTCATAAAGATGAGGCCAAACAAAATTAGAAACTAGGTAGGTACTTAGGTACTTCTTTCACTTTATTTTCTTAAACGACGAGGTATAAGCAGTTACCTACTCAAAAATTTAAATTTTCAAGTGTACAATTATGGAAATTACTAACTCTCCTTAATATTTCCGCTCAGAGTAATTTTCGACACGCAAAAGCGATCTTGCTATAAAAAATCGAGCAAACGGTAGCTCGTGCAAACCTGCTTGTATCCCCGACATTTGAAAGGATATCCGTTTGAGATGTCCGTAAGGGGTCATTATGTATAAGTAGTGTATGTCTTGTCTTAAATCTTGAGCTGTCGGAAATACAACAGAACTTGTTAGCAGTTTGAATTTTGAAAATACCTGTTCATCATAATCATCCACAACCTGACTTCACCCATCTACTGGATATAGATATAGGCTTCTCTTAGCTTGTGCTCAAATGACACAAAAATATATGAAAATCTTTACATTCACCACGATACTGCGAAAGTATCACCTATTCTACCTACCTACCTATCCTAATTGTTCACCCATCCAAAATTAGGTATTACAATATATTGCTACAAGACAGTGTAGAGTAAGTAGAACTAAAAGAATAATACCAGGTTTTCACCGTCGTCAAACAGTCTAGTTATCAGTTTATTTTGATCAGCTACTAAATTAAATTCATGCAGGCAAATAACAATTAACTAAATGCTATTAAATTATTTTATCTGAACAAGCAACAGCGATTCGTCTCGACAATTATCCGACTATTTTACCTCCAAACAAATAAAAGATAATAAACATCGGCTAACTGTTCCCACTTTGGATGAATAATTCATGTTAGGTTCATAAGACCCCACTACCCTTTGGCCCCGAAAAGTATACCGAATAGTAACTACGACGCCAGTCGACGGTATCGACAGGGGTAAGCAAGTCAACAGTTTTCTTTCGGCAATGAACTGAACTTGCTACATGGAATACTGACTATTACTGACCAAATTCAATGCTGGACTTGCCTCTGACTAACATCTAGTACGATATCCTCACGGATCTGAGTAGGAAGCTGAGGTGGTCCGTCCTCCATGGGGACGAACCATTTTTAAATAGTTGGTTAATGAATCGGAGTTTATGGAGGTACCTCATAAAGATACGAAACCTGTTAATAAGCAACTTCCTCCGAAAAAGATTAAAACTTGCACGAAAGATGTAATTGGTTCGAACAATTTCGAAGTGGATATCATTAAAGAAACAAGATTTGAACCTGTTACATGAGCTTTAAGTGACCATGTTTATTTGAAAGCTGCATTTGGAATGTCACAAAATTAGTTGTTTTGAAACCAATTAAAAACCATGTTATGAGAACGTTTAGTTTTGAGAAACTATTGGTACCTACTATTGGTTAGATGCTCGATGATAAAGTAATTCGTAAAATAATATGTGGGTACTTACTACCTAAATGTATTCGGAAATGAGGAACATGGTCATGAAATTCTAGCATAAGAAAGCACTTTTAAGACTTTTAAAGATTACCTTGATGATATAGTATGCAATGTAGATGATTCCGGGACTGAAATGAAGTATAAATTTTATATAATAATTTATACAAAGACATTAGGTAGGTACAAAATGTATACATGTAATTATTATGGCAAAGACTTATGTAGTAAACCTCCGTTTGATGCCGTTCGATTCATCTCACTTCTTCGAGAACTTTTTCAGAGAAGCTTTGCGTTTTGCGTCTTCGACTTCTAGACTCGTAGCCTACGAACGAATATGTTTCCGGTTTTTTGTCGGGAATTCCCAAGTAAATGTATTCAAATCAAACTAAATAATTTCTCCATCAGCATCTTCAGATTTGAATTCAAAAATCCATGCGCAAATTCAATGACTTGCATGAATTCAATTTAAAGCCATGTCGAAATCTCTGTACTTACATCTGCAATTCAGAGTTCATCAACATATAAATTCACACGCTTCCCGTCTCAAATTACAATTTCCTCTGTGCCAGCGATTAATATCATCACATGACAACGGTTAATTCAACTAATTACAACAATCCATACAGTTTTGTTAAGCCGACATCCGACTTTATAAATGTGGTTGATCTGTCAAGTTCACGACACGTATAGACCGGTCACGACATGTCTTAGATCTTATGAAACATGACTCAGAGCAAGTACTATACGATTAAGGTACATAGTTTGTACGTCACGTCTGGCCTTTATTACTTGTTAATTTATGAATTGCCTTTACAATGTAAGTATGTACTGTGGTTTATTGTAGTGTTGATTTTATTGCCGTAGCTAGGAAGCTTTTTGAAGGAATGGCTGTGTAGAGATTTTTTGGCGCGGCGCTCCGAGGGGTAATTTTATGAAATAAATTCCTCGTTTCGATTAAAGCTTGGTTGACCGTTAGACTGGTTTGGCTTCCGGTGACATGCCACCACGGTAAGGCTACCCCGAAGTAGTGAAATAGGGGTGAAACATTACAGCTGTCAATTTTGTAAGTAGCAACTGGTTTTGTACATTAGGACTTGTTCTCTACTTTGTTTGTTTGGTAAAGACATCAGAACCTTCGACTATGTGTACTATGTGTAGGGTGGAAAAACTTTATTATAATCCATTTTTACAAGCTTCCATTTAACTTGATGTTAGTTTGGGACAAATCTTGAAACTGAATTTTGAATCAGTTCCATCCAACCGATTGAATTGATTTTTTCATACCTGTCAAGTTCAGATAACAATACAATAATGGTGACTGATCTGATGATGAAGAAGGAAGGTGGACAACGGAACTCCACGACGATTAGTAATAGCCTGGCATTTTTATCAGCTCACGGTTTCGATCACTAATTTAATAAAAGCTTGTTTTGAAAAATACATTCTTTGACAAAATACTTATTTGTGGTAAGTAGGGCAGTTAATGTTCTGAAATAACTGTGTCAACATTTTCCACACAAAACGACATAAGTACAGCAAACTTTGTACACAATGAAAGTTATACTGGTCTACCTATAGGTATATTCATATATGAATGTTCAACCAGCCGTAAGTATTTAACAGAAATGACCTTCATTCCGCACTCGAGGGACTGGACCCCTTGTTTCCAACATCTTTTTTGAGCCTTAATTTAGGGATCTTTTTTAACGCACTATTTGAGATTCATTCATGACCTCGTCTCAATTCCTCTCTAGTTTTATTAAAAGCAGGAGGGCTTTCATAAGTTTGGCTTGGTGTTGTTGTCGCTTCCTGTTAGTGATGTATAGGTATGGTATCCTTGTGTAGTGCACGCTAAATAAGAACAAGTAAGTCTATGTAGGCTTTGAATTTATAAACACAATCAAAGTATGTAGGTACGGACTTGTGATGAGGCGAGATGAAGACCATATGACTAAAAGAGTCATGAATATAGAAGATGGAAAAAGGGGCGTGGACGACCACCAATGACCTGGCTACGAACAATACAAAATTACATGATAGCGAACAACACAACAAAAGAGACAATCCACAACCGTACGGTGTGGCGCAGAAGTACTAGGAGGGCTGACCCCAAATAAATTGGGATAATAGCCAGGAGAAAGAAGGAGGAGAAGAATCAAAGTATGTAGGTAGTAAATATTATATCTTTTTAGGGCAAGATCAGCAAATTGAAGTGGCAATAGGCCGGTTATATAGCTCGCAGAACCGACAACTGTTTGGCAATACAGGTTCTAGAGTGGCGACATCGAACCGGACGACGCAGTGTAGGGAGCCCTCTCGATACCCATGACATTTTAAGTCCGCAGGAAAGCGACCTATTTCTAATTTTTTACGTAACACCGTCCGAGTACCTACTACGATCGGTATATAAGTATACAAATTGCTTCTAACTTTACTTTTTTCTTCACATTTTTACTGACCACGCACTTGATCTGCCCTTTTCTCGAATTCCATCGACCAAAAATTCAAAAGTACCTAAGTGGTTTAAAAAAAAACGGTCCATTCATAAGTTTTAGAACGGTGTAAAAACTGAGTTGTAACATCATCCTTGTTATCATTAGCACCTTTGACTCCCACGATACTAAACGTATGGGAAACGAGCCTTTTGAAGACTTTGTAGAAGGTATAGTGAAAGATTATTTCAATATTAAGTATTGTGTTAAGTATACCTACTTCGACAAACTATCCTGGATTTGCAATTGCATGTATCTAAACTTGCGAAGATACGCATAATATAGTTAAGAAATTTCTCGTATTTTAACACGTGACTAGTAGGTATTAAGTACTTAAATTTTCACTAACATTTTAATTAAGTATTTATTTATTCAACATCATCATTATCTGAACCTTTATTCCCAACGACTGTCAGTTCTGCGAGCTATATTGCCTGCCCATTACCACTTCAACCAGCTTACTCAAATAGAGAGCTATGTCTCGTCGAATACTATCACGTACTGAAACTCTAAACATATCTCTCTCCATAGCCCGCTGCGCTATGGAGCTTGTGTATGAGGCCAATAGTTAGCGACCATGCCACAGTGCCAAAAGTCATCACAGGCAACATGCACTGATCATAGACTTTCGCCTTGAGGCTCTGCAGTAAGTATCAGTGACACGAAGATTTGGCGCAGTTTCCCGAACGCTGCCCCGTAGTATATACTATTATATGGTACCTTACTAGGTAATTATAAATGAAGTTTTTTATTTAATTTAATTTGGCAACTTAGTCGATTTTGGTTATGTATATCTACTATAGTATAAGTACTTACTTAAATATTGTTATCAATGACCCCAGGCCATTTCCTTCAATGTGTCACACCTTAAAAAAATCAGGAAGATACCTAACCTATTGAACAGTATAATTTTTATTTTATATACTTAAGTAAGTAACGATAAATAATACAAATGAAGTTTCAAGCTCAGACTCAAAATGATGGCACAACATTAGTATGCGTAGCACTGCAATCAGCGTCTTGGGGACGCTTTCGTCATGGTAGTGATTTGGATCAACAGTACTCAATGGGAGGATATTACAAAATGTTTGTTCTACTGTCTAATGTTAGTAAGTAATGACATTGAGATACCTACCTTTACTGCAATAGTGTTTGACTATCAAACCCAGAGATTATACTATCATCATCATCATCACCAGCCTGGTTACGTCCACTGATAGACGAGGCCTCTCTTATTGAATACAATAGTGGGATTTGCCATGATCATTACCCTTGGCAGGCGGATTGGTGATCGCAGTTTGGTGATAAGTACTCAGGAGATGCTGCTGCCCATCCCTTGATGTAATCCCTTAGTAAGGCATTTAGTACACCCACGGGAGAAGGAGGGGTGTTTTCTTAGGCAGACACACCACGACACGGTTTATACTTTAATCATATGTAAATTGTTTTGCAGCTTCCTTAAACCCAGTAGGCAGATAAAGCAAAACAAGTTTGTGAATCACACTAGAATTTTATGCAACAAACTAAAAACATAGTTATTGAGTGCTATAGAGTCGAGGTCGAGGCTAAAGTCAACGCCACTCTACATGACAGTGACCATGATGTCCAAGATTTAAAAATAAAAGCATGAAACAATGAGAATTGAGACAGACCAGTCACCATTAAGAGAGCCTTATGTTTATTGGACACCATCGAAGTCAGATTGACAAGAATAACATAGATAACAGTCGCATAGTTACATAATCTCCTGAGGTCGGCGGAGAATGAATATCCTATCCAAACGCAATACCAAAATCATTGTAATTCAAGCATATTTCCACCATATTATGCTATTATTCGGATTCGGATAGTATTTATCTGGGTTATATAGGTATATATCATATTTTTTCCAAAAAACTTCTGAGGTAACCTAAAACGAGGTGTAAGCGAATTGGCATGACACGTGACATAGGTGACACATGATATGGCGGGTGATCGCTTTATATCAGTTTGAGCAGCTTGGGAAAAACAAAAACGCAAGATACACCAATTAGGAATTTAAATTAAAAAAATTTGGTTCTTCCTTCAATTTCCGACATAACATAACAACCCAACAGTCCACTAGAATTCTCTGTGTCGTGGGTATCAGGAACTAACAGTACCATGGTACCACAACGTAACGAAATCATGCAAATATTTTTCCCGAAGCGGGACCTCAAAAAAGTCTCACCAAAACCCTAAAGCACGGACATCGTACAACAGGAAGTCACTGTTTAGCTTATCTAGATACGTCGTGCATCCGTGGCCGTTTACCTGGCTTTTAACAGTTTTAACTTCATTAAAGTAAAGGGCTAAATTAGGGACAATATCGTAAAATAAAGTTTAAAAAAGAAAGTAATGTATATTCAGCTTGCGCATTGCAATTATGTTACAGATGTTTTCCATTTCCATATTACAGATAAAATCTCGTTAATATCCCAACGAGCAACAATGTTACTCGTTGCAACTTCTTTTTACTGGCGGATTCCCAACAGCGTGTTGCTCGATGGGGAAAACAATCTCAACGGATCACACAGTTAAACATTACGACGTTAGATATACCAGCCAGAATGCTAGTAACAGAGCTCTTTGTGAAAGAGTTCGTCCGAAGTAATACCACCATACTTATTTCTGCCGCAAAGTAGTAGCGCTCGCATTGCTGTGTTCCGGTCTGAAGTGTATGTGTGCCGGTGAAATTACACGCACATAAGACTTACAACAACCCGACCCTTAGTCGGCGACATCCAAGGAAGGAGAGAGTCTATCGCTACGGCTATATTAAAATTATGAAGAAAATAATCCTGTCTCTGGAAGCCGGATATTCAATGAGGCAGACGTAATATAGGTAGGTAGTCAATTTTAAAACCTACACAAATGACTGTGAATCTAAAATAGGTAGCCAGCTCATCAGATCAGTTGGTCCTATGTATAACTCGGGTTCAATGATCGCGATTTCTATAATCACCTATAAATTGTTAATTAAATTATATTAGAGCTATTTTGTTGTAACTTGTAAACTGTTTGTGTTTTATTGTAAAAACAATTCTGTTTTTTCTCACAGTTAAAGCGGCATGGCCGTATGCAAATAACTGTGCAACTAACATAATCGCTACGGTTTTATGTTATGTGTGTATAACATAAGACCTACCTATATGTGATTGCTGGATAAGCCTGCAAAAATCGTACACAACAGACAAAAATTGTCATCCAGTTTTTTGTTTTTGAACAAAACTAAAACACGTGATAACCTGCATATGGCTAGGTTAAATGTAAGTCTGATAGGTTGGTAGGTAGGGTACTTAACCTACCTACTTAACATGAGTGGTGACTAAGGTCGGCGTATATTGAAAGGTTTTAAAACTATTACATAAGGATATCAAAGTAGCATAAGCATAACCTTGTCTAGCCAATATTATATTAGGGAAAATCAATAATTCCTAAGATAGGGTTAAGTACCTAGAAAATGTGAAAAAGCTGCTCAAACGACCGGGGTGTTCTACTATTTTACTGACTGAGCGGTATTTAAACAGCGCTTTAAGCTGTAAAAATAATAAATAGTAAGTACTCCCTTACATAATCGTTAGGCATGTGCTGTGGTACGTATATAAAGTTACATAAAGTACTTAAGTATATAATATTTGGCAGTGTTTATCTTGGAAGCATTGTCTTTTGTTTGTTATTAAATGAATTGTTTGAAGTAAGGAGTTTTGTTTTCTGAAAATCATAAGAATAAAGTACTTACTTAAGTACTTACCTCGCACTTGTCCATACAAAACGTTTTGCCACCCCCAAATATTTGATCTCGATGATCTTTGAGTACCTACCTAGTTACCCACGTTACTGAAACGAAAAAAGGAAAGGTTTTCAAAAAAATTAAAACTCGTTAATAGATTCAACACCTCATATTACGACATTTTTATACTTTAAACTTTGCTGTAGTTATTGCATAATTAAATTAAGTAAAAAATATGTCAAAAATCTAAACCTATAAGCCTAGATTACAATCTGTTTAAGTGATTGACAAAAAAAAAACAAGAAAAAATTAAGATTTAGTACCTACCTAATTTAGTTTTTCCCGAAACGTAAATTTTATCAACAATTACGTATTGTATCTCACGAGCTGCCACTTTTAAAGCTAAAATACAAGATTATTACTACAGACAGATATACTTTAAATAGAAGTAGGTAGGTATGATAACGGCAAAAACGTAAATTTCCTAAATTATTTACCTATTTCAAAAAGCTATGTAGGTACCTACCTAGGTACATACCAAATATCACTTTGGTTCTTAACATGTGTAAGTTAGTTGTGAAGTATTTTGACGCTGGGTGACAGACTGGGTAGGATAGACTGAACGGGCTCCATATCGGACTACGAAACTCTAAAAAACGAATTAATAGGTAAATTTAAATAAACAATAGAGCGGTAAACCATTTTTTTCACTCGACCCTTGTTTTATTGTTCACTATTCGATTCATGCTGGTTGTTACGTTCCTCGCAACCAATTCTAGTGCTCAAATCTACAGTTCGAATGACTCTAAATAATAGAGTAGGAAGGTGTTCAAAACAAATAGTGCTGGGGTAAGTAAGTTTTTTTTTTATTCACAATTATAGACCCTCGTTTGACCGCGATCTCACCTGTTGGTAAGTGATGATGCAGCCGACGATGGAGCACGAAGGTCTAGAAGGCACCTATTCACTCTTGCCTTGAAAAGACCCGAATTATAGTTTTCAGGAAAGACAGATGACGGCAGCGAGTTCCACTCCTTAGCAGTTCGCATAATAAAGGTGGAACCGAAACGCTTAGTACGAATGGAAGGAATACTAATGAGGTAAGGATGGTACTGAGCCGTGCGCCTGCTCGTCCTATGATGAAACGGAGATGGTGGGATCAGATCATATAGTTCCTGGGCACATTCTCCGAAATGCAACCTATAGAAAATGGAAAGGCTAGCAACATTACGGCGGTGCTCGAGACTCTGGATCTTAGTCTCCGCCATATATTGCTGCCCTATAAGCCTGAAAGCTCTGCGTTCAATCGAGTCTAAGGCAGCTAGCTGGTGTTTGGCCGAGCCATCCCAAACATGGCAGCAATACTCCATACCAGACCGGACTTGTGCTTTGTATAAGTTGAGAAGCTGTCCCGGTGTGAAGTATCGCTTTACCTTATTCAGGATACCCAGCTTCATAGCAGCTGTTTTTGCCTTTGACTCGATGTATGAGCCGAAGTTGAGAGTAGGCGAAAGTGAAACACCCAAGAGCTCCAGGTGATCTCCTATATCTATAGGTACATCTCGGAAAATGGGAACTTGAAGAAACTGACTTTTTTTCGCCGAGAAGAGACAAGCCTGCGTTGCAAGCCTGAGTACCTATTTAACATTGATGTTCATTTTATAACGACAAATACTTACTTATCATAAAATGAAAGTGCTCAATTGGTAGGTAGTAATTTAAATGACCAGTTATAATTTTACTAATAATACCTAGTAGGGCGTTTAATACCAATAACCCCCTTAATAATTGGGTACCTATCATAATAAATATTCAGCTAGCCACTCACTAGATTAGTCAGTCTAGAATCTGACGTAAGTAAATTTATAGATCGGTAGATAAATGTAGGTAAATTTCACAAAGTAATGACTAACTTTTCCGAGTAAAATTTATGAGATAAACCTTACCTAATAGGTAATTCCAGAAGTAGGCACCTACCTAACTTACCTACACACTATGAGGTAAGTATTTAAACTACACCTGTAGTTTTAACTTTAAATAATTAATAATAGGTACTTACCTAGGTAGTAACCCTAAGAGTAGTTAAAAAACAGGCTCAGGATAATTTAACAAAGCGATGTAGTGATTAAAATTATAGCATAGGTAACTTACGTGCGGTTACTTAGCGATTTCTTACCAATAAAACTTTACAACAGGCAATAACATTTAGTATTAGTATACTTTGAAACAGGGACAGGTGAAACAACTCTTCATGATCATCCTGAACTCTCACGCTAACACAATAAAAATAATCCAAACAGATATTCCTTGGTAGGATAAAATCAAATCAGCCGGCATGCGGCAGCGGCTCAAGCATGCAAAAACGTAAAAGAAACTCACTCAAAAACTGCACAATCTGTATCCACTTGTAAAATAGACAGTTTTATATGTTCAATTAATAGTTTATTGGTTGGCGCACGAATAATTTACCACCAAACTTGTTTATTTACTTTCGTTCGTTTGAATTTCGATAATCTACGAGTGTTGGAAAATTGACGCATGCGCAAAGCGACACTTCCTACTTCGACCGGCGGCGCGCGCGGACTGATTGAATTGACTGAATGAAAATGAATGAACAAAACAAACCGTAAACGAACTCAACGCATTCGTACGATTGGCGAATCCCGAAAAACGGAACGAACAGCAGCCGAGCCGGCCGGTATTTCAAAAGAGAAAGAGATAGCGAATTTGGAAAATTGAGTGAGGAAATAAAACAGAAAATTAAAAGGTAAAGCTGGCAACGCAGTTAAATTGAAAGATAACTATTAGTAAGTAACTCTAAAGTCCAAGGGATCTATCAGTAACTACTCGACATTTAAATATCTCCCGAGCTCCCTATTTTATTACTTACATTACATAAATTAGATAAATAACCTAAGTATACTTACTTAGGTATAGGTAGGTATACCTGCCTACTTATCTTCATTTTTATATTATAGGTTAGGTGAGTAGGTATGTAGTACTTAATACGAAAATACTTACCTAAGTATTTGAATGTTTTCGACATTCTATCTATGTTAGATACGACAAAATAACATTCTTAATTCGGGTAATTGCGCCATTAGAAATAAGTAGGTATACAGAAACATAATACCTAGTGCTACAGATGTTATTCTTATGACGAAATTACCTAATGAGGAAAGACCCCAAACCCAAAATTCGACTTATTCTAAACGGACGTTTATGTGCGTGCAGTATGAACTTTGACGTCATACTCACGAATCTCACGATCGAGGATTTTGTGAGTAGGGCGACATCACAAACTTGGAATACTAGGTACTTACCGACGTATATAAATGTATACTACGTATAGTATGTACAAATTACCTATAGTGTTGGACGACCTCTGTGGCGACTCACGAATCTCACGATCGAGGATTTTGTGAGTAGGGCGACATCACAAACTAGGAATACCTAGGGTACTGCTTACCTATGTATATAAAATGTATACTACGTATAGTATGTACAAAGTTCCTATAGTGTTGGACGACCTCTGTGGCGCGGCGGGCGAATGTTCGCCTGCGATGCGACGCAGGAGGTTGCGGGTTCGATTCCCGCCTGGGAACAAATATTTGTACGATCTGCAGATATTTGTTTAGGGTGTTCGGGGTATTTTCTATGTAAGTAGGTATAATAAAAAATATCCATCTACCTATGTAATGTGTTGTATTAAGTTTATCAGTTACTAGTACCCATAACACAAGCTCAGCTTAGCTTGGGGCTACATAATGTTTTGTGAAATGTCCAGCATTTATTTATTTTATTTTTAATTATTTTTTAAGTACCTACTATAGGTATTATTTTATAGTTTACGTTAGTACCTACCTCGGCGTAGGTTTTTTGATTCAGGTAGGTATAGGTACCAGTGCCTACTAGATAGTAGGTACTTATGAGGTTATAGTGATGGATGATTGACACCTACCAACTAAATAAGTACCTACCTAAACATCCTCCCTCAGAAAAAAACGAGTCAAAATTAATTTAATCTGTAGGTAGGTAATTAGGTAGGTACCTATACTATAACGTACAAAATGAGTTAGAATAATTATTTTTTCTTTTAAGTAAGTACCTACCTACCTAAAGTACTTTTTGAAAATAAGTAGTTCAAACAATTACCAAGGTACCTAACAAGTTAATTTACTTAATAACAAATGGGTTACAAATTGATTGGGTAAAAAGATGACATAACATTTGCGTCGTTTAGTGCTTCTTGAAATGTCTTCAAAAGAAATCGGTGCAAATAAAATATACAAACTCATCTCCGTCAATAAAGAAAACAAAAATACTCGAGCACATCCCTTTGAACCAGCACACCTACAAAGCGATGGCAATTTGAGAACTCACTCACCCACACAAACATGCATTATTCTTTGCACTTCATACCCTTACAGATCGTCTAATTCTATTTTCAACCTTATTACCGTATACGGAGCAGTCAAAATCGTTTTTATCTCAGTTATGCGTTGCTGCTAAGGTGTGAGGGATAGTCTTTTATTTTTAAACAGGATATCCTGGCTAGGGCGTCCTGGCGGTCGTTTCCGAGCATACGGTTCACGGCTCTATAAAAAACGCAATAGCACGTGTACCCAAAAAAGATTAGTGAGGTTGAAAAAACGCAACTGGAATAAGTTCTTTGCGTAAAAAACTATGAGCTTGTTGTGCCCGCATAAAGTAATTTTTTTAATGGAATTGATACCTATACTTAACTTGATCTCTCATCAGTCATCACTGACAGTGACAGGATGTTGTATTGTCTCGTATTATTTTTATGATCTTGAGAGTCATTTTGTTAATCTTCGATTTTGATAGAATACTAGGTACCTACCTACTAGATACTTACTATAATACTATACGATAAAATACTTGGGGAATCACTACATGTTACGTGACATCATCAGCCTGTAGAAGTCCACGCTGAGGCCTCATGGAATGCCACAATTAATGAACGATACAAGCCACCTCCATACCTGACTTCCTGCGAGCTTTAAGAGAGGGTAAAAATAAGTCATAGTTTCTACATAATCTAACAGTCACGGCAACATAGTTCTGAGAGCTGATTCTAAGTTTTTAGCACACAATTGACACGTACGGACTAATATTTATTCTGTGGTATGGTGTAGTGTAACACTGATGAGCGCCCCTAGCGTACACTCTGTGAACCTCATTTTCCATACAAAAATGCGTGTTACACTACACTTATACGTCCGTGTCAATTGCTTGTCAAAAACTTAGAATCAGCTCTATGATCCTACACTGGGATTCCCTTTCCCTGTGTCTTGAGTATCAGGAACTATGAGTACCATGGTACCACACCACCCAGACCCGTAACAAATATAAGTAATTGCAGATCATGCAAACATTTGTCCCACAGCGGGAATCAAACCAGCACCTCTTGCGTCTCAGCTGGCTATTCGCCCACTGAGCTACGGTGGTCGTCACTAAACTAATATACCTAGGTACCTACATAATTTCTCTAGGGAGTCCGATAACCTATAACATACCTACTTATTCCAATAAAACCGAAGTCCAGACGAGTGGTCGAGACTAGAAAATGTTTTAAAACTATAGAACCGTTGAATAATAATAGTTCTTATCTTAAAAGTGCGTAAACAAAGGGTCTATACACACCCACTCGAGATGGCCCACAAAAAAAGCGACCCTTGGGACTCCTACTTGAAACGCAATTATTAGTGCCGTAATGGGATTTATGGGTGTTTGCTTCTGTGCTACTGAATATTTATAAGATGGAATTTTATTGATACGGAAACACATTACCTGAGTAAATTTACTTCAAAAATGTAATGAAAATAAACTAGTGGTTCGCCCCGAACTGAGACCTCGCTATAACACCTTTATCAGTTCGACTACTTGACCAAGTAATTTCCATTTTTCTATTATTATTTTTGAAAATTTTCACCTCGAGGTCTACCAGTACAGTACAGGATCTAAAAGTAACAACTCTAATTTCCTACACATCATCGAAATAACCTTTCAATAGGGCTAAGCAACGGGGCCTTATACTACATACGTTGTTGTTGTTGTTATCAAGTACCTGACGAATTAATTGATAACGTCCTTTTGACGAAAACCATAGAACTCCAGCGTCATTCAAATTCCTAGAAATGGGAGGTCAACAATGGATGTTATATTGGTTTTTGTTTTATGGAGTACAAGTTTCTAAATTCTTCAGTTTCAGACTTTTCCCTGTAGTTGTGACAGAAAAGCCACAAGCATACCAAATTTCAGCATTGTGGGATTGCTGGAAGTACCCTAGAATTTTAGACTTTTACGTTTTTTATTTTCCCTAATATCTCAAAAACTACTAAGGCTAAATACTTATTAAAAACAGTTTTGAAATGTCCAACCAAAGCGCTTTCATTAGACACCCCACTTGACCTGACTGTCTCACTTTTATTTTTTTTACCCCCTCTTGGACCCCAATATCTCAGCAACCCCCTCACCGATATAGCTCAAAACCTTACCTACAAATTGTACCAATACTATCTACCCCCATACCAAATTTCATGAAGATCGGATTAACGGTTTGGAAGTTTTCATCGGACAAACATACATACATACATACATACACACATACATACAAACGCCAACTTGACTCAGAGAACTCGCTTCGCTCGTTCAAATATATGATCTAATAGAAATGTCTGACATTTATTAGGTAGGTAAGTACTTGTTTTTTTTTTTTTTTTAGTGCAAGCATGTTTGTTGCGTATATCCTATTGCATAGGTAGGTAGGTATTCTATATTATTCAGACTGATACCTATAGACTCTTGGTCGGTATTACAGAACTCTTAGTTTGACTTTATTCACAAAGTGCCTGCTTTTTAATTGATCCAGCTCCTGGTTAATAGGTTATTACTTATTAATGTAATATAATTATAGTGGTTCGCCCCGAACTGAGACCTAGTTAGGTACTTTCTCAAACTTTCTAACCGATTTCAAAAAACATTCAGATAAAATTGGTTTTACATTTTATATTAAGTATGTTACAAATGTCGAACAGCGTACTTTATTACTTTGGACTTTACCCAGTAGGTATTTCAAAGAGATATATACTTAATCAAATTTCGGCAAATTATGGGATTACTAGAAGTAAGTACCTACCTGCCTACTTACTACTCAGTTTTATTTTGTTATGAGGGCTTGTTGTGAAAACTCTCACTCATATGAGGGAGTAAGTGCACACTCACGCATAAAGACTTCTTAAAATCCACCTTTTTCCTTTTGCTACCTCCTCTTGCTTGCTTGCTGTTATATAAGTGTAAAGATGAATAAATGAAAAGATAAATTAAAAAAGGATAAATAGTATTATTGGTAATGTGTTACCTCCTATGTGTATAAGTTGTACCAGAGACTAGTAATTATTTACTAGTCTCTGGTTGTACCTACTTACTTTATTAGAGGGATTAAAGGACCTTTTGATTGGGTAGGTATCTATTATAGTTACTACTGTCTAATTTGTTCAATTACTTTAATAATTGTATCATTTATTGGGTTATTCTCGCATATTTTATATCTGCCTTCATTCTGTTTCCAAGATACTTGTAGTTTCTTCTATGTGTATGATTTGTTTAATCTAAGCCGTTGTTGGCGTGTCCCTTGTAGGTAGGTATATGTAATGTTATCCGCTTACTTTTACCTTGTGCATTTAAAGTGGAAGCCTGTTATTGGCCGTACTTTCTACAATCTTAGCCTTAAGTTTTTTCATAAGTATCGCTGTTGGTTTCCCAATAAATAAATAAATTAAATAAATAAATAAATTATGCCATACCGAACGATATTGTCGAAGTTGTTGACCACTATGCCTTTGAGTCAGTCGATTCAACTGGGAGGGTCCAACTTCGACAAAGAGGTCAACCGCCGAATCCAACTCGGATAGGCAGCGTTCGGGAAACTACGCCATATCTTCTCGTCACAGATATCGCAGAGCCTCAAGACGAAAGTCAGTCGATCAGTGTGTGCTGCCAGCGATACTTACGGCACTGAGACGTGGTCGCTAACTATTGGTCGTATGGACAAGTTCAAAGTTGCGCAGCGGGCTATGGAGAGAGCAAAGTATCACAACGTGATAGAATCCAAAATGAGGAAGAATAACTTCTCGAGTGGCGACCACAAACGCAGACGACGCAGTAGAGGAAGGCAATGGACTAGGTCGCAGGAAGTTGGTGAAGCTCAAGAGTGTTCGTCGTAGTATTCTAGGGGCGAAGACCTATGTCCAGCAGTGGACTGCTACAGATTGATGATGGTGATAATGATGCTGAAGTTACTTGGTAAGTTTATTTTATGTAAGTACTCAATAGTCAGTAGGTATATAATTGCTCTACATTTACCACGTTTGCCCCGCAACTAGGGCTGGGTCCACTGGCCATTTGGTTAGAGTAATTGGACAAGTTTCCCTTAATTTGCCTACGCTACGTGATCCTCTGGGTGCTCTATAAAAACTTCACCCTTTATGAAGACAAATGTTCACATTATCTCATTACGTGTCAACGCCCGACTAAGTAAATGAACTTGCCAAGGTTAGCCGAATAACAGCGGCATTGTTCGAAAATTGTGTAAATTGAAATAGACAATTATGATTACATACGTGCTTGACTATAATACCTACCTACTACTAGAGATAGTTGAAACCACTGCTGGGACAGGACGGGCAAACTCACACCTATAGCGTCAGTGCAGGGGCCGCGTGCAATGTGTCCAAAATCTGTGTGTGAATTTGTCCGCAATATTTAGTATAAGTACATAAATATAGAGTATAGTCACAGAATAAATATTATGGTATAGTTCCGTTTTTCTTTTCGTTTATTAACTTCATAACTAGTATTTATTATTCTACTTTATAAAGAGAAAGAAAGAAAACATCTCAAATAATATAGGTACTTATCTTGTATTTGAGTTATACATATATATCAGTTGTATATTTTTATCCATCAATAATTTGTATTACCTACATATTACCTACATATTATCTGTGCACCGCTGCCGCTGTGTGCACTGCTTAGCTTATAACTGTTGATTCAAAGATTGCCTGAAAGAAATAACTTTCAGCGATAAGGCCGCTCATTGCACTGCTAGTTTTAATAAATCCTTTTGCCCTTTTGTTTTGGCGACCTCTGTGGCGCGGCGGGTGAAGGTTCGCCTGCGACGCAGGAGGTTGCGGGTTCGATTCCCGCCTCGGAACAAATATTTGTACGATCTGCAGATATTTGTTCAGGGTTTTCTGGGTAATAAAAAAAACGATCTATGTAATGTATTATCAGTTATCTAGTACCCATAACACAAGCTCTGCTTAGCTTGGGGCTACATAATGTTGTGTGAAATGTCCAGCATTTATTTATTTATTATTTATTTAATTATTTGTTTTTCTGGTGACCAATAAAGTGTTAATCTATCTATCTATAATATCTTTGAGATAACAAAATCATAGCGTTATTTTTCTACGTCATGTTGAGCCGGGGCCTTTCTTTTTTGAGCTACGTGTTAGTTCCATACATTGAAGGTAATTTTGTCATCATCAAATTCATTATCATCATCAGCCTGTTTACGTCCACGGACAAGGCCTATTGAATACCAATGGGGGGCATTTAGCATAATCATTTTGCTTGACAGGTGGATTGGTGAACGCAGTTTGGTGTTAATTACTCAGGGGGATGCTGCTGCCCATCCCCTGGTGTAATCCCTTAGTTGGCTTTTGCATCATTCGCGATAGGAGCTGAAGGGATTCTAGGCCGGATACACCACGGCACACGGTACCTATCAAACTAAAACTAGCATAATATTTGTACTAAGTAATATTTATTCTGTGATAATATGACGAATGACTCGTTCGGGAAAGCTCGTCATCGGTACCACTTGCTTCGAAATTTGAATCTGCAACATTTGGAACTACCTACTATAATGATTATGCTTACTTATAACCATAGTTCCAAATGTTGCGGATTAAAATTTCGAGTGTATGATGAGTATTACATCTATTTCATTTTCGTTAACACAACAAGGTAAAGTCAATATTGAAAGTTATAAATTAACATAAAAGCATCAATTTTGTACTCCAAAGGTAAAGTGATAGAATGTCAAATAAATACTACCTGGCCGTTACGTCTTTGGCACCCTCCGTTCATTCATGGGATTCCATTGTCGTGGACAAGGTCAGCCCTAACCGAGGGGAATTCCATGGAAATCTAACGTCTTATCACTTATTTGAAGAAGATTTTATATTATACTTATTTAGGTTATCAGGTATATTTAGGTAGGTACTTATTTCAGTATATTAAGGTTCATTATAATGTATAAAATAATTAGGTATTGTTAAATTGTTATTAAATATTAGGTACCTATGTTTATTATTATATATATTCCGGTCTAATCATTTTAATCAGCTCACGGTTCCGATTACTAATTTCATAAACGCTTCTTTTAAAAAACAAACCTAATATTATTATTTTCAGCAATAATGTTTATTGTCTAATACAGTCGCGTACTTAATTCTTTCACACTATAACCATAGACTAACATTTATTTTGTTAGTTTATGCTATAACTGATGACTGATGGACTGAAGACATTATAAATGGCGCAGAAAGTCGGTGGATAAAGGTGGCTCAAGAGCGTTCGTCGTGGCATTCTAATGGGGAGGCTTATGTCTAGCAGTGGACTTCTACAGGCTGATGATGATGATGATGTCATCATCATCATCATCATCATCATGTAAAAAACTTCAGCATAAACTTTCGCATTTATAATAATATAGTATGATCATTCATATTATATTATTATAAATGCGAAAGTGTATGCTTGTTTGTTACTTACTACTTCACGCTCAAACGGCTGAAAGGATTTGAGTGAAATATGGAATAAAGATTCCTTATTCCCTGGATTAACACATAGGCTACTTTTCATCATCATCATTTTTCATTATTGTTCACGCGGGCGAAACCGCGGGGCGCAGCTAGTAAGGTATACATTTCTATGGGCTTATAGCTTATGTATTATTTATGCTTATATAATATGTACAGTTCTTAATAAGCCTGAAATAAAGATTCTTCACTTCAAAATATCTTATTGTTCACAAAGAAAACGTTACACAAGCAAACAGTACCAACAATAACTTGCGCTCATGCAACATTCAATCGTCGAGTAAGAGGCTTTCGACAGTATTAGGACAACCATTATTCCACTCTCGGCTTCTGAAACAGTTATTTATGGCACTCTCGAAGTGCATTATTTAGCTGCATAGCTGCAATATTTTGCGGTGCAGCTCCATTTTTCTCTAGTGACGTGTATTTATTGTGTCCAGTTTGTTAAAATGTGGAGTGTACCTACCTGTAGTAAAGTTATTATCTCCGACAGCGGAAATAGATTTTGTTTGGTAGCATTGCTTGGAAGAACATTGGACGCCACTCTATCTCACTTGAATTGTTTTGTAAAAATACTTTACATAAAACAAATGTTTTTTGAACGAGCGAAGCGAGTTCTCTGAGTCAAGTTGGAAGAATCGGCGTTTGTATGTATGTATGTATGTTTGTCCGATGAAAACTTCCAAACCGTTAATCCGATCTTCATGAAATTTGGTATGGGAGTAGATAGTATTGGTACAATTTGTAGGTAAGGTTATGAGCTATATCGGTCAGGGGGTTGCTGAGATAATGGGGTTCAAGAGGGGGTAAAATAAATAAAAGTGAGACAGTCAGATCAAATGGGGTGTCTAGTGAAAGCGCTTTGGTTGGACATTTCAAAACTGTTTTAAATAAGTATTTAGCCTTAGTAGTTTTTGAGATATTAGGGAAAATAAAAAACGTAAAAATCAAAAATTCTAGGGTACTTCCAGCAATCCCACAATGCTGAAATTTGGTATGCTTGTGGCTTTTGTGTCACAACTACAGGGAAAAGTCTGAAACTGAAGAATTTAGAAACGTGTACTCCATAAAACAGAAACCAATATAACATCCATTGTTGACCTCCCATTTCTAGGAATTTGAATGACGCTGGAGTTCTATGGTTTTCGTCAAAAGGACGTTATCAATTAATTCGTCAGGTACTTGATATAGGTACTAACAGGTATGTAGTATTACGCTTTACGCCCCGTTGCTTAGCCCTATTCAAAGGTTATTTCGATGATGTGTAGGAAATTAGAGTTGTTACTGATAGATCCTGTACTGTACTGGTAGACCTAGAGGTGAAAATTTTCAAAAATAATAATAGAAAAATGCAAATTACTTGGTTAAGTAGTCGGGTTGATAAAGGTGTTATCGCGAGGTCTCAGTTCGGGGCGAACCACTAGTTAATTACAAAAAAACTAGTGGGATTAGGACTACGTATGTGACTTGTAGGTGTTATGTTATGTTAATATTATTAGCGCCTAACATAAACGTGCGTGTTAGCAGCAGAGTTATGTGAGTTATATTGCTCAGACACAATGCAAGGCGTCTTTCTGTTCATACCAACTTACTTATTACTTCCAAGATCTTTGCTAGGTCCCAATTAACAAATGAAAACGAGTGTTGTTTTTCAAAAAGTATGGTAGGTAGTTGTTAGTATGGTCTATAATGTTGTAGTAGGTACCTAATTACATTTTGGAAAGGTTATACCTAAATCAAAGCATTAAGGAATGAGTCAGTGACTCTTTTTGGTTTCTTAGCTTGGGTAGGTAGATACCTAACTGCTAGGTACTTATACTATATTGTATCTCCAGTCGTGGTAACTTAGATTAAATCTTTGCCCTGGTTCTACGATTGGATTGTTTTGGTTATTGCAGAAATTGTATGTATCCCAATGGATTGTTGGTGGAAATTCCAGCAGGCGGTAGACTTATTATAATAATAATTATATTATTTACACCTATTTCTTGACAAGGCCCATGTACAGCCGCTATTCAACAAGCTGTAATATGGCAAATCCAAGTGTACCTTTGCGTTCTAAAGGAAATAAATAAATTGAATTGAATTGCTGTTACATTTAATCAAGGCGTTATTTTTTTTAATAAACTGGCATAATCGCGACATCATTAATAAATCCAATACCTCTTACATCAAGTCCATCTAGGACACGCCCTACGTGAAATTTTACTGTGCCCTTCATCATGTGCGACGTGATGTCCACGTTCTTTCTTTTCTCTTCAATGTTCTTTTCAATCCTCTTTTTCCTTCTTATCTCCGTGAGCGCTTTGATTTTCTTGTTCCGAGAGATAAACCTTGCAGAACGGCTACTTCTTTCCTCCTAAAAACTCCTTATCACTCTTCCAGCCGCTATGGTGGATCTTTTTCTGTCCATGCAGTCAGACTATGGAATTCGCTTCCCCACTCCTTCCGCGCTAGTCCATCGCTTTGCATTTTCAAGCGCAGAGTTAAAGAGCACTATCTTTCCTTATAATTTTGGTATGTATAAGTATTTGTATGTATTAGTTATTCTTATGTATTAGTATTTATTTATTTATTTATTTATAGTATTATATTATGAATTTAGTGTAAGTACATTTTTATATAGATAGGTATTTATTTTCTGTAGGTTTAGGGTTGGTATGTATTTGTTAGTGTAGTATTTTATATGTACACATTACCCACCACTTTTATAATTTCTCCCACTCCTCTAAGGTTTGCTGGAAGAAAACTCTTTTAGGGTTAAGCTCGCCTTTGTACATGTCATATATGTAAGTTTATTGTTCTATTATATTGTGTACAATAAATAATTAAGAATCATTTTGAAAGTTGTAAGTATAACTTTTGAGATAAAATGAAAAAATAATAATAAAATTATTTCCAATATAATTTGAGCTCTCATTTGTTAGAGTTTCATCTATATTGTGGTTCAGGTAAGATTGGTTTATTGCTTGATCGCCCTATAGATGCGATTTTTAAAGTTTACTTCAGTTGTGCCTCAAACTCAACGATCTTAAATCACAATTATTGTAAAAAAGTTTGTGCTTGCGAAGTCTATTACTGTTCACAGAACTACTAGTTTAAAACTTCCCAGACAATACATAGACTAAAAGAACCTATCTAAGTATGTTTATTTTTAAAATTTGCCTACATTGTGGTAGAGCACAAAAGGAGATCACGATTCGTCTGTGAACTGGTTCAGTGTGGGCAACGTTTCGTGAATACAAAGTGAGAAATCAATATTGGATGGAGAGCTAAACGCTAAAGCCAATTTACTTTTCTTTCAACTTGATAACGGCTTCAAAGTTTGCAAGCACTTCTCTGAAGCATTTTGAAAGTTTACCTACCAACTACTTTGTTTTCGATATACCCATTTAAATTGTAAAAAAACAAAAAAATAAAAAATAAGAGGGCGTTTATTCACTAAGGTTTGTTATCATTATCACCATGTAGCCTATTTACGTCCACTGCTGGACGAGGCCTCCCCCATAAATACAATAGGGGGAATTGCCATAATCACTACGCTTGATTTTAGTTACTACGCAATTTTAGGTATCATAAATAAATTAATTAAAATGCTGGACATTTCACACAACATTATCTAGCCCCAAGCTAAGCAGAGCTTGTGTAATGGGTACTAGATAACAAAACATTACATAGATAGATATTTTTTATTACACATAGAAAATACCCAGAATACCTTGAACAAATATTTGCAGTTTGTACAAATATTTGTTCCGAGGCGGGAATCGAATCCGCAACCTCCTGCGTCATCTGATCATTAATTTCAGAAAGACACATGTAAGTGTAACCTAGGCATCAGTCGATGTCCTACTATCTATAGGTATGATCTTTATAATTAATCTGTTCCATTGGATTTCCACTAAAAATAAAAAAACTAGGCAAGTACCTAGATCGATTTCCACTCTCCGCACGTAAACACAAATTTAATTCTATTCTCAATAACCATAAAGGACGAGAGTACCTAATCAATTATCAAAAAGTTTTGAAGCAATTTTGAACTTTTCGCAAAGTGACTCGAGGCGTCCCAAAAAACTTTTCCTTGTTTGCTTAGAAATTCTATAATAAGGCTGGATGTGATGAAAGCAAGCGAAAATAACATGATTTCATGCATTGTTAGTTACTAGAAGGGTGAAATTGACAGAGTTTTGTGTTAGCCCGGACGTACAAAATACCTTCTAATGAAACACTTAATAACTTTTGTAATTTCTTGTATTTACACTTACACCAATACTTTTACATTAAAAACCGTAAGAGACTTGGATATTACTCGTCAACTGAACACCGACTGCCTATTATTTCCGACTACCTTTTTCACCTTGACTTCTAGGGTAAAGCAGTACCTACAACCACTAGCGCCATCTGTAATCGCTTACCACTTGTACTGCTTTATCATAATAGTATTTGCTTGCCTAATTAATTAAATTACATTCTAACAAATATAATAAAATAAAAATTAGATTTAGAAAAATATCATTAGATTAATAAGAAAATTATTAGTATCAGTTATGTAATCTAATCAAATGCATATTACATCTGTACACCATCACTTGACGTCTCGAATAAATATTGTGTTTTACATTTGTATTATGCGAGTGTCTGCAAGAAAGTCTAATGGAGCTGGTTGGTACCCTAGATACAGCAAGAAGTAGAGTTTAACAGTAGTAGAGCTTCGTCCTTGTGGTGTGTCCGGCCTAAGAATAGACCCCTCCATCTCCTCCAGTGGATGTCTTAAAAGCCGATTAAGGGATTACATAGGGGATGGGTTAGTTATTGAGGTTGAGCTCGATAGTAAAGCCTACATTATATAAACTAATCATACGCTCTATGAAAGTCAAAACGATTTGCAAAATATTTGCCTCTTGCTGCTTATACTCCATTTGCTCCGTAGAAGTAGCTGTAGTATTTTAAATCTCAATAAAAAGACAAAATAGGTAAGTACATAAGTATGTATATGGAATTTTATTTATTTATGATATGAAAAAGGAATCGAAAGAGGCAGTTAGTCGGCACCTTTCACACACTAAACTTATCGTACAGAATTGCAAATTCTGCAAAATCATTATAATTTTACTGATGGAATATGACGTAGTTTGATTGTAAAGTTTGTACAATTCGTGATTCGAGAACAAAAAGTTCCTAAAGTTATACAAAACAAAAGAAACCACGAGGCGGACCGTGTGCAAATTATACAGTTTTATAGGCTCAGAATAGACGGACAACTCAAGCAGTGAAACAACTAATATTTACGTACCTATTGCTCAAGCTGTTATAGCTTATAGCCCTTCCCTCCGGACCTCGGTAACGAGTAGACGTTCAAAGACCCTTGTCGGTTTTATTTATTTATTTTAAACCAAATTCGTAATTTTGCTAAAAAGTATTCATAACAAAAAAATAGGATTCCATAAAGTGCTAAGAGGTCACAGCTAATCTCCAACGCTGCACGCACACTGATATACAACGCACTGCCTACGCAATGTAAAGCTCTTCTGTGTGCGTACTTCATTCATAGCGAATACACTGGACTACTATTGGCTATTGACTGCGTCCGCACTGCTCTCTCCCCGTGCACTACGATCTACGCGCCTGCGCCTCGAGTGAGTCACTACTTTTGGTTCAACTATACACTATATCCACCGCTCTGCATAGCTGTACGCCTGGTACTTTCTTCCCATTCAATACTGTATATTGTGCGAACTTATACCTCTCTGTATCGCTGTGCTCTTGGTGTGTTTCCTTGGAAATATTTAATCACTGCTGAGCTTTAAATTGGATTGATGTCGCTTACTCGCACGCCGCCGCCTTCGGACCAACTCACGGCTTCTTTCTCGGGTGCCGTGCCTATCCCCCAGCTGCTTCAGCATTGCTCGTCAGAACCGAGTCTTACTTCAGAGCCTGCTTCAGAACTGAGGACCCCCAGAGGCAGTTCACCGAATATGTCTTTTCGAAACAACAAGCGTAAACGCTTAGTATGTGATGATGAAACCCTCGTTTGTTTTATGGACGAAATGAAGCAAATGATGTCTGATTTCCAAACTCAACAAAATTCGAAGCATGAGAAGTTGCTTGCAGTTGTAGAGGAATTTCGCCTTGCCGTGGACTTTCTTGTCCAAAAAAATGAGACATTGCAGACTCAGGTTAATAGACTCGAAACAGAGAGGGCGGCAAACTTTCAGTACATCAGTTCTCTGGAGAGCAAGGTGGATAACTTTGAGCGAAGTGCTAGATCTACATGTATTGAGATTAGGAACCTTCCTTCATCTCAGCCTGAAACGAAATCGTTACTTGTGGATAATGTTATTCGGATTGGCAAAGTCTTAAATGTCCCAATGCTGACCACGGAAGTCAAAGATATCTTCAGGATCAAGACAAAAGATCCTGCTAATAAAACAGTGATTGTGGACTTCACTAGCGTGTTACTAAAGGAAAAGTTCGTCTCCGGGTACAAGAAATGTAACAAAGAGAACAACAGATTAACAACTGAAAAGTTGAGAATTTCAGGGCCGTCTAAGCCGATTTTCATATCTGAAAATCTGTCAACCAAGTTGAAAAAACTGTTTTTTCTGGCTCGAGAGCATGCTAAAGCCAATGGTTTCAAATTTTGCTGGGCTTCTAACGGCAAAGTTTTCCTTCGCAAGCGGGAGGGAGGTCCCCTCGTGAGGGTTAACAACGAATCGGACCTCAAGATCTCGTTCGATGGACAGTGACTAGGGATCGGCTATCGATCCTTATGCTCGTTAATTACTTGCCTTTTTATTTTGTTTGTTTATTATAATATTTTTTTCTATGCAATGCCCCTATGTAATAATACTGAGAACTCACACAAATTCATTCACTACACTCTCACACAAAAAATCACACAGATTTATGTAACCCTACATAAAGGTGACTTTATTTTATTGAAGTATTATGTTTGTCAATCAATAATTGATGATAAGCCTGAAAGATCATGTCAAAGATCAATTTATTTCAATGCTCTTTTGTTCTTGTTTCCTCTGCTGAAACGTAAATCTCACTATGGATGAAATCGTTTCCATAACACACGACATCGAAAATCTTAACTTAGCGGAATCTTTCATTTGCTCTCCTGAAGAAACAGGGCAGTACCTTAGGTACGGTAATAGTTCCTTTAAATTACTTCACATCAACATTAGGAGTATTAACTGTAATTTCGATGGTCTCCTTCTCCTGTTGCATAGAATTCAATCTCACTTAGACATCATCATTCTGTCAGAGTGTTGGTTGAGTAAGTGCCCTTCCCTTCCTTCTCTTCCTGGGTATAACTCGTTTGCTTCTGATTACAAAACACAAAATGAAGGAGTGGTTGCATATGTAAAAGCCGAGCTAACATGCAACGTCGTATTCCCAAAGTTTGCTGATGCAAACTGTCTTTTGTTAAATATTGACGATAAAATAGCTGTGGTGGCGCTTTATCGCTCGCCGTCGATCAAAAATATTGACAGGTTTCTTAATAGCTTAGACAGTACTCTAAACCAATTGAATTCCTTTCCTTCCATTGTCATTATAGGAGACATTAATATAAACATTGTTCCGAATTCCAATGACCCTAACTTGGATGATTACTTGAATTTGACTGCCTCTCATGCTATGCTACCTGCTCACGTATTGCCTACTCGACTTACTAGCTGTCTGGATCATGTTATTTTTAAATCTCCATTTTCAGCAGTATCTTTAGTCTTAGATTCTTTGATTACCGACCATGCTCCTACCCTCTTTTGTATTGCTATGTCAACACGACCTAAGTCCTCTAAATCATCTACTATTCAACTAGACATCCCTAGTATGATTCAGGAAATTGATAAAACAGATTTTTCCTCAATAGTATTACTAACAGACGCGAACTATGCTACTCAGATACTTATAGATATACTCTCCTCAATTGTTCAAAAGCATACCCTAAAAGTTATTATCCCTAATAAAAAACGCATTTTAAAACCCTGGATTACCCCTGGCCTTCTGAAGTGTATTCGCCACAGGGATAGACTCTACAGGAGACAGAAAAAGGAAAAAGACAACGATATCCTCAAAATAACATTTACTCGCTATCGTAATTTTTGTAATAACCTGTTAAAAAGAGTTAAGCGTGAATATGAACGTTGTGAACTTCAAAAGGCCAAGAATAATCCAAAGGCTACATGGAACCTTGTCAAAAAAATTACCAATCTCAATCGTAAGCATTCACCGACTGAGGAGTTACTTAAATTAGCTGTTACCCCTGAATTATCTGTCAACCTCGCCAACAAGTTTTTTGCAAATGTGGGAAGTGACCTAGCGTCAGACATCCTCCTCCACCTTCACACCAACACCCCTACTTCCTCTCATACTTCCTCAACTGAAATTCATTCAGTCTCCTCCCCTCTTGGCTCTATGGCTCTTCTGCCTACCGATTGTAGGGAAATTGAATGTATCATTCTTAACCTCAAAGATAATTGCGCTGTAGGCTGGGATGGAATCCCGACTTCAGTGATCAAGGGTGCCAAAAACACTTTGATTCCAATTCTAAATCATATTTTTAATCTCTGTCTCTTAACTGGTACTTTTCCCCATGTATTCAAAAAGGCTTTAGTTCATCCCATATACAAAAGTGGAGACAGACACAATATAAATAATTACAGACCGATCTCTGTTCTGAGTGTTCTATCAAAGGTTCTTGAAAAAATTATCAATCGGAGACTTGTGAATTTTTTAAGTGAGAAAGGCATTTTAGCTAGTAATCAATATGGATTTAGGAGTGGCAGATCCACCGAGGACGCCGTCATTGAGCTCACAACTACGATTGTCAGGAACTTTGATAGAGGGCTCAAAACTGTTGGTATCTTCCTTGATCTCTCCAAGGCGTTTGATACCGTCTCTATCCCCATCCTGCTGGATAAACTAGAACAACTTGGAATACGAGGCAGTGTCAACCACTTGTTTGGAAGCTATCTATCCGATCGTAGGCAGGTAGTGTTCGTTGACAACATATCTAGTGATGAAGAGCTAATTACTTTTGGTGTTCCTCAGGGAAGTGTCCTTGGCCCCACTCTTTTCCTTGTCTATATCAATGAACTATGCAAACTATCTCTACCTAACTGTAACATTTTAACCTACGCGGATGATACAGCACTACTTATCAGTGGAGAAAATTGGGAAAAAGCACAATCACTTGCTGAAGCTGCCCTTAATGTAGTTTTAAACTGGCTTTCTTTGAATCTATTAACTTTAAATGTAACCAAAACAAAATTTATTACTTTTTCCCCAACTATGCGAACCCAACCTACTTCTTTTTCCCTACGTGCTCATACTTGTCTTACTGAAGATCCTAACTCATGCCTTTGTTTGTGCCCTGCTCTTGAGCGGTCACTTACAGTTAAATATCTTGGTGTCTCTATAGACAGTACTCTCTCTTGGACCACTCATATTGAATCTACAGTGTCAAGAGTACGCAAATTAATTTTTGTTTTCAAAAATCTGAGGAGTGTCGCTGATTTTAGCTGCCTAAAGACAGTCTACTTCGCTCTTGCACAATCAGTTCTGTCCTATTGTATCAGCGCATGGGGCGGGGCGATAAAAACACAGATGTTAAGAGTTGAGAGAGCGCAAAGGGCAGTTTTAAAGGTTATGACATCCAAACCAAGGCGTTTCTCTACTGGCCTATTGTATTCGATCACTGAAGTTCTTACTGTAAGACAACTTTTTGTCCTAGCGACTGTTTTGCGCAGGCACTCACATTTACCTTTTGACTCAAACCTCAGTTCCTTAAAGCGGCGCTCTGACTTAGTCTGCAGAATTGAGCCACGAAGGACAGCTGTGGCAGGCCGGCACTTCCATTATTTGAGTTCCTCGCTTTACAACAGAGTCAACAAAATTCTAAATATTTACCCCCTCCCGAAACATAAATGCAAAAATAAATGTATGAGTTGGCTCCTATCTCTATCTTATGAGGAAACGGAGCATCTCCTGGTCACTTTCAAATAGGTTTCAAATAGGTTTGTTATCACAATTACTTTGATATCGTATCCGTAGGACGGAATCCTGTGATACCGTCTCTTTTGAGACTGGGAGTGGTATGAGAGCCAAACATATACTCACATACACACACACACACACTCACCCACACAGACCACACACACCCCACACACACACACACACACACACACACACACACACACACACACTCACTCACACACACTAACACGCCCCCACAACACAACAACACTTCTACACACTACGCGTACATTTACACACCTACTCACCATTTGCACAACTCAGTTCCATTCATTCCAGTATTATCGTTTTGCATTATATTTTCTTTTTATATTTTCTTATTAGTCTAATATTATCTAAATTGTAACTTTAAAATTGTACAAAGAGAACTTTGCTCATAGGTTCACGAGGTGGGCGCTGATGCTGCTACACAGTTTTACAACTTTTGCAGTGTCATCGTTAAATATGTAATTTGCACACAATTAATGTAACTTGTTCTGAATAAACAATTTTTACTTTACTTTTACTTTAATATTCAAGGAGGCCTAGCCTTTGACAATGCTACAAAAGCCTCGTAAGCCGTAGCGCTCGTAGCTCGTGCTTGTTGAGGGCCACTCAAGCAGTCAAGGCTGCCTAATGTACAGTCGTGACTGCTCAAGAAGTCTCGTCTATTTCCAGCCTACTTTTGCGAACAACATTTTTAATCATTGTAATAATTTCTAAGTAACTCTTAGAATTCACAAAAGAAATAAGTCTAGCGGGAAGTTTTTCCTCCCTGCTGATGCAGAGGTCGGTTTTAAATCCCTTACAGAACTTGGACTTGGTTCGTTCATTACCACTGGTTAATTCTTGGTCTCTTGCTGCATTATTTTTACTATAAAGTTTGCGTAATATTTCATTTTTAAGGAGATGTGAACGTTCCTCATCATCTCCATAAAAATTACGGTTTACGTGAGCTTCATATAGTCACAGTAAAGCAATAGTAATATAACCAAAAAGTCGCACTCACACAGGTATGGTAGCCTTGCAGAATGGCAAAAAAACCAGTATGGTGAAAGGATTCAGTGTATGTACCTCGTAATCTTTTGTGTCGTGAGTTTTTTTGACTGATAACACCAAGAAGAAGGTACAAAAATTTAAACTCGACTGTAATAGTCATCATCCAATCTGTACTCTACATCATCATCAGCCTGTAGAAATGTACTGCTGGACATAGGCCTCCCCACTAGAATGACACGGCGAATGATCTTGAGCCGCCTCCATCCACCGACTTCCTACAACCTTTATAATGTCTTTATTCCATCGAGAAGAGGGCCTTTCTACAATGCGTCCCGGTTTGTGGTCGCACGTTGAGGACCTTTATTCCCCAACGGTTGTCAGTTCTGCGAGCTATATGACCTTTCTGGACGTTACTTGATAAATGGGAAAAATGTTGCATGTGTTATACAAAGAGGTTGGAAATAGAAAAGTTTTCAACAGAACTCAAAACTCTTACTCTCAATCACATGTAAAATCTTTCTCTATAAGTAAGGTAGGTATTTTCATTGATCGAGCGTAGGTTTGAGTCTCCGCAACCAGAAATTTGGTAAGATAAGCCGATTACTGATGAATAGTTGAATGCTCAATTCACTCACATTTGCCATTTGATTTGCCCTACCAATTAGTACTGGTTACTTAACCTATAAAGGGAAAATCGTGAACAGTCACGCACGTTTGGGGCAAAATATACTTCACATGGATGTGACTAAAAGTGTTCAACTGGGTCTGTTTTAAAAATGTCGTAGTTTCTTACATATACATTTTATCTGTCACTTTGACCAATGGTTACGGTAAACGCCCGTTTATTTGTTCATGAAAATGGGTCGGCTAACTGATTCTGAATAAGACAAATGAGTTTTTGTTTAAAGACAACCCCACATGGTCTCAACCACTTATAATTTATGTTTAGGCCTCTACTGGGTCATCATCATCACCAGCCATTAGACATCTACTGCTGGAAGAAGTCTCCCCATAGAAGCAAGTGGGGAGATCGGCCATGATCACCACGCTTGGCAGACGGAATTGCAGTATTTGCGTTGAGGTCTCAGGTGGATGTTGCTGCAGATCTCCTGGACATCAACAGGAGGAGACGGAGGGGTTTATTTTTAGACCGGACACTTCATGACTTGATCAGATATATCTTCATGGTGTCTTATCTTCATGTAAAAATATATATAAAATAAATACATCAGGTGAGTAAAATGCAGGCCGGCCCCGTCATTTACACAAAAAAAAAGAAAAAAGTATATTCTGGGTGAGCGTGATTAATTAGGCTCCTTCTCCATCAGGCGATTTGTAGTCAAAAGAAAACCCATATAAAAACCAGGGTCTGATATTCATTAGCAGTATAGGTAAGTACGTAGGGAATACCATGCAAGACAAAACACAGGCATGTGAGTACCTAGGTACATAAGTAAATGTTTCGTAAAAAATAGAGATTGAGTAACAAACAAATCCTGAAATTGGGTAGATAGATATCGCTCTGAAAACTTATGCCAAGAAAAACAACATCACAAATCGATGCTGCGCGGCGCCAATACTGTCCCTCCGCCCCAGAGAGATTGCTCTCTCTATAAAAAACTCACCCGTAACATTGACGACGCATTTTCACCCCAAAACCCTTTGATGTAAAAATTAACCTTTGCAAAAATTTCACGGCCCTCGATTTTGTTTTTGTACGGGACCGAGACAAGAATGATGCCAATCGAGGATACACTGTGGCAGGGTATCGCCTGGGAGCGTTTCCATGACGACGGGGGGCGCTGTCGGCGCGCGCCGCATCCCTCACGGCAGAGAGCACCCCGCTTTGGCCGAGGTTGCTGTGTCGCCTCTCCAGACCGTCCCCAATACGTTTTTTGACGTAACGAAATACATAACCATGTGTCAAATACATAAGTAGCTATAGGACGTTCAAGACCCTTTAGACCGTACAGTGCAGCGAGTGTTGTGCAGTGTGTGTGGTGCATTAGTCTACGTGCAATGGACGGGACAGTTCTGTGACTGCAAGGGAGGGGCGGTTTTCACGCTTGATCATGCCTTTCGAACTGAGATCAGGTGAGCATGCCCATTTCAGCCGCAAACCGTTTGACATAAGGCTCTGTTTTGTCTGAAGCTTGAAGACATGAAAGAAAACGACGTAATGGAAAGGGTTTTCTTAGAATTTCATTAAGAGCAGCGTGGGACATTGAGGTTTTAATGCTATTCTACATCAATGGCGTGAAGATAGTACTCTTCACTGCTGCCTCTCTGTCTCTCTCCTTACATAATTGAGCAGTATTTTGAAGTTTTTTAAGTTTTGTGCTTACTTTTGTTAGGTATTTGTTTGTTTGTTATTACAGGATTGGGTTCCAAGGAGTTGGAAATATAAACAAATGAACACTGAGCCAGCGTTTAGGTTTCGGAGTGTTGGTACTATCTACTTGATTTGTAATGAAGTTCAAGAATATCGCACAAAGAGATGCACTTAGTTGACTGAAACTAGGTTACCTAAACTTTGGCATAGTAGATATTTTGTTGTGTTTATTTGTTTTAAGTTTTTATGTTTAAAGAAAATGTTATTTAGATAAAATCTTATATCCAGAACAATCCCAGTTCATAAAGCTTGCATCAAGAATTTAAGTTTAAAGTTCTCACGTAAACCTCTTTGAACTTGTTGGCTCCTAGATCCTAGAGATCCCCATCACTGGCCAATAATGTAAACAAACCAATATTAGAAAAATTGTTTTTTAATTCCATGTGGTTAAAGTTTGTCTTACGATGACAAAATTGACGTTTCGTCTACAAATATTCACGTCAACGTCACTTTGTCTTCATTCTCACACAATTTTAGTACGCCGAGATTCAGTCAAATGATAACTGCTGCTGCTGTCATCTGCATTTTGATCAGATCAGATTCTGCTCAAAAGCTGCCGCTCTTCCCAATAGCCAGGCAAATCTTGCTGAGCTCATCATTATTATCAGCCTTAACGCCTCCTCTGCTGGAAGAAGCCTCCCCCATAGAACGCAATGATTGGATTAGCCATAATCACCAGGCTTGGCAGGTAGATTGGTGATCTTAGTATCGTTTAAGTACTCAAGTGGATGCTGCTTCCCATCCCTTTGTGTAATACTTTCGTCAGGTCCAAGGGCTTCTTCTTCGTTGTGTCGATGATGTATCATTGTTTATGTTTTGTTTTGCCAAAACTTGGCCACTTACGGCGTCATCAGATGCTGTGTATAATTATGTATCACTTAAGTGTTGAGGCAGATTGGGCAAATCAGTAAGTGTGCCATTGATTGAGGATCAGTTCCGCAAGGATAAAATATTGCTGTTAAGTTTGTTAGTTTTATTCATATTGAGCATACAGCGGACCTTTGTCCGTAGTCGGTTAAGTGTCTTCCACGTGCACTTAGTATGGAGTTCTTTATTTTGCGGGTTTAGTTAATTTTTCTGCAGGCTTGCAACTAAAATTGCAAAAAAAAATATAATATATTTGGAATTTGTTAAGGTCCGGTATGTTCCAACTTTTTAAAACAATGAAGCTGAAAAAATGTATAGAGTGCTGAAGCGTAATTTAGCTTAAAGGTTTGACAGTGTACGTAGGAGCCTTAAAGTTAAATTAAGTTTAGGAAATTCATGTTACTATAACCTTCCATGTAGATATAATTCCAATAAGTAATTCAACAGGCTTGTAGGGTATTCCCTCAGGTATAGGTACCTACGTGAAACAGGAGTCCCCATAATTTCAAGTTCGTACCGTAGCATTAGAGCGTAAATTGTGGTTTGAATTGCAAACAAGGTTACATGTAAAGTTGGAAAATTGGCATACATGAATAATTCAGATTGTATGACGTAATATTCCACAATTTTCTATTTTACAATTATTCAAATGGGCACCCAGTTGAATAATAACTTTACAACTTTGAAACATTACACTTTTGAGGTAATACCTTGTATTAGAAATGACACTGCTGCTAGTGTCACACTCAAAGTGCGCTAAATACCTACTCACTTTCGCGTACTAAGTCTGCTAATAGTACGGGCTGGCGCGTGATGAACGACGCGGCGACGGTACGGCATCGGCAGCGCGGAGGAGCTACACGCAGCTGCTACGCTGTCGCAATGTAAACCACTATGAGCCTTATTCATAATAATTTTTTAAACTTAGTTTATTTAAAATAGCTTTTGTTTTGTTCTCTCTGATGTAAAATGTCTTACGTCAAAACAAGACAAAAGTTTAACTTAAATATATTTCAAAAATGCTTATGAGTAAAGGGTTAAGTGTGCGAACTTAATAAGTATTAGCGTAATTTGTTTGCTCCATAAATATATGAATGCAATTATACCTACCTACCTACTTACAACATAATTACTAGTTATATACGTACCTACACCAGGTAGATAAGTTGAAAAAAAAATGAAAAAACTGTTTATTTTCAACAATCAAATAGGCTTAAAACTAATTATTAACAACAAAGTACAATTTGAGTGTTGACAAGGCTTGTACTAAAATGTTTATTCGGTGGTCTTCACACTAGGCCAAGCCTGTATCGTGAACTACTAGTAGTGTAGTTAGATACTATAATCATGATTGAAAGAAGGTACGATAAAATGACTGAAGATAACTCTGTCGGTCACTTCTGGCGAGCGCGGGGCGACAGGGAGAAGTAAGTATTTATTTCGGTGTCATTGTTATGCACAAAAAGAAGTTATGTAGTACATCTAGACAGAAGAGTGTATCTGTTCTATGGTAGTACAATAAGTATTTTTTATTGCAGCTTTCTTTTCTTTCCTGCGTCTTAATAATAAATGAGCGTCAGATTACGCAGTGTATTTTCTTTCGCACTTTACACGTTCTTGAAAGGCAATTGCTAATTGTAGTACATTTAATAATAATACTGAACGTATCTAAACGTAGCATAAACATCTTCATAAGCCAAAAAACGTCCACTGCTAGACATATGCCTCCACGACGAAACATATTAAATCGCCTACATTCACAGTCTTCCTGCAACTGTCTATATATCAACGGCACTAGACTTCGTCTTCCAACACAGTAAAGCGATTAAATTAAATTTGATTTGCCTGATTAGAAAAGGCAAAGTATAATCAGGCAAAAAAATCAGCTTGGTAATCATTTGGATGATCTTTCTATAGAAATAATATATACTATTATAAAGCTCCAGATGGTAAGATAACGATGATAACCTCTACGCCGTAGAGGGTCTACGATACCTACGGCTGTAGATTGAAGATAAATTGCTTAGTGAAGTGGAATATCATCTCAAAGCTTCTGATAGCCCGGAATAAACCATTCGCTTGACTTATTTTCATATCAAATGGTGTAAGAGACTATTAAGAAATTTGTGTGCAAATAGTTTTAGGATACGGGATTTGGGCACGGAACATTAATTGCGACGTTGCATTTCGTCTATATGTGGTTAGTTTGATAACATGATGTAAATGTGAAATGTCTTGAGTATTCACACATCCCTCGTGAAACTATACGTGAATAGGTATCATGATGATATTAATTTCCAGAATGGGGGTCTATAATGCAAGGAAGAGAAAGAAGAGGGAAAGTCTAATGGTCTATAGCCGGTGGTAGAGACCTCAACTTTAGATCCTATAGTTACTTCAAATTCAAGTTCACAATGGATGGAACAAAAAAATATGTGCACAATATAACGTGCTCTTGAATGTTAAAGGAAAACATAATAAGGAAACCGACATGTTCTTGATTTAAAAATTTTTGAGGCAGACGACCTTTGGCGCGGCGGGTGAGTAGCGGGCTGAGATGTGAGAGGTTGCAGGTTAGATTCCCTCTGCGGGACAAATGTTTGTATGATCTGCAAATATTTGTTCCGGGTCTGGGTGTTGTGGTATTATGGTACTCCTAGTTCTTGATACACACGACAAAGGGGGAAAAAAAAACACAGGGAATCCTAGTGTGGGATTCATGGATTGGCTACTTAAGTGACTGTTGGGTGTTATGTTAAATGAAAGAAAAATATATCATTAAAGTAATAAAAACGGACAAGTGTGAGCGAGACTCACACCCTGAAGGGTCCCGACACCTAGATTATATTGAAATCGGCACAGCTCTTTTTAGTTTCAGCCAGTGTTTCCTACAAACTTTACCGTCCCAATTAAGGGGTAAAAAAAGTAGAAATTCCTCAATTTTATACTTTTTTCCCTTTATTTCGTCACAAAGCCTCCTAACTTTCCAAATGCCGTATATTTTTAATGCATTGAGTTAGAAGTTTGATTTTTTTACAGCGTTATGAGCTCACAGACCTTTTTCTTGATCCTATAAAGGTCTCGTTTTTTCCTGTTGAGAAAAGGAAACCATTAAAAATAGTAAAAATGTACTTTTATTGTTTTACAATTCACTTTAAAGATCGCTTGCAATGGTCTTTAGATAGCTTAACTGATTCATTCAAATTTTGTATGTATTATATTATTGTATTATTATTTCCTTGAATCAAAAAAAGTATTAATATTCATTTTACCTGTATTTGATAGTAAATCCCTAAATCCTGAATTAAACTTAAGTTTCACACATGACTGAAAGTTGAGCTTAATCCATTCAATTATTATCACAATAATTGTTAGCAACAAAGCATTTATTGACACTTTGTCGGCCGTATTTTTTTCTCAGTACAAGAGTTTCAATATAAAATACAATCAGCTTAAAATATTCTACTGATATCAAAAATTCCATATTTCGTAGTGGTTAAGATAATTTTCTGAAGAATTTCGTGAAAGAGGGGGAAAGTAAATTTAATAATTCAATGTTTTATCAAATCTTCTCGAAATAGGACCCCTAGGGAGCTTTGATCAGAATCCGACTTTGATGGGAAGTAATGGAATTTGAAGCAGGTATAGGTACATATTGAAAGTATTAGTCATCTTCTTCGGTATTTTACTGTTTCGTTCAGTTCCAATTGCCAAGTTGTGCACGCAAAAGTAGTTGTTTTTTGTCTAAATTATATTTCAAATTCTTTCACGAGGAAACTTGAAGTATGTTTCCAAAATAATAGAAAATAAGAGAATTAGAAAACTGTTAATTCAATTAGAAAATTGGTCTATTTATTTTATCCTAAAGTATGCTTATCACCGAAGTTACCACTCACATGCATAGCCAGATAGGTTACCTGGTACCTGGGTTATTTTGAAATGCCCGAATACTTAAACGTCAACAAGCTGCGGCTTCTCTGTTTTGTTTTTAGTGCTTATTTGGGTAAATGGAGGATCTAGCATATGGCCGTAAAGCTAGCCCATAACAAATGCAATACCTTTTTGGTCACGTCCAAATAGGATGTACCCTGCGTGACATAATCCGGCATCTTTAAACATAAAAAGCTCAGAGAGATAAGTGTACAGCTTCCTTGATATGATCAAGTCGAGTAAGAACTGAACCAAGGTACGCCCAGCATAAAAGCAGACACATCCGCCTCCTCTCATGGATGTCGTAAAAACCGACAAATGGATTACATAACAGGATGGGCAGCCGCATCCACCTGAGTTACTGCCAAGCGTCGTGGTTATGGCAAATCCCTCATAGTATTCTAATGGGGGAGGCTTCCTGAGACCAAAATCTGAGTTTTAACAAGCATTTTACACTTATGTATGGTGTAGTGTTACACGGATTTTTGAATTTAAAATGAGGTTCACAAAACATGCTTCGCCAGGCTCATTTTTACGCAGAAAATATTCCCTAAGAAGTTTAGGAGAATAGCGTGAAATGAGACTGAGTTACAAACTCAATCTATCCGGACGATAGAATAGCGATTGATAGGTCTAGTCCAAAGTTTTTCCGTTTCGTTACTGAGTAATAAGTTCCTTATTTAATTTTGCAAAGAAGCTCGTTAAACAGTTACGAAACTAAAAAACTTCGAAGAAGTGCTTCAACTTTTTGTTCAGAAATAGATATTGTGTTGTTCCTTTTCGGAATACTTGCTCAATAGAAAACTTTTTATTTCATTGCATAATACAATCTCAGAATATACACCTTGTCTAAAAGTAGAGTCACGCAACTGAGCACGCAACAAACAACTCAGAGAAAATGAGTCAATTTTATGGAAGACGTATGTATAGTACTTATAATTTCGATGGTAAATTATCAAATACATGTGAACTTAGCGTTAGCGTTAATCAAGCGTATGAATATGTGCTGGGTTAGAACAAACCGACAAATTATTGGACTGTATTTTTTTTACGTCTTCTTGTTCCGTATATATTTATGTGCAATGTAATCAACTAATACAATCAACACCATCATCAGCCTGTAGAAGTCCTCTGCTAGTCATAGACATCTCCCATAGAATACCACGACAAATGGTCTTGAGCAAACTCCAACCACTGATTTCCCGCGACCTTAAACACAGGAAAATATTCTGTGAGCTATAGAATACAATACAGTCTTCGAGATTCGAGCAAGTACAAGTTTTATCTCGGCAAAGTTTGGCTCGTAGCCTAACGGGTAGTGGTTTAATGTCATTAAGCCACGATACATACAGAGGGTACAGAAAACAAGCAAGTTCAGTCTGCACGAAAACAGAGTTCAGCTCAGCCACCTTACGCTCCTCACGCGAGGGCTTGGAGGAAGCACAGAGTATTCTTCTTCAACAGCCTTTTGGCATCCACTGCTGGACGAAGCCTCCCTCTTAAAATGCAATGGGGAAATTTGCCATGATAACCACGCTTGGCAGGCGGACTGGTGATTGTATTAGTCAATCAACGTACTTAATACACATTTAGGAATACTTTTATTTCCTGTGCGGTAATTTAATTTAGGATTTTTATTTAGGTCGTCCTGTGAATTAGGAGTAATTTTCCATATTATTTCTAAATTTTTGACTCAGTAGTTTCATAGATGAAGAATTAATGAATGAATGAGGATTAGAGGATGGAGGAGGGGTATTGGTCAAGTTATATTATTATAAAAATACAAATAAGTATATAATATTTGTATTTCTCATATCAAGCTCTTTCATTTGATAAGTCACATGATGCAATTAATAAAAGTCCTTATTTAGTTTTCTAGTTTGCCCCCAAAAATTAAAACACTGAAATCAAAATTAATTTATTTAAGCTATATGTCCGTGATTCACCTAACTCTATAGCTTCGGAGAACTTAGGCTCTGACAGACAAACAGATAGAGAAACAGACAGACACGAGTCTTTTATTGGTTCCATTTTTTTTGTTCCTTTTGATGCATGGAACCCTAAAAACTGCTGATGTAATAAAAATAGAGACTTGCTCTTTCTATGATAAAACCAACTCGTGCTTCTCGTGAATTATTCTCATCCTTGCAACATTCTTGACACTGCTCACAGAGAACTTGCTATTCATAAACTGAAGTTTACTGGGTCACGTACAACTGTCATAATATGACGTTCAACGTCTATACACATGCAAATCTACGGTTCTTCAAGGCATCTGCCCCAGTATATCATCTACGCCCTCGCAAAAACAGTTTTTATTAATAATATTTGGTTTGCAGTGACTTGTTTTTTCAACAGAGTGGTTTTTATTTTGTTTAACTTGCGTTTTGGGTTTTGATTGAAAGATATATTTGCTTAGCATAACTTTATCATCTTATCATATGGGATGGGATCCATTAAGAATGGTACGAGCAGATAGATGCCCACAACCAGCAGTAGGCGATATTGGGCTACGGATGATGATGATGTGAATATCCAAAAAACAGCCTAGGCTCAGTGTTACCCAAACAATCCACTTAGTAAGATGTTTTCTTCCTCAACAATGTTTAAAACGATAAAAACGAAATGGGCTCGATCGTGTCCGAGCTGTTGGATTTTACGTGAAAAACGTCATGTTCTCCGATTTCTTTTCATCTGTGCAGTAATGTTATTTTGATATTTAAACCAATATTATCACTTGGTTGGTTATCCGATTTTCCTTGATCGGCACTTTTCTTTGATCTTTCGCTTGTGGCCGTATTTTCACATATCAAAGGTCGATATAAATATAACTTTCAACTTTGCACAGTCATCAAATTCTAAAGGTCTTATTAGGACTACTTGAGGACTTTCCATCGACACGTAGACCGTCCCATAGCTTCATGAGTTCACGAGTTAGACCGCCTGTAAAATAAGCATACTACTATATTTCTGTTTTATTTGCACACAACCGCTATGTTCTCAGATAAAAAAAAAGGGCATTTATTCACTTACACTAATACTAGTTATTATTTTGTTATTAGTTACAAAGGTACTAGTATAATATAGTATAATAATTAGTGTAAGAGAAAAGGACGAGGGCTCAGCCACGCTGTTTTTCAGCCTAACTTTATAGAATGCTGCTGTCGTCACAGCAGCCATGATACTCGGAAGCAACTACTACTACTGCTATTACTTCGATTGTTTAAATAATCTAACTAGCTTTAACGTTTTTCACGTCAAAAATAATAAAATTTACGTACTACATAGGATGATATATGTGAAGGGGAATAAACTTCTTAAGGTAAAAGAATGACAGGCGTAAAATTATATAGAGCCGTGAATAAAATCAGGAAATGAATGAGTAAAACATTTCCGTAGGCGGAAATTCAGCAGGTCACTGGGAAATAGAATGTGAATATAATTTATGTATAGCTTAGGTTGAATGTACTCTGGAATGTTCCTAGTTCTAATGCTTGCATTGCTGTGTTCCGGTTTGGGCTAATAGGTGGGCGAGTCTGGTGAAATAACAGGCAAATAATAATTTCTGTAAAAAACGCGTCATTTAAAAAATACCGTGTCTTTTAAACCTTACTTGAACTTTTTTGACGACCTCTGTGGCGCGGTGGGCGAAGGTTGGCCTGCGACGCAGGAGGTTGTGGGTTCGATTCCCGCCTCAGAACAAATATTTGAGCGATCTGCAGATATTTGTTCAGGGTGTTCTGGGTATTTTCTATGTATAATAAAAATATCTATCTATGTTAATGTATTGTGTATTAAGTATATCAGTTATCTAGTACCCATAACACAAACTCTGCTTAGCTTGGGGCTAGATAATGTTGAGTAAAATGTCCAGCATTTATCTATTTAATTTTTCTTTGTTGAGCATTTTTTGTCCATAATACATACTATTTACCATGACGGGAATGTTTAAAAGTAAGTTAATAAATACCATTATCCTTGATAGATATTATATGTTATGCAGAAGAAGATACCTCGTGGGTCTACAGATAAAAATACACAAAACATAATTAGATTGTCTTCAAAAATTCATTGAGCAATATTCCAATCAATTTGCAACGCGCTTTTTTACCTGAATAAATTAATTTAACCTTACGAATACATTTTCCTTTTTACTTTTTTATTCAGCCGTATTGAGCCAGTTTCCTTCTGGAAAATATTATAATTTAGATATTCATTCTGGAGCGAATACAAAGGATCCTGAGAACGAGCAACTACTCACGCGATTTTAGGTCGACATTTTCAATAATCTCTTTGTAGTTTCTGTACTTTACGCATTGCATAAGAGGCAATAAATGATTCATCTCTGATAGTTTTTTTAGTGAAGAAGAGTCTACCAGTATCTATCTACTGAAGATTTAGAGCTGATGGTAATGACTAATCTGTCTTTGGTAGAGACCAGAAAGAAACTTCTAGATCGGCAAAGACTTTGCTTGGTATATTCATCATCAGCCTTTAGAAGTCCACTGCTATACATAGACCCTTTGGATACTACAACTGCTTTGAGCCGCTTCCATCCACCCACATCTTGTGACCTTTACAATGCCTTCGAGAGGAGGGCCTTTCCCTACTGCGTCATCCAGTATGAGGTTGCCACTCGAGAACCTTTATTCCCCAGCGTATTTCATTCACCATTTAATTATTTGTTAAATGTTTTTCGTAGGTAGGTTAAATTTGCAATAAGTAATTTGTTTTCATAAACATTTCTACTGTTTTGTTTTCCTGTTAAACCTTATTTACGAAAAACTTTTTCAAAAAGGCTCACATAATTTACTTTCGAGTTTTTCTTTTGACATTTTATTAACAACATCCATGGTTCTTTCTTTGTTATTTCTACTACTTCTAAAACCACAGAAAAGCAGGACTTAATTACCACAGCTGGTACCTTTATAGTTAAAAAGACTGAGTGTTAGTCTAATAGGAAATATAATATGAAATGCAGTATGCACATACTTTTCGAGAAAAAACAGGCAAGGCAAACCCATCTTTCGTTTCACAAACGGAAATGGAGCAGTCGCGACTATGAAAAGCATCATTCTGACCCATTATTCTTCATTTAAATGAGAAATAGGGTGAAAATATTTAATTCCTCAAGTTAAGAATTGAATTCACAGCGCAAGAAAGGGAAGATCTCAGATAAGACTCTACTTGCCTTTATTTATGTTAAAATTTGAATAATTCCATCACTGAGATGTACATTGAAAGGTTTATTTTACCTGGCTGAAGGGTTAAAATATGTCCTAACCAAATGACCCTTTTCAAAAAGTGAATATCAACTAAGATATCAACTATGTATGAATTTTAGTGCGTGAACTATTTAAACGTCCAACGTTTGTTGGGGACTAAAGTATTCAGGGTGAAATGTTCGTGCTTATATAAATATGTTTCTAGTATTGCCAAAACGAATTTATACTTTGTATGTTGTGTTTTTGTATTTAAGTACAGTTTAACCGTTCATGTATTCGTTTAAAAATACCTAATACAGATGTTGAATGATTCGCTAGATTTATTAGAATTTACTGATTTACAACTTTAAACATTTTTTTTTACATTCTCTTTAAATATTTCAATACCTTAATTGAAATATTTAATGAGAAAGTTAAAAAAAACTTACTTACTTTACGCATTGCATGATTCATCTCTGATAGATTTTGTAGCGAAGGAGGAGCTACCAGTATCTATCTACTGAAGATTTGGCTGTTGGTAATCCTACTTCCTATCCTACTAATATTATAAACGCGAAAGTTTGCGAGGATGGATGGATGTTTGTTACTCTTTCACGTAAAAACTACTGAATGGATTTGAGTGAAATTTGGAATGGAGATACTTTACGCCCTGGATTAACACATAGGCTACTTTTCATCATCATCATCATCATCAATTTTCATCATTATTCACGCGGGTGAAACCGCGGGGCGCAACTAGTTACTAATATGGCTTTCGTATAGAGACATGCTCAGATCTCTTCCCATCTACAAAAACATGGGCATGAAACATTATTTGTCTTGCTGTACCAGTTGATCTGTATGTTGGTTTATATATTTATGTATATTATTGAACGAGCGAAGCGAGTTCTCCGAGTCAAGTTGGAAGAATCGGCGTTTGTATGTATGTATGTATGTATGTTTGTCCGATGAAAACTTCCAAACCGTTAATCCGATCTTCATGAAATTTGGTATGGGGGTAGATAGTATTAGTACAATTTGTAGGTAAGGTTATGAGCTATATCGGTCAGGGGGTTGCTGAGATATTGGGGTCCAAGAGGGGTTAAAAAAATAAAAGTGAGACAGTCAGATCAAGTGGGGTGTCTAATGAAAGCCCTTTGGTTGGACATTTCAAAACTGTTTTTAATAATTATTTAGCCTTAGTAGTTTTCGAGATATTAGGGAAAATAAAAAACGTAAAAACCCAAAATTCTAGGGTACTTCCAGCAATCCCACAATGCTGAAATTTGGTATGCTTGTGGCTTTTGTGTCACAACTACAGGTAAAAGTCTGAAATTGAAGAATTTAGAAACATGTTCTCCATAAAACAGAAACCAATATAACATCTATTGTTGACCTCCCATTTCTATGAATTTGAATGACGTTGGAGTTCTATCGTTTTCATCAAAAGGACGTTATCAATTAATTCGTCAGGTACTTGATATAGGTACTAACAGGTATGTAGTATAACTACGCCCCGTTGCTTAGCCCTATTCAAAGGTTATTTCGATGATGTGTAGGAAATTAGAGTAGTTACTGGTAGATCCTGTACTGTACTGGTAGTTCCTGTACTGTACTGGTAGACCTCGAGGGGAAATTTTTCAAAAATAATAATAGAAAATATGGAAATTACTTAGTTAAGTAGTCGGGCTTATAAAGGTGTTATCGCGAGGTCTCAGTTCGGGGCGAACCACTAGTATAATATCTTCACTCCACATCAGCCGTTAGAAGTCCACTGTTGGACTCCTCCTCCCTCATAGTAAGAAATGGGGGAATCTTCATAGTCACCACGCTTGGCTTAGAGATTGCAGTATTGATGTTGTGTACCAACTCAAGTGGATGCTGCATTCCCTGATGTAATATCTACGGGAGGAGACGGAGGAGACTATTCTTAGGTCGGACACACTACCGGCAATATGTATTATACATAATATTATATAATATAATAAAGAAGTTTTTGTATGGTTGTAACTATTTATTGTAGAAGCCAGACCAATCTTCTCTGTTTCTGTAAGTTTCAGTCCGTCCAAAGTTCGCCTTTTTTTGTATTAATATACAAAAAAGGCAACCTTTTTAAAAAATACATTATTAATAATGTATTTCTGTGTGGTGTTTCATAAAAAGTTTTCTATCTGTCTATCTAATAGTACGTACTTTATACATGAATACAGATATAGCACTAAATATAATCTATTTGTACGACAACTGCAATCACAGAATTGTATTAGTTTTAACCCCCCAATATACCAAAGTTAACGTCCAGATGTACCCAGAAAATTGTGGCAACTTAAACGATATTTATTGAGCCTGGCGCCGTTCCAAGGGTGTTTGTGACAAGGTTATAACTGGCACAGAGGTCGCCAGTTCAATGTGTAAATTTAATTAAATTCTCTACTAGAAACTACTCAAAAACTGCTCACGTTTACGTGTGACGTTTTTGAGACCTAGAATGGTAATTTTGAATGAGATCTACTCAGTATTAACGCATTATTGGAGGCTTGTAAAAAACCAGCGTGTAGAAACAATTCAGTAAGGTTTTCAGATTGTCTTTCCATGAATATGTCAAAATTCGGTAAGCTAAAGATTGGTTGGTGCTAATAACATAACATAAAAATAATAGAAACAATAAATGATTAAAGTTCAATGCCAAGATGTGCATTTCAAAAGCGTTGTTTGTGACAATGACAAGTTTAGGTAGGTCACAGAGTTCAACTGTTAGTTTAAGCAAACGCGTGTTGTTATGCGTAGTAAATACTACTTATATGTGTGTGTATATATATATATATATATGTACATATAGTAATACATGTAATAATGTTGATGTTAATGATGTAATACAAGGCTAAAATATAATTATATAGCCTTGTATTACATCATTAACATCTTAACAAAAATAACAAAGTATGATCTATAGAGAACCTTCCTAGCAAAATGTGTTCCACAATCACATTACACTTATATAAATGCGAAAGTTTGTGAGTACGTTTGTTACTTCTTCACGCTCAAACGGCTGAATGGATGAGTGAAATTTCTAACTTTTCATCATTATCATCATCATAAATTTTTATGATTGTCCACGTGAGTAAGACCGCAGGGCGCAGCTAGTACTTTCATAAAGCTGGAAGAGAATGCATTAAGCATTAAGTTCACCTAAGTAGGTACAGTACCTACTTTAAAGTGCTGCAGAAAAGAGTTTTCAATCTAGGTATCTGAGAAGGGCACAGTAATTTTTTTAGTTTCTATGAGGTATGCGGCTCTGAAAAGAACCTTTGATTGTGACCGTTGGTTGGAAGAACCAGTCTGGTAAAAGGGTTGAGGGTGTGCCCCCCAAAAAAGGATCCTCACATGCACCCAAACTTTGTCTGACGACATATTTGATAAACTTTTTGATTGAATTTTACGTTGTTATATATCGTACAGTCTGTGAATTATGTAAATTTATACCTCTACAATCTGTAGGCTCTGCAATAGCCGTCGGTTTACCAACACCCCTAAAATTCTAAGCCCCAAAATGCTTATAAAATCCTCGTCGACCCTCGAAAATAGCTTCGACATCAGGGTTTTGTGTTCATGAGCACGCGTCCTTCGCATCGCTATTTTAGTTAATTCCACTTTTAAGGCGGAAAATTTCGGCAAATTCTCGGAAAAAACTGAGAAAACGGCTAGAGAGTTATTTTCATTTAGACGACAAATAACGTGAAAAAAAGGATTTTGGCAGGATGCTTGTTTTAAGTGAAATGAGGCTCACTACAATACATAATTAAAGGTCTACTCACACATCACAGGTACAGGGTTGGAAAATTCTGTTGCGATAGAGCTAAAAATCGTCATCATACAAGTCATGGCGTTGACACTGACGTGTAATGAAGAATGCCGATGTTCAGCTCTTTCATCATACAAATAAGGTTCAAACTCAGAGGACCTACGGATGTTTATCGACCCGGCGGCCGCGTCCCGGTGATGTGTGTGTGAATAGACCTATCCGAAATAATATAATATAATAGTCCGATTTCCGAGAAGCAAATTCTCGGAACACATGATCATCACATGATATTGGCGAAAATATTTTGATAGCGTCGTAGCGGAGGCGCCAATCCTCAGAAGACCATCCAATATTTTAAGCACATACAATTTTTACTTTTTGTTTAAAAAAATTAATTGTCAAGTACCTCTGATTTGGTGTATGAAATGTAATAGTATTTTATGTGAAGCACCGTAGTAGATGGCACAAACAGTGCTACAGATAAGGTACCCAGTTACCCACTATGATGGATATCAAATAAAAGTTGAAAAAGATGCTGATAACATACGGAGTCATAGAAATGCGGAACCTTTAGCAGAGTAAAAATGTGTATGCTGACAATCTGAAAAGTTGCTTCAGCGCCGTAATCTAGCCTATTTTAGTCTCTGATTAAAGCAAAAGCCTCCTCCCCCAAAGCGTGTCACTAGAAACAAGTAGAATAAAGCAGGTTATTATATCCTTGAAAACTAACGGCTGATAAGTACTGGTAGGTAGAGAATTTCATCGGCGTCACCACTTTTCTGCATAGTAAGGCTGATGAAATCAGCAGTTTTTGCTTTTTTGCAACGTTAGCATTCCCTGCACAACCGCAAAACTAAGCAAGCAATTCGCGCGTGACCATTTACTATTGAGGCTATTATGCCCGTTATACCAAAAACCATAAACCGTAATCGTGAATTTACTAGCTATAATTTATGGTTTATCAATTAGTGAATAACCAATATTTTGTAAATGCCATTTTGTCATTTCGGGAAGAGGACGTAACAGACCGACTGGACATTCCGGTAATAGGAATTCACGCACCGGAGCGGTGTAAACCAGTCAATATTAATAATCATTTTGTCGAGAACTCTATTGAACATTTTTATTGAACAAAAACCTATATCAAACTGATATGTTTTTGTAAAAAGTTCTTAACATTTGACGTTTGTTAAGTGTCTCGTAAGAGTAGTGAAAGAGAGCAATAGACTTTTATTCATCTCCGAACTACCAAAAACTATAAAACTGTAAAGCAGAGCGGGAATCATCATGGAATAGAAATATTTTATTGACCATATCATATTATAAGTACTCTCTCTTTTTATACTCTTCAGAGATAAAGCACTTATTATGACAGCATTCCCATCATATTACGTGTAAGTGTCACGTATAGTACCGCTGAAGTTATTGATGGTATGTTTTTTAAAGGTGGGTTATTTCAAACAGGTTAAGAGGCAGGTAAACTTTGCTAGAAACATAAACTGTTTAACTACTGAAAAGTATGGTGTTGATGTGTATATGGCCAATAACTACGTGAGCTCGCGGTGACCAGTTTAATGTTCCTTGGCGGCAACACACACTCCTTATTCCTAGGAACTCATTATACCAACAAGAGCTCTAACTAAAGAATACTAAATATTACTGGTATTACCGATCCTTTAATCTCGTTACCAATAAATACATCAGTGACGTTACGATATCGCAGCCTCGAGGGAATTTTATCTTATTGTTTATGTCAGAGATGATAACTAAACAGCTAATGAAGTCAACACAAACCCATTGTGTGTCTTAATCCTAATAGTCCATGGTGAATAAGTCATCATCATAACCTGAGGATTCAAGTTAGTCGATATTGAGACATCCTAGCTAAGTGGGGCTACATAATATAGTGCAGTCAACGAAATGGAGCTCGCAACAACGAGAAGTCAATGCAGCGTGGAGTATGATTGCCGGGATTATCTAAGTAGGTGATGTCTAGCCCACTCGATACTACAAGACGTTGACTCGGAAAGTCTGGACCTGTGACTGCAAACTCGTCCTTTAAACGTCAAACGAAATCTTTGATGTAAAAGTGCGGTTGGTCGTAAAAACGAGAAGTCGATGCAGCGTGGAGTCTGAATACCAGCAACCATTAGATCCATCCCAGAGCCAGTGAAACTTCAGAGCACTAACACCGTCCATGGCTCACCTTACTCACATATCCTCTGCCCGAACACCTGGCACACGAGATTGAACCAGGCAATTGAGGCTATAAAAGTCGCTTCTTATTGGTCACATCAAATTTAGAGTAATTTTAGTCATCTACACGAAAGTAGAAGATGGTCAGCCTTGAAAATTGTTTCCAGTTCTAAACGCCTATTCTTTAATAACGAGAGTAAGTGATTTATCAAGACGTTTAAGATTATCCACATCAATTTAAACAAATTCACGATGATTTGAACACGGTGATGTTTGATTATTTCTTTGACAGCCTATTCAAATAGGAAGATTGAGGTAACTAGCTGTTTTATTGTAAGCTGGATTTTATATCCTCTGTGTTGGGCCATTATCTGCTCGCCTACTTACTGAAGTGGGCCGCGGTCTGATTAAGGGCTTTTGTGTGGAAATAAGCCAATTGACTTGCATTCACTTCGGAAAGGCCCACGATTGATTGTTTTTTTTTTCAATGAATGTAAATGAGGTAAGGAGGCCAAATGTATTTTAGGTATGAGAGTAGAGTAAGCATTACTTAGTGAAAACTGAGCCCATTAATTTATTGATCCGTAAGTGCCTACCTTACCGTGGCCATTATCACCATGGTTATGTTTATTTAATGTATCTAATGTTTACCTTGCATTCATAACTTTAACATTACTATTCACTTTAATATTATTAAATTCATATAGGTACTTATAAAGAAAGGCGCAGTGGAATGGCACAGATACACACTAACTCCCCAAATACTTTGTCTCACAAATACTCACCCACATACACTGATGAGCTGTACATGTAATTTATTTTAGTTTTTACTCTAGAATGTTTTATGTATTTTTTTCTACTTGTGTTCTTTCACTCACGCATTGGGCATTCAAAGTCAAAGTCAAAGTCAAAAAGAACTTTATTCATTGAAATCACAAGGATCATTTTGAATCGTCTTATATAATATTAAATTACTCCTGTTCCAACGCGACCAAGCCTAGAAGAATCAGGCAACAAACTCGGCTTGGCTTACATAAATGGTCCGTCTTACCACTAGGTGAGAAGCGCCTGTGTGGTGCCTCGGAGCAAGAAGTTGCTGATACATAGTAAATGAGAACTTAAAAACCTTAGGAAGGTAGTCAAAAGTAAATAAACATCAGCAAAAATATGCAAGACAGCACACGCTACGCTTGTTATACTTATAAATAATAATCTAATACAAACATGTAAATAGGAAAGTACAGATATTGCAAATTTCCATTTTAGCAGTCGAGGGGCAGAGCGACATCAGGCCACGCGGCTTTATCATTAATATAGTCATCAAAAGTGTAATACGCTTTCTTAATTAGATTCATCTTTATGTAGGATTTAAATCTTCGAATAGGAAGTTTAAATGCACCTTCTGGAAGTTTATTATAGAACCGTACAGAATTCCCCATAAAAGACCCACTTACTTTCTTTAATCGAAATTTTGGTATATTTAGTTTGTGTTTATTTCTCGTGTTAATACCATGCACGTCACTTTTTATCATAAAACTATCGAAGTGTTTATGTGTATGTAATAATATTTCATAGATATATTGCGATATTACTGTAAGAATATTGATTTCTTTGAAACGCTCCCTCAAGGAGTCACGCATTATTTAACTCAGTAGGTAGGTATTATATTTATATTCAACCACGAATGAGCTGCAACCTAATTCAATCAGCTACCGTTAGTCCTGTTTTTGAAAATTCAGGGTTACCAAGATACAGGCTTGGTTTGGGACCCACCGTATAAACTTTACTTATCAAAATTTGAATGTTTTTTTTAAAGTAACTTTCTTTGATGCTACAGGATTAGTGATGTGTTTGTCCCTAAATAAAAATGAATCTTGATAAAAAATGTAGGGTGCATTCCAGATGGACGTGGCCTGTGTGTGTGGGCCATAATTATGGCGTTAGCAGTGACGTAGACTACCGTCCTACATAAAATAAAATTGCTTCTTCAAAGTTCTTTAATCTCAAATTTGACGCACAACTACGTCAGAAGTAAGTTAAAGTGGCGCGAAATTAAAATATTATTGTGTTTTTGCTGATTACTGCTTATCAACACTTCTTGAGATAGCGAACACTGGTTTTGCGGGAATCAAAATGAACCAAAATAACACAAATCATTCATTGACAAATAGCTAAACTAATTATATTTATGAGATACTATCAATTAAAACATGTGTGTTAGGTCTCCTGATTTCCGCAAAACCAGTGTTCGCTATGTCAAGAAGTGTTGATAAGCAGTAATCAGCAAAAAACACAATCAAATTTGAATTTCGCGCCACTTGTGAAATGTTCCATCTTAAGTACAGCATTATTTCTGAAGTCCCAATGGGCCTATTATTTCACCGTCAAGTACTTCAACGGGAACAAAACAATAAGAGCAACTCCTTGGTTGTTCCTTTCACGCTCAGAGGACTGAACGCACACTAACTTTTGTTTGTAAAACAGGATTAAACAAAGGTTAAACAGATCCCAGAGAACACAGATTACATAAATAAATAACACCGAACAGTCACGTACGTAACACCCAACAGGGGTACGTAACTACAACACGTAGGTACCTAGGTACTTGTTTGGTCAATTAACAAATTGTTGAATAAGACTTTTTCAACCAAAAAAACTTAATGTGCTTCGCTACAATCACCATCATCATCAGCCTGTTTACGTCCTCTGGTGAACGAAGCTTCCCCCATTGAATAAAATGGGCGGTTTGCAATAATTACCGTGCTAGGCAGGTGGATTGGTGGTAATATAAATTAGCTTGAAACTTCGATTACACTCTCTCTACTCACTCTACATCTAATTTTAGCAAAATAACGTTCGAACTATATAAATGTCTCTGCTTAAAAAATTAAACTCAACATCTACTCAAATATATTTTGTAGCCTCTTGCTTGCGTAATCGTCTCTAACCTATGCATATGTTTATAAAAATTTAGCTAATCTTTCTAAAATCATAATCGCATTCCAATTTTCTGGTAACTGGTAAAACGGCGTGGAAAATTGGATTTTCGAGTTTCAAATACCAACACAAGCAACAGGCCTTTTGGTTTTCACCCCGAAAATTGTTTCAAACCGTCAAAAGTTCTAACCTCAATCCCCCGTTTAATTTACCACAAAACGTGTTCATTTACAATTTGCGATAAAATCATTCGCAGCCGCGACGAATGAAAATTGAGGAGACAAGATTGACGGCGCGGGATTTTCACTGCCGCGAACTGTGAGCAACTCTGTGATTTTTACAGCAACCATTTTCGTGCTATTCAAAGGTTCACTTCACTTCTCTTTGTGTATATTCGCAAATGTTTGAATTATTTTGCCAAGGAAAACACCATTATGTGCCGATAGACTCATGGTTGATTTTACCTTGGAAAAATAACGCAAACATTTGCAAATATACACCAAGTGAAGTGCCAGCATGAGAGCTTTCCTTCCGCCAAAATGAGAGTGACAGCACGACTGCTAACCGCGCCGTACGGCCTAAAATGGCGCGGCAACCCTAACTGGGTATTCAGATATTAATAAACTAAACTGTCTTTATCGGCTGAGATGCGAGAGGTTGCGGGTTCGATTCCCGCTGCGAAACAAATGTTTGTATGATCTGAAAATATTTGTTCCGGGTCTGGGTGTTATGGTACCATGGTACTTGTAGTTTTTGATACCCACGACACAGGGAATCCTAGTGTGGGATTATGACTACGTATGGGTTACGTTGGATGCTATGTTATGTTATAGTAAATACCCATATTATAATTGAACTATTGAGTTGATAGGCGTTTGGCAATATATTTTAACATAAGAATACAAATATCTGGCACTGCTGGTCGAAATGAGTAGGTACATTATTTAGCGCGACTTTTACTGCGAAACTATTGCCAGTGTCTCTTTTATGGTGGCACTTCACTTGGCGTATTTGCATAAATGTTTGCATTATTTTGCCAAGGCAAAAAACATTGTGTACTGATGGAGTCATGGTTGATTTTGACTTGGATATATAACGCAAACACTTGCGAATATACACTAAGTGAAGATGCACTTTTACGTTTTTTTTTATTATGGCCTTTGTATCCTCAATTTTGCCAGTGTCTAGTAGATATATTAGTTTTATAAAATTCAAGTCAAGTCGTTAAAGTCTCGGTCAAGTCATGTTCTCGTAAAACGGTGGCAGATTTACGAGAACACTAAAAATTTAAATGAAATAAAAATGGGCGATGTCTCTTTTAGGAAAAAGACATTTTACGTAGGTAGTTATTACATATTCACATGTTTAAAAAAAATAAGAAATAAAATAAAAGGGCATTTATCCACTTACCCAAAAGGTACAAATAAAGAAAAACAAAGTAAAGATAAAGACTAAACAAAGACTAATAGGTAGTGTAAGACGAGGACGAGGACTCACCCACGAGGATTTACCACCTAGCTGTCTGATACGCACTTCAGCTTTCCGGTATTTTCCTTGGTGATTCCGGTTATTTAAATAACAGTGACATCGGTGACATTACCCCTCATATAATAAATCATCTTGTGGGGTAATTAGTGACATAATGTGGGAGGATTATATTTTGTATTACTATATAGCGTGGGCATGTTTGATGCTGCAAGGAACACTAAATCAACATTATAAACTGTCTTCGCTTTTAGTAGGAAATGAAATGAAAAATGAAATGTAATTGTTTATTGTCCAAAGTATGAGCTACACAACATTTTTAGTTTGTTTAAACTAAAAGAGCGCCACAAATACAACGACTCGTCAAACACTCGTTTACATATGATGTAGGTGTGCATCAGTGTATTTGATGTGGCGTTTAGGTTAGTATTTACCTACCTCAGTATTTGATTAAAATAATAATAAACAAAATACGTATCTTCTTTAGTTTTGGTCAGTCTCGTATTTGCTTTCGGAATCAGTAGCGTCTGATGCGCGAGAACTCCCTAGTATATTTTTAATTTCTGTACATATTTTAAATTATACATTAGTGGTTGTACCTACTTTATAAATCTGATAAAATAAATAAGGACACTTATCATCATCAGCAGCCTTAAGACTTCCACTATCAGACAAAGCCTCATAGGAAGAATTGCCATAATCACCACGCTTGGCAGGCGGATTGGTGATCGCATTATTCGTGTTGAATTCTCAGGATGCTGCTGCCCATCTCCTGTTGTAACCGCTCAATCAGCTTTTAAGACATCCATGGGAGGAGATGGGGGGGTCTATTCTTAGGCCGGACTTGCCACGGCAATAAAGACACTACAAACTAATACAACATCTGTACGATGAGCTGTATTATTGTTACTTCGGCACAGTAGTCAGGTAGGTAGATCTTATACATGTAAAGGAATTCAATCCTCAGAGGCATATTTGTTAGCTCGGCTTCACGAGACGGTGGCTTAAAACGCGGATTAGATAATATCCGGTAACCGATCACAAGCTGCACGGCTGTCAGTTCTGTGATCAATTTAGCTGAAAAATATTCGGTAAATTTTTCATATTCTGAGGGTGGGGTTCATAGAATATATTATAATACCCTAACGTAACTTGGCAGCCATATAAATCGAAGAGTGATGATGCCCTAGCTATCTCGCTAGTGATTGGAGTTTTTTTAACTAAGTAGTTTCTTCAGTATAGCTCTTTGGAAGACACGCCTTACTTGTCAAAGTATTATGTAAAATCTTAGGTCCAGATAAATAGAACGTACTTCACGGTGACTAAGTCTAAGGTCCAGATAAATAGAACGTACTTCGCGGTGACTAAGTCTAAGTCTTACTTTGAAATCGACCCTGTCTCACTATAATACGCGTGTTTTTTCATTTGTGTGACAGTGAAAGGGACAGATCTAAGCATTATAGTACGTGCTAAGCTTGATGTGCTAAGTAACGTCTATTTATCTCGGCATTCGTTTTTTTCTTGTAACTGACATTTTAATTTTGCAAAATCGTAGTGCAGATGACCCGGGCAGATCGTCTTATTTCGTTAAATTGATTTTATATCACGCAAAAATTTGCAATACTTGTATCCGAAGCATTATTGACTTTAAAGAGAGCGTTTTAAGGTTTGTTGTCCATTGACAGTCCGATTTGGAGTGACACAGGCCTGGGAATATAATACATCAATGCCTGCAAGGGTGTTTGGAGTAATGAGGTTCCTTTGATTGCCAATCATGTTCGATTGCGCTTTTCAGTGATTTTGATTGATAGGTTGTAAGTGATCGATGAATTTTGGTACGCGAATACAATACGTCAGGGGATGGGCAGCAGCATCCACCTGAGTACTTACCAAACTACGATCACCAATCCTCCTGTCAAACGTGGTGTTATGGAAAAACCCCCCAATGCACGCTATATTTATAGTGTATTTAGTCCATCGAGTGGAGGACCTCCCTCTACCGCGTCGTCCGGTTTGTGGTCGGCACTCGAGAACCTTTATTCCCCATTGGTTATTTATTATATTTTATTTATTTCAGATTTTTTTTAATTGTAAAGATGTTTATTGCACTTAAGGCAGGGTATGATCCTAAAATCCAAACATTCAAAATTCATTTTTTTGTATATTTGACGGTGAAACTGGTTTGCATTTCAGACTGTATTTTTTTGTATTAATCGAAATATACAAATCATACACAAAAATACGCATTTAAAACTAGAATACAAGTCCAGCTATTTAATTCGTGAAAAAAATGTGTTTTTGCCGTTAAAATTAAGAGGATCTGAATGCCAAGGCTTTTTTAGGGTGGTCATTTGTGCGACTTTTATTTGCAAAACCAGACTTGTTATCAAAATTCCGTTCGGTTACAACTACTATTAGTATATTGTTCTACCAACACTATTTTTTGCATCTCATTATTTAATCTCGCCACGTCGTACTGGGCGTTCAAAATACTACCTCTGAGATCAGTCCTTAAATAAAACAAAAATTAGCCCCATAGTCTATGAGTTTGGAAGCTCTGGTATTATTGCATTCTTATTCTTGTCATAACACCGACTGAATAACTCCATTTCAAGTCATTAACTTTTATTGAAGCAAGTTTTATGGACAGCTTCTGTTACTTATTATGTAAAAGTCTTATTTCATTGTAAGTAGGTTAACAACGTACCAATAGCTTGTAGAAGAACTGTATTCATGGACTTATTTAATTTGACAGTTGGATCAAGTTTAAATTGTTCTTTAAGCTTTTCTAGGAGGCTGACACCGTCGTACCCAAAGGGTGCCTACGAAATTCTAGGTATTACTAAGCCTATCGCATATCGGCAGCCATAAGAGGTAGCTATTATTTATTTACTTAAAAGTTGGCTATAATTTGTTTTCTGTTCCAGCAGTATCACGAAAAATTTCATCATTATGATGGTTTTTAGATTTGGCTTGTTTTAAGATCTAAATAACAATTCTTGTTTAATGGTCCATTAAATAATAATAACTTGGGTAATCCCAAGTACTTCTATACTAACACTTCTATATCGTATAATACTTCTTTATCCGTACGGAACCATTCGTTCGCGAGACCAATTCGTACTTGACTAAATATATTTCTTCTCTACCCTCTTTCTAAAAATTAACAATACCTTTTGTGATGTGGCAAGATCACCCATGTCACACCATAGCGGTCATTTGTCAGTGTTTTTTTATCATCTTAATGCATATTGTCAATTTATTGCATTGATATATTTTAACTCAATGATTTATTGGGTCGTAACCACTATGCTTGGCAGGCAGATTGGTGATGGCAGTATTGGTGTTGAGTACTCAGGTGGATGCTGCTGCCCATCCCCTGGTGTAATCCCTCAGTCAGTTTTTACGACATCGTCAGGAGGAGGCGGAGAGGTCTACTTTTAGGGCAGACACACCTTGGCTTATTATTGGGTAAAGTTACAAAATAACTATACTTTGTGTATGCTATGGGAAACGAGGATATACGCCTGAATCCATTATTTTATATCTGAATAAATTGAACACACGTTCTCTTCTAACAATAGTTACAATCAAAAGATCGGTGTGGCTACTCTTGACGCTCTACTCCATTCCTAATTCAGGTTTTAGTGTCATTTGTCGTCAGAGAGTACTAGATTCCTTGGTCATTTGGTACTCTTGAATTCAATACTAGCGCACAATTTGGAATGGAGATTGGTGGAGTTTTATGGAACTAAGTGAAATCGACTTTCTGTCTCTGTTGTTCTTCACGACTTTAACGAGTCAATACGCGTGCTCTATCTTAATTTCAAACTCGATTTGGTCCAAGAGTGCTAAAAACAGCGTTATTAGGATTGAAACTGGATTGCGATTAGAACTGTTTTCAAGTGTAGCCATGCTGATCTGATCAGGAAAAGTGATCAAGAATTAACCGCTCATTTAACATTCTGATTCAATGCCGTTAGATAAAGGTTTTATTCCTTAAAACCCCTGATATTTTCCATCATTTCTTACAGGAAATGTACTGTGCACCGGAGTCTTGTCTCATTCATTTCATTGTTCTTTGTCTCTTTGTAAATATGGTATGCTGACGTCAGCTCAGGTCAATGAACCTACTATAGTAGACCTACAAAAAGATTTTCCCGGTTAATTACCTTTCACTCATAGCACAGAATAAAATAGCAGTTGCTCACAGTCCTCTTTCTGTTTACCTCTGTGATTACTACATTTAGCTCAATATGGCATTTACCCAACATCATTATGACTGTCTCACGTACGAAAACGAATGTTTTTCGTACCATCTCTGTCGTAAAAATTGATATTATTATAATGTAAAAGTTTTTATTATGTTCATCAGTTACTTAATTGGGAATATTGTAGACACAATCTAGAGGCTTATATTAGGTATGTATATAGACCGGGGTATGACAGTTTTCCATTTTTTTCTTGTTGTAAATGAATAATAAATAATAACACAATAATGACATACATCTAACGCTAGTTCAGGAGCCAGGGCCGACCTGCACTGTATTATGTGGTTTATTTGAATAAAAAAATTTTACTTTACTTTACTTTAATTGTAATGAATCAAACTAGCATGGGTTATAAGATTTCCAGATTTTTTTTTGAGTCTGTGTTATTTGTAAGCCACACCAAACCACGAGTCCTAGATATTAGCATTATTGATCTTGTTTACAAAATTTCATGGAGTTTGGTATACAAGATAGGTGCAAACTTCATTTGTATGCAAAGGGCTCAGCGCCCTAGCTGTACGCTTGCGGATATTTATTTGTAAACTGGAAAATTTATGTGTAATATTTAATCATAATTTTTAGTTAATTTATTATTTTTACGCATCCTTAAACCCTGTTTTCTTGTTCCAGGTAAAAGATGAACGCTGCAAACGTTTAAACAAACAGAATTCAGTTCATTCAGTTGTGCAAATAAACTCTGTAAATTCATGAACAACTTTGAGTTGCCTTCCCCGTAAATAAAGTAGGGTGTTGCTTAACGGAAATTGGTAACTCGAATGCTTGTTAACCTACTAACTTACCAACTGTCTTTTACGACGCAGACGTTTGTAGCAGAACTAAACAAACAAACCTTCGTTAATCAAGAATCTTTACTCAAATTATGTCCATCAACATAAATGAAGCCTTTTGCTGCTTACACTAAGCTAAGAACTTGTCGAGTTTGGGGTTTCAATTTGTGCGACAGTTTAGATAGGTACTCGTATTGTACAGCTGATTAAACCCAAATTTGTGTTGCAGAAGAGGACTTTTTGCATTTATAATTATGGGCCCCAGAGAATATCGTCAAGCCATTCAAGTCATGTTCTAGTAAAGAGATGGCAGTTTCACTAGTATGTCCATGGACAAATTCCACCCATTTGAAAAGACACGTATTTTTAAATTCACTAGGTACCATGTGTTCTTCAAATAAGCTAGTTAATGGACTACATATCGTTTCATAAAAGCAGAAAAAATCCCTTGATTGTACCTATTTGACGACCTCTGTGGCGCAGGAGGTTGCGGGTTCGATTCCCGCCTCTGAACAAATATTTGTACGATCTGCAGATAATTGTTCAGGGTGTTCTGTGTATTTTTCTAGTATAACCAGTTATCTAGTAGGTATCCATAACACAAGCTCTGCTTAGTTTGGGGCTATAGATAGGTAATGTTGTGTGCAATGTCCAGCATTTATTTATTTATTTGATAAGACGGCAAACCGTCGATCATAATTTGATAATACAGAATAAAGTCAGTGCCAACACAAGATCACATTTATGTAGAAAACTCTTTTCAATACGTTAAATAAATTATTGAAGGCTGCCGCCTCTGCAACCTCAGCTAATTTACGGCTTCTTATGAAAACAATTCTTAATTGAACAATTTTGCTTGTTGTTTTGTTTACAATATCGCTGACGTCTATAATTGAAGGGCTGATGCCTGTTGAATTCTTGATTACAAAAGGTGAGACCGACAATTGTTAATGATTACCTACTGGATAATTTGAACGAGGTAATGAAGCACTTTGATCTTAATTTACCTAATTATTTGAATTCAAAAGCAGGTTGGTATTATACCTATTGAGCCTATAGACATTTTTAAATGATTTTTACTACTCATAGTCACTAGATTTATTTATCTTTGTCACTAGTGAGTGGAATACTTGCTGCTACTTCGCCCGCTTAGAGTTTTTTTTTTTCATACAAACTTCATCATCTTATGCCACATCTTAGGGGTTTATTTTCAAAAAAATAAAATCAAATGGAAAATTTTCTCTAAAAATTCGGTTGTCTCACGACGTTACGATTTTTTTGGATATTTGGATAAAAAACTGACATTTGAAAGAGTTTTCGCAATTGGGTGATTTCGTCAAAAGAAAAATATAGGGTAAGTATGTCATTGAAATATTATATAATATATTAAAATTTAGAATATATGATAATAATAGTATATACATAATATATAAGTTAGTAAAATATTTTGATGTTTTATTGTTATATTGAGTTTTTAACTTAAAAGCAGCACAAAAAATGGGGCCTATGACGCCTAACCCTTTTGAAATGGAATATCAAACGAAGAATTTTTGTAACATGTTTACAAAATGAATTCACTAAAATCTATTGCGTTAAAATGCATAAAACTATTTTAACATGATATTAGCTTTTGTGTATTTTTTATACATCTGACATAATCCTTGCAACGGATAAAACAAACGGATCCAGGAATCGGATTCCTCGTATCAGGAACAGAGCTACCACTTATCCCTTGTTAGTTTGGCTCCTATGTTGAAAGGGGATACCGCCTCCCCCCACCGTTCAAGGAAACAAAGCTTCCGTAACAAGGACTAGCTGTATGTTAAGCTGCTTGATTTATAACTACGTTTACGTTTCGTGGGAATTTCTGGTTGTATAACACTTAAGCCTAAAGTAGGCTGGGTTAAATGAATGGGTGACTAATTCAAAAAGCCACAGATATTTTCATTTCATTTCATTTATTCAGAACAATTGTCTTAAAAATCGTATTTGAATGTCTTACATACTAATTAACTAATTAACAATTATTACTTATTTTATTTCTTTATACACATATATCAAATTGTATGTGTGATATGTCAGAAAGGGTTCTTTAAGACGATCATTTCTTATAATTAATGATGATCTGATACTTTTTTTAAACTATGACAAAATGATTCGTTTATTCGTTGATTGACTGGTTTAATATCACCCTAATTTATTTCATTGACATTCGTAGTATGGTTTATTTTTGCTGCATACAAGTCGGCCTGGGCCTGGGCTGTCAATAAAATGAAAACCAGTTGTCAATAATTGGAATATTAATTCATCATCATCATAATCATCACCAGCCTGTTTTCGTCCACTGCTGGACAAGGCCGCTTGGATTGGTGATCGCAGTTGGTGATAAGTACTCAGATGGATGCTGCTGCTCATCCCGTGGTGTAACTATTTATTAAAGCTTTTACAAAAGTATAACTCCAATAAGAAATGGACAAAATTGGTCTCACTACCCTCTCAACTAAAAGGACACAAAATAAAAACAAGACGTATTCCCCATTTGATGACGGAGACAAATTCCCTGTCCAAAAGGATAAAGGAGCCGGATAAATAAAATGTTGCAACTGGGAAATAAATTGTAATCGAAACTTAGATCTAGCTAGGTTGATTTTGTCGTCTTTGAGATGACGCATCTTATCATGATAGTTTACTGGCGTGAAAAGGAACCTCGGCTAAATGGCATTTTCAAAGCAGACTTTTGACCAGTATTGTTTTTTAAGATTCCGTAGGTATCTCAAGAGGAAAAAACGGGTTCTCTTATAGGATCACTTTGTTAACCGTATATCTGTAGAGATCTAACACTGAGAGGCTATGTGACATAAATTGAGAAAAAGTTTATTAATGTTCAGGAATTTTGACTTTATTAAACTTTAAAATTAAGATCGTGAAGTTTGTATTTAAAAGTTTCTAAAACTCGAAAAGTGCTCTAAAGATTTCGAAATAACTTACGGAGCGGAAACCTTAGAATGTAATTTTGGCTCGCACTTGTTCGATTTAATTTATGTCAAGCCTATTGGCGTGTTGTGTTCGGCCTAAGAATAGACCCCTCCCTCTCTCCCCGTGGATGTCGTAAAAGCCGACTAGGGGATTAGGTACACCAGGACATAGGCGCAGCAGCGTCCACTACCCCCCAAGTATTTTATGGGGGAGACCTAGTCCAGCAGTGGACATCTCAAGGCTGCCAATTATCATAATGCGTACACAGAAACAAACGCGCGGTTGTGTATTATCTTTTTGTTTAAACGACTTTAAAACAAGCTGTAAAAATACGTAAGTTTTTTTTAATTCTACTTGGCAATCAAACAAGCGTACGGCCCACTGGAAAGTAGTTACCGTAGCCTATGGACGCCTGCAACACCAGAGGCATCAAACGTGCGCTGCCGACCCTGAGACATAAAGATGAAAAGTCTCATGTCCCTGTGTTTTCACCGGAACGTACCCTTCAAACCGAAACACAGCAATGCGAGCACTACTGATTGGCGGCAGAAATAGGTACGGCACGGTAGTACTTCCCCGGGCAAACTCACAAGAAATTCTACTACTAACAGATAATGCTTTATTGACACTGCACACATTGCATTGTGATAGACACTGCTATGACAATCATTCCCAAACCTATTATTTTTATGACTAGAATATTTAAAACTCCTCGATTTCTTATTTAACAACATTTATCCTTCATACAAGATTACCCCATTTTATGTCTTTATACCACGAAAAGAAAACCAAAAACGGAGAGTGGGGAATTCAGTACGCATCCCTTTAGCCGTCATATTTCGGTCCACAACATATTAAGCGAATTAATTTTCGCGCATTTAATATATTGCCCGACTTCTCTTTAATACCCTGAGTTATGTTGTATATATATATATAACTGTCTGTAGTAAATTTTTGTATACCTACGACAATACGATAATAATTTGTTAATAACATCGACAGGTATTTCAATTAATTGTGGATGTTTACTCTGTGCTTTTTCATCTGGAAGGCAACTCTAGTAATTATTTGACATTCTATTAACAATAATAATCTAATCTCATTTATCTTTCATCATCAACCTTTCAGTCGCGCAAGGAGGTGTTCGTTAGAGCGAGAAAGATAACGTTTGCATGCGGAGATCAAGTAATAGTTACTACGTCTACTTACGCAGTGACATAATACGTGACAGTTGACTGAGATGAGATTAGATTGTGAAATTAGATGTTCAACAATATTTTGAGTATTGGGGCTCTGAGGCCAAATTCTCTAATTTTTAAAACATTCCAGTCACAATAATAATCTCGTGTCAGTCGCACTGCCACGTAGTAACTATTACTTAATCTTCGCATGCGAAGTACGAGACATTGCGACTGACAGGAGATTATATGGTGGTTGGAATGTTTTTAAAATTAGAGAATTGGGCCTCTTTTATGAAGACTGATACATGATGACAATGATATGAAGTAGCTATAAAGTGTAAGAATGCTTTTATTACACCATTTCAATTTACCATCGATTGGAAGCTTATTTTGTAGTCGTAATAGGAAAAAAAAACAATCAATTAAAATCGTTTCGTGACTGGCTCACTCAGTGACTTCACAGCGTAAACAGTAAGTCCGAAAAACCTAAAATTTGGAGGGTACATTTTTTCGTGATCTGAGTGTGCATTAAAGAAGGTATTTCCGAAATTTACCTCCTAACAGGCCCCTACAGCGAGGTGTTAGTTTGTATGGAAATATAAACTCCACGCGGACCACGTCTCAGGCGTTGCAGACAATATTGTCTTGTCCATACTTATTTACAAGTCAGGTGGTCCTTTCCATTTCAAACGCTATTTTACTAAATTGAATATCCTACAAAGTAAAACCAAAACACATTGTTGTACTTATACTAACCTAACACTGTTGTAGCACCACTTTAAGGAAACTCAATACACTCTAAATGATTCTAACAAAGAATCTTTTACGTGCTAGGGATGTGCTAGAGTGCATTTATCACCGCAGATCGATAGGCAATTAGTCGTCGTCATGGCAACCAGGTTGAACTGACAGCTCGTTAGAGCTTTTACAAAGGATACGAGTCAACCACTGTGAACTATTTCTTTGAAGAACTTGTGATGGTTTTAGAAGGATTTTGAAATCCTTTGTGAAAATGGAACAACAGAAATCATATATTGTTATACAAGGGCAGTAAGCGCTTAATTACCCGTGATATTTTGGCGTACGAGCAAGCTAATTAAGGCAAGCAAGGACCCTAAAGAGAGGGTTTATTTGATCGCTTACACCTGAAAATAACACATAAGTTTTCATCAGGAATACGAGGAAATTAAAGAAATCTTATAGAATAAACTGAATTTTCATAACAGTTTGTTACTAAAAAGAAAATTTGTATTCCTGTTTTCCCGCCTTGTTATATTATATTTTCACAACCGAACATTGGCCAGTTCCATTTTTAAATATAAATAATTTGTCTTGGAGTTCGTATTTCATTGTAGCTTATAATGAATGTAATGAGCCTCGTTCTATTTTCAAATTTAATTACGACCCTTGGTGCGCAAATCTCAATTACGGAGCAGTTTTCGTGTTAACTTTGACCTACTTTCAGAGCATGAGTGATAAAAACCCTATTCATTCTATCGTTAAAAATAAGTGCGATTTTTCTATACTGTTCCGATGATAACACATGTTTTACGTTTACAATCGAAATTGTTGACAACATTCTGAAAAGTGGACAAAACGATAAATAACAGGTCATAATATTTACTCATAAGCTCGTTTTGTACTATTTACACTCCTCGTTAATTTTCATATTTAGTTCAATTCCATGCTGCGATATTTACGTTCGCTATAATTTGACGACCTCCGTGGCATGGTGGACGAGTGAGTATTAGTAAGCTATGATGCGAGAGGTACGAGTTCGATTCCTGCTGCGGGACAAATGTTTGCATGATCAGTAAATATTTGTTCCGGTACCATGGTACGTATGGGATAAGGTGTGAGACTAATGTCGGCAATTTTGATGACATTCAAAAATTGTACCCCAGCACTATCTATGTGACTGTTGGGGTGTTGGGGGGGGGGGGGGGTATGCTATACTAGTGATCGTAGGTGACTACATCCGTGTGGAGTTTTTCCATACAAACTGATAATACCCTGGTCCACAAAAGGAATGTACCCTCCAAATTTCAGGTTTCTAAGACTGACGGTTTAGCCTGTGCGTTAGTCTATATTATAGATTATAATAGATTTTATTATATAATCTATATTCCGTTATATGCCGTTCGTCGTGGCATTCTCGGGGGGAGGCCTATGTCCAGCAGTGGACTTACTGGCTGATAATGATGAATCTATAATTATAGATTATATTGTAGTCAGTCAGCTAGTAGAGTTTTTTGTGAAAGAGTTCGTCCGGGGAAGTACTACCATCATACCTATTTCTGCAGCCAAGCAGTAGTGCTGGCATTGCTGTGTTCCGGGTTGAAGAGTATGGATGCCGGTAAAATTACAGGCACATGAGACTTATTATCTTTATAATTATCTCAGTATAGGGTGTGTCCTAGATGGACGTACCTAAGAGGTATTCATTTGTTATGGAGGTTAGCGTTTAACATCAGATGGGTAAAGAAAAACTTAAAACAATTGCTCAAAAAAAAAATTTGTCTGTCAGGATTTTTTTAATATTGATAACAATGTAAACAAAATGCCAACTCAGTTGGGTGTTCACCCAACTCTGAATCCCGCCTGACATGTCACGAGAATATTAACCTACATTTGGCATTATTTTTTCCTGGGTAGACCTAGGAGGCTGTGAAATTAATGACGTCATAATTTCCGGGTCGACAACCACCCTGCCGCGTGGAGCGTGAGTGATCGCTTGCAGAATTAGAACCGGTTTTGATATAGTTTTGCATTTTTTTTATGCTACTTGACAAGCAGACAAGCTTACGGCCCACCAGATGGAAAGCAGTTACCGTAGCCTATGAACGCCTGTAACACCAGAGGCATCACACGCGCGCTGCCGACCCTGAGACATAAAGATGAAAAGTCTCATGTGCCTGTAATTTCACCGGCACCCGTACCCTTCAAAACGAAACACAGCAATGCGAACACTACTGCTCTGTCGGCAGAAATAGATACGGTGGTAGTACTTCACCGGACGAACTCTTTCACAAGAAGTTCTACTACTAACAAAACTGCATTGAGTAGTGGTAGCCAAATCATTTGTAAAGATGATAATTAAGAGGGCGTTTGGCATGTTCCTAGGGCGCCTTAGTCCTCTGCATACAAACGAAGTTGGCCCCTATTTTGGATTATTATCTCGTCAAACTCCATCTGATCAATATCCAATCTGATTCATTTTAATATTAATCGATTCAGTGTGAACATCTTGGGTACATCTTTATAAATTTTATTTCAAGGGGATTCTGGTGAACCGATGAGTTCACTGGGATCCCCTGGGGGATCAGGTTAGGGGATCCTGGTGGCCTCACTCAATCTGATAACCATATACTATCTTGGTTCTATACAGTTTAATGAGAAACTAACCAACTACAAGCCTAGATATTAGTCTCTAGATTGTGTATACAAAGTTTCACTATCATGAGTATATATCTTTGACCTATTTATTGTTACCTAAGGTCTTAAAAAGTCTCTTCCGATAGATTTAATTCCACGCCCTTGAATGATCATGGCCTATTAGGATGCTTTACAAAAACTCGGAGCATTGTTTCCGATTAGCTTTAATAGGATAAAGAAAGGGAGGAAAAATAACGGGAAAGTTTAAATGTGCTTTCAATCGTCTCATTTTATGAATATTTTATTTCAAAGTTTTGTTTTGTATTGTGGCGGGAAGGCGGGGCGCATGCCTCGGTGCTGCTATTAGAGTCTAGGCGGACGCCTCGGTGCTGTGCTGACTAAGGCAAAACACCCCACCAGTTGTGAAAAACCTCATTTTACGCCCTTCATTTTTTATTAGGGCGACAGCAAAAAATGGCTCTGGAAGAAAATAGTCCACCCTAAAATAGTGTTTAAGGGTGAATATAGAATCAGAATTAAATCATTTTTAAGTTGTCTTCTTGCCATTGCATCTAAATTATTTCATTTTGCAGTCAGAGTAAACGATATAATTCAATCATCTCTTGAAGCCGAGGTAGAATAGAATAGAAAACACTTTATTGCACACCACATTAAAAATTAAAACAATCATAATTAAAACTATACGTATGGAAGTACAATGGGCGGTCTTATCGCTGAGGGCGATCTCTTCCAGACAACCTTGGGATGGACTGGAATTGATGAGAACGATAAAGGACGGTGGTGTAAAACCAATAAAAGTATATACATACATACGGTGTACTCAATAATATATAAATACCTATATACCTTAACTATACATACAATACATAAAAATACAAAAAAAAAATATAGTATATAGATCTGAGCATATTAATAGAGCTAACTTAACAGCTTTGCACGTAGTCTCGGCCTTAGAATAGGACTCCTCCAACTCCTCCTGTGGATATCGTAAAAGGTGGCTAAGGGCTTGTGCCAGGGAATGGGCAGCAGTATCCACTAACACCAATTCGCATACCAAGCTTGTTGATGATGGAAAATCCACCCATAGCATGCATAGCGTGCAATGGGGGAATTTACTTAAACGACACTTATTAGTTAGTAAGACACTTCCGCAAAAGGACACAAATCGAAATAAGTTTTAGATAAAAATATTTTTCTTAAAACAAATAAAATAGGAAATGCCATAATAACCACACTTGGCAGGTGAATTATTGGTGATTGCAGTATCGGTGTTGAGTACTCGGGTGGATGCTGCTGCCCATCCCCTAGTATAATCCCCTAGTCGTCTTTTACGACATCCACCGGAGAATAGGGAGTTGTCAATTCTAATTTCAATTATCTCAGAAGAAACAGAACGGCACCTATATGAATTTTCCTGTCCTATATTTATATTAACTGCCGCTCTGTCGCATGGATTCTACATGCGATATGTACCTTAATATACCTATGCCTAGGTTAATACCCCAGCACCAAAATGTCTATTCTAATCAACCCACGATGTATTCTAAAATGTGATCGGTCTACTCAAAGTAAATACACTCGAGAGCAATGAATCCGGGTCACTTAAAGAATGTTAAAATCTCGGAAACTAAAAATGATAGATTAATGCAATAAATTGTATTTAATAGACAATGTAATACTCCTTAAATGAAGGTAAAAAAAAATATGAGTCACCATACATTTTATTAACACAAAATTACATAAAGAAAAAAACTGCTGATCTCTCCTTAAAACAAAAATAGGAAACATGAAATTTTTGAACTTTATTACGATTTTCTTGAATTTTAATACTTCGTATTGCCTCCTCGTGCTTTTTTAATTTAATTTTAATTTAATTTTTTTTATTATTAAATTTTAATTTTAAATTTTAAATTTTAATTTTATTTTTTTTTTAACTTAATTTCGTAGTTCCATCTTCGAAAGTGGCCCTTTTTCAAATTTGATTTTTTATTGATATAACTTTACAATAACTAAGAAGTTTTAATACCTTCATTTAAGGAGTATTACATTGTCTATTAAATACAATTTATTGCATTAACCTAGCATTTTTAGTTTCCGAGATTTTTAGGATTCTTTAAGTGACCCGGATTCATTGCTCTCGAGTGTATTATACAAAAATAACAAAGTTTAAATAAGCAGAAATCACTAAATAAAAGTTTTCGAGCTCTATCATACTCTAACTGGAGTAAAAACTTTCAATTTATAGTTCCACAAATCAAACGTCAAGTTGACATTGACAGATCTAGTTTCGCTCACGACGAATATATAGGACAAAAACCGATAGGCAATTCAATTCAATCCTTGTGGCAAAAACATGGCTTGATGGATTGTTTTGTAGAATAATGAATAGTATAATGTAGTTTAATACAATAGTCACTTTATAAAGATTAAAATACGTATTTAAAACTATTATCTCAATTTACTTGCTTAAGAGGCTCTTCAACTTTGTCTTAGGACAATGCCATGAAGGGTAGGTAAGCTAATGACCTGCTTAGTCTGAATGATTTGTACTTGCTAAATCAACATGTTTATCAGCTTTAAATATAAATTATATGGTTAGTAAGAATAAATAGTAATGCATATTAATAATTGAATCTAATCTAATAAAATTGCAGCGCTCTATATAACGGGGTTTTATGTTTACCTAAAAGTATAAATAAGACTAAAACTAATATGAATTTGCCTAATACATAAGAGCAATAAATAAATAAATATGAATATATCCTAATGCGGACGTGACCTAAGATTTTGTTGCTTTTGTAATGCGCTGGGGTTGCTGCATCATGCCAGAACCCATCAATAACACAAATAAAAAAAAAACAATACAAAAAAGGGAATGAGGCTGTGTCGTGGACAAGGTCGTGTGTTTTATGTGAATACAAAACTATGTGAATTATAGCGAAACGACCTTAAAATAGCGGCGCTTCTCTCTCCGCCCGTGGTATCTGTGTACCTCTCCAGGAAACAGGATTGAGTTTATAATAATAATAATGTTTATTTATTTATTTCAAGCACAAAATAAGATGAAGATACAAGAATTACAAATTAAAATAACATAAAATGGCTTGTTCGATATGCAAGTATTTCAGACAGAACCTAGACTAAGTCTGTAGACTTGTGTTGTAGGTTCTGCTTTCCTTCTAGGGACTTCACAATCAGTAGCCATATCAATAACATCGTTATTCATCACAACACATTGGGTAAGTACATTCAGTTTACTTATTATTTATTTGCTTAAAATTCAAAATGTATTACATTGTTATTAAAGAATTAAGAGTAAGTTAAGTTTATGTATGTAAGTTTGTGACCTTGCCATGTCGAACGTTTACATTGTCCATTTTTGCACTCTTTCAAAACGAAAAATAAATAAGGAGCTATGAAAACGTGAGTAAATTGTCTCGTTTCATCATTTAAAACAAAAGAAAGCAAAGAAAAATATCTTCTCAAGTGTATGAAGATGCCTCCATTACGTTGAAATAACAATTTCAAGTGTCATTATTCTCTAAAAACAAAATTATAATTGCGTCCTTTAGATGAACCTTTTGGAATGTAAGAAATTTTTATGAAATTAATTATTGTATCCTTCAGCTGACCGAAATGAGTCCAAACACTGCCAGACTTTTTGACCGTAGTTCACCTTTTCATCATCAGATAAGCTCGCTATCACCAAGTTATTGTATTGCCATCGGAATAAGATAGGTAGGTACTAGGTACCTATGCAAAATTTCAGCTCAATCAACCGATTGAGCTGAATTGATTGAGCTAGGATGGGTGGAACTAGTGTAAAATTCAAATTGAATGCTGTTCTCTCAAAATACTCAGGTAAGTACCTACATTGATTTCAAACAAACTCATCAACGTAATTGTAGGATTATTCAACGGTTTGTTTAAAAAATCCGCGTAACTTTGACTGGTTTTATATAGGTGACCGATAAGTAATTCCTTTGTCACTGTCGGGGCAAAAATTCCGGTTGAAAAGCTCTTACCCGGTAAAACGGTTTTTGTTAGCCTGTTTCTGCGTGGGAAAAGCAAACAGGGTGGTAACTAGTTAGGTACGTAAGGCAAATAGGGGTATTTCAATAGTCGGTGGACAGAGGCGGCTCAAGACCTCCTTTACTGCGTCGTTCGGTTTGTGGTCGCCACTCCAGAACCTTTATTCTGAAGCGATTGTCAGTTCTGCAAGCTTTATGACTTGCCCATTGCAACTTCAACTTGTTAATTCTGAGAGCATACATGTTAGCCTATTTCCAGCAATGGATGTCTCACTGAAAAAAATAAAACGTGGATTTTAAATGTGCGAGGACAGTAAAAAAAAAACGGTAAAGAAAACTGATTTTTAATTAATAATAAATGATCTCAAAACGTGCAAACAAATGTTCAAAAACAGTAAGAAGCATAACAGTTATTTGAAATGATTGAACATTACTATTCACTGTAACAATCAGTTTCCGATACGTATTACCGTTTTCTGACTTTAACTAAGGCTGAAAACAATTACAGTGACACAGTAAAATCTACTGTTACAACTTAACTGTTTTCTGCCCAGTTAAATTTAATTGTCAAGTCAATTGGCTCCATTTTTACTGCCCAAAGCAATAATGGTTACCGAAAAATCGATTGGGTATACTGCTTATTTTTTTCAGTGTACCGCCTGACGATAATGATGATTTAATTGGTGGAATATGGAATATTTGTCTGGGATTATTTTGATCAATTATTGCCGAAAAAAATGTACCTAAGTATGCAAGTATTGAACTATTCTTATAATCTTAGATGCAACTTGTTTTCAACGTTGTAAATTGTTGCTTACAGTATTTTTAAGTTGCGCAATAAATATGTTTTATCTATTATTCGTGCCAACCCCTTTTATATCTGTCCTGAGTACGTGCACCTGACTCGACCCAGTTTCCAGACAGTCTGAATATCCGGGTGAGTGTGTATGCTTCACCCCCACTTACAGGTGCATTGAAGAGAACCTGCAAAAGAAATTGTAGATTTTTTTTTCTCGATTGCCACCTTGGACGATTCTAGGGGTGACAAATGGGAATAGACTCTTTATAACACCGGGGATTCTAGTCATCAGCATCATTCGGTAGGCGTACACTACTTCCCTCATAGAATGCCATGACAAAAGTTCTTGAGCCGCCTCCATCGGCCGACTTCTTATTTATTATGTTAGTATACGCTGTTTAAGTTGTTTGTGTGTAAGACAATTTGTCTCTAACAATATTTGACAATTAAACGGTGTGGATATGTCTCATTATTCATCATCATTATTGATTCATTAGATAAATGTAGTATTTTGGCATAGAATACGTAATAACCACAGGATTTTGGCATAGTTTGACTGAGATACATTTTGATTTTGTCATTTTTAACCAACTTCCCAAAAAAGGAGGAGGTTATCAATTCGGTTGGTTTTTTTTTTATGTTTGTTACCGCACATCTCCGGCGTTTATGAACCAACTTCCCAAAAAATTCGATTTCGAAAATTCTTTTTTTATTTGTATAGATATACTTCCAGATTGGCCCCATTTTTTTCAGAATCCAGTTCTGATGATGGAATCCATGAGGAATTGAGGGAACTCCTCAAATGTTGTAGGCATACATATGTATGTGGCGATTTTGATATTTTCAGCAACAAACCAAGCATTTGCATTCAAAAAGTATAATAATCCTTTCACTACTATGGTTCTTTCATCATTTTTTTCATCCAAATATTTTGTCGAATAAAATGGCGGAAGTCGGTTTTTTATACCATTGTTATATTGTATATTTTGTTTTTATATTTTAAGGCCATGTTAACGAATAAATCAACGGGCATTTTACCGTAACCATTAGTCAAGGTGACAGATAATGTATGAAAGCCTCTGTCAAAAAGAATTGGTTAGGCTAAACAGTCCTTTAACCATCTGTTAACGACCTCTGTGGCGCGGCGAGCGAGTAGCCGGCTGAGACGCAAGAGGTGCGGGTTCGATTCCCGCTTCGATGCAAATTTTTGTATGATCTGCAAATATTTGTTCCGGGTCTGGGTGTTATGGCACCATGGTACTCGTAGTTCCTGATACTCACGACACAGGGTATCCTAGTGTGGGATCAAGACTACGTATGTGTCTGTTAGGTGTTATGGTTTGTTTATGTCTTGGTGAACAGTGGCCACGATTAAACCTATTGGACGGTTTGACATGTGTGCCGCCAAGTCCCGAAATGAATTTCTTTAAACGATTAGTTTTTGCGATTGCTAAACATTTTATAATTGATTTATTTTTGTTATTCATTTAAATTAAACGGACAAGTGCGAGACTCGCACTCCTAAAGGTTCTTTTAGGTGAAAACTTCCGATCCGTAGGTGAGTTATTTCAAAATCGTCCCTTTTTGAGTTTCAGACACTTTTCTCTACAAACTTTACCATCACATATAAGTATAGCGCCACACTTGTGTAACGTACCGCGCCGAAAGTTCAGCGGCTGAAGTTTATTACTTGACGTAATTTCGGCTGATGTGTCATAGGGAACTTGAAAAACACTGCGAGCGTATTGAACCGAACGTTCGGTCGCGGTACGTTCCGCAGGTGTGGCGCTATACTAAGGGGTCAATTTATAGGGGTACTCAATTTTAGACTTCTTTTTTTAATAATTTTATTACAAATCTAAAGCGTTTTCCGATTCACAGTTCAACAACTCGCAGGTTTATAACGGGTCTATTCCACTCTGGAACGCTTTCCCGATGGCTATTAGCAAATAGTAGTTTGGTAATAAAAATCAATGACGGTCCACGTAAGCCGTTAACTGCTATCGACGCCGTTATTGCGGTGCCTTTGTTTCTTAAGATACCCCGTATACCTCGTAGAACTTTAAAGCAGAAATTCACTTCAATTCTCTCTAAAAATTTTCTTGTTCATTATTGCAAGTATCTAGAACACCTTGATAAGTCTTATCTTATATTAGATATATATTTTTTGTGAATACCTGGCTGTAGTTTTTAAATTAAATATGGAAACCAGACAGAACAAAAAACTAAGATTCACGTTATTTAAAAAAAAAAGTTAGATCTCCGTAAACTTTTGTAGATATAATGGGACGTAATTTATCAAGGTATAACGTGTTCTAGATTTTTGAAACATTGATTTAGGAAAAATTTAACCGTAATTCAGCAGAAAAGTTTGTGGGAACCTTAATTTTATTGTACTGAGAGGTAGATGGTATTTCGTTCATCCCTTGATTTTACTTGAGGATAGAGCAAAGGTGGTTCCGTATAGTTAGGTACTAGTTTATTTCCGTTGAAATTGAATTTAGCGGTTTCAAAACTTAAGGCATCGATTTCAATGTAAGTACATCAAGGATATCTTGGACATCTCTATCTTCTATTATACCTCTATCTATAAGGAATTACAAACCTTAAGAGTTGATTAAGAGAAGAAAAAGAGAGTTGAAGAAGAGGTGCTCTGGTGTCTCTGGCCTGAGAATAGACTTCTATTTCTCCTCCCGTGGATGCAGTCTTACTAAGGGATCACGCCAGGGGCTAGGCAGTAGCATTCACTTGATTACTTAACACCAAATTGCGACCACCAACCCGCCTGTCAAGCGCGGTGGTTACAGAAATCTCCCCATTGTATTCAATGGTGGAGGCCTCGTCCAGCTTTGGACGTAATCAGGCTGGTGATGATGAATGATGATGATTATTTTTAAATACAGGATAATTCAATAATTATTTGTTTTCCAAGAGGGAGGCCATATGGGAGCAACTGTAAGAATTTCTTGTTGTTTTTCTGTGAAAATAATAAATCTCTATATTACATTATAAATGTATGGAAATCCTTGTTCATTCTGTAACTAGTGGTTCGCCCCGAACTGAGACCTCGCGATGACACCTTTATCAGTCTGACTACTAAGGTGGGGAAGAAAGGGTTATTATGTATTCAATGTATGTAAGCATGTTTGTATGGATGATCCATCAGAAATCTAAAACTACCGAGAATTAGAATTTTTAGAATTTCTTAGAATTTTTGATTTTTTAGTTTTTTATTTTCCCTTATATCTCGGAAAATACTAAGTCTAAATATTTTTAAGAAACAGTTTTGAAATTTCCAACCAAAGCGCTTTCATAAAACACCCCACTTGATCGGACTGCCTCACTTTTAATTTTTTTACCCCCTCTTGGACCCCAATATCTAAGCAACCCCCTAACCGATATAGCTCATAACCTTACCTACAAATTGTACCAATACTATCTACCCCCATACCAAATTTCATGAAGATCGGATTAACGGTTTGGAAGTTTTCATCGGACAAACATACATACATACATACATACATACATACATACATACATACATGCATGCATACATACATACATACATCCATACAAACGCCGATTCTTCCATTTTGACTCAGAGAACTCGCTTCGCTCGTTCAAATATTAATTATTGAACCATTATTACTATTAGGGCATGTCATCAACATCACCAGCCTGTTTACGTCCACTGCTGGACGAGGCCTCCCCCATTGAATACAATGGGGGGATTTACCAATGACCACGCTTAGCAGGCGGATTGGTGATCGCAGTATTGGTGATAAGTACTCAGATGGATGCTGCTGCCCATCCCCTGGTGTAATCCCTTAGTAAGTTGTTACTACATCCACGTGTAAGATTTGTCTATTCTAAGGCCGGACACACCATGGCTTAGGACAAGCAAACACCAATATGGAATTTAATTTATTTTGTATATTTTAATAGCTCCAAAATTCAATTTGCATCGTATATCCTATATTAATAAACAACTATCCCACAACTCGGAATGCAATGTATGCATACGCTGTTCCGCAACTAGCCGGCAATTTGCATGTCAACACAATTGTGTATCCAGACACGGATTGTTAGGTAACTGGATATCGGCACCAATAGATATGAATACTGTATCAATACTGATAAAACTTCCTACTAGGATTTTAAGTTGGACATCAAACAAATATGTAAGTTTGCAGACTGCATGAGTGACCGAAATGCTTAGATCGAAATTTTTAAGCAGTGAGCAACTTAAATAACGTTTTATGGTAAGAGTACTAAAAGTCTAGAGACTCCAGACTCAGAGACACAGAGTCTGGAGTACTCTTACAAAGTAGAGTGAAAGAGGTTTGATGAAAAATACTTTGTAAAATGAAATATATATAACATATGAAGAAGGTTTTTAACAGGTAAACGGGAAGCTTGACATTAAATTCACAATACAATCTTATCTCAGTCATATTTCGATATAATCGTTTTTGTCACTCAGGTTTATTAGAGCGAGAAAGACATTATAACTACATCTACGCATGCAGTAAAGATGTGACAGTTGACGAGAAGAGATTACAATGTGAATTAAATGTTTAATAATAACGAGAATGTAATAATTCAACAAAATTTGTGCCGCGAGAAATCGAGAATAGTTACTATAGGATCCATAAGCCTAGATTCGTCGTAAATTCATCTTTTTCACCCATCACTAGCCGTTGTGCTATCAGCCTACAAATACGACTCTTCCAAATCCTGATGGGCTGGAGCATCCATCTGAGTACCTAATACCAATACTGCGAATACCAAATCCACCTGCCCATTCTTGGTGACATGGTGAATCCCCATTTTCTTTTGGGAAGAGGCCTCGTCCAGCAGTTAAAGTTTACCAGGGGTAAAAAGAAGTAGGATCACTAGTATAACTCAAGACTCAACGAGACGAATAGCTTAACGTATTGGTATTGCCATTCAGCGTGGTAATGCAGCCATCGTCTTGGGGACGCTGCCGTCTGGTAGTGACTTAGATCAGTTTTGTTATATTTAGATCGTTTGCAACAGTCTTTAGATAGATCAACTGTTTTATTTGTATTTTTAAGTTTTGTTTTTGTATTATTTTGTATTATTATTTATGTAAGTACATAAAGTTATATTTTGTTCTGTGCTCCAGTTTCGGGAACTTTCAGCGTAAATTATAATTCATCATCTTCATCATCATCATCAGCCTGTAGAAGTCCACTGCTGAACATAGGCCTCCCCTTTGGAATGTCACGACGAACGGTCTTGAGCCGCCTCCATTCACCAACTTGCTGTGACTTTTATAATGTCTTTAGTCCATCGAGTGGAGGGCCTTATTCTACCGCGTCGTCTGGTTTGTGAACATAATAATTGTGAAAATACAAAATGGATAAAATATAGCTCATACTTGCGATCACAGCTGCAATAAATCAATGGAACTGATTTTATATCGGAAAACCAATTTTAAATCTCGCAACGTTTACCAAAACTACGTATAAAATAGGGCTCCAATTTGTTGTGAACTCCCAAATATCGGTTTGACCTACATTAAATCCAACAAGAATTTATTTATGTAGGTTCGTTTGTTTAGGCTACCTTTGAGAGATGTTTCTGTTGAAACGTTTGTGGGTGTCAAAGGGAAAGCGCCCTCAAGAGACGTAACTATTCTGAGTCAATTTAGGGATCAAAAAACGGTAAAGTGTGAGTTGGACACGCGTGTAGATGGCTCCGTACAATACAGGTATAGGCTACCATAGTAACCATTTGACCAATCATAGTCAAAGTCAAAGTCAAAAAGAACTTTAGTCATTGAAATCACAAGGATCATTTTGAAACGTCTTATAAACTAAAATTACTCCTGTTCCAACGCGACCAAGCCTAGAAGAATCAGGCAACAAACACGGCTTGGCTAAATGGTCCGTCTTACCATTAGGTGAGAAGCACCTGTGTGGTGCCTCGGAGCAAGGAGTTGCTGATACATAGTAAATGAGAACTTAAATACCTTAGGAAGGTAGTCAAAAGTAAATAAACATCAGCAAAAATATGCAAGACATCACACGCTACGCTTGTTATACTTATAAATAATAATCTTATAGAAACATGTAAATAGGTAAGTACAGAAATTACAAATTTCCATTTTAGCAGTCGAGGGGCAGAGCGATATCAGGCCACGCGGCTTTATCATTAATATAGTCACCAAGAGTAATACGCTTTCTTAATTAGATTAATCTGTATGTAGGATTTAAATCTTCGAATAGGAAGTTTAGATGCACCTTCTGGAAGTTTACTGTAGAACAATTCAAACTTATTAGTCAGCCAACATTATATTCCCGTACGAAGTAAAGTTATATACGGCATTTAAAAAAAAAACAGTATTTTTTTTAAAAGAAGATGACTATGCACCTATGCCTGTCCTGTCTAGGTGACCTAGATGTAACTAGCCTAGTATCCAATTACTGGTAGATTTTTGAAATTTACCAATTCATAATTGAAAACTCTGAAATCATACCTTACCAGTTTGCAGAGAGATAAATGTTGTAAGATTTAATACAGTGGTAGTAGGTTCTTTTGAGAATGGATTTTGCTAGATAGATTGGCTTGTAGTTATAGGATTACATTTGAATACTTAACACCAATACTGCGATCACCTATACGCCTGCCAAGCGTGGTGATTAAAGAAAAAGGCCCCCCCCATCCTATAGGGGAGGCCTCGTCTGGCAGTGGCTGACAATTCAGAAGAATAAGATGGAATTACGGTTAGTAATCCAAATAAACAGCGATAGTATTGCATGCAACCTGTCTTGTAAGGATTTTCTATATAAAAAACTAAACACTACAACCTAACTAACCTACTACTACCTACTAACTAAACTAGTCGTTGCTACTAAGTAAAAAGTGAGCATGTGCCAAATACAATGCTTGGACTTGCCTCAACGACCCCATTGCCCAATATACAGTAGGTATACATATATCACGATACTGAATAGAATTCTGAAGATTTCTTCCATTGGGATTTAAGGCCTGATCATTATGGATGTGTATTTATTGTGAAATTGAATTGCAGAATATATTGTCTTAGATAAAACGAATAAAAGCGATCCCTTTTGTTTACAAATACACAAGTACGCCTACCTTTCCTAAAGATCATTTAAATGAGATTTATTCAACATCCTTTTTACCCATATTTCCAAGTGTTCAGACGTCAAGCTGTATAAGCTTTTTATGGAAGTAAATCGGATTAGAGACATTTGCCGTAAAGACATCGTTGTAAATACGTTTTTTTTGTATATTCGGGTTATACAGATGTAGACTAAAAAGGTGTAGGTACTTAGCTGAAAAAGAAAAAGAAAAATAAGACAACAACTACGTAAGTACAGACTAACAAAGTTACTAAGTAAGTATGTTAACTATATTCTTTATTTTCAGAGAGAATAACACAACTAATAGAAGTATGAATAAAATTTAAACAGTACAGATGAAATAGTTGAGCTATTTAACCACCGATGCAAACGATCTAAAGATAACTAAACTGATCCAAATCACTCCAAGATGGAAACGTCCTATATGCTGGCTGCATTGCCAAGCTAAATGGCAATGCGTTGAGTCAGATAATAAATAGCAAGCTCTTGGGGCATTTTGTTTAGACGCCCTGAAAGAATTTTGAAATAATCCAGTCATCTAAATTGGCGGAGAAAAAACTTAGGAACTAGTTTGTAAGCAACAATGTAGTCTTGATGTTTTTCCCTCATTTTTCTTAGAAGTTGCCTTCCTAAATTACTAGCAATCAAACATAGGTACTAAAGTTGTTGAATTATGTACATTTTAACTTCAAACTTTTTAATCTAAACTCTTTAAATGCGTTTTTAAAACCACCGAGAAATATATCTTAGTTAATTTCACCCCGGGAGCAATGTTCGCGCTAATAACCACTGCTTAAACCTTGTTAAAGCCCTTGATTTTCTGTAGACTGGTCAATGACTGTCTAGGATTCTTTAGACATAATAAAATAGAATTTACTTTTTTTATTGGTGAAAAAGTTATTTCATTTTGATTTGAATTGCTAATGTAATATTTTGAAACAATGAATTTGACGTTTGATAAAAATGTATTCTGTCAAGTTATATCGTCTCTGAATAACAATTTTGTTTAAATTTAAATATGTTTTAGTTCAATTATTTTGCTTTTTTGTAAGGATTCATAGCTATGTAAATTTAAAAGACAATTTAATTTGAATCCATTTATGTTGAAATCTCAGAGTTTAAAAATGATATATTACGACTATGATAATAAAACGACTCTGAACAGGTATAAACAACGGCTCATAGAAATGACACTCACAAAAGGATCCATAAAACAGAGCGACTGACCTAAAAATAAAAAGACAATCAAAATAGGTCAAAACAGTTACTGTGCTACACATTCACTGCGGACCGTTTTTCGCGATTTCGCGTGTGAATACGGTTATTCAAATTATAACAGACGTGTGAGTGAGCCTCGTTGTAGTAGGGCCGCGTCAAACACAAACGTCTGCGTACCGCCACACAGTTTAGTCGAAAAAATAAACCCGGAGAAAAAAATCGTAGAAAAAATTTAAAAAACTACAGACTTCGAGCAACACGGACTTCCGCGCGGGCCGGAAGGGAGTAAGCCTTAGCGATATATTACTATTCAAATAGTTCTGTCATTTTTTGCGGGGGAAATGTGCACACAAGCGCAATTCCCCATATACACATCCAATTACAACACTGTAATGACGACACTCACACTAACAAACCTTGCACAGAATATCAACTAGTTTTATTAAACGCATATGCCTACTTTTGCTTGTAGTTTGACAGAGGGGAACGCTGCGAATGGCTACTCCCTTCCGTGGTGCTCGAAGCACACAGACGTCTGTGTTTTCAGCAACGAAAATGTCCTACTGTTACGGAGTTCACTGAGTTCATACTCTTTTAGGAGGGAGAACTCACAAGTGACGAAATAAAAGGAAAACGGTACTATCGTCGTGTTTACAAATTGAATTGGATTAGTACTTAGGCTGTTTAAAACTTTGGTGTTTGGTCCATGTTATAGAAATAGCTCATTTCCATAAACTAATTACGGGAGACCTAATCTAGGAAGAATCTAAGAAGGTTCGCGCCTGTACCCGTCTCCTGTATACGTTTTGCGTTGCAACGCTTCTATTCAACTTGTATGAAAGTACAATAATGGACACGCATCACGACTTCATCTTATCCTTGTATCACGTCTCTTCTATCGGTTCGCGCTTTATCTCAATAATGAAACGTTCCAAATTTTATATACGCTTATTCTCATCACTTGTTATCGTGCAACATCCATGAAATACCTTGCCTTCGAGGCAGCTCGGAGACGGAATCATGGAATTACCTCCAGCCTGTATTTTAACTTCTTGAGGTTTACGAGGCAACTCAAAAACTTCTGCGCTGCCCCAGAGCCGAGAAAATAGCTGGATCACTACAAAGAAACAGCACTCGAACCAAAACATTGTTCACAGTCATAGTACGTTTTTGATCAAGGTGGCCCTTTTTACACTAAGTGACCTGTAAGAAAGTTTGTCCATCTGATTCATAAAAACAAAATGACACATAATGTTCAACAGAGATTTAATTTGAGATAGTGTACAAATGCTGGATCTCCAAAAAGATTATCAGAACAAGATTAATCGTGCTGAACGTTGAAAGTGGAGGGATTAGCAGAAACTAGGAAATCATCATTATCATTAGGCTGAAATGTTTGGGCTACTGCGAGCGAGGCTAAATTCAAGGTGACCATAGATAAGGTAGAGTAAGATAGTGTTCATCATTAGAATGATAATTTGTAAAATTCAAAAATTGTAAATTCAATTTTTTTTATTGTAGCAAAAAATGTTGTATCAAAAAATATATATTGATATTGTATTGTATATATATTGTATTTGTATTATATTTTTTTTGTATTTTTGTATATTGATCATTATTTCTAGACCGATTTCGCTTCGTTCAAGTTTCGATCACATTTCAGTATTTTGTATTTTCTCCTTTAATTTTTAAGTGAGGAGAATACCAATCGTACATCAAGCTACTATGATAACGAACATGATCCGAAGTTTATTTTGACTATTTTCTTAACGATAATTGGGCTTTACAGTGAAGTCTCGTTAGGTCAGCATAGTTTGTGAAAAGCAAGTTGACCAATTATGGTTGACTTGATTTTCACAACTCAGTAGGTAATTATTAATAATACCTATAAATTTTCTTTAGCTAATTTCCAAATTGTAGTTGTTGCCATGTACAGTTGAAAACTAAACCAGCTGTTTGTGACTGATAGACTGCGACAGTTCTCCGTTTTGTTTTTGTTTATAGCTCGATCACTAGGGATTCGTAGCAAATTAGGGTGAAGTTCTTAGTGCGCAAGTTAGTATTGCTTTGTGTGATCGTTTCCTTGGGATCCGTTTGTTGTTGTTATGATTTTGGATGCTTATGAATTTTTATTTTCTAGCAGCTATTGTTTTATTATAAAACTTTTCTTATTTTCATGTTGAGCTTTACAAATAAAGAATCCTGCGGTCTCTACTATAAGGTTTATAGAGCTACTTTTGATGTTATTTCTTCAGCACTCAATATGTCTTCCTTTTCTTTATGAACTCTTTCATGTTTACATCCACTGCTAGACGAAGGAAGGAGAGGTCTATTCTTAAGCCGGATACACTACGGCACCTCTTTTTCAACTCTTAATCAGCTCTTTAGGTATCAATTAATCTAGCAGCTCCTCTCAAATAACGTTGCCCTTCATAGGTGATCCAGAGTTAAATTATTGGGACAGATTTGCCAGCATAATCTCTCAATAAACATTCACAAATCGGCTCCACTCCACGTGCCACTGGTTCTTTAATAGTTATTCAGCCTGTAGTATGATATAGTGTTATGTGACTGATGGTAACAAAACCTTTCTAGTAAAAGAATTCAGTGCGCCAAGAAAAGAGGTTCTTTGCAAGGCTATTGCCCCAAGCCAAAAAAATTTTTAACAATCGCATGGAGGGTTATTCCTTTTTCATCCATCTTCTGCTACTTCTATCACATCAGTCACATTTACGCCTTGTTGTACCATCTCATTTAGGAAAGGCCTACATTTTATATCCCACTTATGGAGGGAGGTAATTCCACGCGAAAAGATTACGCTGCTTGTATTCCTCATTCCATAATGGGACTCCTCCAACATTCATAAAGTTCCTAAGACGTAAAATACATTTTGCATTTTGCTTTCATCATACAAGCGAGTGTGAATTATGCAATCGTGAATGTAGATGTGTGTGTTGAATGAATAATGCTCTGTGAGAATTTCGGAGATTTATTATACAATTTAGAAATATGAAAGCTAAAATTTGTTGTGTTAGTTCTCATTAAAGGACCTTTTTGGAAGAAAATAAAGGGTTTAATTAAATACTTGACCTTATTATGTAAACCATTTAGAGATTGCAATCTTGACAGATTTTCAATCCAGCCGGATTGGTGGTCTAATAGTCCGTGTATTTTATCAATAATATATGTATTTTCTCAAAATTGCCTGAGTAAAAGCACCAAACGACATCGCAAGCGGGCCGCTAGTAGTTTATATTTCAGAGATAACTAAAATACATTTCCAAGTAAAGAGTGCTCTAGGTTAAAAGTCCAAGAGTCACTTTCTTTTTAAATTAAAACAATTCTAGCCGGCATTCAATTTCCTCCGAGGAGTCCAAGGTGGGATTCCCGTCTGCAATTACTTTGTGACGGCCTTTGGCCAGACGCTTGACCTGATTCTACGTCTTTACGAATTGAGAAAAAGTATTTTAGTAATCTTCCTCTTTCATATCTCTGGTTGTATTTTATTCATCATACAGAATTAGTGGCTCTGAAAAGAACCTTTGATTGCTGTTGTAGTATAAATAAAGTATTACCTAGATCATCGACTTAGCTCAGCAGCAATTTGAAGTGGTGATACATGATCTGCCGGCCTAGACAAACGGTATTCGTTTCGAAGCGATTCTATTTCTACAGTCGTAATAGGTACAATACAAAAGACCACGTGACATATCGATAGCTTACGTCAATCTCATACATTTTGGACTTTTCTACTAGCGTCATCGCTATTAGAATGTTACTTTGTCTACGGCCTTTGGACTGACTAAAAAGGCCAGTTTTTATATACACTACGCTATACCATAAAAGTAAAAATAAACGTAATAGTATAACTTCGTTGTTTGTCTTTGCACATTATGCGGTATTCAGAATAGATTTGCTTCTATATAATATGATTGAAAATTCATACTACGGTGTATTCACCGAAGCGCAAAGCTGGCTTTGTAGAAGTAAGGTTCTAGTTTTAATTAGTTGTTTTAGTTTAACATACCTACAAAGTAAGTAGTTTTAGAGTTAATTAAAAATGTCAAACACAGAACACGTACATATTACAGTATATACATAATACATGATCATATTTTGTTATTAATGGTTTAAAATTACCTACTAAATAATTAACGAAATGGGTTTGTAATATCATCAACGCATTCACGAGTTGAAATTAATTATTAGTTTAACGAGTATACTAATTATCGTTCAACTCAAATATAATTTCACTAAAACTAATTGTTAATATCAAATATTAGTACCCTTATGTTTGTTTGTGAATGTTTTATAACTAGAAGCTTTAGTTAATTCAGTAGATATTGCAAAAGTATTCGAAATAGTCAATAAGTTATTAAATTAAGCTTATGGCAATGTGGGTGTTGCAGCCGACTAAAGCGAGGGCGAGCGCAATTACTTTGCAAAATATACCTTAAACAATAATTGTAGTTAAGAAAGACTTCACCGGTAGCTAGCAAAAAGGCGCTTACGCCCTTTGCGAACCAAGTTTGCTTCTAAGGCTATTATGTCTTGAAACTCCACTAAACTTTGTTCACATGATCAGTACCTACACTAATATATAGACCCGTGGTGCGTTAGTTTCTTATAAAATTATGTGGTTAACAAATCATAGTTTTTTTTAAACTGTGCCGTGGTGTGGCCGGTCTAAGAATAGACCCCTCTGTCTCCTCCCATGGAGTCATAAAAGCTGACTGCGGGATTACACCAGGGGATGAGCAGCAACATCCACCTGAGTACCTACTCAGCGATCACCAATCCGCCTGCCAAGCGTGGTGATTATGGCAAATCTCCCACTTGTGAGGCCTTGTCCCAGCAGTGGACGTCTAATGGCTGATGATGATTGATGTTATTTAACTTCCCTGTGTCTCGCTTTACTTTCTATGTATCTATTTACTCGAACCTACTTCTTTTAATAACCAAAGGCCACCCTCGAAGGTTTGCTGAAAGAAAATTCTTCTCAAGGTTATGCTCGCCTTTGAACATGTATTTTTTGTTGTGTGTTGTCTTTTGTTTGTGTTTTGTGTACCTACAATATAGAATAATAATATAATTTTGTAAAAATAAATGAAAATTACCATCTACGCCTTTTTAAATTGAAAAAACGGCTAATTACCACTGTTTTCCGTCACTTTTGCTGACGTTTCGAGACTGAGTTCAGAAGCCTCTTCATCATGAGCACCGCCCGCGACCGCGTTCGACGGTAGACCGGCGAATACTGCGTGCGGCCGCACGCTCCGCTCGCCGCGATAGGGGCGACGGTAGCGGCGGTAGGTTCGTTGCGCGCGCGTCGAGATTACGTTCATCTACGTCACTGCTTACGTCATCAGGATCAGGCTGCGTGCACACTACACTCACGGTATCACTCTCCAGACCGATTGCCGATAGCGTGCGGCCGCACGCAGTATTCGCCGGTCTACCTTCGAACGCGGTCGCGGGCGGTGCTCATGATGAAGAGGCTTCTGAACTCAGTCTCGAAACGTCAGCAAAAGTGACGGAAAACAGTGGTAATTAGCCGTTTTTTCAATTTAAAATGATTCCCAACCATGAAAGTTTCAATTCTATATCTGCGCCTTTGTATAGTCATCTATAAACAAGAAGGAGGGTAATGAATTCGTGCTGTTTATTGTACGGACACTGGATTCTCTGGATTGTATTACTGAAGGAAACATCTTTTTCACTTTCTCGTGCTCTTAAAGGACTTGTTTATGCTAGGTGTAAGCGGACTAAAACTGCTTTTTATGCTCTTGTGCATAAAAGAACAAAGGACCTAAAGGCAGTGATAAAAGTGTTTACTTCTCATATTTACTTCTAGCATTGTCTCTGTCACTCTCTAGCACGCGTGTTTAAATGCTTGTATGTTAGCGACAGAGACAGTTCTAAGCATTTAATTTTATAGTACCGACTAAGTAACGTTTATTTATCTCTGCCTAAGACAATTTGCAGCCAAACTTAATAAACCTCCATACAAATTACTTGTTATTTCATTACAATGTATTTTAATTTATTTGCCGTCTTTGTTCTCTAAATAAAAATAATAGCATGACTTCGGAGCCATCTTCATTTTACAATATACCGTCTACATTGTCACAAATTCAAACGAATAATGTAAAGATGCCAGGAACGACATACAAAATTGTTCAACATTCAATTTTAATTTTAATTGAAGATACATTTACTTAACATATACACTTGAAGTACAAATATGATATTGACAAACCACTGTGTAATTTCCTCGCAAACGAAGTGAAAAGCAGAGTGTATTGTATAACTTGCTGTATAAAACGCATTTTATCCACGACTAAAATATCTAACCTCGCCTTCGGCTCGGGCGAATAACCATCTCTAATATAATGAATTGTTTTTCTGCACTCGTTTTAAATTTAACTATTATCCCTGAGTTCATCACTCTGATTCATTTTCCATTTACTTGCACACCTATTTTTTAAACTTATCATTACAGTTTTTATGTTTTCTGTACCTTATTCTTCGTCCTTCTCCAAAACTTGGCAAAAAAAAATTAAACTGTTAATTTTATTGTTAAATATTAACAATCCATTAAAAGCTTGCAGATACCAAAAATACTCTCAAGTTCTCTTTATTAATATGTTAATGCGACGTACTAATTAAAATGTGCTTTAATTAACTAATTGAATTTCAATTTTGTGGTGGATTTTTTATCTCGCTAAAACATGAAAAAATATTTTCTCATAAGCAATGCCACGCAATAAACTACACTCACTGCCTCTCGAGCCCTATCACAGTGTAGCTTTGTAAAGTTTCACATGCTTCATAAATTCTATAATACGTTGGAAATGAGACTTTTATTTATATCCTCATACTACTTTCAGTTTAGCAAATAGACACGCCCACAACTCATTGGCATAAATAAGTTAAGTTAAGGTTCCGGTGGTAACTTTTGAGGTACGGACCCCTAAAAAAATCTTAAAATTGCGCTACTACTTCTAGTACCCTATACCTACGTTGACAGCTACTGCGACACCAAAATGTGAAAATGCTTATTTATGAAAGTAGATAAATTTGGCAACATTGGCCTCCCATGTGGGCCCTAACTCATTGTATCGGCCCCGCGCATTGAATACATTTAGAATTGAAATGGAAATTGTAATGGGTCGTAGGGTATAATGGAATTTTTAAATGCATGCTATGTACATTATCGTAATGGCCGTAAAAACCTGTAGGTTTCTATAGCACAAGTATATCAATCTTAAGGGTTCATGCCTGTAAGATGTAAATTTTGAGCGAGCGAAGCGAAGTTCTCTATGCAATTTTGAGGGGTAGGGCGTTCGTATCTATGTTTGATGGGAGTTTGTTCGACAATAACTTTCAAATCGTTAATCCAATCGTTATTCCATTTGGTAAGTAGGTTGATGATACCAATATAATTGGCAAGTTTTATACGAGCTTAAACGGTAAAAGATTCATTGAGATAGGGAAAAATATTGAAAAATCACAATAAGCAATTGTGATTTTGTATGCGGCGTGAGTTACTAGTTTTATATACATTATAAATATTTGTTTCTAAAGCTTGAATAGTCCTTGAAACCATGACGCTTCTTCCTGACATTGGGTTTGACAAACTTTGAGCTAAGTGACGGATTCGCAGTCGATTCAATAGCGCTAGATAATGATGCTAAGGGTAATACCCCAGTGTTCTTGGATTACTGAGTAGCACTGGTTAAGTTTTGGCTTTAGATATTTTTAAAAAACCTTTCACTTATAGGAAATGTACAGTTTTTTTTATATCCGATCGGTATTTATTTGGATACTATTATCATGCCAAACTAACATTTATTTAAAAAATAAACACCATAAATTAAAATATAAAAAGGTTATTGCACAGATTTTTATCAAAGTTAATTACATCTGACGCTGTCGGCGTAAAATAAAAATGGAACTACAAAAGCGATAACGCTTCATGTTACTGCTCGGAACAAAATCGAGTAACAAACTAATCAGTGCCTAGTTTGTGCTCTGTTGAACTACGAATGTGAGTGAACCGTGACTTTCTAGTTTCTAGAAACTTAAAAACTGTAAAAGTATTAAATAAAGTAAAAATATTTTTAGTTTAACCTAATAATAATAATAATTATTATCACTAGAAACGGGATATTTACCATGATTTTTGAGTTTTGTTGATTCCCGATATTTCGGCACAGTTTCATGCGCCATGATCACGGGTAAACTGAAGTCTTTGCGAGTAGATTTTTATTGTTATAGGTAGCCGTAACGATCTACCCTCTTTCTCACTCTTTTATTACGAACACCCCTACCATCAGTTTCATTGTCACACTTAACTCCATCTCGACACACCACACTAACGGTATCCGGACGAGCAACTGGTACCACACAATTTTTCCGATTGCTACACATTCTCACCACAGGATTCCAGACTCCAGATAATTGAAAACCATCTTCTCTATTGAAATTCCTGTGTTTAGTAATCTCAATTGCCTCTTGTACCAGTCTTGGTATGTAATGCCGCTCTGTTGAGATTACCTGTGGATTGTGTAGCTCAATCCAATGGTTTGAGCCAGATTCCATGAGGTGTTCCGCTATAGCTGACTTCTGTGTGTCGACGTTTTTGACCGCTCGGATGTGCTCCTTGACCCGACAAGCTATCATACGTTTAGTTTGACCAATGTAAGAACTCCCACAGCTACAATCAATCTTATACACCCCAATAATAATAAATTTATTTCAGGCTTAAATTGGAAATGTACAATGCTGTGCCGTGGTGTATCCGGCTTGAGAATAGACTTTGCTTTTTCCTCCCTTAGATGATGTACAAAAACCTTCTAAGGGATAACATCAGGGGACAGGCAGTGGTACTTTAAGTACTCAACAGCAATACAGCGATCACCAATCCGCGTGCCAAGCGTGGTGATTATGGCATTCCAACTAGGTGGAAAACGTGCTTCGTCGGTTGGTAATAGACAAATTCTACCATTGCATTTAATGGAAGATGCCTCTTCTAGCAGTTAAAGGCTAACGGTTCCTGATAATGATGACTATTGTGAACTGAAAGACTCAAGTCATTCTTTAAATGGAAACCTGATTCTTCAAGTAAGATGGCTCCTAGCTTTAGTTAGGTAGTAGTTTTGACGATCTCTGTGGCGAGGCGGGCGTGTAGCCAGCTGAGATGCAAGATGGGAGTTCAATTCCCGCTGCGGGACAAATGTTTGTATTATCTGCAAATATTTGTTCCGGGTCTGGGTGTTATGGTAACATGGTACTTGTAGTTCCTGATACCCACTACACAGGGCATCCTAGTGTGGGGTCAAGACTACGTATGTGACTGTTGGGTGTTATGTTAGTACGAATGATGGAAAATGTTTTGAAACTTTGTTTATTGCGGCGTTTGACTTTTAGATAATTTGGCTTTCAATGGGCCATGAGTTCTGGCGTATTGCTCATAGCCGAGTATTTTTTTTTAAAGTTGCATCAGCTATTAATTTTAGCATTTGATAGACAGCATAGTCGTCAACCCCTACCGTGACGCTCACGAGTGCGGCTTGCAAGACCCAAACTAGGGCCTCGTCTACTCAATCTAGATCCATAAAAACAATTTTGATCGCTCCTGTCTTGAAGATATTGTCAAAGTAATGATTATTATTCAGCGAAATTGCTTAGTACGTATCTTTATGAAGCCCATTAAAGTAACATTAACCTGTGAATTTATTTGCACTTAAATCGTCTTTATAACTTATTATGGGGGACACTTAAGCATGATGATGTCAAGCGATATAACATGAAGTCTGTAATGAAGTTTCTTGATTACGTTTTTTTTTGGTTCTTGCTTCCTATTTGTAATTTTAACACAGTTTTCTAGCGCTAAACTTACATACATACATATATAAACATAAACACACGCCTTTTTCCCCGAAGGGGTAGGCAGAGCCTAAAAGGGCCTCTTTTCACAGTGAGTTACACAATCACTGGAATATAGACAAGCCAGGACAATCTTATACCAACGAAAATTTACCAACAAGCCCGGGTAAAATTGACTGCAAATTAGTCGCTTTTGTCTCCAGCAATGTTAAGCAACATTTCAAGAAACAACTCTGTACCTAGAGCCCTAGCCTAGAACTCCTTTTGAAAGAGTTCGTTCGGGGAAGTACTACCCGGTGGTAGTACTTCCCCGAACGGAATAGGAACAGAAATAGGTTTCCTACCTATTTCTGTCGCCAACAGTAGCGCTTGCATTGCTAATGGGTGCCGTTGAAATTACAGGCACATAAGACTTTTCTGCTTTATGTCTCAGGATAACAGGCACAGTGCAATGCCAAGTTGGGTGCATCCTAGGTGGCCATAAGACCTAAGATGGTTGGCCACATGCCAACTCCGTCACTTATTTATATATAAAAACCTATATTTTTGTCTATGGGCCTATGCCAGCTATGGACTTTTACAGGCTGATGATAATTAGATCCTTCTTCTTCTTTATCAGTCTGTTTACGTCCACTGCTGAACGAAGCCTCCGCCATTGAATACAATATTCTATATTCAATCTTTCAATATTCTTATTATTTTAATGCAATAACTTAAAATAATAAAAACCATCATTCAGAGACAAAGTTATTAAACTGATTTTTAATTATAACTATTAACAAAATGTATTATGGTTTTTACTTAGTTTTTAGGGTTCTGTACCTCAAGGATACCAAAGGAACCATTATAGGACCACTCAGGTGTCTATCTGTCTGTCTGTCACATTTTCTCCAAATCTACTGGACCAAAGAAGCCGAAATTGAATACATATAGGTATATAGAGTTCGATGATCCAATCACGGATGTAGAGCGTAAATTAACGAATTCTGATTTCAGGGGTTAATTATTGGTGGGCAAACTAGAAAAAAAACTCATGTCTAAAGTCATAAATTTTAAAGGCTTACTAACAAAAGATTTAAAAAAAAATATGCGAAAATTGACCCAAGTAGTTTAGGGAGCCCTATCTCCTAAACTACTGAGCTGGAAATGTTGAAAATAATTATGGAATATTGGGCCTTACTTTACACGAAAACCTAAATGAAAATCCTAAATCTACAAATTCCTACGGGAAACCAGAACTAATAAATTCATTGTTTATCAATCGTATTTTTCTACGCTCGCTTTCATAATATTGATGCTTTTTAATATTTTTTTAGATACATTTTATTATACTCACATTCAATAATATCAGGTTTACATCAAAAACTTTTATCGCTCACTGTTTTAAGAACGTAAGTGCTAGGAGCGTGAACACTTTATTATGATGTAGTGTGTCCATAAATTGTATTACATCCTGCGGATATCTAAGAAGAATGTATACCTTTTGGCAGACGGTCTGACCTCTGTTTATTCGGGGCAGTTTGAAGATATTTCATCTTTTATTTTATCGATGTGGGTCTATTAGGGCCGCAGGGCTCTTTGTTCGTTTTTATCATGTTTCAAAAATCTGTCAGTGCAAATATTGCCTTGGGTTCTGTCAGCCTCCCTTAACTTTAAGGGCCTTATTCGTAATCATTTTTTAAACTTATTTTATTTAAAATAGCTTTTGTTTTGTTCTTTCTGATGTAAAATATCATACGCCAAAACAAAACAAAAACTATTGTAAATAAAATTGGTTTAAAAAAATATTATAAATAAGGGGGTAGCTGGTAACTTAAGCCCTTATGAGTAATATAGTTATACTAAAGTTTTAGTAGAAGACTAGCTGCGCCCCGCGGTTTCACCCACATTAACAATGATGACAACTTCTGATGATGGTGTGTTTATATGATATCAACAAATTTTGTTCTATGATCATCATAGTCACCAGCCTGTTTGCGTCCACTGATTAACGAGGCCTCCTATATAGAATACAATGGTACGATTTGCTATAATCACCACGTTTGGCAGGCGGGTTGATCATCCCAGTTTAATGCTATGTACTCTGGTGGACGCTGCTGCCAGTGCCCTTGTGTAATTTCTTAGTAAGGCTTTTATTAAATCCACGGGAGGAGACGAAGGGGTCTATTGCAATATATATATGAGATCATATTACATACACATAATAATAATTGGATAGTTATATGAAGAAAAGTAACGCGCATGGTATTAACACGAGAAATAAACATAAACTGAATACTCCTAAATTTTGATTAAAGAAAGTAAGTGGGTCTTTTATGGGTAATTCTGTATGGTTCTATAATAAACTTCCAGAAAGTGCATCTAAACTTCCTATTTGAAGATTTAAATCGTACATAAAGAATAATCTAATTGAGTAAGCTTATTATTGTATGACTATATTAATGATAAAGACGCGTGGCCTGATGTCGCTCTTCCTAGCAACTGCTATTATATTTTGCAATATCTGTGCTTAACTATTTACACGGTTTTATTATAAGTATATCAAGTGTAGCGTGTGATGTCTCATAAACTTTTGTTGATTCTCCTTACTTTTGACTACCTACCTAAGATTTTTGAGTTCTCATTTTCTTCACAGGCACTTTCCACCTGGTATTAAGGAGGATTAACAAATTAAGCCAAGCCGTGTTTGTTGCTCTGATTCTTCTAGGCTTGGTCGCGTTGGAACAGGAGTAATTTTAGTTTATAAGTCGATTTAAAATGATCCTTGTGATTTCAATTAATAAATTACTTTTTGACTTTGTCTATGACTACTTTTATGCTGGACGCAGCTCTGCAAATATTTTGTATACGGTGCACAGTCTATCATATAGCAAGATATACACTAACAGGCCATTATGTCATTGCTACTCAGACCTATTCATGCTCAAATAAACATAATGCCGGAGTCACAGTATAGATTTATTTGTTGGTCTGGATCCTATGTAGGTCACAGCTAGCGCCGACATTGACGTAATGTGTGCAGATAGTGATGAGGGCTATTTGCCTATGTGTCTTATGTTTCATATCATAAGTTATACAGCCAGTATTCTGAAATCATTAAACTTTAAATAACTTACCTACTTCTCTACAAATTAAATGTGTTATTGCTTTATTATTTATTAAAGCAGGTTTAAAGAAAGAAATAAAATTATCTACAAAGTTCAACAACCCGCCGCCCTTTAGTGGGGAATTTATATATAAATAAATATATTATAATATGCACAAATTGTCATAAAAAAAAACTATCTTGTAGACACAAGGATCTATCAGTAGTAAGTTTTTTTTTGAGAGTAAATTTCTTTAAACCGATCTACCAGTAGCTACTCATAATAACTCAGGTTAATAATTATATCATCTGAATTTCTACATTCAACCATTTTTTTAAATTGGGCTTTGAAGAATTTTGTATGGAGCCTGGCTTACTTGTTTTTTTCCAAATTTTGCCTTTGATAAGACCTTCAAATCAAATCAATAGTTCACATCAATACGAACTTAAAAAACTTAACAACTAAACGGCAACTTTAAAGTATTTTTACTTCCTAAAAGCATTCGGTATCTTAACGAGTTTTAAAGCATTGATTGATGACCAATATTTTGAAAAAAATAAAATTTTAGTTATGCCAAAATCTTCTAATCTCTTTACGAAACATCATTGACATTCCTTGATGTTGTAATAGTGTTTACCTATAGTATTGTGTTTTAGCCGAAACCAGGCAAAGTAACATTCTAATAGCGATGTCGCTAGTAGAGACGTAAGCTATCGATATGTCACGTGGTATTTTGTTTTGTATTACGACTGTAGAAATAGAATCGCTTCGAAGCGAATACCGTTTGTCTAGGCCGGCAGGTAGTAATTAGCAGTTAAGTTTGCTATTAACAATCGCTGGTGTCTGATTTGTACTCAGGCAACAAAACAAACTTACAATTAGATTTCCTGCGAATTTGAACGCGGTTTGTCTGCTGAAGGGTTGATGTCTACCAAAGCAAAGCGGAAATGAGTTAAATACACAACAAAAAACACTCGAAGTCCCAAATGATTTAGATTTTAACGAGTTTATAATAAAAGAGAATTTCAGATTCACTTCCACTAAGTGCTTGAGTGGGTATGCCGAAATAATTTCGAATATCTCGAAAACTGCTAATAATATTTATTCATCTGTGCATATTTAGTGGACGCTATGCCTAATCGTAGATTCAACTAATTTAGTTGTGATTTGAAGTAAACAATGAACCAGCGTTTCGAGAGAAATTGTGGGTAATTAAATCAAGTGTTTGCTTCATTTTGTATTGTGTTTTACCTGTTATTATAGCTCTTTTGTATTTTGAGACATCATTACAACATGAGGAGTTAGACGTTCACTGTTGGACTGTTGGATTCAGTATTAGAGTTCACTCAACTCTCACCAGAGGACGGGCAGAATTTAAGACTCCTGCCACTCGCAGGAGTCTTAAATTCTGCCCGTCCTCTGGTGTAATCCCTTAGTCGGCTTTTACGACATCCACGAGAGGAGACGGAGGGATCTGTTCTTAGGCTGGATACACCACGGCAAATTTTTAGACAATGTTATACCAATATACGCCATTTGACGTCCTCTGTGGCGCGGCAGGCGAAGGTTCGTCTGCGACGCAGGAGGTTACAATTTCGATTCCCGCCTCGGAACAATCTGCAGATATTTGTTTAGTGTGTTCTGGGAAACTATAACGAGAAGTCGATGTAGCGTGGAATCGACATGCCGGGAACAATTCGTATCTATGTATAAAAAAAAACTATCTATGTAATGTAATTTATATCAGTTATCTAGTACCCATAACACAAGCTCTGCTTAGCTTGGGGCTAGATAATGTTGTGTGAAAAGTAAAAAAATAAATTAAAAAAAACATAAAGTTAGAGAAGTCCTTTTTGAATGAGTACAAAATATAAAAACATAAATAATGGCTTTGCTTTGCGCAGTCGGACGACAAAGGCTGAAAATAGTAATAATCCCATCAGCCCGTTGTGTCGGTTTGTGCCAGGTCTGTAGAGTTTTATAAGGCTTCTTAAACAGTATATTTTGTTTTGAAATGGTGGTTTTAATGCATCTATTGCGAATTTAATAAGACCACAAAAAGGGGAAACTAGGTTAAGTAACACTTTTATAGCTATAACCAACCCTCTAAATTGGTATCTGTCCGTTTCGTCAAGTGAAGATAAATAACAGCTTTGATAACTAAATAAGTCTCGTGACATAAGTTGCGTGACTTAATAATATGCTAGAAGGTATAGAAAGCAAGTGTGAAACTAGATAATTAATGCATTTCTATTTATTATTTATAATACCATAGTTTTATTGATTTACTCCTTTATTATTGTTTTATAAATATTACCAAAATGATGTATGAATGATGGTAATATTCCAATTAAATTTGTAACAAGACAACTAATCGAAGGGATAATTAAACAGGATGGCAATTTGATCATCCATGTCATCTTTGAGATTTTCAGTGACCCAGTGCCCCAAGTATTTTAAATGCGAGACCACTTTGAGAGCTGTGCCATCCAGTGACACTGTAGGTACATTAGGGTAATATTTTGCTCCAGCCCTAAAAACAAGCAGCTCGCTCTTGGCATAATTTACGGTTTTCAGATTATTCCCTTTACTTGTGCTACAATACCTTGCTTCTTGCTAAATTTCATGATTCTAGGTCAACGGAAAGTACCCTATAGGTTTTGATTCCCAGGCGTGTGTAAAAGTATACGGCATAAACGGCCGTATCTTTTGATTGCGTTGACTTAGAAATTTCGATTTTTTCTCAGCTCCGAAGGGTTCTAGAGTTGAGCACTTGATATTAATTTCAACTTAATACTAACACGTAGTACACGTGTTCCTGTCAGACAAACAGACATACATAGAACGAAGTGATTCTAGGGTCCTGTTTTTTCCTGTTGGCGTAAGGAAATCTATAACGCGCCTTATTACTCTGTTCTGCTGCGCTAATGTCAGCTGTATAGCAAAAGGTTTTAAATTGACTTTGAATCATTATCTATGTAGAAATAATGGTTAAGAGCCATGGTGGGCCAAGAGATCTTAGAATATCTATAACCGTTATTCCGGGGTCGCTCCATTCGTCTATGTTTTATAGCTCGGTTTAGACCTTAATCAGTTAAGTGGAACTGTTGTTTATGTTACCAATTGCGCGTGTCACTCATGGTTTTCTCATTTGGTCTGTGTTGGACCACACTATAAATAATGATAAAACGGGAAATCTCCTTTTTATAGTTTGTTTGATGATCCTTCGTCAACACGCTTATCTCTCATCTCTGGTGGAAACGAAGTCTAGTGCCTGAAATGCGGTGAAAGCATTTTTATCGGACCAGCACATAGACCTCCCTCATTAAATGCCACGATGAACGGTCTCCGGCCGCCTATATCCACCGACTTTTTGTGCCCTTATAATGTCTTTGGTTCATCGAATGGAGGGCCTGCCTCTACCGCGTCGTCCAGTTTGTGGTCGCCACTCGAGAACCTTTATATCCCAAAGGTTGTCAGTTCACGGTACCTACCTGAATGATGATACACAAAAGTAATAAATTGTTGAGTATTAAAGGAGCCTCTGAATAAATTAAATCATAATCAAATTCTATGATTACAATTACTGTAAATCATGGTGTTAAAATTTCTTCTCATATTTCGTGAAAGTGTAACTACCACTTCTACTTTCTGTATATCCTAGGTCCATACATTGATCTCTCTTAAGTCAATGCCCTCTAAGACTAAAATGTTTTTAGTGCGATGTGTTTTTATTGTATCTCATTACATATTGCTTCACATTCGACGAAGAGTTGACTGAGATATTTGATGTTTTAAGCTGACAAGAAAGAAGTCTGAGACAAACTTAAACGTACAGTGATCTCTAGGTTTTAAACAACTGCATAAAATAAAGACCCGAGCCATTGGACTAAAGCAATAATTAACTACTAAGAGACTCCTAGGAGACTGCTGGTAGCAGTCGAGCTTGCACTCACACCCACACACACCCTCCACACATCTACACACCATTCACCATTTATTTTTTAACTCTGTACCATTCCTGTCTTTCTTAGATTGCTTTTGTTTTTTTTTTTATTAGTTTAATGTTATCTACTTTGTACCTGTATCTTTGAAATTGTTCAAACTGAACTATGCTCTTAGGAGGTGGGCGTTGATACTGCTAAGCGTAGCTGCTGCATCTTTTGCAGGGTTATCATTTTAGTCTGTGTTAGCATACAGTGTAAGTTTTTCTGAATAAATAATGATGACTTATACATTAAACTTAGCTTAAAAAAATTGCCTTGATGGTTTTTACTTCACGTGCTTTTTTAAGTAAAATACTTTTTTATCCACGCTTTCACTTCTATAGGTAATATTAGTAAACAACCTTAATACATGACCCATTATTATCGTGAAGTGCATTCCAATTGGATGCCCGATTGCTCTGTTCTACATAATTACTCATTGTACACAATTCTATTGAGGTATTCAATAGATTATATTATTACCAACCAGCTGACCCGTTCGCGACTTCGTCCACGCCTATTCCACGCCTAGTCAGAAATGTTTCCGCACGCCCGGAAAAAACTCCAACACAAAAACTCAATAAAGTTTCATCGCAATTGGATAAATTGTATAGGAACGCATACGGGACAAATAAATAAACAAAGAAACATTAATTTTTAGGGTTCCTTTACGTCACATAGGCTGTCAAATGGGACCCTATTACTAAGCCTACCCATCTGTCTATCTGTCTATCCGTCTATTTGTATTCTGTCATATAGTGGTATTATTTTTAACCGACTTCACAAAAAGGAGGAGGTTCTCAATTCAGTTGTATTTTTTTTTTATGTTTGTTACCTCATATCCCCGTCGTTTATTAACCGATTTGAAAAATTCTTTTTTTATTTGAATAGATATACTTCCAGATTGGTCCCATTTTCAGAATCTAGTTCTGATGGTGGGATCTATGAGGAATTGAGGAAACTCCTCAAATATTGTAGGCATACATATAGCGATTTTGAGATTTTGATTTTGATTTTGTGATTTTATTATCAGCAAAACAAATCAAGCATTTGCATTCAGAAAGTATCATAACCCTTTCACCACTATGGTTTTTTCATTATTATTTTTTTCATCCAGATATTCGAATACAATGGCGGAAGTCAGTTTTTTAAATGAAAAGTTATTAAGACAATAGTGTCACTGCGGCCATGTAGGCCTATTGTCATCTATTGTGATCGCCACGTCACAAAGGCGTAATCTCGTACGAGGTAGCCAGTTGAAAGTTTTACAGATTATGTGTTATGAACATGAACCCTATTTAATAATAAAAGCGCAGATAATATTGCAAATAAGAATCACAATGGGGAAACTGTATATGAGTTACTGTTCTCCAAGGAATAAACTGATGGTGCGTTCTAATCTGCTGGTGGCGACATCTAGTTTTGTGTTGAGTAATTTTCGGAACCCTACTCTATGCATGTTTTGAGTGGAGACACATTTCTGATTTATTACATGTACGATCAGAAGATAATACAAAATAGACACGCGTGTAATAGTATTATACGAGTAGCCACAGGACAGTTTATGTGTGTTTATTTGAGCGTGAATTTGATTTGTGTTTGGATTATGTAATATGGTTTATTAGAGTGTAAGATTAATGATCGTAATCCAATGATTAGTTACTAGTTTTTAGGGTACCGTACCTGAAAAGGTACCAGCAAAACCACTATCGGATCACTCAGATCTGTTCTACTTGTAGTACTTGATTGTCTCTGATTCTACTGGACCAAAAAACGTTTAAATTTGGGACATTACAGAGTTAAGTAACCAAATCACAGATGCATAGCGCAAATAAATCTAATTCTGATTTCAGAGTTTAATTATTTTTGGTGGACACTAGAAGATAAAAATAAAAATCATGTGACCTATAAAATGAAAGCACTCATTATTATAAAACTACTTTCATTTCTTTTTTATTTTAAAATGCTTAATTTAATAGATGTTTATAAGAAAATATGCGTAAATTTACCATTGACTAATATCTCCGAAACGATTAAGCGAAAACACTTTAAAATTAATAAATATTGGGCCTTACTCATTGTTTACAGGAACACCTAACTAAAAATCCAACGACTTTAAATTCCTACGGAAATGGAAATATATTCGTTAAGAGAATTCTTTGTGTTAATTGACTAATGAGCATAATTAGACTTGTGGTTACTTTAGTAGCCTATTCTACGGAATACTTCATACTCGCACTTGATCGGTTTTTTAAATTAAATTTATTCTTCGTAATTTTCCGGCTTTCATCCTAACTCAGTGTCGTGAAATATTCATTCTTAAATTTTCCTATCATAATTTCAGTGTTCATACTTTTCTTACACCTTTAGTATATTTTTTCACGAAAATATAAAAAGAATTTAAAATTATGTATACCACCAAAAAGAGCCGTGGTTGTCTCGGCCTAAGAATATGACTCCTCCAATTCCTGTGTATGTATTAGAAGGTGACTAAGGGATTACGCCAGGGAATGAGCAGCAGCATCCACCTGAGCTTAACTACTTAACACTAAACTGCGATCACCAATCCGCCTGCCAAGCGTGGTGATTATGGCAATTCCCCGTATTACACGCTATGCATGCTATGGGGGAGGCCTCATCCTGCAGTGGATGTCTACCGGCTGATGATGATGATGATACTACCAAAAAGATTCGTTATAACGTTTGCTAAGGTTTTATGAGTATCGTTAGCTTCATCTTTTCATTTTACGAGCGATACGTGACAAGAGCGAGCTTCAGAATAAGAAGTTCGCTAGACTGAAAATGTTTTAACAAGTTTGCTTTGATAAAGTAAATTATTATTCAAAAAATTTATTAATCAGGTGACATCAACGGTTCTAACAAACTCGTTATGCAATCTAGTCCTCACGAACCTAACCCATACATGTCGTCAACTGTACAAGTTATACGATGGTCGAATGTAAGTAATTCGATGAACAATTTATTTAAAAAACTCGTGAATAAAATGATTGATTTCGCTAAATAAAAAAATTTACAATAAGTTAATTGCTCAATATTTTTTTATTTTCCATGTATTCAATTTGGTAACACATTATTGATGGACTATAAATTAAATACCATAGCGTCTATGGCGTAGACGATCAGCCGTAGAGCTGGCGTAACCCTTGTAGCTACGCCAGCCGTAGCTAATTCAACTGCAACTCAAAATAATTCATAGAAAAATTTACAATTGATACATTGCCCAATAATTCTTTATTTTCCATGTATTCAATTGGTAACAAATTATTGATGGATTATAAATTAAATACCGTAGCGTCTACGGCGTAGATGATCAGCCGTAGAACTGGCGTAACTCTTGTAGCTACGCCAGCCGTAGTTAATTCAACAACAATTCAATCAACATCAAGACGCACATTAAAGCAACATTACAACTCTATGTAACTATGTAAAAGTTTTGTTTAAAACAACATCTGCACCAAGCATTCTTTTTGCATTCCAACGTATGAGGGCAATATTTGTTTCTTTACGACTTTTGTGTGTGGTCTGTCATGTTACAAGATTTAATTTAATTAGTATGTGCCAAATTAGTGTGGGAGAAATCTTGAAACTGAATTTTGTGACCAGTTCCACCCAAACAATTGAGCTGAACTTTTCATACCTATCAAGTTCAGATGACAATGCAATATTAGGATGATGGCGAGCTGATCTGATGATGGAGACAACGGATCTTCTGGGTTATTAATAGTAGCCTGGCAGTTTTTGGGCTCAATTTGATCAGCTCACGGTTCCGATAACTAATTTAATAAAATATTGTTTCGAAAAATAATTTGTTCAACAACATACTTAAATTAATAAATAGTTTTGTATTGACAACACGAAATCCAATTTTTGTTGAGAATAAAATATGGAGATGTCTGAGTATAATTTATTTGGCCAACAAAAGACATAAAGATCTACATTTCTTCTTTCAAACCAAAGTATAACACATTCAGGCGTTATTCATTTATAGCAACGATCTTATAATTCACAATAGATCCAGGGTCACGTACAAAATGAAAGCTAAAAACTGTCCGCATGGATACATACTTATACAGCTACATTTGTTTACTAACGAACAAAGATGAAAGTTTTAAAACAGTTCTAAGTTCAACCTAATTACAACCATGACACCTAGCAAAAAAGTAGCAAATCTTCAAAATATTATCTTACACTTACGACCATTCGTCACAAAAAACGAGCAAAGCAATTATATTACTCCTGTCACTTGTCAAATCAAAAGACATAGGTTAAACAACTAGTGTGAAATCAACCTTAAAGAGCTACAAATAAAGTTCTTTTTCCCGTTATTACCTTTCGAGCTACATCCATCCGTTTCCATGGTTTCGCTTCTGTTTGCTTCTTCAAATTTAACTACAGAAGGTATGGAGTCGCGTTGATCACTTAAATAATTTATAATATGCGCGTTAAAGTTAAGTTAAAATTATTTATGTTTTAGGCATGTATGTTTGATATTGATAGTATATATACTTGTTATTTTATTAACGTTCTGTTGTGTGTATATTTATGTGTATGTTTATGTTTTTGGCCAAGATGTCTATCGCTGGATGTCACAAATAAAAATATCACTAAATTCCACATCTTTATATTCATGTTTACAATCTTTATAATACAAGTACAGTTTAGTGCAATAATTTGATCAAAACCCAAAATGTTTAAAACAGCTCAACATTAAAAATTTTCCATTCTGCGTACCTACAGGCTGATAATGAAGCCCTAGTTATAAAAAGCTCAAATATAAAAAATATATGTTCTGTTACGTTTGTCTCGTTTCATAATAAAAAAAGATATCGACCATCAAAGTTTTCCAACAAAAACCGTAAAGTGCTTGAGGGCGGGCGTACAGGCGCCTGCCGTAGGTTGGGCATTTATTTGATATTTGGGAAATATACCTATAATATGATAAAAGAATTTGAAAAAGTACTGTTTTTTTACGATAATGTGTTCTATAAGTGATTCTGGTTCATAAATTTTAACAAAGCGAGAGGACTCATTATCAGTTGGTATAGATGTAAAGGGGTTGTTAACCAAAGATTTGGTTAAATAACAGTAGCGTAAATGGATTTCTCGGAAAGCTAAAATAAAAAAAAGGAAAGCCAAGTATCTGATGAGAGTTCAACAAACAGACACAAAAGTAGTATTAAATTTTTTTAAAGTTCTGGTAAAAACAAATTATTACAATACAAATCTACTCCATGCATCTACTGTTCTGTTACAGACAATTTTGCGTCAACGTTGGCCAAACATTTGTAGCGGTGGTTTAAAATCGGTAATTTTGATCAAAATTTCATACTTTTTGTTAGTTTAAAGCTTAAAATACAACTTATTCTACATGTACTTAACGAAAGTAAGACACTCCGGCCGTTAAATTGTTTTTTCGGGGATTATTTTTGCAACTTTTAAATATACATTGCGGCATTGTGACACGTGTTTACATTGGCTTTGTTTGAAGCGAACTAAATCAAATACAAACTCACTTTTCAAGTGAGCTTAAATTCACCGAGACGTTTTTATTGCGCCGACCCGATATCTATGTGAGTATTAGAGATCGTTGATTTATAGCTTCTAAAATTCATAAATAAATAAAACAAACACATTTTGTTTATCAAAAGAGAAAGCCAGATGTAATGAAGCGGTAGTTGGAGAGAGCTAACAACGTTAGGTTGATTTGGAACACAAAATTGCAAAGACCTTGGCCCGTTGGTTACATAATAATCTAGTTAATAGTCTGATGACGTCATAGTTCTCTATATGCGTTTTCGTTGCCAAGTTTTGTTACAGATACGCTATTGTTAATGATAAATAAACTCTTGTGGATACCCTAAGAGCCGACTAAGAGATTGTACTAGGGGATGGGCAGTAGCATCCACCTGAGTAACCCAATACTGCGATTACTAATCCAACAGCCAAGTAAGGTAATAATGACAAATCCCCCCAATTTAATTTGTGATTCAATTTAGTGGCCACATTCAGCACATGCACACACACAAACACACACACACAAACACACACAAACACACACACACACACACACACACACATATCTAAACGAGGTCATTTTCAGAGATTTCCTGCAAAACATACTCAAACTAAAAGTTTACGCATCAACCGATATTTTTGGCTGCTTTCCTTTCATATAAACGCACAAAGGTCAAGCTACATCTATCTGCGACTGATGATAATAATTTGAAATCATTTTTCCACAAGAAGTTGCAGATTATATAAAAAAATATCTACATCATCATCACCATGTAGAAGTCCACTGCTGGAAATAGGTTTCCCCATAGAATGTCACGACGAACGGTGTTGAGCCGCCTCCATTCATCGACTTCCTGCGACCATTATAATGTATTTAGTTCATCGAGACTTTCTCTACTGCGTCGTCCGGTTTGTGGTCGCCTCTCGAGTACCTTTATTCACCATTGGGTGAAAAACGATTATAAATAACAAAATACTGAATCAAAACTACGGAAACCAAGGATTATTATAAATTCTTAACAAAGTACCCCAGAATTTCATTACCAACATTACTTCCTCAAAGTACCGGTACACCAAAATGGTACCCTTACGTGGAGTCAGGTAAATACATTATGCAAACGAGGCAAGTACTGACCTACTGGAGTATAGTAGACAAATCTAGTAGTGCAACACCTTATTGAAAGGTGATGAGTGTTTTCCAAACAGCCGACATCAGCACGATGTCAAAGAATGATTCGTGATGTTGTTAGTTTATGTGAAAGGACCTGGTGGTTTACCCAGGACTAAAACTGGATGTACAGTGTGTTGTGTACAACGATTTTTCTAACTCAATTTCAATTCTGACTTTTGCAAATTGTATGTGTATGGTTCACCGTTCACTTCATCAAACTATTCAGCTGAGTTACAGAAATTTTTGACACCTAAATTAAGATTAAATACTGTACATTTGTACTATGTCTGTACCCAACGGTGCTAATGCAAACATACTGTATTGGCTGCGTAGGATAACCGCGCACTCCGCACATCGGTTATTTCTGCTTATTACTACATGGATGCATAACGTAGCGATTTTCTGTTTCATATTTCTTTGCAGACGACCTAAAAGTGTTTCTAACAGTAGCGGACGCAGCCGATTGTGAACGGCTCCAGTCCGACATAGATAGGGTGGTCCAATGGAGCAGGTCCAACAAGCTACTGTTTAACGTAGGAAAGTGCTCCATTATGAGCTTCAGCCGGGCGCGCACCCCTTTGCACTATCAGTACGAGGTAGAGGGGGTAGGACTGCCTCGAACGACGTCCGTTCGCGACCTAGGCCTCGAAATGGTCCCCGACTTAAGGTTCCGGCGCCATATTGTAAATGTTTGCGCCAAATCTTTTAGAAACCTTGGTTTTATTTTGAGGCAATGTGTGAATTTTAAAAACATAATTGTTATCAAGGTCTTATATAATGCACTTGTGAGAAGTCATTTAGAAACAAATGCTATAATTTGGAACCCTAATGAAGCTAAGTACAAACTTTTGGTAGAAAAAATACAAAATAAATTCACTCGCTTTTTGTATTTAAAAGAGTACGGAGTCTATCCATATTACCCGCTGATGTACCCGAGCCTGTTTGTGTTAGGTATGGTAGGGTACTGCAGGCTCTCGGTCCGGAGAGACGTGGCGCTGGTTAAGTACATGGTGCGCGTGCTGCGTGGAGAGCTGCACCATCCGTCGGTTCTGGCGGCGCTGCGGCTGCGCGCGCCCAACAACTACTTGGACGCGCGCCGCCGCCCCGCCATGCTGGAGGTGCCCACTTGTAAGACCAACCTACTTAAGTTTGCCCCCATGTACTCGCTATCTATTTACTAAATTTTCTGTCCCAAAACAGCGTAGATATATTTTTTCTAAACCTGCCGAAAGCCATGGAAATGGCACAGCTTTTGTTTGAAACAAAATTATAATTAAGTTATATTTATATTGTAATAAGTTAATAATAAGTACTTGCATTTAACATCGCCTTAGGGTTTACCTGTAATGATGTTAAAGTCTCAATAAGTAAATAAATAAATAAATAAATAAATATTAGATACGAATGCAAGATCTGCAATTATTATCAAATCATCAGCTGTTAAACGTCCACTGTTGGACAAGGCCTCCCCCATAGAATGCAATAGAGGGATTTGCGTTAATCACCACACTTGGCAGGCGGATTGGTAATCGCAGTATTAGTGTTGAATGCTGAGGTGGGTGCTTTTGCCCATCCCTTGGTATAATCTCACGAGAGAGATAGCGGGGTCTATTCTTAGGGCCAATAATGTAAATTTAAGTCTGTTATATGGTCTGCTTATTTGTAGACAAACTGGATTTTATTTTTTATTCAGTTAATGAATTAAATATCATAGTTATTATATTCGATTTGTAGGTAATACGACCACATAATTTGAAATTTTCGATATTATGAGTCGTAATAGCAGGTACGTACCGCTTTTAACATTAATTTATTATACGTAGATAGCGGCAAAACACAATAAAAGGGCATTTTTTAAAATAATGCTCATTTTATTACTTCTTTGAATTGGCTTGAATTTTAAATTCGTCCGAGTGTAGACGCCCGTATTGACAGTTCACTTCACTTGGAAACTTGTTCCATTGGCTTCGGCCTGTTTATCCGGACAAATGATTTCGATAGTGTTTATTGCTTGTATAGGTACATAAACTATTTAGTGCCATTGGTTGTAACAAAAATATACGCTTCGGGCATCATAGAAAGAATGTTATAAAAAACACTACAGTGCGATTAATTGTACTTATTAGTTAGTCAATACATTTTATACATATTTACTCTTCACGAAAATTTACCGTTTTCCGTAAAAATTTAATGACTTTTGTATTTTTGGAGATAAAGATGTTTATTAAAAAACAACAACACCACAATCAAATTGATAAATTGAGCTTGTTCATTTTTGTTTCAGGTAATCAGAGAAAGCAGAACACGGTTTTATGAATGAAGAGTGAGTGCAAGTCTAGGAGTATTAATTTAAAAAAATCGTGATTTTTCACGTTTTCTTTCAGTGTAGCGTCACTTACATAGATATTTCATTCCCTGTGTAGAACTTCAACACATGAACCCGTACCTCTCGGGTCTCAGTCGGCTACTCACCCTATTTCTTGAGGTACATACACTCTAGGAACTCCCAAAAAACTAATTTCTTGATATTTTTTTGGAAGTCACAAGATGACTGAATTTTATATTACTCAGTTTCTATGGTAATATTTCACTTGGGTCTTGAAGATACTTCAAGTTCTCTGGTAATGCTGAAATTTATTATTTAAGTATATTTTGTTCTACGGGGATAAGTCGAACATTGAGGATGTTTTCTTTGTAATATCTATTTTTAGCGTAGAAAACGTAAATCTTTAAAAATTAGGTAGCAAAACTACTGCTAGATGGCATTGCTTAATTAAAAAAACATTTTTTTTTGCTTCACAAAATCTATCTCATGTTAGAGAAATTGACTCGGTAGTTTTAGATTTCTGATGGATCATCCATACAAACATACTTACATAGCCGTTAAATACAAAACACTTTCTTCCCCTCTTAAATTGGTCGGCCTGATAAAGGTGTCATCGCGAGGTCTCAGTTCGGGGCGAACCACTAGTTAAAATCAATTCATAATTGGCGGAGTAATCGCGTAACAAACACACATACAGTCGAACTGAGAACCTCCTCCTTGTTTTGAAGTCGGTTAAAAAGTCCCATGTGCCTGCAACGGCACCCATATCCTTCAAACCGGAACAAAGCAATGCTGACATTACTGCTTGGCAGCCGATATAGGTACGATCGTACTTTAAGGTAATCAAATCACGTTCTACTAAATCAGGAAAAGCTGAAAAGCCTTTTTATCTGACACAGTAATCGTGTATTGCATTCTATATTCCAGCAGTTTCACAGCAAAATTATATTCAGCTGGCTCACACTGCAATAGATCCGCCTCAGCTTTGAAAACCCGCTACCAATGCAATTTGTGATAACGTACCTATTTGTAGGCTTAGACTGCATACTAGCTACCATGTCATGGCGATCATTTTAGTCCTTGCAACATTTGTCAATCTCTCTAAACATGTAGTAGGTACGTGCTTGACGGATTAGATGTTTTTTTAGTGAACTAGCTATTATATTTATTGCCCGTGACAGATCTATTTTGATTTCTTTCTATCCTCTTCAATCTGATCTCGTTACGCTGAAAGTTGCAAACGGTGACGCTGAGATTAAGAGAATATTTAATATACTAAAGCTATCACATAATTCACAATGAGCGCGTATAAAAATAACACTGCTAATACCGTGCATGAAGTGGATGGAGTGATCAAGCTACTTCTTTTCTATCCTAACTCAAAGCTATTGTACACTTATATCCTCTCCAATCCTATCTCATGTCTTGAGGTTGCGAACGGCACTGTCCTAGATTCAAGTGATTTTTCTTTACGAGATGTCGGTATTGCTTGAGTTTTCTAGATCGTTATGTGTGAGACAGGCAATTGATTTTTACACATAACATGAGCTAAGCTATTGCTTGTTCCTATGCTGCGTAATCATTATCATCAGCAGCCTCTAGACGTCTGCTGTTGGACAAGGCCTCACACATATAATACAGTGGGGGGAATTGCCATAATCCTATGGCAGGTGGATTGCACTGAAAAAAATAAAACGTGGATTTCAAATGTACGAGGACGGTAAAAAAAAACGGTAAAGAAAACTGATTTTTAATTAATAATAAATAATCTCAAAACGTGCAAACAAATGGTCAGAAACAGTAAGAAGCAAACAGTTATTTGAAATGATTCAACATTACTATTCACTGTAATAATCAGTTTCCGATACGTATTACCGTTTTCTGACTTTAACTAAGGCTGAAAAAAGTGACAGTGACACAGTAAAATCTACTGTTACAACTTAACTGTTTTCCGCCCAGTTAAATTTAATTGTCAAGTCAATTGGCTCCATTTTTACTGCCCAAAGCAATAATGGTTACCGAAAAATCGATTGGGTATACTGCTTATTTTTTTCAGTGTGGCGATCACAGTATCGGTGTCGAATCCTTAGGTGGATGCTGCTGCCCATTGCCTGGTGTAATCCCTTAGTCGGTATTTACGATATCCTCGAGAGGAGATGGAGGGGTTTATTCATAGACCGAAAACACCACAACATAACTACCTAAAAGCATCAATATACAGTATTATGTACCTTACTCATCTTGTATTTGATAAGTCTTGTTTCGTAAAACCAGTGTTATCATAGGATTATGTTAGTCCCAATCTTACCACACAGAGAACCCTAGAGGGCTATACAGACACAGGTATATTATTTAGTAGACCTTTGCTAACAATGTAACCAAAATACATTCATAACATAAAATAAACCCCAACACAAACATAGTCCTGTTCCCACACTGGGATTTCCTGTGGCGTGGGTATCAGGAACTACAAATACTTGGTTCATGGTACCACAACACCTAGACCCAGAAGAAATGTTTACACATCATGCAAACATTTTCTGTGTAATCCTGTAATTGGCTTTTACGATATCCACGGGATAGACGGAGAGGTCTAGCTTTTTAGGCCTAGGTCACTGTATTTGTCCACTGTCTACTTACCTATAAGACCCTTAAAAACTAACGATACCTGAAAAGGACGATCAACTTTTATAATAGACCAAAATAGCTACACTTGTTTATGCAAAAATGTTTTTTAATCTTGTTCGAATTCCTAAAAAAACCTTTTAATATTTCCAAGTAGCAGTAAGTGGCGCTTATATTTTATTTAAAACGATTCACATCTAAATCATAATCAAAAGGAAAATTATGCAAAAACTTCGAAAATTATCACGCTGAGCGGAAAAGTTGTAAGTCGTTTTTGAAATCGTAAATTTAAAAAGATGAACGGATCAAAAGTCCGCAAAAACTTTTTGCCTTTAACACAAAATTGTAACTTTAAAAAACACAAGTTAAAATTCGGCGGAGGTTTCTAAAAATAAACGTTGGACTTATAAATAAATATCTTAATCATTTTATTCAGGTATCAAATTCCGCCCTCTTGGTACTAGAACAAGTTACTCAGGAAAAAGTCTTTGGACTTCTGATTATCCTATCCCATTCCAGTGCAGCTTGCTTACCACTTCCTTCAGCTTAATTAACTTCTCAGTCCTCAGCGTCCGAACGTGATAGTTACCAGGTGCAGAGATCGTGAGTGTACTCTTGAAACCAATTTAAAGGCAAACATGATATTTGAAAATAAGAAAAAAGCGTTTGAAAGAAAGAAAGAAAGAAAAAAAATTTTTTCTTCCAGCTACCAAGTAATTTCACAATTGTTAAAGCGAAACACGATCAGAAATCAACCCTTAACTTATATGCATTTTAAGAAACCGTGCTGAAATATTTAAAAACAGTGCAATAATATTGTATAAAAATCCATTATCTCTTGTCTGCTCTTTCTAAGAAGTTCCGATTCTTCGATAATTATATTGAGTTGTCAGCACGATCTAGGATTCGAGTTCTAGTTATGGAAAATTGTCTGTCTTCTATAAAAAAAAAGTTTTAAAAATAGAAAGTAGGTACCTACTGGCTGAAAAGAAACATTGAAAAATAGCCGCTATCCGCGAACGAAACTAATTGGCGGAAATCGAGTGAATGCGGCTGAATATTACATTGTAAAGTTTTTATTATGATTTTTTTATGTTCAGATTTTGTAAAATAGTCTATTAGTTGAAAGAAAAGCAGAAAATTCAAATTTATAAATAAATCATGTAGGTAAATAGTAGGTAAGCATCAATATGTGTGCTATGTGGAGTCAAATAGGTCCATGTCTCAGAATAAGCTGCACCGTAACAGGGTACGGTGTGGCCACAAGTTTCTTACTTTGTGGTGCGACGCTGGTTTTCAGACAGAGCCTAGGTGATAGCATTGAACATAAACTACGGTGAACTATATAACTATATATATATATATATGTCGTCGGTTGGCGAACTCTCAAAACTTTTGCTTCGCTGTGCAGTGTATCAGTGGACTATCTAAAAGGCCTACGCAACATCACCCTCAGAACTGCGCGCTGGGCTCGCTCAAGTTCCATCATGTGGGTCTTAGCTGCACCTCCCCAGTCAAGACTGCAATAGTTTACTATTGATTGACAGACTGCACTATAAATCATTATGCAGAGTCTTATCATCACATGAATCATGTGAGGTCCTCATGATGTACATGGATTTCCAAACCCGTCCCGATAGGTTGTGGATGTGAACTTTAAAGGACAGACTCTCGTCAAAGTTGACACCCAAGTATCTAATGTTGTCTGCGTGTGTGAAGGAATCAGTACAACTACAATGAACGAGAGACTGTCTGATAAATCCACATGAGTGGGCCTTAATGTAGGGGATGCTTATAGGTTTCGATGCGCGAGTTTTATAAAAAGTTAGGAACTTTGTCTTTTTGGAATTTAAGGTCAGAAGGTTCATCCTGAGCCAGGTTGTAATAGAATTTAAACTCAATTCAGAAGCACTAAAAATACAATCCCATGACGAGTCCTGAAAAACGACCACTGTGTCATCTGCATAGCAGATAACTTCGGTTCTCGGGATGTTCAGATGCATGATATTGTTCATGTAAATAGAAAAGAGTGTAGGGTCAAGGGGATACTTCGCTGCGGGACCCCATAACAGGTCAAAACGGGGTCACTTCTGTTTTCACCAATTCTAATACATTGCCTACGATTACTCAAATAACTATGGAGCCAGTTCAGTGCAAAACCTCTGATGCCTATGGCTTCAAGCTTCCGAGTTAGAATTTGTATTGAAACGGTATCAAAGGCCTTTGCTAAATCAAGGAATACGCCAAGACAGCACATGCCTTCATCAAGAGCAGAAGAGACTGTTTTAGTTAATAAGACTGCTGCATCCTCAGTGGATCTACCACGTCTAAAACCAAACTGCCTGTCAGAGAGATGACTTCCTCTTTCTAGGTAGTCCATAAGCCTTCTATTGACCACTTTCTCCAGGATTTTTGAGAAGACGCTTGTTAGTGAAATAGGTCTGTAGTTGTTCGGAGTGTTTTTCGGACCGTCTTTGTGGATTGGTAAAGCCAAGGTCCAGCTCTCGGGGAAAGAGCTGGTGGACAAACTCAGCTTGCAGATGAAAGTAAGCGGCTCCAGAATGAGATGCCTAATTTCCTTGATGATAGTAGCAGTACAACCGTTTATTCTAAGAGCACTACCATTTCTCAAGCCCATACTAATTTTATTGACCTCATGATAGTCAGAAGGTGTCATAAAAAATACCTGATACTACCTTGACATTTATGATAAATAAAAAATCGCATAAATGCGTAAATTAAACTTTTAGTTTAAGAAACTTTACTATAAAGAGTTGCTAATTATAGAGCAAGCTTAATAAAACCTTGTAAAGTCATTAAATAATTTTAATAAATTGAAGTTAAATAAATAAAACTGTTTTCTTTACTAACACTTATACATAAGTACCTATATAAATAATTTATTTATAAATAAACCCTTGATAAATTAATAAAAAAATTATAGTAAAATTTGCGTAAACGACATTAGGTGATTAATTATGTATATTTCTATACAATTTTATGGATTTTAACCTAAAGTAACATCAACCAACAAAGCAGACGCCGTCTCTTACATAGAATTGAATAGCCGTAACTTATTTTTTACCCAGCCCTAAACCATTTTGACTTGCAATATTTCAAGAAATCTTGACTGCAAAATAGTGTAACTGACATAAGCATTAAAATATTTTCTGAAATTTATATCCAAAACTAGAGCTACTAGGGACAAACTTCATATTTTGCATGAAAATTCAATGAATTATAAGCTTTTCTGTCAAAACAGATCCAAAAAAGGTCACATGCGAATAAAGTTATGTTCAATTTATTAGGAAAAAAATCTTTAAATGCTTCTACTGAAAACTCGTGTTTTGTCGGTTACCCCAATTGAACCTGCAACCGACGATATTATAGGTGGTATCACCTATTGATATCTGCAAGACCAAAAATAAATTTCTGATGAAAGTGTAGAAACGAGCGTAATGAGCCCATGCTGGTTTTTTTATACTAGATATACCTCCTGTTCATTATGAGGACAGCGATTAAGCATATCCTATAAAAATTTCACACCATTCAATTTCACCACACCCATCATCACATTTATGTATGATTTCTATTTTTTTTTCAAAGTAATCTTTGAAACAAAGAGTCGTATCAATTTTATTTCACAGTTGAAAATCCAATAATAATTAAAGCTTGCTATTCATTTGCCATTGAGGGTTCAAAACCTTTTGTCCTCGCTTTCTAACACCCTCTAATTAGTGAAGTACATAATTATAATATAAATACATACATAGCAGCGCTCTGCGGTTTCACCCGCATAAGTCTCGATCTGGTGGGAATATTGGGATAAAAAGTAGCCTATATGTCAATTCAGGGTATAAACTATGTGCATTTCAAATTTTAACCAAATTGCTTTAGCTGTTTCAGCGTGAAATAGTAACAAACATACTCACAAACTTTCGCATTTATAATATATTAGTGATTAGTGATTAGTGAATTAGTGAATAGTGAATGAGATAGGTACATCATTAGGTTGCTTTTGAGATCAAAAGATGGAACACAAATCAGTTTTCGTAGTACACAACACTGTTGGAAATTAGATAATATTAGGCCGCCTGTTTACTACTGTTGTATATCTATACGGTCCTTAAGGACTTCGGACAATACATAGTAAACGTATGGTAGAATTTATTCAAAGCCCTTGACGGTATTCAATTCAAAACTGAATACGGGAATTTACTAAGCGTATTAACCAAGTAATTAACTACGTAGGTAAGGTAACCTATTGTTTGTACATGTTCATAATAATGGTGATATTCAATTTAGTTAGTTAAACTTCTTGTGAAAGAGTTCGCCCGGGGAAGTACTACCACCAACCTATTTCTGCCGCCAATCATTAGTGCTCATTGCTGTGTTTCGCTTTAAAGGGTGCCGGTGAAATTACAGGCACATGAGACTTTTCATCTGTATGTCTCAGGGTTGGCACTTTGGCAGCGTGCGTGTGATGCCTCTGGTGTTGCAGGCATCCATAGGCTACGGTAACTATTATCCATTAGGTGGACCGTATAATTGATTGCTCGCCAAGAAGAAAAAAAAATTGTACTTCTTCAGTAGATGTAGGCTTAGTAGCCTATGACCCTGTTATTGCAGATACAAAAAAAAAGTTGGGTATCGATTTGATAAATTCGTTTTTAAGTTTATTTAGTAGGAGTGCGGCTATTCTAAAACTGCACACCTCTTCACCGCTTCTTGACACTAGCTTGACGTTTGAAAACGATTCTTGTGGTTACGGATTATAGAACATTTTATTTTGAAGTAATTAAATAGTGGGGCGTTCAGTTTTAGATGAGACGCACTCTGATGTGCAATATATTCAATAATAATTAAGAAATAAAAAAAAACTTTTTTTGAAGTCAGTTAAAAGTATACCAAGGATATCAATTTCAAAGAGGACCTTTCGGTTTTTACTTTTAATTGCATTGTGGATAAAAATGTCTAGACAGAAATTGACGATTTGTCGCGATCTTTCCTTAAAAACCATTAAGAAAACCTAGGCCAGGCAGTCAATTTTAAAGTTGAGTTTGCGGTAATTTATATACCTACACTGATGCACTGATTTTAAAGTGAACTCACTTTTTATTGGTTAAAATGTTAACAGGCCTTCATAATCATCGTCGACATTCACTGTGGATGAGGCCGTCCCCATTGCATGCATATAGTTTACAAATCATAATGTAATGTAATGTATGTCATGTGTATGTATGTCATAGCATGTAATGGAGGGATTTGCCATAATCACCACGCTTGGCACGCGGATTAGTGATTGCAGTTTATTTTTAAGTAATGAGGTGGATGCTGCTGCCTATCCCCTGGTGTAATTCCTTAGTCGACTTTTACAACATCCACAGGTGGAGTTGGACGAGTCCTATTCTTATTAACAGACTACCTCTGGACTTACATTATAGTTAATATCCCTTGTGAGCGTGCCACCAACGCGTTTTGTCTCCCAGCCTGTCTCAGAGAGGCTAAGACATTATACAGGACGACCCTCATCATTAAAAGTTGGGCTGTCAGCTTTGTGCTGTAATACTTCACCCTGTATCATACGCAGTTGTATTATAATTTAGTTGAATTTGAATTTTGATACTTCTTGTTAACTTTGAGTAAACAAGGTGTAAAATAGACTATATTTCGTAAACTCTGTATCCTTAACTGTGATATCACAATTTAGTTGGATTTTAATTTCATCATCATTATTGTCATCAGCCTGTAGAAGTCCTCTGTGCTGGACATAGGCCTTCTCCCTAGAATGCCACAATGAATGGCATTAAGCCGCTTCCATTAACCAACTTCCTGCGATGTTTAAAATGCCTTTAGTCCATTGAGAGAATTGGAATTCTTGTAATAAGGTAGGGCTCATAAAACAGGGTCAAAATTACTTCCCAAATGTAAAACAATTTCTCATTATCATTTCTTTCAACGGATCTTGTGTCAGGTTATCTGGAAGGGATTGATTTTTATGATAAGACCACCCATTCACCCGTACCTCTGATTTAAAACTTTCATCCATTTGATATGACCTGCTGGATCCAATTAACCATTGGTTTTCGAGAGTCTTGTCTGTTTTTCATACAGTTTGATGTCAGTATTGGGTAATATGATCACCTAAAACTAGTGGTTCGCCCCGAACGGAGACCTTGCGATGACACCTTTATCAGCCTGACTAATTTAAGAGAGGAAGAAAGGGTTTTGTATTTAACGGCTATGTAAGTATGTTTGTATGGATGATCCATCAGAAAATCTAAAACTATCGAGTAAATTTTTCTAATATGAAAGAGATTTTGTGAAGCAAGAAAAAAGTTTTTTTATTTAAGCAGTGCATCTAGTTGTAGTTTTGCTACCAAATTTTTAAAGATTTAAGTTTTCTTCATTAAAAATGGATATTACAAAGAAAAAATCCTCAATTTTCGACTTCTCCCCGTAGAACAAAATATACTTAAATAATAAATTTCAGCATTACCAGCATTAGAGAACTTGAAGTATCTTCGAGATATTTTTTTGCATATTTTACTTTCTTTACCCTTCTAACCGATTTCTAAAAACATTTACTGCGAAAAAAAATTAACCTCTATAAGTAATTTTTCTACACATCATCGAAATAGCCTTTGAATAGGACTAAGCAACAGGGCGAAAATACTACATACATGTTAGTATTTAAAGTACTTGACGAATTAATTGATAACGTCCTTTTGACGAAAACATTTTTCATTTTTTAGGTTCAGGTTTCTAATTTCTTCAATTTCAGACTTTTCCCTGTAGTTGTGAAACAAAAGCCACAAGCATACCAAATTTGAGCATTGTGGGACTGCTGGAAGTACCCTAGAATTTTTGATTTTTACGTTTTTTATTTTCCCTAATATCTCGGAAACCACTAAGTTTAAATACATATTAAAAACAGCTTTGAAATGTCCAACTAAAGCGCTTTCATTAGACACCCCACTTGATCTGACTGTCTCACTTTTATTTTTTTTACCCCCTCTTGGACCCCAATATCTCAGCAACCCCCTGACCGATATAGCTCATAACCTTACCTACAAATTGTACCAATACTATCTACCCCCATACCAAATTTCAAGATCGGATTAACGGTTTGGAAGTTTTCATCGGACAAACATACATACATACACACATACATACAAACGCCGATTCTTCCAACTTGACTCAGAGAACTCGCTTCGCTCGTTCAATTAATTGTTGTGTCACAAATGCTGTCCATGTGATTCTAGTATTATTAAATACCATAAACCAATCAACAAATTTGGATAAAATGAATTTAATCTGATTGAAAAATGGAACTGTGTCCAGTGAAGCTTTATTCAAATCCAGACGGCGTTTAATTGAAACTTGTGCACTGTACCAATAAATGAGCAGATTATTTGCGTCTCGTTCTGGAAATCAGAGTTTCAGTATTTTTCAGCAACAATTTAATATCTGTGCTAAAAGAAAATTGTCGTAGAAACATTATAGCATCCCTCCACAAAAATAAAATAACATACATAACATAACATTACACCCAACAGTCACATACACAGTCTTGATCCCACACTAGGATTCCCTGTGTCGTGGGTATCAGGAATTACGAGTACCATTGTACCGTAACACCAAAACCAGGAAAAAATATTTGCAGATCATACAAACATTTATCCCGCAGCGGGAATCGAACCCGCAATCTTCGAGCACCACGAAAGGGAGTAGCCATTCGCAGCGTTCCCCTCTGTCAAACTAAAAGCGAAAGTAGGCATATGCCTTCAATAAAACTAGTTGTTATTCTGTGCAAGGTTTGTTAGTGTGAGTGTCGTCATTACAGTGTTGTATTTGGATGTGTATATGCGGAATTGCGCTTGTGTGCACATTCCCCCCCCCCCAAAATTACAGAACTATTTGAATGGTAATATATCGCTAAGGCAAATATATATCCCTTAAGGGTAATATATCCCTTCCGGCCCACGCGGAAGTCCGTGTTGCTCGAAGCCCGCAACCTCTTGCATCTCAGCTGACGACGACCTCTGTGGAAAAAGACCGCTTAGAACTCTTGACCAAAATAAAACTTAATCCGTAAATTGCATTGAACATCGTAGAGCCGTTTTAAAGATAGCCATTTACAAATAATAATAAACAAGACTTGCTAGTTTTACAAGATGTTGCGGTACACTCGAACATAATATAAGGTTTAATAAGTCATGTGTTGCCCGTTGGCGTGTCCGGCTTAAGAATAGACCGCTATACGTCTCCTCCCGTGGATGTCGTAATAATCGACTAAAGGCTTACCCCCAGGGGATTGCCAGCAGCATCCCTTGGAGAAGTCAACACCAATACTGCGATCACCAATCCAATAACCCGTCTAATACGAGAAATACTTTGCCATTTAAGCTTACTGGACCGGCCTAGACAAACTGTATTCGCTTCGAAGCAATTCTATTTCTACAGTCATAATATAATACAATAGACCACGTGACATATCGATAGTTTACGTCAATCTCATACATTTTGAACTTTTCTACGATCGTCATCGCTTTTAGAATGTTACTTTGTCTAAGGCCTCTGGATAGCAATTTTTCATTTTTCCACGCGTTTCGGTATATATTTTTCAGCTGTGATGTGTTTTTTTCTGTATTCAATTAGACAAATACAATAGTCGGACAATGCAGATATTTTTATATACATTACATTTTACAGTGAAAACTCACAATTATTTTGTTTCAACACCTATTCAAAAACATTCATCCATTTTTAACAAACAGCCATTTTTACGAACAACGCTCGTGTTACTGCTATATGTGGTTCAAAAACGAACCACAAAATACACGAAACAAAATAATACACGGAAATAATGAATACCAAAAATCGCAAACATTATACCTATTTAAATATTTACATAAATATTTAGCTACACTACTCAAATAAAAGCCTCGCAACCATTAATGCATATATTACTTCACAACCAAGTTTGTAAAGCTGAGCCACAGATATTTTAATAATAGGTACTAGTAGGCTTGTATCACTTCAAATTTGCTCTCAACATGAAACAATTTATAATAAATACTTATATCGTTTGTATTTTTAAAACCAAGCTTTTATAAAATCAGTGATTGGAACTGTGCGCTGATCAAAATTAGCCCAAACAATGCCGATAAGTCAGTAAGTAAACGAACTGGTAAGTCAGACAAACGAACGAACCAAGCGCAATAAAAGCTTTTAAAAATAGCTTTAATCGCGTTGACAGGAACCTGAATCCAAGTCATTTGTCGATGTCCGTAGCGGCTGGTATGCGTAAGGTGAGGGTTCGATTCCCGCTGCAGAACAAAATGTTTTCATGATCTGCAAATATATGTTTCTGGTCTGGGTGTTCCTGGTGCTCAAGACCCAGGAAATTTTAGCTTGGGATCAGACTATGTGACTGTTGGGTTTTATGTTGTTCAGACCAAGATGTGAGGAATTTGAATTATTAAAAATTGGGATGCCACAGCCACAGTGCACCAATGCTATTCCCTTTATTTTATCAATTAGAATAAAACTGCCTTGCTACTACCATTATATTCCATACAAAGTGTCTTTTTGGTGACGTCGGAGGAAAACTTTTGTGTGTTGGTACTATTATTTATTCCGTGGTAGGTTATTCTCCACGGATTCATTTCGCATATTTCGCTGCCCATTGTTGAAACATGTAAAGGTTACCTCCAAATATGAATACGTAATTATTTAAAACTCTCGTTTTGGACCGTTCTTGAGCATATGAGCATACTTTGTAAAGCTTCGATTTGCTTTAATGAGTACGACAGTTAATGATGTTCATTCATTTCGTTTCGTTCAATCATTCTGGAAGTCGGATGTTTTTCAGTTCTGTTTCGAGTTTCGTCATTTTATGTTTCATATTTATTACGTCTGTTGATAATTGGTGTTTTATCTTTGTATATAATGCGTTAATGTTAATGAACTCCCTTTTCCACATTCGAACTCTATGGATTGTCCATTAGTGTATAATGCGTACACCAATTAATTATTACTTATTTTATCGCAGAACTGACAATCGTTGAGTAATAATGGGTCTCGTGTAGCGTTCACAAACCAAACGACGCAGGAATGAAGGCACTCCTCTCGATGGACTACAGACATTATAAAGATTGTGCAAGGTCGGTGAATGGAGGTGGATCAAGACCGTTCGTCTTAGCATTCTAAGGGAAGGCCTATATCCAGCTGTGGACTTTTACTGGCTGATGACGATGATGACTCATTTTACTTTCTTACCACTCCGGAAAAGAGCCGTTGAGTATAATTTAATACTGCCTTCAAAATAAAGAATTAGAGCAAGATTTTGTTTGTCAATTTGTAGTCTCTCACACTCTTGTTCAGCATTGGGTATATGTGTATCATATGTATAACTATGTAGGTAGTTATCTGATTCTGTAGATTGGATGTTTCGCCTGTAGACGCTTTGCCATCCCACATATCCAAGCTTCAAGAGTTTGACTGACAAGTGAGATAAGCTTTTCTATTAGGCAGGTAGGATTTTCCATAGTCACACCTGAACCAATTTATTATTTAACCTGTTCAAGTTTAAGCGCTTTAATATGTTTATTCAGCCTTCAAATAATGGCAAGAGATTTTCCAACACAAAGGGTTTGATTTTAAAGTGGCTTATGAATATTTCAAGTGTTCGGGGTTTTGCAGGTATTTATTTACGTGCAATTCTTTACGATAAAGTTGAACTCTCAAAAAAATCCCCGATTCAAACAAACATAGCTAAGAAAAATCTCAATCTGTTGCTAAGAAAAATAACTTGGTATTTCAAAATCGGTTCATCCGTTTGAGAACAACTTCGAAAAATTTATAAAACCCCTCTTTTTGCGGAGTTATGGTACCTAATGCCGACTTTAGTCAGTTTGCCATATTTTTTGAAACCCCGTACATACATTCCCTTGATGCCGACTTTTTAATTTTTTTACTATTTTTGGGGTTAAAAAGTTTTTGAAATGATGCACTCAGGTGTTAATTTAATACTTCTTTATTTATTTTTTACTTTTATTAGAACGGCACACAGCTACCAATGACTCTGATTAAAGGGTGCAACACCATCAAATAATATTATCAATAAATCAAATAAAGTGGTATATATGTTTATAAGAACAGTATAAAATGTACATAGTATTTATATAAAACACGACAGTGGCCTTCATTGCATATTTTGCCTTGAATCTTATTTGTTTTTTATTTTTTCGAGTTGCTTGTTTTTTTTTTAATCGCATCTTCATCACATCTACCACCGTAGACCATTGGCAAAATTCAGAAGTAAATTGGTTTCAGCTTTGATTATCTTGAGTGCAACAAATTTTAATTTTTCAATGGTAAGTTTAATTTTAGATCGCACTCATGATTGCTCTTAGAGTTGATTGAGTTCAATTAATAAATACAGGGCTAAAAGTGCCTCGAACTGTTTCTGATAACAAATAAATTATTTATTATTTCATTACAATTTATGCGTTTCAGAGTGTTTTCAAATGACTTATTCATACCCTAACCCTGAATGCAAAAAGTTTGGGTTTAGGCCCGTATTACTTACTAGTAAGTAACCAAATAAGTTGCTTGAATGAACTTGTGTAGCAAATTTCAACTGTATTGCCAAGAGATTAGATTATAAGTAGGTTAGAAATTCCGCCGTATGTTTTTCAAGTTAAGCTTAACCTAAAGGTTTCTTGGAGATTAAATGGACCGGTAATCTTTAGTAGGCAGCTTTGTACAAATACGTACACCGAAATCTATAAAGATGGTTTTCTAATTTAAGACTTTTAGATATGCTTATTATCTAGATGTACGAGTATCATTAAAGGACTTCTTAAACATCTTTAAAAAGATAGAATGACGCTTGGCCACAAAAATCATTTTTGAATAAGACTTTCATTTATTTAACGTTTTTGTATTTTTTTATACTTATAACATTAAGAAGACGACGATTTGGCGAACTAAAAAATGTCACCTTTGTCATTCGTCAACTCGCATCAAATGATGCGAGTTTTTCTAAGACGAGTTGACGAACGACTCAATTTTATAGGTTCTGTCTATTAGTTATGAAAACAACATTAAATAATTAATCGAAACTAAATACTGAGCCAAAATATTATAGGTATGTGATTAATACATTAATAGCATATTGAGAGGGTTTTAAATTGCATTTACAAATATTCAAACAAAGATATTTAAATTAAACCCTTTTCATTCAAATATAAATTTAAATATTCCCTCGCATTTTTTGAAAAAGGTTTAGGATTTATAAAGTGATTTTAATGATACGTGACGGTTTACAGACACCCTTTATGTCGTGGTTTTATAAGTCGCAAAAACAGGATATTTTGCGACCTATTAAAACATTTATTTATTTTAACGGATTTTAGCATAGTCAATTATCATCATAATCATCATCATCATCAACCTGTAGAAGTCCATTACTGGACATTGCCCTCCTCCCTATAATGCCACGACGAACTGCCTTAATCCGCCTCCATTCACCGACTTCCACCTTTATAATGTATTTAGCCCATCGAGAGGAAGAGCCTTCTTCAACTACGTCTTCCGGTGTGTGGTTGCCATTATTCCCCAACGGTTGTCAGTTTTGTGACCTATATGACCCCCGCTTACATATAGAAACGCGTGAAAAATATAATACTTTGTTGACAGATGGGCAAAAATCTCCCCTACAGTGTAAGGAAATAGTGCTCTACAAAACTAAACTCTGTTGATTTACATAATAATAAAACTACAGGAACGTAAGCGCAATACCCTGTTCTGCTACCCGTGGGAAAAGACCACTTTAACTTTCCACCATTATATAACTACTATTTGAGTTGCTTTTCTGGGTCCTTCACACATTACTATGTATAAACCTACAGAAAGCTTTGTGTGATTAAAAATACTTCTAAAGTATGTTTTTATTTAACAGTGGACATCATAAATTATAAAATGATGTGGAAGTCGGTGGATGGAGGTGGCTCAAGACCGTTCGTCGTGGCATTCAAGAGTTGATAACCTCCTCACTGTGAAGTTGATAAATAAAATAGCCTAGTTTCTGCTGCACACTTGATACCTTGATGTGTGCTGTGTTGTGTAGACTATAGTAGCTATAACTTAGCTGTATACCGCCATAGAAGTGAGCTTAGTGTTGCCCCTACTCACTGAAGTCACTAACTTGATACTGATAAATTTGACTACTGAACATTTGACAATCAGCGCACAGTCAGTACGTCTAGTACGGGTTTTGATAGTTTACGTTAGTTGCGCCCCTAGCGAAAACGAGAAGAAAACTAAGGACGCTGTCAGTAAATGTATTGGATGGAAACGAAACTTCATATATAGTTTCGTAAACTATCAAAACCCGTACTAGACGTACTGACTGTACTGTCCTAGACGCATATTTCTTTTTCACCTCACAAGCTTTGAAAGGTTTTGTTTATGATTCGAAATCTGCGTGCACAATTAAAATAAAAAAAGCAAAAAAAAAAACAAACTAAAACTAAAACTTTTAGCTTGCAAAGTTAAAATTCGAAACTTTCTACGCAAAACCTTTTTGAATAGAAAGGTTCGAATTTTTAAAACCTTTTCCACGCAAGCGGATAAAAAGCACTTTTGCACGCAGATTTCAAATGTCAAACCAACCTTTTCATCGCTGTAGTGAAGCGAAAAATTGTGCGTTTCGCTCGGTAGAAAAATTATTTTGCGTCTCGTACCCTTTGTAAAGCAAAACTCGCGCCAATTAATAAGTTTGCAGCCTTATATTAATTGTGTGTCTTATGTCGTCTGCAGCTGAAATAACACTTTCATAACTCTTTTTTAAATACGTGCACGGAAAAGTAAATAAAAAAAATAGGGTAAATTTGGTCCACCTCCAATTATTTTCAGGTAAGTCTTATAATTTTGATTTAGGTTTTCTGCATTCACGGGGTCTTTTAGGGTACCGTTTTGAACCAACGACCTGAAGAGCATTTTCACAACAAATAGTAGAGGCACAATCATTGTGTCCCACTGCGACGGCATGACAAGCCTGGAACGTTAGTCGCTCGCAGACCGCGCGCCGGAACTCTCGACTCTTCATCCCTGACACCATGACTATAGTGATTCAAAATTACAATGAAACTTTGTCTCTATTCAGTGTACACGATTAAAAGCCAGTGATATTGACGCTTTTCTTTGTCGTGCAGTTTTTTACAATCCTATTCAACAAGTGAATTTTTAATATTTTTTGAATGTTTTAAAAAATAACGGAATTTCTGTGACAGTGAAATTGGACAACTAAATTACTTTTTATAATTATTTTTTATAAAAAACTCGAGGTTATTTTTATTTTTATTAATACTGAACCAATGTGGCTTTACAGTTATTAGTGTTTTTGTTTTCTGTAATAATTAACAGACTACTAGTGAATGTTTCTTACAAGTACCCAGCTATAATAAAAGGTGAGTAGAACTCTTAACTTCGTTGTAATAAGGTTTATAGTAAGAAGACACTTGTTGAAGAAAATATTACTCTGGCTTTTATGGTTTTACTCAATCCGAATCTTATAGAAAGTGGAGACCCAGCTTTATGTAAATGAAGGAAAGAGCACTATTGAGTTGTTTAGCTTTGGTAAATATTTATTTTCTGCAATTTTGGAGCGTGTTTCATTTAACTTGGCGTTTTTTATTACGGTTTCGTTGTTTTGCGCTTGAATAAAATTCTGTAACAATTGAAGTATTATCTGGTGAATATTACCAAGTTATAAATCTAAATAAAATATGAATGTATATTCAAAATATATTAGTATCAGAATATAATTTTCAGTTGGAAATTCAATATACCAGCTACATTATTAGTAGGAATCCAACACTCTGCTTAGTAACTCAAGAGAGCTGATTAATTAACCAGAATTTGGAGAGATATAAACCTAATTATCGCGTTTAAACATGAGTAAATTCACCTAGTTTTAAGATTAAGACGATTCAAAATGATCTTTGTGGTTTCAATGAATAAAACACTTTTTACTTTGACTTACGTGAGTTATTTTAAGGTTCCATACCTAAGCAAGAAAAAACGTGATCCTTTTATAGTGCCATAAAAAATAAAGCTTCTGACTCAATGCGTTAAAACGATAATTGGCAAATAATGTCTAATTTTCGTATGTAAGTTGCGAAAATAAAAACTTCTAGGGTAATTACAATGACCTCACAATTTTGAATACAGAATTGTGACACAAATAAATAAAAATTCTGAATAAATGGAATTTTGTCTATTTTACCCTTAAAATGTGTAGTTTCTGTAAAAAAACTCGAAAAGAGCTCTGATGATTTTGAAATAATTTATAGATTGAAAGCCTCAGGGCGCGAGTTTCACTAGCACTTGTCCGTTTTGTCAATCCACAAAGCTCTCTTACCACACAGTTCCTCATACTAATTAATTCTATACAATACCCATTAGTATATTATTATACCAATTGTGTGTGATATTATTAGATAACCCACGTGAACTCTATTCAACATACAGGAATACAATGAATAGAAAATGGAACGGTTTCTGTACGCTATTCTGCTTTCCCAGGTAAGAGAAACTACATATATGTGACGTTTTGACATTCAAACATAGTGGGCGTATTTAGACCAACAAAACTGTTTTATTTATAGATGCGAGAAGTATAAATGGAAAATTATTTTAAAGTTTTTTGACTGAAACGATTTAAAAAAAGAATTGCCCACTATTATTTATTTTTAATTTGATTAAAAAGATAATTATTATACGAATGTAAATAACATAACATAACATAAATATGACGCTTGGTTTTCTAAGATTATATGTATAGTAGCTTGATGGAGTTGCCAAGGTAAAAATAAGGAGCACACGGAATCAAAAAATGGCGTAAAAAAATCTTCGTATTTCTGACAAATATTTTTGAAAGAGTTGATAATCTTATGTTGTGGGCTTTACGCCCACTGCTGGACGAGACCTCCCCCATTGAATACAATAAGAGATTTGCCATAATCGCCACGCTTGGGAGGCGGATTGGTGATTGCAGATCGGTGTTAAGTACTCAGGTGGATGCTACAGCCCATCCCCTGGTCCTGGTGTAATCCCATAGTAGGCCTTTTACTACTGCCATGGAAGGAGAAGGAGGGGTCTAGCTTTAGACTGGACACACCACTGCACATTTTATTTGTCATAATATTAATAATTAATAATTTTATATTTATTTATTATATAATTATTTTGATAATTTAGTTTGTCCTCTCCACTATAGTCCAAATTGGTGATCTAAATGCATGACTATTGCCAGGATACTGAGTTTAAATCATGACCAGGCCAAGATAAATGGGAGACAGGATAATTCCAACACAATACCTATCCTGCCCGTGGCGTGTGGTTATCGGTAGTACCCAAATTTATGGGAATACGGGTAGTTATTAAACGTGCGACTTTATAGTATTTTGTTTAAATTGCCACCATCTTCTCGCAAATGTCCTTTTTATTACATTTCATAACAACTAATGTAAGTAATTAGAAACTTACATTACCTCCCCACAAAACACCTAAGTTAACACTAAAAATTGTGCATTCTTGAACTACTATTGAAAAATTCCGACTATTCACAACACACTTTATTATTCTTCTGCTCTTGTTTATTCATATTACATCCAAATTCTCTTATGATATAAAAATAACCAGAATAAACCCTGCAAAAAAATTATGAGTATAATATAAGGTATCTAACCTTAATTTTGTGTTAATAATTTAATGTGCTTATATGTATAGCCAACGGTATCAGTTGGCTATACCCACAAATTACCAGCTTTAATTTGTTTTGTATTGATAATCGAACACGCGGGTAGGCTGGCACCTATATACCACCATCTTTAAACAAGAACACAACAAACATGGTTCAAAATACTTACCTAAATATAACACGGAAATATAACAGCTCACCACAAAAAATCTCTATTTTATTAAAACTCACATGCATAGATATTGCCTAGTTCATACCTGAGGATACAACATAAATGACGTATCTTGCCCGTCCGGTGAATAGGAGCCATAAGATGAATGGGAGACAAGAGAATTTGACCGCGTGATTGCTCAGGCAGGTGTATAAGCTTTATTGAAAACTGCTGTACCTGAAACACGATTGTGTTAATACTGTACGGACAGTCCAGCTGCTGTATATGCGTACGGTACATAATTTTGTGGCAAATGTGGCGTTAGGGACGCTATAATTGGTGTTGTATATTTCATTATTTTACTGTGCACACAATGATAACACGTTCCTTGCTGAAAACACACGCATCTGTGAATTTGATTTTTGCACTCTTTTTTATGAACTACCTGACCACATTATTAATTTTTCTAAGAATAAATTAAAGAAAAATCTTGACTTTCTTAGTAAAAAAGGCTTACTACAAAATAAATGATTAGCTCGATGACAAAGGGGCCTGGGAATTTGGCACATGATTGTTTAGACTGTTTTATTGTACCACAGTCCACATACTTACTTGAGGAGTAGGTACTATGTTTTGTTTTATTCTGTATTCTGTCTATTTTTTATGAAATGTGTAGCGTTCTGAGGCCCAATTCTCTAATTTTGAAACTGGAATGTTTTTGTCACAATATAATCTCGTGTCAGTCGCACTGTCTCGTATAGTGACTATTACTTAATCTTCGCGTATACATGCGAAGATTAAGTAATAGTTACTATGTAGGTGACAGCTGACAGTGCGACTGAGAGGAGATTATACTGCGAATTGAATGTTTTTAAATTAGAGAATTGGGCCTCAGCTTAAATGTCCTTTCGATACGAAAGCTTTACTTTTACTAGAATTATTTGTGAATCACTTACAAGAAATAAATGATTGATTGATTGATTGATTGGGTGATAGCAATTCATTATTTTTTTCCTTCAACAGTGTGGCTCACAAACACGTCTGTGTGTTTCAATTCAAAAAAACATATTTACACGCGAATCGCGGAAAACGGTCCGCAGTGAAAAAAGTGATTCAAATTATTACTGTAAAAGAAAAATTAAAATAATATAGGTATTGGCTGGTCTTAAATACTTTAACCACTGTTTTATTGAGATAACACTTAACTCAAGGGGGTTCTCGGCTGCTTAAGTTTCCACATAACTTATATTTTGTTTTCTACCAATTTTTGTTTGTTCCATTATCTTCAGTGTTTGCTCGGTCAATGTTTGCGAGCTGAGTTTGCCGTAATAAATTGTAAAGTCATAAATTACATACCCATAGTGTGGTATAAAATACCTGAGCTGTGAGCTGTGAAATTAAAAGTGCGGGAATGCTGAGTCTTGCTATTTATAACTTTAAGTCGGAGAAAAATGGCATTGCTTTAAAACTAGCTTTAGAAACTTGGTTTCCGTTACATATAATTTAGTATTTCAATTTGAATTATCTTTCTCGCTTTCTTTATCCAAAGTATATTGATAGTCACCCATAAGATTCTTTCATTTAAGTTCAGCGCCCTCCATTTCTTAAAATAGCAACAACATCATAACCGAGTAACAAAGCCTCAAAGGCTGTATAGGAATCATTTCGTGTTATACTAAAGTAAAATGGTTTTTAAAAGGATTTACGATGGCGAACCCTTTTGAATAAAATACAACAGTTCCCATTTTCAAACCCATCTCTTTTGTTGACTCGTCACAAAAAGTATACATTCCGTTAATATTCAATTATTCAGGATTTCATTATGAAGCGGCGGAAGACATAATTTTTTAATGGAAATCAAGATGGCCGCGGACATCGTAGACAAAGTTCTAATTATAGATATAAAAAGAAAAACAAGAAAAAGTTTGTCTACGACGACAAAATAATAAATTGTTCTGGGAAAAGCTAAAACCTTGCACAGCCGCTTCGTATTTTTTCAGTTTTCACCTTACTGTGTCATCAGTAATACAATTTAACACCTTACAAAATCTGGTACCATTTCTCAAGCATATAAAAGATATCAATATTTTTGACAAAGGTATTACACGCTAAATCCTAACACAGTAAAGTCCTTGTAACAAACGACAGACCAAGACTCTATCCTTTGAAAATGTATCGCAAATGCTGAATACATTCAGGTGGAATGTCCACGGAGATACGACTCAGGTCGATATGGACACAGAGAAGAGGAACGGGCTATATGTTGAATATGATGCCGATAAACTAAATACCAGTGTGGGCAGAACAGTTTGTATACCTAGTTCAAATCCTGTTTCACTTGTGAGTGAGAACAAACTTTTAAATTATACTGAGGACTTTTCTGGTGACCATACATCAAAAGATGAAGGACCGTTCAGAGTTATATAAAAATTCCAAGATTATCGTAATGTCTAAATATATTTTTAAGAATATCTGTCGTGGAGTGTCATGCTACCCTGGAGTTTCCGGGTTAAGAACAGATCCCTCCAATTGTTTCAATGGATGTCGTAGAAGCCAGCTAAAAGATTACGTGAGGGGATCGGCAGAAACATCCACCTGAGAACTTAACACCGATACTGCGATCACCAATATAATATGCCTTCCAAGCGTGGTGATTAAGGTAAATCCCCACTTTGCATTTTATGAGGGAGGCCAGCGGTGGACGTTTAACGGCTGATTATGATTTTTATTAAAATGTATTAGTACTTATGCATTGCAATTAGAAGGTAAGCATAAAAATGTTTTTACTCCACAGGAAATCCTAAATCCCAAATGGAATGCTAATGGTTTTCATGATAAATAATGAGTGTTCGCAGAATAATGGAGACCGCAATTTGAGATTGTAATTGCTGGGTTCCATTTTGTTTTGGGCACCCTGTTTAGTATACTTATACCAAACATATAATGTAAACAATAAGTAATGTGGCCATGAATGGTATGGCTCTTTAGTAGGGTTGAAAAGTCCAGGAATGTGGTTCTCATTGTCCAGAACATTGTTGAGTTACGCAATTAAAAACTTCGGGTAATAAGACTTTCGTAGTCAGCAAGATAATGTACCTACACATCCACATCACCCAGTCAAAATCCACTGCTGGACATATACCCCTAGTACTCCCTGGATGTACGCATCTCAAGATCGCTTGTTGTATTACCAACAAGCGGTCTTGAGATGCGTACATCCACTGACCGGTCTTTTCTACACTGCGTCGTCTATGTCGTGGTCACCACTCGAGAACCTTTATTCTCCAATGGTTATCGGCTCTAGCTATAAAGCCTGCTCATTGCAATTTCATCTTGTTTAATTCTGAGAGAACTGATCTTAATACTGAACTACATATTTTTGAAAACACAGATATGGTTAAATGAAAATGCATGATCAATTAACCAGAACCAGAACATGATCATTATACCTTTATTAACCAGCGATTGTTGGTTCTCCGAGTTTAGTAGGTATATGGTCTACTTATTTGCCACTTCGACTTGCTAATTCTGAGAGCCATCTCGGCACATTGTACATTAAACATAGTAAAACACTGAGCCCACCCGTGTTTCCGAGGGTTGAACGCAATTTCCTGACTGACAATCTATTTAACTGGCTTGCATGTAAATGCCGTACTTGATAAGAAGCCTAATATTCTGTATTAAGATATGCTTAGGTGCTCTATCTTCTATCTAGTAGGAAGAGTCCGAGCAGGTATGGCAATTTTACACCAGCAATACCCCATGTCAACTAGCTAGGTATATTATTACATATTACATACAGACAATACCATCCGAAGGTTGTCTTATAGAGCTCACTTCTAAGCGGTAAATTTAAAGCTCAGAAAGGTATCTGAGAGCATTATAATAGAGGCAGGTGTTGAGAATCGTCTGAAGGTACGTCATCAGCAATCTTGGGGACTCTTGACTAGTGCTGCCAATGGTCCTGTTTCGTTTTTCGTTTCTTGGTTTTTTATTTTATTTATTTTTTTTTAAAATTACAGGCACATGAGACTTTTCATCTTTATGGCTCAGGGTTGGAGCGCGCGTGTGATGCCTCTGGTGTTGCGGGCGTCCATAGGCTACGGTAAATACTTTTTTCAGATGGGCCGTATGCTTCTTGGCTTGCCTAAAAGTATAAAAAAAAGGTTTAAGGTTATGACCTCCGTGGAGTGATAGGCGAGTAGCCGGTTGAAACGTGAGAGGTGTAGGTTTAATTCCCGCTGCGGGACAAATACTGGCATGATCTGCAAATATTTGTTCGAGGTCTGCTGGTTATTGTGGTACCATGGTACTCGTATTTCCTGATACCCACGACACAGGGAATCATAGTGTGTGGTTAGGACTATGTCTGTGACTTTCGGGTGTTATGTTATGTTATTTTTTGTTAGGATATGTGGGCTGTGATAGATAATATAGCGGACAATTTACCCTCAGGCAGGATGCAAGTTTTATCACTGCCACAGAAATATAAGTTATTTGAATAGAAAACTGTGTGGTGCTTAAGCTATATTTTTATGCAAAGTCTAACAGAATTTCCATTAACCTACACAGTGTTCCGGCTTAGTTTCAAAACTTCTGTTACCGTATAGTTCATTTCGGCCACTAAGCTTTCCCAGTTTATTCCAAAGCCTTTGTAAACTTTTTCAATTAAATCGATTTAGAATAGAAGACTAAAATTACCTCCACTTGATAGTAAAGCTCGGATTTCTAAAGTAAATTGAGGGTTGTTTATTTGAGTGCTAAAATAAATTGAGTAAATTGCACCTGAATTTGAAACCTTTTTTGGGGAGCGATTTGGCAAAAAAGGTTACTGTGAATGAGTTTTATCTCTTTCAGTTTTAGTCAGCATGGCGGGTGGTAAATTCAGTATCACTTTACAAAAGCCGAAATTGATATTACATTCAAATTCTATAAAACGGGTCTATATCGATATTGGTGTCATTGAACTCACTTTATCGTAAGTTTGATAAATTTTACAAATCTCACTGAATTCATTGAAAACCAATGAATTGCATGGATTTTGATGGGTGTAATTTGTTAATTTTGTCGAATTCTACGAAAATTGTATCGACATGAGAAAATATGAAAACAACATTATGTTTCTTTTCTCATCCATTTTCTTCATGTCGCCTTTCGTAAGTCATCACCTCACCATAGCTGAAGGGGGCGCCCCATACAAAATTTGCCGCCATTCATAAGTCATCGCTTTACCTAGCCAGAGGGGGCACCTCATACGTTTGCCTATCTAGATTGCCTAGACGCTAGAAACTCAGCTGATAACATCGAAATACCTCCAAAACCGAAGTTGACTAATAAAATAAACATCTTCAGACGTTCTACCATATGTTTAATTTTAATTAGACAAATCAATTCACTTAAATTGTTTCCTCTTTGTAGAAAACTCCCACATTTTAATTAAAAAGGTCACGGGTTTAATTACGACCTCCGTCTGTGGTTATTGGCTCACGACTCTGATTAGTTTAAAACCAATCTTATGTTTCCGACTTCCAATTGGATGCTAAAGTTCTACATACCTGTTTCAAACGGTTATTTTGATTTTCCTATCCAAAACATGGTTGAAGCCAAAATATACAAGAGCTTGCTTATGACAGGGATCTATTTGTACCCCCAGCACAACACGCATGATGCCATTTGGTGATTGTTTTTGTTTTTTTTATATTTTATGTATACCTACTGTTTTTTATTTCGTAATAATTATGTTGTTTTTTGATTTTTGGGCAAATAAACGTATTTTCTTTTTTCTTTCTTTTAATTATCATCGCGGAATTTCTCTATCTCAGCCCCATGTATAGTTAAATAATGTATTCTTCAAAGTTCTATACATTTCATCTTAATCACAAGATTGATAACGACTGGGTGGTTACTTATAGCAGCCCGTTTTCGTGGTTTTGAACCCCTTTAGCCAATTGTTAGCTTATTTAGCTTAATTCTTAGTCAACTCTCTTCCATAGTAGGTATGTTATCCTTTTCAGCTTAATCTTAATTCTGCAGTCTTTACCTAACACATTGATTAAGTTACCAGTCCTCTACAATATTATTAATTCTAAAGTAATCTAACTTATTTTTGTTTCCAATGCGCTATCAATTAAAGCTTATGACTATAATCATACATAACTAGTACAATTCAACTCTAACTCTTCCAAAAACGAGTTATCCCAATTGGCATAGAACAAATGCTAACTTCTATTAATTGTCTAAACTCTGTTCATATGCCTCGGATACAACTGTAACACGGTTTGTAGAAACTACATAATACTGCTTATTGAATTATTGTTTGGAATACCAATCAAATCCTCGTAATACGAAGACAAAGCTGATTATGTTATGAATAATAATTTGAGAGGTATTTCGTTTGCTCTAGTTTTCCGTCGTTTTTCGTTAGAAATTGAATTACTGATACTAAAAAATAACTAAAAACTAAAACTGATTGAATTTTCTGAAGTTTTGTGTTAATAAGAATGGTCCGACTGACTCTGTAACTAATCTAGGATAAGAAACCAACTAACAAAATGTGATCCAATGTTGATTGAAATACATAAATAATTAAATGAAATAAAACTACTTCGGAATACTGTTTGGCGTTCAGCAGGAATGCCGTGGAGTAGTAGTGCATCCTTCATTCAACTTTGTAATGGTCCGCAAATCAACCTTATGATCGAGGAATGTAGTTTATGAGAATTATTGTTTCAGTTGTAGTAGAGTAGTAGAGCTTTCGGAGTTCGTCCGGGGAAGTACTACCTGCGTACATATTTCTGCCGCCAACCAGTAATTGTCTTATCTGAGCGTTGCTGTGTTCCAGTTTGAAGGGTATAGCTGTGTTGGTGAAATTACAGGCACATGACAGTTTTTAGCTCTATGTCGTTGATCGTGGTTCTTCTACAGATTTTCTCCTTGCAGATTCTATGACGTAGTGAAACCCCTAGCCATAGCTCTTGCGATAGCCCGCTGCGCGACTTTGAACTTGTTGAATAAGCAAGTTGAAGAGGCAATGGGCCAGGACATATAGCTCGCAGAACTGACAACCGTTGGGGAATAAAGGTTCTCGAATGTGGACCACACATCGAACGACGGGGAACAAGAAGACCCTTCCTCGAGGGACTCGATGGACTAAATACATTATAAACTTCGCAGGAAGTCTGTGGATGGAGGTGGCTAATGCCTGCTCGTCGTGATATTCTCCAACGACTGTCTAAATAATCTGTCGATGTCGACTACGGGAGCTGCCTCCATCCAACGACTTCCTGCGTCTGTTTTGTGTCAATCTACAACACATCAACATCATCATCAGCCTGTAGATGTCCACTTTCTGGACATAGGCTTCCTCGTTAGAATGCCACGACGAACGGTCTTGAGCCGCCTCCATCCACAGACAATGTCTTTAGTCCATCGAGTGGAGGGCCTTCCTCTACCGCCTCGTCCAATTTGTGGTCGCCACTCGAGAACCTTTAGGTATTCCCAAACGGTTATCAGTTCTTTGAGCTATGACCTGCCTATAGCCACTTCAACTAGCTAATTCATTAAATTCATTTAATTGCTTATCTACTACACAAAATGCCTTTAAATGCAAGCCATGGCAGCCTACTGGAACTTTATTGTAGATAACACATACTCTACACAGGTTACAATCTCCTAAATTGCTTAACTGTTTGTTTCGATGAGCGTTTATTTCGGAAAGCAGAGCTAGTAAAGTCGAGGCATCACTTATTTACGGTAGATCCATGACTGTTCCATTTCCCGATTCGGTATGGAACACTGAAAATGATGACGTCGACAAATTAAATCCACAAAGCGATTCTATTGTTGTTACGGAATTTAATTTCACAGCTGAATATTGATTTGATAATCGCTCACAGCAATTTCAGATACAATAGAATTCTGCGAATATTTAGCTACCGATGTCGAAATGCGTAAAAAACATATTTATGTAGGAAAATGCGATTAAAATATTAGCAACTATGGAGACTATTTGAACTATTAGCTAAATCAGCCCATACCTAATTTTCCCACTGCTGGGACTCTGAGTCTTTTCTCAACTAGAGTGAAGTTAGCTTAATGCGGGTTTTCCAAACGAATTTTTGGTTCTAGAGCAGTGGTGGGCAAACTTTCTTAATTGGGGGCTAGAAAGTTTAAGAAATTTCAGAGGAGGGCCAGAATTATAAGAAAAATGCATTTTGTGTTGAATTTTTAACCGAGTTCAAAAAAATGAGGAGTTTCTCAATACGGTTGTATTTTTTTTATGTTTGTTACCTCATAACTTTGCCATTTATAAACCGAACCTATAAACTACGCGGCTAGTCTAGCTGGTTCTTTTACCTATGCGTCAATTATAATATTCTACTAAGTAGAATCTACTTTACACTTTTGAACCGTCAAAATATAATTATCGCAAGCCATATACCTACTATTCATGTCGAAAGACCGTCGGCGAGCCGTATTAAATGCTTTCGCGGGCCGTACTTTGCCCACCACAGTATGCACGTGTAAATGCAGACATATATTATATTTCGAGCGGAAAAATCTATAAAAACTCCAACAGAGATAAGAAAATGTATTTATTTTTCCTCAACACAAAATAAAACAACATAAGACAAGGCAACAATTTTAATTCTTTTTACGAAAATAAAAAGATTAAACATTGAAAATAATTATGTATATAACTAGTAGGTTTTTATGTGTTTTATTGTACCATCAAAGGTACAACTCAATGGTACATCGGGGACGGAGGGGTTTTGTGGGGTCAAATAGGTCCTTATCTCAGCATAAGCTGCACCAGACCTAGGTACAGGGTGTCGCTGATTTTCAGACAAAGCCTGGGTGATGCCACGAACATCAATAACTACGTAAAGATAAACAACAAAAACAAACAAGAAGATAAAAACTAATAAATAAATGTATGTAATGTATTTATTTTATTTTTTATTTATAACATAACATAACACTAACAGTCACATACGTAGTCAAAATCCCACACTAGGTTTCCCTGTGTCGTGGATATCAGGAACTACGATTACCATGGTACAATAAAAATCAGACCCGGAACAAATATTTGCAGATCATACAAACATTTATCCCGCAGCGGGAATCGAACCCGCAACCTCGCATATTAAAAAAAAAACGCGTCATAATATATAATTATTCATTATATTAGCAGGTATATAGGCACTAGGTAATCGGCGTTATGTTTATAAATAAATTGTATTGCATTGTACCTAAGGGTTGTTATGAGGACCGTATTTTTGGTTAGAAGCACGCAATTTTATTTAGTAATCGTGGTAATAAAACAACGCTGAAAGGATTTATCGGAATTTGATTGATGAAATGCCATAAAATTTCTGACGATAAAAATGCAATAAATCGTCTCTGTATCTTTATACAACAACGTCTCGATTATTGAGCTGTTTTTGTGCCAACATGACTTATTTTAACAAGGAGACATCTAGAAAAATATAGTTTTGTTGAAAGGGTTGCGAATGCATATACTAAAGTAGTTTAACACAATAGTTTTTTTTTTAAAATGGCATCTGAGGATTTACTCATTTTTGCCAATGTCAAGTAGCATAGATAATTCAAAACAATGTCCAGTCGTCAAGTACTTTGTCAAGTCATGTTCTAGTAAATCGATGGCAGTTTACTAGAATGTTCCAGGACTATTTCCACCCCTTCGAAAAGACACGCAATACACTTATTTTATTTAAATTCACTACCATGTGCTCCTTATAAGCTACACCGGTTAAAATGCCACCAAAATTACATGATATAACTCAAAAAACACTAGAAATTGAAATAACATAAAAAGGACGACGTCTCTGTTCGAAAGAGCAGAAAAAGTCCCCAACACAATGTTTACTACAATTTAAACTGATGACAGAGATGTCATAGACAAACGGGCACTTTTTAAAGCTAATCATGGCCTTAAAATTATTGCAGTCTCCAAGTCTATTAGAAATTACATCATTATCTTTAGTGTTGCTATATATCGTTTATTTTTCTTAGTGTATACCATCGATATAGTTCAACTCAATGGCATATACTGTCCCATCTGCTGAGCAAAAGATTCCCCTGTTTTCTTGTTGCTGTTTTATCTCCTGGTCCTGTGTCATCTCCTTCCGACCGCTATGGAAGACGTCTAGATCACAACACTTGTTTTTTTTGCTTATTATGTGTATATTAAGTTAAAATTAAGAAAACGCTGTACAGAATCTACACCAGCAACAGAATCCGTGAACAATCTGTCATAACGTTTAAGTGATGATTTTGTTTGTCGTCTATCACAAGATTGATGGCAGCAATATTTTCTTAGGTTGTTTTAGCAAATTGAGGCTTTTTTCAATCTGTTTGTGTCAGTTCTTTTCTTAAGGGAAACCCTATTTATCATGTTATGTAATATTTAATACATTTGTATTAAATATATATTTTACTTATATTTATTTAAATAAGGACAAATAAATGGATATTGAAACAAGGATTTGATATTGAAAATCATTGCGCATTTTTTGTTTTTTTGATGTTATGCTATAATGTATTCAAAGGTACTTAAGAATTAAGTTACGTACTAAAAGAATAATACAACTAAGTAATACTATAGTTTAAACAAAGTTTAATAACATATTAATGAAACGGTTAAGCCATCTAAAGACCATTGCAAATTTTTTTTTTAGAGATAGCTTAAAGAAGCGTATCGTCACAGCACAGCTCTCGCACATAATAATATGTGTCCAATTTAGAAATTTTTGGAGTTAACCAAAAGATATAAGTAATAAATATTTGTACGAACCCTATTTTATTCTGTTAGTAAAAAAAAACCAACAATATTTCCCTACCACTTCCATCAAAAACTATTATACCCAGTCGAATCAGCTTTCTTTGATATTGTCTCCATATTGAACACATAAACTCGGATACATAGTCCTGACTTTAAGTCCATGTAAGCAACAAAAGCTATGCGACGCGATACAATAAGTTACGTTACACGAGATGAAACAAAATATTAACACCAAACACGAATGAGTGACCATCATCTGACCATTAAGAGAAGTGTAGCGACAGCCCACTCCATACAACATGAACTCCATCATAGCTCGTTACTGTATATTCAAAGGTTGCCTGGAAGAAATTGCTTTCAGTGATATAGGCATAAGGTGTACTGCTAATTTGAATAAATCCTATTATGTTATTCCTGGTGAACAATTGAGTGTTAATCTATCTAAAACGAAGTTTGCTCCTCATTTGGATATTAATTAGGAGGGCTCAAGAGGGCTAACGGTTATAAGGCTAGCTCCTAATTGATTTTGTTATACCTAGTGCGTAGTGTGTTGCATAACGCTTGTCTATTTATTTAAGGATAAAGCGGTGACAATATAATGATAAAATAGGTGAAAAATAAATAAATATTAGGAAAAATAATAACTTTCTAAGTGGATCACGATAGGTTACGTGGTATTTTTAATAGCGGATCACGTTTAAATACGTACTGTGATTCGATATTGTTTACGTGAAATAACGCTGTGGTGTGTATTTAGATTTCTACAGCGTTCGTGATGTTAGGCACGCACACAATTAGATTCAAGCCGCTGTGAAGTTTATTGATTTTAAACTTTTTTGCTGCTCCGCGCTTGACAGTACAAACCATTGAGTTTCGTTGCAAACCTTGTTGTTTTGTTTATAAATAGTTTATTTTACAATTATATTTTTAAGGAAGCCAAAAACACCAACCTGTGTGTGCATAACGCGCGCGTGCTTACGGCAGTATACAGGAATCAAGAGACCAAGAGATTTGGTTTTGTTGCATAATAATCCATTAGTTGCGATTTTTTCCAACCAGTGCGATATTAGCCGTTGCTTGTGAGGCCAAGGCCTAACCTCGGGTACATAGTACACACCCGTTTCAGCATAACTTTGGAACTTTATGCCGGATGCTGGGTCCCTGGAGGGACAATTGGGAATTTTTGAAATGACTTTAGTGAATTGAGCCTTATGAGGGCGCATTGTGATGTTTTGTACAGTGGCATTATTTTTAGGAGGAAAACAAAATGTCACTGGTAATTTCTATCTATTTATGTTCCTTGTACATAAACGTAAGTAATAAAATAAAGACCTTTAGAAAAACTTTTTGGAATCTCTTCCTAATAATCATAATAGGAAGTAGTTTTTCAACAAACTTCAAATGATAATGACGGTGAAATTCCAAGATAATAATAAAAAAATTGGGATGTGGCTGAGTCGTGGACATGACCGTGTGTTTTAAGTGAATACGAAACGAAACGGCCTCAAAATAGCGGCGATTCCTCCTTCGCCATGCGCGATACGACACACAATACCTAGGTACTCAATCAACGAAACGAATTCTTTGATCCTTTAGCTATCGAGATAGTAGCAGGGGATTTGTAAAGGGGATTTCAGTAATAATCCATACCAAACAATATACCTACACCGATTATTTTATCATCAGTTTTCTGAATTGCCTCTCACTATGGAATCAAATTTAATGACGTACTCACATAAAAATATGAGAGAGAGAAAATAGCTATGATTTAATATACGAAAAGCTATACGTATATTAAATCATTCGTGATGGGAATGGAATATCGAGAATTTGATTATCATTGATTTCTGCGGCAAATGAGCTGGGGCCTGGCTCGCTGCCGAATCACCCCCATTGAGAACAAACGTAGTAAAATGTAATTACATGGGCTAACGAACTGAGTCTTTCAGAAATTCTCACTGCGATTGGTAAATTATAATAAGTAGAACTGCTATCTTCACCAACAAACACTTATTTGATAGGACACTAACGTGTGCCTTTACAGCTGTTTCTGTGTTCTGGTTTCTGTGAAAAACTATCGAATTTTTCAGGATTAGGAATGGTAAACTTTTGCATATTTTCTTAAACCAAGCATTTAAAATTATATTAAAATAAAAAAATCTTAAAACATGTTCTTTCACTTGATATGTCACATGACGAATTTGACAAAAGATTTACTTAAATTCTCTGGTTTGCCACCAAAAACTAACCCCCGAAATCCGAATTCATTTATTTACCCTATAAGTCCGTGAGTGGGTAAACTAACTCTATAACAATATGTATCAAATTTCAACATTTTTGGTTCAGATAGTTTTTATAACGTATGTACCAGATTACTTACAAATTGTAAGAGAAAACATTTTATTAAATTTGACTAACTTCTGCTGCTCAGATTTTTTCTTCCGATACAATGAAACAATACTTACATGAAATTGAGTCGATACGCATTAAAAAATTTTTTCATCAAAACAACTCAATGGAGGAATCACGCTTGACCAAAAAAAAAACTATGCCAAAATCGTAAATGAGTAAATGGTTTCAAAGACAGTTTTCCCGTATCTCTTATGGATTCAGATATCCCCACCCCATACTGTCCCATTTCAAAAAAACACCCTGTATATTACACTCAATTTATCACAAAGACTTTTTGATACCTAACTACTATGTTATATCAGAACAAGAACACTACATAGATTATCAGTTAGATAAAATAAAACGTATTCTAAAATCAAACACGTCTCATTCAAGGAAATGAAGAACGCGTGATACGTTTCAAAATATGGAGGCTCTTTATTAAAAGCAGGAAGCAAAGCCTTACCCGAGTGTTGACAGTCGACGGAGCTTACGATATCAGTATATATTTTTATACTACACGATATTGTTTGAACAAGGAATTAGAAAAATATTATATTGGTACATAAAATGGTTTGTTTTTGTGCTTCAAGCTCTTCCTAAGCTTTATTGGCTAGTAGTTTGTTTATACTTGTTGGACAATTTTATTTGGTATAAGAATGTTCTTAGCTGCTGGCTTATTAAGAAATGTGTAATTTCTGAAAGAAACCTTTAGCCAAGTTAGTCGTGGAAGAGCAATAGAGTGAATATGAACTCACAACGGACATGTCTTTATTCGTATGAGTGTGACTCAATCAGACGGTATATCATAATGTATGTATGTATTTTGTTTTTATGGTAAACTATCCAGTGCAGGAAGCACAGCTCAGTATATGATATAGCAAAAATCAATCATTCTAAAATCCATACACTAGAGTGCGCGCCAGATAAGTCTGCGCGCAGCTTAGGTTCATGATTGAATAGATACAAATCAATCTTCTACCTCTCTTCTCTTAAATCTTGGGCCACTTATGGAAACTAGATAAATATAAAAAGAACAGCTAGTACCTATGCCCAGTACTTCTAATCTGAACAGCCAGAGTCAATACGCCTCCAGGCGCGCGCAAACTTATCTTGCGCGCACTTTATCTGCCTATCCTTTACCTACGCGTACCAATAAAATGGTTTTAATATGGCTGAAAAAAGACAGAAACGCAATACTTTGACCACTTTGCCGCACTGCGACCAGAGTTCAAGTGGTATGGCGAGGTTCTGACAAAAAGAGGACCTATTGACGTGACTCATTGGTCCCATTTCACATCGCGACGGTAGCATCCATTGTGTTATGTAGCATCCGAATGGCCGCAAACCGCAGTCTGGGCGCACTGGGACTTATATGTACATGTATGGATTCGATTGGAGACATGAAATTGAAGCTTACAATTTTGAACAGACTGGCTTGCTGATTTGTTATGTTTTATAAGTAACATTTTACAAACCTTTCTGATTCGTTTGGTTCAGAGATTTGAATCTGATTTTTTTTTACAGTGCTTACAACCTGCCAAATTCTGTCATTATCAAACTCTTTGCAGTTCAGAGGCCGTAGACAAAGTAACATTCTACTAGCGATGACGCCAGTAGAAAAGTCCAAAATGTATGGGATTGACGTTAGCTATCGATATGTCACGTGGTCTTTTGTATTGAATTACGACTGTAGAAATGGAATCGCTTCGAAACGAATGCCGCTTGGCTAGGCCCTCAGGTTAGCTAGAAAGTGACAGAATAGCGCTCGCAAAATGAAAAGTGAGTGAAAATCACAAAAAAGCAATAATACTTTTCCCAAGTACCTAAATGATTATTTTTGAATATTTTATAGTAACACTTTATAAACCTTTCAATCAACCTAACTGTTTCAAATTTTGTTCAATTGTATGGACGAAACATTGAAATCACTTCGTGTGTTTAGAAGCAATGACAATATTCTTGCGTGAATCATAGGAAACTTATAAAAATGATTCAAACGAACAAAAAGCTTAAAATTGATTTTTGATTTTTGTTTTTTTTTTATTTGTTTCTGTGTCCGTCCTAAGAATATACCTCTCCTTCTTCGCCTGTGGATTTTGTTATAGCCGAATAAGAGACACCATGGATAACAGCATCTACCTGAGTACTCAACATTGTGATTGCGATCACCAATCCAATGGACGTCTGAGCGCTGATGACGATGATGATGTTTTTTTGATGTATTTGGACCATCCATTCAGGAGACGTGGGCCTTTAGAGAGAGGTATACTATATTGTAGTTTGGGGTAACTAATCTTCTTAGTCTAGTCTTACTAGTTTTAATCCAAGTATTTCGTTTGAATTAAAGATTTATCCAACTTGACGTATAGTGTGGCAAATTAGTTTTTCGTGTATAATTTCAATTTGTCTTATCGTATCGTAGTCTGCAATAAGGTTTTTTACAAACCTCCGCTTGATAGATCGTTTCTTTCGTCAAGCGAACGAGCGACTCACATCTTAATATCCACGGGAAATTCCTTTCTTTGCGAAGATCTCGGATACCGCTTCGTTGGTGATGTGTTTTTTAGGATAGATAGGAGGTATACTATTATACTATGGTATAAAAGGGTACTATTATAGCTTACCTACTCGCGACTTCGTCCGCGCGTATTAGGATATACTTATTAAGCATTCTAGATGACTTCTAGATAGATATTCGTCTGTGCGTAGATTACGGTGTAGGTAGGTACGTACCTATTGTTTCTACCTACTACGCATTCTAGGTGGCTGTTCGTCCGCGCGTAGATAAAGTAGAAGGTAGGTACTCTACCCTCCCAGTTAGGTAGCACTTCTACCTAACTGAAAACGCATTCTAGATAGATCTTCAGGAGCCTTTTGACGTCCACTGCCGAACGAGGCCATGGCATTGATTGCAATGGGTGGAATTTACCATAATCACCACGCTTGGCATCGGATTGGTGATCTCAGTATTGGTGTTGAGTACTTAGATGGATGCTGCTTGGCCATATCCTGGTGTCACCTGAGAGTATACTTATTGTTAAATATTTTTTTTTATTTCACTGGCTTCTATATATTTTTTAATAATAACATAATTAATAGGTACTCAATTTCTCTTCAATCTTTACCAGAAGTTATTCAAATGGAAAAGTAGAGTTGGAAAAGTTCAGCCTGTTTTTGGCAATATGGAAACTATCTGTTGAAGCTACGGTTCGTTAGATTTCCTAAGAATCCTGCTACGTATTTTATAAATGAAAGTCTTATATCAGAAAATATAAACTTTTATTGATAAAAAATAATCTGTCCAAAACACATTTAAAGTAATTTATCGAAAGTAATGGAATCGTTAAATCTACTGTTATTCTTTGAGAATTTCCATTCATTATAATAATAATGTACCTACCTATTTGTTTTGTTATTGTCTGCTTTGAGGCTTTATTATTAAAATTAACGGTCGTATCACCCGCGATATTTTCCTGAGGAAACTGAATTTCAGGATAAAAAGTATTGTTATGATAAGTATTGATATCCAGGTACTATCTGCGTATTCAATTTCATTTAAATTGGCTAAGTCATTTTTGTGTGAAAGCCCGACAACCTCCTAACTAACATCATGATTAACTTCACTAGTGATAAGGTTATTTTTAGGAACCACTATATATATAAGTCTGTCATACTCATCTTGAAGTCAAATAATAATAATAATAATGTGTGCAGGGCACGCTTGTGGCGAGCGTTCGGTGAGTGGCGACACTGCGGAGCCCCATTACTCCCTGGGGTCAACAAAGTCCCCTGACCCTCCGCTTGCTGCCGGAGGGTGGAGGCGCAAGAGCGAAACCTATGCTCCAATGGTGGAAGTGTTAAAGGCATAAAGCCAGGAGTAGCGCTTAGTGAAACTGCAGCACACCTCTCAACACCCTTTAGCCGTCCACACCAACGTTGCTCCTTACGCTGCCTTCATTGGCGGCACATTTAAGTCACCACCTGCCTAAATCGTTTTTAATAATTTATAATTGGCAGGTGCCGTTTCTCATAATATAATAGCCCAATAAAAATTCGATTAGCATGTTCTCCTTACAATAGCATCCATTTCCACAATAGTTTAATCATCTGTCTTCCATCCACCATAACAATAATGTTTTTTATATCCTAATTGTAAAAGGGCCTCTTACAGTTACTGTTGGCTAATACGGCCCCAGTAATGCCTCATAAAAGTCCAGGTTAAGTCTGTGTTTGAAAATAAATGTCTGAAATAATAATGTAATTCATTAATTTTTTTAAAATTTTAAGTAAATTTTTATTAAAATAAAAAACACTCAAAATGTAAAAAAACAGTGTTTAATTTACAATATTTTTTCAAACTTGATTTTGTTTCGGTTGTATCCTAGGTCCTGTATAAATATCTTATGCTGGTCATCATCAGATCCTGGATCCGTGAGCTTGATGTCGTCAAAAATGTTCATTTTTAGCTCAAATTGAAGGTTCTATCTGCAAAAAATAGTGTAGCGTGTATGTTGCATACTTGAATTCATAGTTTTTGACACAGATTTATAAGTATAGTACTAAAGTAGTTTTTGACGTCAAAGAATTATTTTGCAACACGTCAAAACTTCAAGTTTTGGACCCACTTCATGTGTAAAGTTCTATAAATCAGATACATACATTATTTCATAGAAAAGTAAAAACAAATAAATTAAACTTAAATTACTCATGGTTCGCAAGATTTCTCCATTCGAGAGGCCGTACCAATAACGTACAGTGCCGCATGACTGAGTTCAATTATAAAGCCCCAAACAAAGCTTGGCAAAAACCATGGATCGACTATCTTTGAACATTAATATGGAACAAGCTTAGTTTGAAAGATGAAGCTTAGTTTTGTGACTTGTAGATGGGGGGTGACCTCAATATTTAATGCTAATTTAGTATGGATAATGTAAATGAAAATCTTTAGCGAAAGTTTATAATCAGTGCGTGTTGCCATCAGTGGAGACTTACGACACTGAGACGTGGTCGCTTATTGGCCTGTCTGTGTAGCCTAAAGCTCAAAGTCACGCAGCGGACTATGAACAGAGCTATGCTAGAAATTTCACTGCGTGATAGAATCTGATATGAGTACATCCGTAGAAGAACCAAGATCACTGACATAGCTCTCAGAATTAGCAAGTCGAAGTGGCAATGGGCAGGTCATATGTTGCAGAACTGACAACTGTTAATGTTAACAAAGTGACAATCCGTAAGTAACGCCACTGCGGACAATGAACAAAGGTTTCATGTTTCATGACAAAATAGCTGCCCATCCCCTTTCGTAATTCCTTAGTCGCCTTTAGTGATCCACAGGAAGAGATGGAGGAGTACTATTCTTAGGTTGAGACTACCACGGCTCATAATAATGTCATACCTTACATTAAATGCCTTCTACCTATATTATACTATGACAAAATATTAACATCTATATTATAGTAGATAGTTTCGCTATAGCGGTTTCAGTACAAAATTTAATTTTCAGGGCTTTGCAAATTGATATTAAATTTTGGAATACTGCTTAATTAATACGCGAACATGGTTTTTATTGGTTAAAAGGTTTTGATACTATGACATGACATGGGAAAGGGCTTGGGTTGACGTAGGGTAACGAATTATTAAAGTTATGAGTAATTATGAAATCTGGTTTAGGCAGATTATTTTCTGTCCAGAAAAACGGCTCTATTACATTCAATTACATTATTTTATTATTTTTATTACTTACATACAATCATGTAACATTTGGGAATGATTTCGAAAAAGTTGTTTTTTTTTTCTGTATAATCGTTGACACAATCATCATCAGCCGATAGACATCCACTGCTGGATGAAGCTTCCCATATTCCTTTATCATGGTCGCCATGCTTGGCAGGTGGATTGGCGATCGCAGTATGGTGGATACTGCTGCCCATCCGCTGGTGTAATCCCGTTATCGGCTTATACGATGGGAGGAGTTAGAGGGGTCTATTCTTAAGCTGGTCTCACCACGGCACGTAGCAACATTGTAAGTACCTAGGAAATAATATTACTGATGCGATAGAAAACTCGCGGAACTTACATAGACCTGCGAAACTGACCGTCCTTTGTTCAAAAGTCTAACAAAAAGGATCCGCTTCTTTGTAGACGGCATAGTGTGGCTTCGGTTTAAAGAATCACTAGAGTAGATTCTTAAGTACTTTGTTCGAGTGTTCATGAATGAACTATGAAGGCGAACAAAGAAATAAAACTCTTGAGAGTTGCTTATTTTAAGGCAATTTATGATAAGTAAATACAAGAAGTAAGCAAATAATGATTCATGTAACACGCCATGCGAGACGGTTTATATATATATTTTTTTTTTTTTTATGCTACTTGTCAAGCAGACAAGCTTACGGCCCACCAGATGGAAAGCAGTTACCGTAGCCTATGAACGCCTGTAACACCAGAGGCATCACACGCGCGCTGCCGACCCTGATACATAAAGATGAAAAGTCTCACCGGCACCCGTACCCTTCAAACCGAAACACAGCAATGCGAACGCTACTGCTTGGCGGCAGAAATAGGTATATACGGTGGTAGTACTTCCCCGGACGAACTCTTTCACAAGAAGTTCTACTACCAACAAATAAATAATAATTAGTTTCATTCAGTTCATTTAAAATTAATTACTGAACAGAAAGAAACAAAATACATAAACATAGTTTTGCAGTTTAGTTTATCATTTAAAGTTTTATTAAAATACTTAAACATCATTGTATATTGTCTTATTTAGTAAATTTTTATATTGGTAATTGAGTTAAAACTCTTATTAAAAAGCCCAAATCATATTGAAAGGGCTAAAAAACCTTTCATAAAGGAAGATTATTTAAATTGAGAACTTTTATCAGACCAATCAAAAAAGATCCGATTAAATAAAGACTGCGAAAGCCAATAAATATTTTCAAAAGGTTTCATTAAAATTGTGAAGATTAAAAGAAAGAAGTGTTTTTTGCTTGGCAGAATTTCCATTGTTATTAAAGCTAACAGTATGGCTGTATTAAGACAACTCCTAAATAAATACACTTCTCATCAAAAAAATCGAAACACTACAGATTTTCTTTCTGGCGACAAATAACCATAAACTTAACATTTATATGCATTGTTTCAAATAACATAGAAAATACGATGACATGGTATCAGGGCCCAAATTATACTAAACAAATTGTGTTTGAATTGTTAAGGAATTATCTCATAACTTTTCATTTAAAAAAACCGAAGAGGATTATTTCTTTAAGAAAAGCTATCATTATATTTGCGGGCAGTTTGTGACCTTGTGCTACCTAAATGACAATTTTTTTTTCCATTTATAACAATATTTTTCTAATAATCTGTTAAACACATAAACTTGAGAAGTGTTGTTTTTTGATGAGAGCTGTATATATTATAATCATGATTCTTAATAATGTTCTCAAAACTTGGACTTTGCAAATAAACCAGATGGATTAATTTATCAGGAACCAAAACCTAGACTCATATTTTCAGAGTAAAGCCGTTGTCACACAGAGAGCGTGAATGTAATAAGCTGCAAGCCTATATCAGGCACATAATATGCGGGGTATGTGTAACGTCCTATGAGGGCAAATAATCACACTGCTAGTTTCCAGGCCTAATCTTGGAGAGATTTTTTTTTTTTTTTCAAAATTACATTCTAATGGCTGTTGCAAATAACTCATGAAGAGCGGTAAAAACTAAGCTCAGTAGCGCGTATTGGTAGGGGCCTTTGCCCAACAGAGGACTAATGTGAACTGAAATAAAAAGGACAAAACAATAATGAAATTAAATACATTTATTCGACAACACATTGATATGTAAAACAGACAGGTAGAAGAAAGGAAAGCGTAGAAATTACAAACAATAACACAAACTTATCTACTATCTACAATAAACAAAAGTGCCAATTAGTCCGCTCTTTGCGATGCGTTAGTGGAGCCGCACATGCCCTGTCTCAGCAATGCTGTTGCCTAATATTATATATGGAGCAGCGCTGGTTTTCAGACGCAACTCATGATGATGATGGATAGGTAATATTTCTATAAGCTCCTAAACTATTAGAAACTGTATTTCAGAAGCACGGGCTGTTTTCCATGACGTGAACCACTGCAGTGGATATATCTTTATTAGGTACTTATCAACGTACGTTAACAAATAATTATATAAGTAATTAATATTATTATAACGAGTCAAGCCAATTTATATTTTCGATTATGCAGCAAATATTTCTTTATATATTTTTTCGTGATTATTGCTCACGTTTCGTTTCGCGACCGGTATTCTGTAACATTCTCATCTTACCTGAACTTTAATGAGTTATGTAATGACAAAGTTTGGCTATTGGCAGAGCCTTAATCACTCTGTTCCTGTGTGACGTCACACGAATCCTAAAATCTTGTTTGTGCAGTTGTGTCTGTTTGATTCGCACCGCTATCAGTGTAGCCGATACTTTAATACAGCCTGAGTTTGTAAATGTTAGGAGTGGGTGTAATTGAGTAAGTTTCGCACTTTATTGTCGCAGCTGACGCTAAGATTTTGGAATAGGAAATTATACAGAAAGATATGGCCTTAAGCTTAAACGGTTACTGGAAGCCGAATAAATTATTAAAAATGTTAATTTGTTATGCAATGAAAAAATAATATAAATTGTTGTAAAATGTCTGGTTACTTCTTTAACTTCTTCTTGAAATAACCTCTTTGGCACGGAAGGTGAGTAGCTGGCTGAGACGCAAAGGGTGCGGGTTTGATTTCCACTGCGGGATTGCATGATCTGCAAGTTTTGTTCCGTATGTTGTGGTATAATGGTTCGTATTTATAGTTCCTGATATGATGCTATGACATAGCGAATCCTGGTAAGGGATCAGAACTATACCTATGCGTCGAGTTGCTTTAACTGGGTGTAGGCTTTTGCTACAACTGACGCTATACACCAGGCAGTTTAAAATGATCTACACTTATCCACTTCTTAATCACATTCCTAGTAATTTGATAAGTTGAGGCCGTGGTGTGTCCGGCCTAAGAATAGCCCCTTCCATCTTCTCTCACGGATGTCGTAAAAGCCGACTCAGACAGTACACTAGGGGATGAGCAGCATCCACCTGAGTAGTCAACACGAATACTGCGATCACCAATCCGCCTACTAAGCGTGGTGATTATGGCAATTCCTCCCATTGTATTTTATAGGGGAGCACTCGTTCAGCAGTGGATGTCTAAAGGCTGCACTGATGACGATAAGTCACATTCCTAATAACTTACTAGCGATAATAATATCATTGTCACTGTAACTGAACATCGATTTCATCAGTTGTAGAATTTCTTAGTAATACTCTCGTTCCGTTGTGTATTTAGTCACATAACTTTTCATTTAAAAAACCGACTTCCGCCATTGTATTCGACTAAATATTTGGATGAAAAAAAAAATGATGAAAGAACCATAGTGGTGAAAGGATTGTGATACTTTTTGAATGCAAATGCTTGGTTTGTTGCTGAAAATATCAAAATTGCCATACATGGAATTATGGCAAAATTGCATATAGTATGCCTACAATATTTGAGGAGTTCCCTCAATTCCTCATGGATTCCATCATCAGAACTGGATTCTGCAAAAAATGGGACCAATCTGGAAGTATATCTATTCGAATAAAAAAAGAATTTTCCAAATCGTTCCATAAACGCCGGAGATATGCGGTAACAAACATAAAAAAAAAAAAAATACAACCGAATTGAGAACCTTCTTACTTTATGATTCAGCCTTGAGAAAGACACCTCTGTCTCCTCCATTGATGTCGTTAAACCCGATTAAGGGATCACACAATTAGGGGATAGGCAGCAGCACCTAAGTACTTATGTAAGACCTGCGATAAGCAATTGGCCGTGGTGGTCATGACAAATCATCTATTCCAATCTATGGGGCACGCCTCGTCCATCTATGGATGACTCCAAGCTGTAGACGATGCCTCTCATTTCTTTTGTAACATAAACTCAATAGAATTCTCCCAAGCACTGTATTAAATCAAGCGAAAACCAGAAGTTGCGAAAGCTCTTTAAATTAATCAAACTTTGAGCTATTACGCTTTGAATAAAGATTTCCAGTAAATTTGGCAATTATGACGTAATTACGGACGTACGTAATTGGGAGATTTTCCTTTACGAGAACAACAAGAACTTGTTTTCAGTTACCAAAGTATAGATATGTAGTAGTAGTAGTATAGTAGTATAATCATTTATTCTCTCGACACCAGGTTTATCTTAATACTAGGTACAGAAATGTAGGACTAATCTAATCTAAAACCAACTTTGTGCGAGACTGGTGCCTGCGATAGGTTTGAAAAACCTGTGTTGCAAGTCACCAGGGCCCCACTCCGCGGAATAAATACGAAGTCAATACAAAAGTGACACTAGAGTAGACAACAAAAAGTAGGTAGGTAGACAAATGAAAAAGAAACACAAAAATAAAAAATAAAGAAATGGCATAACGTAAAATGGCAGGGTTCACACAGGTGACTGAGTCTACCCTCGGAGTAGTTAATATGTGCGCGTCCGAGTGGTATATATATATATATCTATATATCTATATATATAAAGTGGTATGAGTGGTGTATGTATGGATGGAGTGCATGAATGGGTTCTCCTGATATTGCCTGTTCCATATGAGTGTGTAAGTGTGTGAGCAATCCACTTGATCATATATGGTGTGTGTGTCCGTATATGTGAGTGTGTGCGTATATGTGAGTGTGTGGGATGGATGTTTGTGTGTGTGCAGTCAATGTATATGCGTTTGTCCATATCTTTATTTTTAAATATTACATAAACGTTACGTTTGTTAGTAATAGAACTTTTTGTGAAAGAGTTCGTCCGGGGAAGTACACCACCGTACCTATTTTTGTCGCCAGCAGTAGTGCTCGCATTGCTGTGTTTCGGTTTGAAGGGTACGGGTGCTGATGAAATGGGTCAATTACAGGCAAATGAGACTTTTCATCTTTGTGTCTCAGGGTCGGCAGCACGCGTGTGATGCCTCTGGTTTTGCAGGTGTCCATAGGCTACGGTAGCTACTTTCCGTTAGGTGGGCCGTATGCTTGTTTGCTTACCTAGAAGTTTAAAACAATTATAGTCGTTTGGTGTGCTAAGCCATGCCAATCAGTTATTTACGTAGTCAACCCCTCCAATTCAAGGTTGCTCGAGAGTTACCTTAATAGATAGCTATATACATTCAAATCATTTTGTTTTTAAAACTCTCGGTCCTATTTGAGTTACAAAATTGAGTAAATCTATCTGTTGTGTAGTAGGTAAGTTAGCTAAATCGAGTGGTCTCAAATTGTTGGATGCTGTAGTACTAAGAATTGGCAGGGCATTGTGATAGACACAATAAACGCTCTCTTCCAAATCCTTGTTTATCCTGTTGTTTTTCCGGGTTCGCACGTGCCAGTAATTCCCCTGACTAATTACCAGTTCCAAACCCGTCCGTGACATATTTGCTGATTCAAATTCTGTCTGTTTACTTATGTGCCGATTGGACGAACATTTCGACCAATTCCTGCCAATTATGACCAATTACTAACCTACTAGACTAAGCTAGGGAACTGTTATTAACTCATTTTTGACAGAAATTTAATGAAAAACGGATATTCAATAAAAATATCGGAATTGAAAAAAAAATACAAAACAGACCATTTAATGCCCACTTTCATTTTTATAAAAGGAATAAGATTGGTTCTTTGCTCGATTTATTTCCATAAAACCATGATCTAAGAAAATCTGATGCTTATAAGTTTTAGCACTTAATTGACACGGACGTATGTATGGTGTAGTGTAACAAGGAGTTTGTGTGGCGACACCGATGAGCGCCCCTAGCGTACACTCTGTGAACCACATTATCCATACCAAAATCCGTGTTACACTACACCATACGTTCGTGTCAATTGCTTGTCAAAACTCAGAATCAGCTCTCTGGTACTTCGAGAGTAACACCAGCTTACGTCACTATCCAGTTGCCACTTTATTGCAATAATTACGGAATTACGGAAATATTTTCTGTGATCATTCTGCTAAAAATGTAATCAAATTGTAATTTTGTTTGTCTATATCAAATGAAACAATCAAATTAAAGATTGAAAATAGTTTTTAGCAAAAATCTCTGGGTTTTATCGGATTCGAACAGGAAATAATAATGAGTCAGGGAGTTAGATTACACGCTACTGGTAGCACAAAAACGGGTTGTCTCAATTCACATTGGTGATTACGCAGGCTGGTGAATACCCAGGTAGCTATCGGGTCTCGGAAGAGGAGCGGAGAGAGTAGTAATAAGAGTATTATTATACCATGTATTAAATTAAAACAAAAAGCCAAGTCAAAAACAACTTCTTACTGCTTCCTAGTCTCCTGGTAAATTTTAAGAAAGTTATTCCACTATAGTTACTCCTTGAATCGTCGCAGACTGTATTAGAAAGATCGTCACTGGATCTATTAGTAGTTGAAAACTGCCTAAAAATTTTACGGACAGTAGTATAAAAAATAAATTGGTAACTTGTCCCTTAAGTGAATTTTAATTTACCGATTATGTCCTGAAAATCCTATTCCAACAAAATCTATTTGCTGAAAAGGCGTACGATAGATTAAAAAGTTTCATCCATTGTTCATCCACACAATAGAGTGATGGACGGCACTAACGTATGTTCTTATTTTACTCAGAAAGCAGGTTACCGGCACCAATATACATGTGCTTACCGGTAAAAGCCTTCTAACAACATTTTAGTCTTCTTATATCGTACCATTGGTTTTTTCTGGGTAACCTTGACTGAGGTAGGTAGATTCTTGACGACCTCCGGCGGGTGAGTAGCCGGCAGATACGTGAGAGGTGCGGGTTCAATTCCTTCTTCAGGACTAATAATGCTCGCATCTTATGCAAATATTTGTTCCGGATCTAGGTGTTGTTGGTACCATGGTACTCATAGTTCCTGATACCAATGACACAATGGATGCTACGGCGGGATTAGGACTGTGTACGTGACTACATGGTATTTATTTAGGCGACCACAAATCGGACGACGCAGTAAAGGGGCTTCCCCTGTCGATGGACCAAGGACATTATAAGGTTCGCAGGAAGTTAGTGGATGGAGGACCAAGACATCATGGCATTCTATGGGGGAGGCCTACGTCCAGCAGTGGGATTGAAAAGGCTGATAATTATAATGATGATTTATTTATGTATATGACTGCGGCGTGTTGGAGTTAGGCCCCTTTAACAGCTCGCAGATAGGGAGAATCAGGGTGTGGGTAATAAAAGCTAGTTTCTTAGTAACCAACTTTTACTGTCCATAACAAATCCACAGCCTGCACATTTTGCATTCCTAGAGTTAGGTATCACACGCGTCACTGGCCTGAACACTCTTCAGAACAGCAGCTCCTGGTATAGGCTCCAGGTCCAGGTAGATTAAGACCACCCTGATTCTCCCTATCTGCGAGCTGTTAAAGGGGCCTAACTCCAACACGCCGCAGTATGGTAGGTACTTCTCAAGGTGTTGGAGGGGCTTCCGTCCAGTAACGGCACCGTGGTCTGCAGAGACGGTGGCTGGTCCAGAGCCGAGGAGTCTTCCAAAGGAATACTCTCGTAGTAGCAAGAATCCCTAGAGGGATTCCGAGTGCAGTTAGATAGATTTAAATAATAGCAGCGGTAGGTACGTCCTTTCGTCAGGGCTAGTAAGGTTCTGTGAGAGGATCTGCCTCGGGCCTCCACCCTCGGGAGCCACAGAATAAAACGTAGTACTCGTACAGGACACAGAATAATGCATAGGTCGAGCGCTAGCAAGGCTACGCGTCCTAATCCCGAGCGCACCGTAGGTAAGTAGGTACCTCGTATCTACTTAATTTCATTATAAAAAATCTTTATTAGTATGTAATTAATCTATCTTAGTAAGTATCTATGTAATTTTAGTTTTAATTTTATTTAAAGTTCAATTTAAAGCTATTTATCTATTTTATTAATCTATAAAAACGTACAACGCCACAGTACCCCGCCAAAACACGTAGGATTTTTCCTATGAAGAAATCCGACTCACTTACCTAAAGTTCAATAGTACTATTCTCCATTCACATAACCATTCATACTTCATCTCTCATACTTCCTTAGAACATTTTGTCTGTAGTCACTATAGATGTGCCTAAGACCCTAACACTCTGAGTATACTTGTGTGATAGAACATGTATACTCGGAACAGCACTAGATGGAGTTCCTTATTTAGAATAACAAAAAAACTCACTTTAGGTAGGTAGAATAATTAGTATAGGTACTAGAATAGTGAATTGATGTAGGCACTGAGCTATAGTTGTTAGCTTTATAAAAATTATCTAGTCATTGCATTCCCATTGTTATGATTGTATTGTTAGGCGTGCTTCGCCTATAGCGTGTTATAGGTGCCTAGATATAATAGATATTTCAACACACTGTCAGTATCGCCCGTACAAAATCATCGGTATTAACGCAGCATGATAATAACCATTAGATTTGTTGTAAGCATGTATAGCGTGTAGTGTAGTGTACAGCTATAAGATACTGTAACTAAAGCATAATAGATGCCTAGTTGAGTGCAGCATGAATGAACCTAGAAATTAAAGTAAGTTAGTAGTAAGTTTTAGTTAAAGTTGCTTTAGTAATTAGACCAACCAAGAAAATACTCAAGAGTATAGATATAACATAGATATAAGTAGAATAAGCTAAGGATAATTTATTTTTAATTTTTATTATGTATATTATAGGTGACCTACTTAGATAGATTTTATTCTTTGTAGCTGATTAGTTTAAAATCTTTTACGTGCCATAAACCAAGATTATGACCGTTCATGTCACTTAGTTCGTAAACCAGAGGAGATTTTTTAGAAATTATCTTACATTTTAAATATTTAGGTGCTAATTTTTGTTGTAATATTTTGCTTTATCACTTAAATTGAATGTTTTCTTCCATATTATGTCACCTACGTTGAATTCTATAGGTTTTTTACGTAAATTATAGGAATTACTATTTCTACTGTGTGCTTGCAAAAGAGATAACTGTACTTTGTTAAATATAGTAGAAAGAATACCTAAATTTTCAGCATACTGTTCACGTGGTTGAAAAATTAAGGTTTCAACTTCACCAGAATCATTATTAATGTAGTGTGAACCACAAGTGACTAGTTCTCGGCCATAAACCAAAAATGACGGTGTGTAGCCTGTCACTTCATTCACTGAATTGTTTATTGCAAACTGTATTTTAGGTATCAACGTATCCCAAATGCGTTGATCATTAGTAATGAATGTAGAAACTGCTGTCATGATAGTCTTATTATATCTTTCTACAGTGTTTACATGGGGAGTGTATTTAGGAGTATAGTGTAAGTGAGGAATGTTATATTTAGAGAGCATTTGCTTTAACGTGACACTTACAAACTGTTTACCATTGTCCATAATTACGGTTGACGGAATTCCGTGAACTAAGAAAACGTTTTCTTCTAGAATTTTAGTGACTATTTCCGCGGTAGCACGTTTTATAGGAAACAATAGGCAGTATTTACTAAAGATACACGTCACAACTAGTAAGAAAGCATTCAGTTTTCTAGACACCGGTAATGGTCCGACTAAGTCGATACTTAGTACCTGAAATGGTCTAGCGCAACATTTAGGTCTACCCATTTCCCCCAGAGTAGCATGGTTTTGGTGTTTATGGGCAATGCATGTGTCACAAGTACTTAGTACTCTAACTACGTCAGCATGCATCCCAGGCCAATAGTATTTCAAGATTAGGCGCTTATACGTCTTGAAAATACCGAGATGACCTGCCATAGGTTCAGCATGATTTTCCAAGATAATCGACTCCCTAACTTCACTAGGTACAACCTCCTTCCATTCAAACTCTGTAATTAGAGAACATTTCCCTTTCATAAAACGGTACAGTTTATCATTTTTAATAGTGTAATTCGGAAATGAAGTTGCAGAATTCTGACAGCCGTGGAAAATATTCAAATACCATTCGTCCCTAGTGTTTGTAGTATTAAGAGAAGTATCAATAGCCGAAACCGGACATGCACGCGATAACGCGTCTGGTATTATATTATCAACGCCACGACGGTGTTTGATCTCAAAGTTAAAAGACGACAGTCGCACACCCCAGCGAGCGAGACGACCAGTAGGGTTGTTTAGATTAAGGAACCATTTCAGAGCAGAGTGATCCGTATAAACGATGAATTTACGACCATTATCTAAGTAGCACCTCCAGTGTTCAATAGCTACGAGAACTGCGAGTGCCTCTCTTTCGGTGATGCTGTAGTTACGTTCTTGAGCTGAAAGAGACTTGCTCATGTAAGCTATACGGTGTTCTACTCCATCAATAGTTTGCGTTAGTAAACCACCTACACCGTAGTCACTGGCGTCTGTGTGTACCTCGAATGGTAACGCAAAATTAGGGCATGATAGGATAGGAGCCGAGATAAGACATTCCTTTAGTTTGCAGAATGCTTCATCCGCTTCTTTTGACCAATCAAAAGGTTTAGACTTTTTACTAGTCGAAGTCAAACTATTTAGTGGACCAGCTATAGCACTAAATTTTGGTACAAATCTTCTGTACCAAGAAGCAGTTCCGAGAAATCTCTTTACCTCCTTTTTATTTGTAGGTACAGGAAAATTTAAGATAGCCTCAACTTTTCCGGGGTCAACGTGTAAGCCTTTAGAGTTCACGACATAACCAAGGTATTTTAGCTCGTTTCTAAAGAATAGGGATTTCTCGAAATTTATAGATAAATTTGCCATCCTTAGTTTTTTCTGAACTTTTAGAAGAAGTGCAATGTGTGTCTCAAAGTCAGCAGTTACCACGATTACGTCATCAACAAAAACAAAAACAGAGTTTTCGAATTCTGGGCCATAAAATAAAAGATCCATCAGTCTTTGTTGTGTAGCTGGCCCATTGGTTAGGCCAAAAGGTACGGTAACAAAACGATATGTACCCCGATTAGGTATATAGAATGCAGTTTTGTCTCGATCTTGTGCGGCAATTGGTAGCTGCCAGTAAGCACGAGAGAGATCAATACTAGATAGGTATCTAGCGTTCTTTAAATTGTCTAGAATTTCAGAGACATAGGGTAATTTATATGCATCCTTTTTTGTTACCGCGTTCAGCTTACGGCTATCTAGACAAAATCGTAATGAGCCATCTTTTTTAGGGGTAAGCAAAACTGGGGAAGACCACGGGCTTTCGCAGGGTTCAACTACACCTAACCGAAGCATGTCATCGAGTTCGTTACTTAAAATGCGTTGTTTTTCAGGAGAGAGTCGGTAATATCGCTGCCTAATAGGTACGGTGTCGCCTGTGTCAATACAGTGATCTACTAGATGTGTACGACCTAGCCCGCGTTTTTCAGTAGAAATGTCTATGAACTGTTCAACGATATTATCAGCTGTTACGCGTTGAACGTTAGTGAGTTCATCGTACGATTGTAGCATTCTAGGAGAATTGTTAAGATCAGCGATATTGCATACTGCATTATTGTTAGTTAAAGATATTGAATTTAGAAATTTCGGGCATAGCTCGAACTTACGCCAAAAATCAACGCCGAGAATTAATGAAGACGTTATTTCTGGTATGACGTAGGCTTTTAGAACATGGAAGTTATTTTCAAAAGTCGTAGGTAAATTAATATAGCTTTGAGTAGTCACTTGTTGACCACCGGCTGTTATAAAAGATTTAGGGTTCATATCATTTACTAAGGAAAGTCCAGTAGAGAGTAAATGTAGATGTGAATTATCTCCTAGTATTGTTACTGACGAGCCGGAGTCAAGTAACCCGCAAATAGAAAGATTACCTACTTTTATAGTTACGTAGGGACGTACGTCGTTATCAGGTTGTCGATTAAAGATTGATGCAATGGAATAGCTTGAAGAAAATACTTTAATAAACTTTAGCCACTCATTCCATTCAGCTTCGCTAGTTTTAGATAAGTTTTTGTTAGTGCTAGTATTCACAATGCAACAATCTGAGCTTATTAGTTTTTTGGATTGGACTTTTCTTTTGGATTGCAGGTCGTGCAATCTGGGTATTTTACATCTTTCCTCCCACACTTAAAGCACACAAGAAAACGTTCCCGGTTGCACTGTCGTAGGTTATGCGAACTATTACGACATCTAGGACAATAGCGCTTATTATTCTCTTCATAGATCGGATTCGGGCTTATCGATGCTACCTTCGCACCCGCAGAATTAGACTGACCCGAAGTCTGCAGATTAGTAGGTTTATTATAGTTATATTTACCGTAAGACTGGTAAGAAGTCATAGGGTTTTTGTTAAAGTTATAGTTTTGTCTGTAGTGTTTGTAGTTAGACGTATCTTGAGGTTTAGAGAATGCTAGATCAGGAGCTAGTGTTTCAGTGGTGACCCTAGGTGGTTCACGAAATTGGGCAGACAAAGCTTGGATTTTTTCATAGTTTCGGCATAGAAAACGAAGAGTATCGATCGTATCTACATCACTACCATATGACACTAGGGTATTCGCATAGCACGGCCTAATATTGTGTAGTATTATTTCAAGTTTTTCAGACTCTGTTATAGCTTTAGACAGTCTAGAAAATAACTCAGACATTATTGCAAGGTAGATAATAATATTTTCTGATTCGCCCTGAGTGCGGTTACGAATCTCAGCGAGTAGTCTGTAATCGTAATCGAATTGGCTGAAATCAGCTATCAAACGTCTAGTCAAGTCCTCCCAACAATGAACTTCGTCTCTTACACTTCGATACCAGTGCAAGGCTTGGTCAGTGAAGATCTCGGTTGCGTAAGTTAAAAGCTTAGTATGTGAGATATTTCGAGACGTGCAGAATTCACTTACTTTTTGTATAAACACATGCACACAAGTCCTACCATTGAACTTTAGTTTTTGCAAGTCAGAAATGTGATTACGTTGTTCGCAACCAGACGCATTAGGCACAGGAACAGAGGCACTACCACTACCTAGTAGTAACTGCGTAGTTGGCGGATTACTTGGCGTTAGTAAGCTTACAGGCGCGCACTTTGATAGTAACTCAAGTACACCATTAAATTCTTTTAGCAATTTCAAATATTTATCTTCAATTGTAGATTTGTCCATCCGATTTAGTCGGTGGTAAATATGATTAGCAAGAGCTTTAGTACGGTCAAATAAGTTAGTTTCATATTTGTCTTGAAGAGACCTACCCCGTATCACTAGCTCTTTAACGGACGTAGATACACCTTCTAGATCATCCTCTGCATCAATTCCTGACTCCTGTACATCTTCCGTAGGAAATAGCGCACATAGCTTATTTATTTGCCTTCTCAGTTCTAGAACAGTCGAAGCAGGTTCTCCGCCTCTAATCAAGACTTCGTATGCAAGTTCGTTTTTATTTAGCAGTAGAAATTTTATAGGATGAGTTTCCATTGTGTCTGTTTTACATACGGTAGGTATTTAGGTACTTAGAAGCACTGAAGTTAATTACTTAGCTGTCTTTACAATAAGGGACAATCTAACCACGAATAGGTGATCAATTTAAGTATAAATAGGTACAACAGAGATTTAAATTAAATAGTTTAGGTAAGCTGCGAACCGTTACGTAGGTAATGTTACAATTAAATTATAGATTTAGCAAAACTTAGGTACAACCAGTAGGTAAGTTACAAAATATTATTTAGGTAGATATTCTGAATTAATTTATAATAAAAGATTTTAAAGTTAAGTAGCAATAATACGTAACAGCTTACATTAGCTAGATCAACGATCTTATAATTCACAATAGATCCAGGGTCACGTACAAAATGAAAGCTAAAAACTGTCCGCATGGATACATACTTATACAGCTACATTTGTTTACTAACGAACAAAGATGAAAGTTTTAAAACAGTTCTAAGTTCAACCTAATTACAACCATGACACCTAGCAATAAAGTAGCAAATCTTCAAAATATTATCTTACACTTACGATCATTCGTCACAAAAAACGAGCAAATCAATTATATTACTCCTGTCACTTGTCAAATCAAAAGACATAGGTTAAACAACTAGTGTGAAATCAACCTTAAAGAGCTACAAATAAAGTTCTTTTTCCCGTTATTACCTTGCGAGCTACATCCATCCGTTTCCATGGTTTCGCTTCTGTTTGCTTCTTCAAATTTAACTACAGAAGGTATGGAGTCGCGTTGATCACTTAAATAATTTATAATATGCACGTTAAAGTTAAGTTAAAATTATTTATGTTTTGGGCATGTATGTTTGATATTGATAGTATATATACTTGTTATTTTATTAACGTTCTGTTGTGTGTATATTTATGTGTATGTTTATGTTTTTGGCCAAGATGTCTATCGCTGGATGTCACAAATAAAAATATCACTAAATTCCACATCTTTATATTCATGTTTACAATCTTTATAATACAAGTACAGTTTAGTGCAATAATTTGATCAAAACCCAAAATGTTTAAAACAGCTCAACATTAAAAATTTTCCATTCTGCGTACCTACAGGCTGATAATGAAGCCCTAGTTATAAAAAGCTCAAATATAAAAAATATATGTTCTGCTACGTTTGTCTCGTTTCATAATAAAAAAAGATATCGACCATCAAAGTTTTCCAACAAAAACCGTAAAGCGCTTGAGGGCGGGCGTACAGGCGCCTGCCGTAGGTTGGGCATTTATTTGATATTTGGGAAATATACCTATAATATGATAAAAGAATTTGAAAAAGTACTGTTTTTTTACGATAATGTGTTCTATAAGTGATTCTGGTTCATAAATTTTAACAAAGCGAGAGGACTCATTATCAGTTGGTATAGATGTAAAGGGGTTGTTAACCAAAGATTTGGTTAAATAACAGTAGCGTAAATGGATTGCTCGGAAAGCTAAAATAAAAAAAAGGAAAGCCAAGTATCTGATGAGAGTTCAACAAACAGACACAAAAGTAGTATTAAAATTTTTTAAAGTTCTGGTAAAAACAAATTATTACAATACAAATCTACTCCATGCATCTACTGTTCTGTTACAGACAATTTTGCGTCAACGTTGGCCAAACATTTGTAGCGGTGGTTTAAAATCGGTAATTTTGATCAAAATTTCATACTATTTGTTAGTTTAAAGCTTAAAATACAACTTATTCTACATGTACTTAACGAAAGTAAAACACTCCGGCCGTTAAATTGTTTTTTCGGGGATTATTTTTGCAACTTTTAAATATACATTGCGGCATTGTGACACGGGTTTACATTGGCTTTGTTTGAAGCGAACTAAATCAAATACAAACTCACTTTTCAAGTGAGCTTATAATCACCGAGACGTTTTTATTGCGCCGACCCGATATCTATGTGAGTATTAGAGATCGTTGAGCTAGATCCACCGCGTGGCATTTATAGGTTATGTACGTACCGGTTCGCTGCGTAGTAAGTCACCGCTTCGTTCACAGGTTCTAGAAAGTTCGACCGCTAACTGTATGGGATTTAGACTATGGATTTAAAATACAAAATGCTTGGCTGTGTAATTACCACGTTAAATAGGCGCCACTGCGGCGTGTTGGAGTTAGGCCCCTTTAACAGCTCGCAGATAGGGAGAATCAGGGTGTGGGTAATAAAAGCTAGTTTCTTAGTAACCAACTTTTACTGTCCATAACAAATCCACAGCCTGCACATTTTGCATTCCTAGAGTTAGGTATCACACGCGTCACTGGCCTGAACACTCTTCAGAACAGCAGCTCCTGGTATAGGCTCCAGGTCCAGGTAGATTAAGACCACCCTGATTCTCCCTATCTGCGAGCTGTTAAAGGGGCCTAACTCCAACACGCCGCAGTATGGTAGGTACTTCTCAAGGTGTTGGAGGGGCTTCCGTCCAGTAACGGCACCGTGGTCTGCAGAGACGGTGGCTGGTCCAGAGCCGAGGAGTCTTCCAAAGGAATACTCTCGTAGTAGCAAGAATCCCTAGAGGGATTCCGAGTGCAGTTAGATAGATTTAAATAATAGCAGCGGTAGGTACGTCCTTTCGTCAGGGCTAGTAAGGTTCTGTGAGAGGATCTGCCTCGGGCCTCCACCCTCGGGAGCCACAGAATAAAACGTAGTACTCGTACAGGACACAGAATAATGCATAGGTCGAGCGCTAGCAAGGCTACGCGTCCTAATCCCGAGCGCACCGTAGGTAAGTAGGTACCTCGTATCTACTTAATTTCATTATAAAAAATCTTTATTAGTATGTAATTAATCTATCTTAGTAAGTATCTATGTAATTTTAGTTTTAATTTTATTTAAAGTTCAATTTAAAGCTATTTATCTATTTTATTAATCTATAAAAACGTACAACGCCACATGACTTCTAATTCTTGGTACAGACTTTTAATTCTTGCCGGTTTCGTCACAATGTTTTATTGTTGTTTTGAGCTGGGTAATAAATTCGGCACGCACGTAAACTTTTGTTGTAGTACGTAGATTCACGCCGGTTTAAAGTTCCTGCTTTTTATGTGCATTTGGTGTGATTGTCTTTCTCTCATAACAATAACTAAACCGTCTTTCTAATATCCATTATTACGATCATAAATCACCTAACTTCTCTTGTCTATGCACCATCGAAGGAAATAGATAATACTTCGTTTTGAATTGATTTCATCGATTTGTTTGTTCTGGAAATGTAGCTAGGTAAGATACTTCTGCTAGTTTCAGTTCAACTAAGGTTTTTTATCTGTTGCCGCAAGTGATTGTGCATTTAAAAGTGCTCAACTTATTATCTGAAGGCTCATTTTGACTCACCGATAGCATGATTTGAACTCATGACCAGATTTAAAAATCAGAGGTTAAGAAGATGGTTTCACGGTATACAAAAAAGATTGTTTTGAATAGAAACAATAATTTCTAGTAAATTAAATTGAACTTAGCATTCAAATGATTAACACCAAACCGCAAAACCCTTAAACGTAAATTAATTCGGACCTCTGACATTAAGGTGAATAGATCGCGAATAATAATTGGATTCCCTACTTTTGAAAAAGGTTGACCTTTTACTGAGCTCGTTATTATTGTATTTTCATGATGGACACTATAGAAAGAAATACACATCTATAAACTGAGAAAACACTAAAACTAACTAAGGGAACTAAGAACTAAGGGGGAGGCCTATGTCCAGCAGTGCACTTCTATATGCTGATGATGATGATGAAACTAAGAAAAAAATACTTATTTTGGCTACTGGGTTTATAATCATACTAAAAGCTTTTAAATAAAAAATTATGACAAATTAATATAATTATAGATTCAGATATTTTTTTCGGAAGATACAGACTGGTGTCTACTGACACTATATTGTAATTTAATCGTTTTTAAAATTAGAGAATTAGGCCTCTGATGATAAGTTGATGGCTAACTGATGACTGATTGCCATTAGCAATGCTAGCTAATGGCTTGCTACTAATTAAGCTCTAGCGTGTAATCGGCTTTCTCTGTAAGCGTGCCTGTTCATCATCATCACCATTAGCCTGTAGAATTACCGTATGTCACTGTTGGACATCCTTGAGAGCTTTGATTAAGTCAAAATTATAATGTTATTGAAATTCTTGTTCCTTCAGATTAAGATACGTACAAAATAAAAAAGTAAGTAGGTGGTAACTAGCCGATAAGTCAGCCAAATTAAGCGGTCCTAAATCGGAGTGGAGAACACTAAATGTATGTGCTTGTGTTATAAAAAGGTGACACCTGATGAAAACAGGTAAGACAAAGGTAAGGTGAGGCGGGAATCAAACCCGCAACCTCCTGCGTCGCAGAAGAACCTTCGCCCGCCGCGACACAGAGGTCGTCAAAAAACAAAAAAAATTGGTCGGAAATCTTACAAAGCCTGAGCTTACCATGCAAAATCTTTGTAAAAATCGTACAAACTATTAAATATTGGATTTTAGGATTTAAAAGAGCTAGATTTATTTTTTACGTGGTAGCTCAATGCTGATATTTCAGAAAAGTTACTATAATATTTAAGCAGCCTTCCATTATATATAGATACGCATCAACTTTGGTAAGTGTATGTTTGGATATTTTAATTCAGAATCTTTTACACAGGCCATATTTTTAAGTAAGAATTTTTCACATCTCCGCAAAAATCTTGTTCGCCATTATAGCAAACATTCTCTTGCCGTCGATAAAATATTCGGTGACAGGTTGGTTTATGGTCCTTCTTAAAAGGGTTTTAAGTTTTTCGCATAATTGATATAAAGTTGGAGATAGTCTGTCTAGTTTGTGTAATAGAACTAATGAAATGTGGTTACGGGACATTGTTGTAAATTTATTTAGTTGTATACGATAAAAAATGTTTTTGTGATATAAATGAACAAAACACTAATTGACTTTGACTTTGAAGTTGAAAGTTGTTAAAATATTATTTAAACCGAGATGTTTAGTAAAAGTACCATAAAATAATAAATGAAAAACCTAAAAAGAATTGACAGATGGACTGAAAGAATTAAAAATTTACTTGAAAACTACGAACAAGTTTAAGAGTTTTGTGGGTGTTTTATTTGAAATAAAGGTCGGAAACTATTGTTTATTTATTTATTTTAAACTTTCATACAAATCAATAGTGCTAGGAGGACTTAATGCTAATAGCATTATCTACCAGTCATCCGGGGTAAGCAAAAAGATAGTGACGCGTGCCTTACATTACATTGTTACATTACAAGCAAGGTAGGTAAATGAGACTAAGTAGGTAAACAATAAAACTAAAAAGATTATTATAATATATAATATATATATATTACTTACTAAAATTATGCAAAAACATCTACAACTATCATGTTGTTGTCTTGCAAACAATTAAGTTGGATTGTTAACCCCAGCAGTAAGTTGTCATGTCATTTGGAAGATCTGATATGAAATAATAAGAATTCTGCTATGAACACATTATCAGTTCTTATTCAGACACCACCAAGTGCCATAAATAATTCCATAATTTGTCTTCGTTAGCAAAGTTTATCAGAAAAAAATATTATATTAGTGGGGAAAACTTCCGCAAAATATATCTTCGTCTCTGCGGCTGTAACTTGATTACGTTAGAAAGTAATTCTGGGAACTACGTTTGTCCATTCATTTTTCACGAGGCTTTTGAACCTTTTATTTCTGCTGTGGTTTTTGTTGATGAAATTGATAATTATCTTGCATCTTAACACAAAGACAGAGTTTTTAATTTTTTTGTGATTACAATGAAATAATTTTGTTAGTGTCGTTGTTTTAATATTTCCATTTATGAATCCAAAAACCACGTTAGTAAGGAAATAAAAAAGTATTTTCATTGACTGCGTTTAAAAAGTTACTTCAACTATTTATCTAGCTTGCCTTTGGACGAAAGCTTTATAAGCTAGCCCCTAGCTTCAAAAGTTAACAATATGAGAGAGGTGGTGGTTGCCAGCTAAAAGCTTCGCGACTAAGTGTCGTCCTCAAACGTGATGCTTATTGATGTGGCAACATGTACCACAGAAACGTATAACGTACTTAATTCATTTTGTATCAAGTTTGCCTCAGACTGTTTTAAAATACTCAGACAGTGAAAAATTTACTGAGTCCATCTACGAAACCAGCAGAGTACTAACCATCTAGCCTTAAATACACCAAAACATGTTTTTTTTTTTTTTTTTTGTTTGTTACGGCGTTTATGGACCGATTTGGAAAATTCTTTTTTATTTCAATAGATATACTTCCAGATTGGTCCCTTTTTTTTCAGAATCCAGTTCTGATGATGGGATCCATGAGGAATTGAGGGAACTCCTCAAATATTGTAGGCATACATATGGCGATTTTGATATTTTCAGCAACAAACCAAGCGTTTGCATTCAGAAAGTATCATAATCCTTTCACCACTATGGTGCTTTCATAATTTTTTTTCATCCAAATATTTAGTCGAATACAATGGCGGAAGTCGGTTTTTTAAATGAAAAGTTATGATATGTGTACTTAACTGACATAAGCTTCGAATTAGTAAACTGAAGTAGCAATGGGCAGGCCATCTAGCAGCTGTGGCCTAAGAATAAGACTCATCCAACTCCTCCTATGGATGCCGTAAAAGGCAATAAGGAATTACACCACAGGATGGGCAGCGTCCACCTGAGTACTTCTGAGCTATCCTACCTCTACGAATAAACAAACAAATTTTACCTCTTTGTAATAAAAATAAGTGTAATTAAATTCACACTTTCAAGAGCGACAGAGCGTACCTCCTCTGTTGGGTAACGTTTTAGATATTATTATTATATTGCATATTATTTATCATTATTAGATAATATAGGAATGAACAAAATTTTTATCCCATCTAGTCTATACCATTGAAATCTGATGTTTGATAACTTATAAGGAAGTTACGGAAATAGATACACTTTACCATTCTGAACGTATCTACGACAATACCACTAATCAAAATGAAAAATGAAAAATATTACAGATGTACAATTTCTTTTAATAAAATATAAAATAGCTCTAACAGAAATACAATATGGCAGCATTCTCAGGCCAGGTATCATTTTGGCGTTCTGCCATGGCTCGCCTTGTAGAACGCATTCAAGTAAAAAACCGGAAAATGTCGACTATTTACTGGTACCTGCCAGCTTAGGGCTTACCTACACAAATTCAATATACAGCCAGCCCCCCCGATCCTCATAATTATTGAACATTCAATTCACAATCTAATCTCATCTCTGTCAACTGTCACTTCTGTCACTGCGTGCGTGGACGTAGTAACTATTACATGCTTACGATATCTTTCTCACTCTAACATACTCCTTTTTGAGTCACAGAAAGGTTGTTGATTAATCTAACGCAAGTTATATAAGACAAAATAAACAACTCAAACATACACCTTGTAGACACAAAAAAACATAACGTTCGCTCAGAAATCGGAAAATTGAAAAATGGCGACGATAATTTAAAATTTTAAAAAAGGTTTATAATGAGAATCATGTCCTGAACGCCCGTTCAAGGATTTGAAAAGGTATTTTTGTTGTTAAAAAAAAAAACGGTTGTCTGTAAAGTCGGTTTACTGACGATAGTTCAACGTGTCAACGTCGTTATTGTGCTTCTTTGTCGCTCGTTCCGCGCTCGCGCGCATGCGGCGTTAGCGCATGTGCATATATATATATATATCGCATACACTATGCGCATGCGCATATATATATATATAGCATATATAGCGCATGCAGTGACGCTGCATGCGCGAGACAGTTTTGCGAGGTGACGCATGACGAGGTAACGACGTATGACGAGGTAACGACGCATTAGTCAAGTTTTTTCGAGCGTGCAGCCGGCTCCATCGATTTATAAGACGTTAACACGTCAAAAGAAAACTTTGTTTAATATAATCTCAAGGGCTTTGTGCCGGTAAGCGCGTGTAACTAGTCGTTGGCAACCTGTTTTGAACGTGGATGCATCCGTGTGAGTTTATTATGCGGTATCACGTCTAGATGCACTCTTTATCGTTAGACATTTTTTGAGAAGACTCTGTAGTTGTTTAATTCGTATATCTGTACTCAGGCACACTCGTGTCCAATTTTTTTAAAAGGTTCGTGGTCATGTTGGATTATTTATTTACTTTCTATAAGTATTTATAAGTAAGTGATAAGCACTGTCACTTTATTTTGATTTCAAACATTAAGTAAATCTGATATTTTTACATTGGTTTCATTTGACAGTTCGGCCACAGGTTTTGACGATCATGTTGAATATAAATTAACAGCATGAAAATCAAAAAATCTACTCTCAAGCAAAAGCAGCAGGCAAGCAGGTAGCAAGCTGTCTAATGTGAATGAAATGTTAAGTGAAAGATTAGGGCAGAACGCCATTCTGCGAAACAATAAATCATTAATCGAATCAACTTACAACTTTTCAACTTTTACAAATAATCCTCATGTTGTTTCAGGTACTTCTCAATAAATTCGGCTGGAAACTGGAAGTAGAACAAAGAACGGTAAAGTTTTGATCGGAATGGAGTTTAATAAGCTTAAGTTTGGTAGTTTCAATGTTGCAGAACTTGCAGTAGTTTAGCTTTACAAGCTCAAGGTAAGCCATAAATACAGTGAAATAAGGATGTGACTGAGTTAACCTACAGCTGGCAAAGATATCAATTGTTAGAAACACCCTCAAGCGTGGGTACTCACATAGATAATGAATATTTGTCACATTGAAATTGTGAGCTCATACCATTAAATAATAATAACAATAATAATAGTTGATTGAAATTTATTAGATTAGATTATGATACCTAACAATTAAAGGTACATAACACTGTGTTAGCGATTCTATGCATCATTACAAGATACTATAGTAGGAAGTCAACCGGTCGTCGTGGCATTCTATTTGGGCATATATCCACCAGTGGAGTTCTATATGCTAATAATGCTGATGACTAGGAAGATAGAAGGATTATAATCATCAGTCTGCAGAAGTCCATTGCTGGACTATGCCTCTCACTAGAATGCCAGAGTTCTCACATAAAAACTTGAAAACTCTTGCTTGCGTTGCTCTAGCACTTTATTCGTTAAGATTCTCCCGTAAGGTACGTGAAAGTTTAAAGAAAATTACGCGTATCATAAAAAATATGTTGTTACTAAACAATATTTTATTTCGTACCTACCTTGATACATTTTTAACGCTTTCATCTACAAAATGTATTAAGATCTGAGTTGTAATTTTTAAATAAAAGACAAACGAGAGCGTGAGATTACATTTAACTTACTACTATTTCTACTCATATGTGATTATGACATTGTTTTAAATCGCTTTGACTTGTTTAACTAACATAAGTATTGTTCTAGAATTTTTTACTCTTGATCTTGACTCCAAATTGCAGCAAAATCCAATTTGAACGGGGTTAATGTACCGACCTGAATAACAGTAGAAATACGTACGTATATATTGTACGTATATGTGAGCAATAAATAAATAAAAATAAAATACAAATACAACAAGGTTAATTCATTCAGGAGCTTTTTTAAAATTTTAAAACTATTAAGTTTGTACAATTCTGACATTTTATTATATAAACTGACATTGGCTGTAAAACAATGAACAAGAAAAAAGTTAAGGGAAGTTAAAGCATGATTCAGCCAGAAAGTTTGTCTTTACGTACGGGGGGGGGGGGATCCCTTAAGAAAGCTTTCAACATTTTTGCAGATGGTGCATTTCCCACCCACGTTTTGAAACGTATTTTAAAGAACCGTAGGGAATAGCTTGCAAATGCCACTTCAGTAACCAGACTGGTTTATACAAAACGTTTCTAAGAAGATGCTTCGGAAATGTTTCACCAAAGGTGACCTCATAAATCTGACTAGATTGTAACCAACTTTAATTTCCATGCAATCATAATCATCAACCGCTAGATGTCCATTGCTGCACGAGGCTGTTTAATGCAATGGATAGATTTTCCACGCTTGGTAAGAATTGCAGTGTATGTAAAACACTGTCTTCAGTAAGTTTCTGATTTTCATGCAATAGTCTTAGCCTGAGCAGGAGATAAATAATGAAATAAGCATTCAAAGCCAGTGGTCTTGGTAGGTTTTATGATTTAATTTTATAGCAGCACAAAATTATTTCATTTTATGGCCAGTACAAAATGTGGCCACAAATAGCACCGAGGTTCGTTAGTCTTGCTTGTGAAATACAAGCAACAGGGACATTTGTTCGTGCCATGACTGCAAAAAGATTCTGTAAAAAGCACTGCAAAAGAGGTTTAGCCTCGGGATATGACGAGCTCCTTTGATGAGACGGTATTTTGAAGACTGTATGGTTAGGTTGTGTACTGCTTAGAATTATGTGAACATTTCAGTTTGCATGGGTATTAATTACAACGGTCAGTAGATGTTAATACCAGGATAATCCAAAATAAATTTGACTCTCACATGTTATTAAAATCTAGATAGACGAATATCTATATAATATCACCATCAGTCAGGTATTAAGGGGTCTATTCTGAGGCTGGACACACCACGGCTTACCAAGTAAACAATAACTTGTACACAAAACATAATAACCAGATAATAATAGTATCCCCTATCCTAAAGGTAAAAATATGTAAATTGTATGCATATTTGCACCAGCCAATACAGGCTATGGGTCTCTTAACGCCTGTCAATTTGGTAGGTTTATGACCCACTTTCATGAGCTATTACATAAATGCAACAAAGGCTGAAAGTCCACTAGTAAAATAGACATTAGTTTCGTGTCTTTTTCTTCAAACGCCAACTCAACCAGTCTGGCTATTAGCCAAAAAGCTTTTCCGAAAATTAAATGAACTGTAACCAGTTCACTTTATTATACGACTAATTAACATAACTTTCGTGATTCAATTGTTCACACTCGTGTTAAAAATTGAGTTTCGCAACTTGGTCAGAAACTGTGTAACTCTTAGTCCAGTGCAGTGAATTGGCTTACTTCTTTGGACTGAACGAAAAGTTAGAAATAAGTGGAGTCTAATTGGAAGTTAGCTGGAGGTGGTCCAGTAAGGGGGCCTCGTTGTTCCTTAAAAAAACTATTGTAATAATGGTTTAATTTTATCAGTTACTGCAAGACACATAACAATTTATTTTTATTCAATTAATATTTACTATAATACATATCAGTATAGACCAAATCGACATTGCAAATTCCAAAAATATTTTAATATGCAGACTTATTTACTAAGATACATTAAGAACGTTAGGTACATACCACTCAACAGTCACATACATAATCCTGATGACTAGGAATCCCATTGTCGTGGGTGTTAGGAACTACGAATACCATAGTACCACAACACCCAGACCCGGAACAAAATGTTTTAGATCATGCAAACATCTGTCTCACGGCGGGTATCGAACCCGCACGCACCTCTTGCGTCTCAGCCGGCTACTCACCCGCCGTGCCACTGAAGTCGTCAACAAAGCTTTTGCTACGCTCGTAGCAATGCGTAGCATGTTCGTAGCATCTATGTGTTGCTAACAAGTTTATTCCTACTGCAATGGTTAATAAAATTAGGGACCAGAGCGGCCAAATTTGCCCTAAAGCAATTGAAATACTATTGACAACATTTTTGTGGTCTTGTTTGCTACGCTCTCGTAGCAATGCGTAGCAGCATAACAGACATAAACAAAAAAATATTCAAACATTAACACTGCAAAGGTTAATGATTAAGGATACAGGCCTAATTCACCCTCAATCAATTCAAAATTATTTTCGTAACTTTTCGGTCTTAAGAACTTAAGATCAGTCCGTTATTAAACATACAAAAAGAAGTCATAAAAATAATTATCTGTTTTAAAATGTACATGTCTCACAGTTTATCTTAAAACATTTGCAGACAGCTCTCAAACATTTCATTTTCAAATTGCACTCAGAAAGATGCTGAGCTTATTTTGTTTCAGAGATAACATATGTAAGAACGTTAACCTTTCAAGTTCATGTACCCATACTAAGACAATAAAAAGTATTTTATAAGTTAGAAGAGAAGGCGGTTTATTAAGATTCACATAAGAGCTGATGAGGGACGCGCGATTCGACTCGCGCGTAAATCGCTTCATCTGGACAAGCTCTATGAATAAACTTCTTCTCACTTTGACGTGTCATGTCATTTAGCCTGAGTTCACTATTTTTTCTCGCCATCATTTTGTTGTCATCCATACTGTGTAGATCGTCACTCTACCCTAGCAAAAATGAGTCCTTATAACTTTTCACCGGGACTTTTTCTGCTCTTTCGAAGGGAGACGTCGTCCTTTTTTATTTTGTTTCGATTTCTAGTGTTTTTGTGAGTTATATCGTGTAATTTTGGTGGCATTTTAACCGATGTAGCTTATAAAGAGCACATGGTAGTGAATTTAAATAAAATAAGCAACGATCTTTAATACTCACAAGTATTAAAGATCGTTGAAAATAAGTGTATTTCGTGACTTTTCGAAGGGGTGGAAATTGTCCAGGAACATTCTAGTAAACTGCCATCGTTTGACTAGAACATAACTTGACAGAGTATTTGACGACTGGAAATTGTTTGATATTTATCTATGCTACTTGACATTGGCAAAATTGAGTTTACACTCAGATGCCATTAAAAAAAAACCTTTCATCATCATCACCACTGCTGGACATAGGCCCTTAGAATACCACGAAAAACGGTCTTAAGAAGCCTCCATCCACCGTCTTCCCGCGACGTGTATTATTTCTGTAGTCCATCGAGTGGAGAGCCTTCCTCTACCGCGTCATCCGGTTTGTGGACGCCACTCGAGAACCTTTATTCTCCAACGGTCGTAAGTTCTGCGAGCTATATGACCTGCCCATTGCCACTTCAAGTTGCTAATTCTTATAGCTATCTCGGTGACCGTTCTTCTACGGATTTCCTCATTTTGGATTCACGTTTCATCGTAGGTATTGTAGCGGATAGGGAGCGTGGAGTGGTGAGAAACCAGAATAAACAACACTTTTGCAAGGATTTGAAGAATTCCGACCGAGTGCGCGTGAGACAAGACTGTCCGTCTCCGGTTGACAAGCCAACTGAAAATAAAGTGTTAATAACCAGTGATAAAATAGTGGACAAAGTGAACAAAGACTGCACAGTGAATAACGAGACTGTAGCTCATGCGATGGACAGTTCAAAATCGTGTGTGTTTCTGAAAGTGGTGCCCGTAAACATCCATGGACCGAAGGGTGTGTTCCGTACACATGCTCTGTTAGACGATGGTGCGACGGTATCGTTAATATCAGCTGATATCGCAAACCGTGTCGATCTTCATGGAAATAAACAAACCCTCTGTGTTCGTGGTGCATGGGATTCTGAACTGATGTGTGACAGTGAATCAATAAAATGAAAAATTACAAACATAAACAATGACTCATTCGATCTAAGTGTGAGAAAAATAAGTGAACTTAATTTACCCCTACAAAAAATATCTAACATAAACTTAAAAGACTATGAACATTTGTACCACTTGGACAGATATATTTCGTGTAGTGAAAATGTGAAACCATCGATATTAATTGGTCAAGACAATTACCATCTTATCGCACCCATAAAGACAATCATTCGTGGCAAAAATGAACCTTGCGCCACACTGACACCGCTAGGTTGGTGTGTGCACGGCGTTTGCCCTTCGAAACGTCAATATTCAAGTTTAGTGTCCGAGTGTGCTATGGTGACAGTGGAACAGCTGAGGCGCCCCTCTGCCCCCGCCTCCAGTTGCCGGTCCCGCCACGCCTGTGCCTGCGCCACCGCCAGCACGTCCCCACTGGCGGCCGCGCACACAGGTGCCTGCGAGACCACAGCTGACGCATCACCACAATACACGCTCACAAATGTAAGTGAAAAAGAGTCCACTTCTTGTTATCGCCAAAATGATTCGATACACACGGACCCGGAGAACGACTCACAATTACACGAACTTGTACGAAAATCTTTCATGTTTGAAAGCATTGGTGTTCATAACAAACCGAGACAAAACAAAGACGAGTTGAAAGCCATCCAAATGGTAGAAAATTCCGCTAAATTAATAAATGGAAAATGGGAAGTTGGCTTGTCAACCGGAGACGGACAGCATCTTGTCCCGCGCGCACTCGGTCGGAATTCTTCAAATCCTTACAAAAGTGTTGTTTATTCTCGTTTCTCACCACTCCACGCTCCCTATCCGCTACAGGTATGTATAAGTCCACTGCTAGACATAGAACTCAGACTATAACATCACGACGTATGGTCTTGGACCATCTCCATCCACCGACTTCCTGCAACCTTTGAAATTTCATCAGTCCATCGAGATTTCTACACTACGTCTTCTGGCTGCGGGACAAATGTTTGTATGATCTGCATATATTTGTTTAGGGTCTGGTGTTATGTTTCCATGGTACTCGTAGTTCCTGATACCCACGACAAAGGGAATCCTAGTGTGGGAACATGACTACGTGTGTGACTGTTGGGTGTATTATGTGTTATGTTATGTTATGATTTGATAACCACTCGAGAATCATTGTTCTCAAATCAGCTGAACTCATAGTAAAACTTAAGAATCGCTATAGTTTGGGATTAAATCTTGAGAACTTTTGACTAAGCGGCTTTTTTTCGTTAACTTTCCTTAATCGCGTTAAGAGTACCCTTAGCAACTTCATAAATACGAACGGTGTATACTTCAGCTTGCTAATCCTTTAAGCCTATAAGCTATGGCAACAACGTTATTTCTTTATATTGGTGCTTCAGAGAAACTCAGGACTTAGTCTGCTCTAAGTAGGTAAATGTTGCTCGCAATTTGTACCATACACTTATTTTAGCTATGTTTATCATTCAATCTTGAAACAATGTCTGCACTGAATTGTTCCAGTTCAGTGGAAGACTCCACTATAGAGTTCAATGGTTCCCACTAGTTGAACGACTTTTATTCACAATAATGTTAAAACTAACCATGTTTAAGATTAAAAAAATGTTTATTTAGCTTCGTTACGTTTATGATCATAGTATGATGGTCTTGTTTATGTTTTCAGACGTAGTATTTTTGTACTCTGTATAGGTTGATAATCTCTTTTACTCATTAACGAGATAAAATTGAAACAAATGGCTTAAAATAATTAATATTGCAGCCATTTTACCGGACTGTCCAGAAGGAGGTCTTTGTTTTTTTGAGTGTATACAAATGCATGTTTGTTTTTTGTAATTTGTAAATGAGATCTGTGAACGAGTCTTTGGATTCGTCTCAATCTCTACAGTGCCACAGTTTGTATGAAGTTGTTTACTGATAAGTATTTATCCCTTATGTTTTTATATAATTTACTTTAAATCTGCCATGCTCACTCGTCAAAACATTGTGTAGACGATTTTGTAAACACTGATTGATAGTCTTTTGTTTGCTTCGCGTCTTCATATTTTCAAAAGGTTTGCAATGGCTTCGAGGGATCACTGGAATTATCATCATCAGCCAACATATAAGTCCACAGCTGGGCATAGTTCATTGCGCGACCTAGGCCTTCCCCATGCCACGATGGTCTTAAACCTCTTCCATCAACTGACTTCCTAATGCCCATAACAATGACATTGGTCCAATAGGACCAACAGGAAGTTTGTTTAATTCACTTTACTTTTTTTTTGTGGTCACCAACTATTAGCCTTATACACAAGGTCAAAGTCACGCAGCGGGCTATGGGAGAGCTATGCTTGGAGTTTCTAAGAAAAACATACATAGCTCTCACAATTGGCAAGTTGAAGTGGCAATAGGCAGACCGTACATAGCTCACAGAACTGACAATTAACCGTTAAGGAAAAGCTGTTCTTGTGTGGCAAACAAAACCAGACTATGCAAAGTAGGAAAGGTCCTACTTTGCATAGTCTCGAGTAACCAAAGATAATATAGAGGCCGCAGGAAGTCGGTGGATGGAGGCGGCCCAAGACCGTTCATAGTGGCATTTTATGGGGGAAGCCATTATTTGTGTCCCAACCTCCCAACCTTGTGTTGATATTACCTACATATCATTGTCACAACAACGGGATCGGTATGATGGATGGCAAGGGCTACCACAAATGGATCCAGGGTGATTGATGTGGGCTGTTGCAAGTGTCAGATGTAGGTGACAATGAGGTGGTTGGGTGATAATAGAATACATACAGAGAGGTGAACTATCATGAACATCTGGCGTTATCGAGACGATCTTATTATGACAAATATGACCCAATCAAATTACAAAGATTTCAAGCTACCGCAATATAATTGGCTAATATTTGACATCGATTATCGCCTCAATACCATTAGATCGTTCCATATCCTATAATCCGTTACTACAAGGAACGTTTTCCAAGCTTGCGATGGAGGGGTGTGCAGGTTTAGATTAGACGTACCATATACTTACCTAACGCGATATAGATCTAATAGATCTAAACATAAATTACCGCCTTTTTCACAATACAACAGACAATCATTCCTTTTTCCTCACTTGGCCGGCAATCAGTCAACTGTCAGTAATGTCATAATGACTTTGACATCTATTTGCGTCATTGAAGGATTTGCGATGCGGAATAAAACACAAATAAACGAGACTGATTATTTATTCTTATTGACGGTATGCAGAGAAAAACATATTAGTACAGGCAAATTAGCAAAAAGTGTGGACCTAAATCGTGTAGTCGTGGATTCTTACGGAAACGTTAGATGACACAAAAAGAAGCATATCCTAGGTTTGCACCGTTTCTGGCGCTTACGGAAGGCTTTTAAATATTAGGTACAAACTTAAAAAGGCCGTAAATTTTAAAATAGAAATAAATTACTTGATGCAAGTTAAATTACGTATAGAGACTGTCTTAGTGCATTATGATTTTAATAAAAACCACGTGCATGTACGGAACACAGTGTTGAACAAATGCATTTTCCGTAAATAAATACCAGTATAAAACTTCCGGCGGATGTAGTACTAATTAAATGAATAAGTTTAAGTCAATTTCCAGAACCACATTAATTTTCCCCGAAGTAGAGCGACAATAAAATATGGAAAAGTGCCTTCCGTGAGACGCACCAAGGTGCAAACCTGGCAATGTATTTTGAACATTTTTCTGATAATTCTATCAATTTGCACCGACTACCACAATTTTCCCGGAGCCGCAATACCAAAAAATAGTTTTTTTTGTAAATGTTTTTTTATTGTATGTTCCGTATGTCGGATTAAAAAAATACTAGGTGCAAATGTAGATCATAACGGTTCAAAGTCTATGCCAAATTGCACCGACTACTTCTATTTCCCCCATTAAGTTACGGATATTATAAGGTTTTCACCCTATTTCACCCTGTTCCGGAGGGTGAAATTACTGATGCTTATTATTAGAGGTGATTTTTAAGCCATACAAAACAATTAGAAAAGTTTTCATGACTACATCTAATTAGTTCCACACTTGTGCAAAAAATCATCTAATTTGACTGTACTATATTTCCAATTACCCACATTATTTTGACTTAATACATTACACGTAGGATTATGTATTAAATCCTTAGAGTAAATGCTTTAAATCTCTCGAGTTTCACCTTCGAGCCGACATATACATTGTATTTATTGAAAATGATCCTTGTGATTTTAATGAGTAAAATAGTTTGAATTTTTATTTAAAGGAACACTCCAATAAATTATTACAAGACCCAAAAAGTTCTATTAAAAAACAACGTTAACGAGATAAAACCTAATTTCAAAATAACATCATAAATTCTGTAACCAAGGCTCAGATAAAAGAGTTGTTACATTATCCGCAAAGAAGATACCATCCATTCATCATTTTCCTAATTCATACCAAATTATGCGGTGAAAAGGACCAAAATGACAGGCAAAAATGGACACGCCACAAAATCTACGGCTCGAAAGAACTTCTTTAAATTATGCAGAGCATTACAAGCCGCAATCTCATTTATTATTTTTGTGGTCGACTTCATCTCACAAACGGAAAGTTTTTTCGGCGAAAGCATAGCTCAGAAAGGACACACCTGGTCCACGTGTATAACCGTGTAAGTATCAAGTTCACCTACATGAGTTTTGTCGTGTGCGGAAAGCATTTTCAACCATTTTCTTTTCTTTTTTTATCATCTATAACCAACCTGTCTGGCCTATTTGACAACCTCTGTGGCGCGGGACAACCTCTGTGGCGGCGGCCAAGATGCGAGAGGTTGCGGGTTTGATTCCCGCTGCGGGACAAATGTTTGTATGATCTGCAAATATTTGTTCCGGGTCTGGGTGTTATGGTACCATGTTACTCTTAGTTCTTTATGAATTGTATGAATTTCACTTCATGTATTGTATATGTATTTCATGAAGTCTCTCATCTGACTTGTAATCTTTAAATTAAAAGGAAACTTGAGCCAGACGGAAAAAAAGGTAGTTTCTCATTAATTTAAAAACTAGTTAGTCATTAGTTTAGTGGTGATTCATTTAGTAATACGATAAAATGTATTAGCTAGCTAAGTCACTTACACTAATATAATACAGTCGACCAAGTTTATGTTGTGTACACATTCAGAACCATTTACTCGCCACGTGACTAAATTACTAGCATAGTTCAAACCAGTTGATTTTTTGCTATGCTGAAGATGATGACTAATTATTCTGTGACAAAGAAAATAGTGATAGAATTATTCATCGCCAGAAATATGCTATATGCTGGACATAGGCCTCCCCCAAAGAAATAAACGGTCAAGTGTGAGTGAGACTCGCGCCCTGAGGGTTCCGATCCGTAAGTTATTTCGAAATTGTCACAGGCCATTTCTAGTTTCAGTCACTTTTACCTACAAACTTTACCATCCTATTATAGTGGGGTAAAAAAGTATAAATTTCTTAATTGCAGACTTTTTCCTTTATTTGTAGCCTCTTAGCATTCCACATTTCAGAATTGTGAAGTTACTGGAACCCTGGTTAACCTAGAAGTTTTTCATTTCCAAGATTTCCATACAAAAATTATACATTCACTGGCTTATGTTTTTAGTTCATTGAGTTTATATTATTTTTTTAAAGGCAGTTTATGGTTTAAGCACCCTTACATTTGGTATAAATTTCAAGTTAATCCCTTCAACCGTTCCTATTAAAAAGGGTCTTGACAGACCGACAGACGGACGAGCAATAAATTGGTTCTAAAATTAGGGTCCAGTTTATTCCGGTTGAGGTGCAGAAACCTTTAAAACAGCCTTTAGCCGCTTCCATCCACCGTTTTTAATTGCCGTTTTAACTGTGCCTTCTTTTTAGTGAAATCATTCTATCACTGAAGCTTTGTTAGTTTTCTAATTAATAATTCACTTTGCAACGAGCTAGCTATACTAGTTATAGGCTGTGTCGCAAGCTAGTTCGTGGATGTCAGACATAATTTTGCGAATTCGAGGTTAATTATTATAACGCGAATAATTTAATTAGGTAGCGAATGCAGGAATTTATATGGGAGAAAAGTTTTCAATATGTTCAGCTGTGGAAATGTTTCCGCAGGACTTCAACCTTGTTTTATTCAGGGAATAAAATAATAAATATTCTCCCTTTCAAGTTTCAAATATTTAAACAGCGCTATGGATGCCAAAATAATCCCCATTGTTGCATTTACCATTGCCATTTGCTACTGTAATTAGGGGACTGGTCAGAAAGTACCATTTCACTCTCATGATCATAAAGTTCTTGTTATGCTGGGTGTAAGTGGCACTTTTTACAAACGTTCAACCAAATTTTTAAAGTCATTAAACAGAGCTTTGTTGTACGCTTGTTGTAGATTCCTTCATCGTGTCACTGGTTCTTTCTTTGACCCTGCTTTAGATCTGTGACCAGGTTGAGGTCCTGAGAGACTCATGTTCTTACTCATATTAACCTCATCAATAAATATTAATGTACCAAGTAATTACGTTTCAATATTGAAAACCGAATAGAAAATGTCCTTTCGCTGCAAAAAACGCGCTAGTCGAGGTTCCGGCGTTTCGAACGTGATTCGTACGCCAACAATAAAACTCGTTCTTTTTATTCTTGTGAATATAATGTGTGAGCCTCTAGTTTCTCTTGCGTGTGGGATCGAGCGTAAAACACGTCATCTGGACAATATCTCAGGTAGACCACATTTTTATTTTTTGGTCAGCATCTTTCGTTAACGTGATTCCTCTCGCATGTGGCGCGAAATTCAAATTTTATTGCGTTTTTGCTCATTACAGCTCATCAACACTTTTTGAGATAGTAAAAACTGATTTTGCGAAAACTAGGAGACCTAACACACATGTTTTAGTTTATAGTTCCACATATAGATCATTACTTCAGCTACGAATACTCTTTAATGATTTTTACAGTGTTTTTTTGGTTTAAAGATATGCGTAGCTTAACTAATGGCATTTATGAGATACAAAAGGTCTCCTTGTTTTCGCAAAATCTGTTTTCTCTATCTCAAGAAGAAGTGTTGATTAGCTGTGATTTACAAAAAACACAATAAAATTTGAATTTCGCGCCACATGCGAGAGGAATCACCTTAAGATAAACAGCTTTTTAGGCAAAATATCATGTTTAGGTATAATGCCCTCATTGGCATCTCGCAATTAAGGTAACTCGATCAAAAGGAAATACAACAACTGGATACTTAGAAACAGTTACTATAGTTGGACTACTCATTCAAAGAACTATGACCCACTACAAATTATTAGTACAGAAGAGTACATTTGAACTCGGTCATGCACATTAAACAGCAATCTAGTCACCCACACAAACTTTCATACATGAATAACGACCACGCCTAACTCCCTTGAAATTGCGGAGCTATTAGGCAAGTTTCTCAACTAATTAGCACCGTATACGTTGATGTACTGACACTATGCTATCGAGTTCTAAGGATAAACGACAAGAACAAATAAATAAAGACTAGATATTAAGTAAATAATGTGAAGAAGAGTAAGTAATGCTTTTTCATCCCATCCATTCGAAAAGGACGACTTGGTTCGCCTTTAAATGCACCCAAGGGTGGTGTTTTCTGTATGAAGCTTCTATAAGTGCGCTGCAATTATCTTTACCGCGCAATTTTTAAATTTGGAACATATCGAACTCAAATAAGTGCGCCGCAATTATCTTTTACGCGCACTTTTTGAATTTGGAACATCTTGAAAAGAATCAAACACAAATAAGTGCGCCGCAATTATCTTTGCCGCGCCCTTTTTAAATTTGGATCATCTTAGTGTTCAGCGCCAAAGAAGGCGAACGCAAATATTGTTTAAATAAATACTGGCTGGTACGACGGCCCATATAGTCGCGCCAACGGCTGAATAAAAAAAAAATTAGAAACGCGCGAACTACGGCCCGCGATTTCGTCATTTTTAACCGACTTTACAAAAAGGAGTAGGTTCTCAATTCGGTTGTATTTTTTTTAATGTTTGTTACCTCATATCTCCGGCGTTTATGAACCGATTTGGAAAATTCTTTTTTTATTTGAATAGATATACTTCCAGATTGGTCCCATTTCAGATGGAATCCATGAGGAATTGAGGGAACTCCTCAAATATTGTAGGCATACATATGGCGATTTTGATATTTTCAGCAACAAACCAAGCATTTGCATTCAGAAAGTATCATAATCCTTTCACCACTATGGTTCTTTCATAATTCTTTTTTCATCCAAATATTTAGTCGAATACAATGGCGGAAGTCTGTTTTTTAAATGATAAGTTATTCATGGATTATGAGAAATTCATGGTTTTGTTTTGAAATAAAATATGAGGCGCCTTTTATTTTCTCATAGTGGGTGATGAAAAGTAGTGTGTAACACTCGGGCGCAAAATATATTTTTGGCTCGGGCGACGTACTTTGAATCCCTCGCTACGTTCGGGATTCTACTAAAGAATCCCACGCTATGCTCGGGATTCTACTCTAGAATCCCGAGCATAGCTCTGGATTCAAAATAGCGCCCTCGCCGTAAAAATATTATTTTGCTCCCTTATGATACAATCTACTATTTCATCCCATCTATTCGAAAAGGACGACTTGGTTCGCCTTTAAGTGCACCCAAAGGTGGTGTTTTCTGTATGAAACTTCTATAAGTGCGCCGCAATTATCTTTGCCGCGCACTTTTTAAATTTGGAAAATATCGAACTCAAATAAGTGCGCCGCAATTACTTTGTCGCGCACTTTTTGAATTTGGAACATCTTAGTGTTCGAACACAAATATTGTTTGAATAAATATTGGCTGGTATACGACGGCCCATAGTCGCGCCGCGCGCCGGCTGAATAAAAAAAAACAATTTTAAAACGCGCGAACTACAGCCCGCGTTTTCGTCAATTTTCACGGATTGTTAGAAATTCATGGTTTTGAAATAAAATATGAGGCGCCTTTTATTTTCTCATAGAGGGTGATGAAAAGTAGAGTGTAACACTCGGGCGCAAAATATATTTTTGGCTCGGGCGACGTACTTTGAATCTCTCGCTACGTTCGGGATTCTACTAAAGAACCCCTCGATCTCTCACTTCGCTCTGGATTCAAAAAAGCGCCCTCGCCGTAAAAATATTATTTTGCTCCCTTATGATACAATCTACTATTTTATACGAAAATACATAATAATTATCTAGTATTTGAATAACGTTTTCACCGGCAAAGCCTGATTTCATAAAAACTTGTAGTGAAAATAGTAGATTGTTCAATGAATGCATAAAAAAAGCCATTTAATCCGATATGTTTATTGGCCCGAGCCGAAGGCGAGGGCAGATATTATTTAAGTCGAGGATAAAATGGGTTTTATAAAAGAGTTATGTTTTTACTTCGATTGCGAGGAAATGAAAGTTGTATTATAAGCAAATGTCTCTTTGCATTTACATTTACTTATATTGCATTTTGCATATTGCATTTTACATTTACTTTATAAAAATTTTAATAGTTTTGTTTATATGTAATGTAATCGACTTTCCTGGCCTATTTACAGTATTTGTTTGAATGTGTGACGATTTAAATGGCAAAATGAAGATGACTCCATGAGATGGAGTTTTATCTTAGGCCGAGATAAATAGACGTTGTATAGTCCGTGCTAATGCTAACACAAATATTAAAACACGTATGCTAGAGAGTGATAGAGACAATGCCATAAGTAAATATGAGAAGTTTTATGCTCTTATGCATAAAATGCGGTTTTATTCCACTTACAATTAGCATAAATAGGATTTAAGAGCATGAGAAGTGAATAATAATATTATTTCATCAAAAACATATTTTTTTTTCAAAGGAATTTTAGAAATATAAGTTTAACTATACCGAAGATAAGCCACGTATAAAAATAAGAAAGATATATTTTACTTTTAATTTTTCATGAAAAAAAAAATCTTTTCTGTAATAAAAGTTGTTTAGTAGAG